>CM053582.1:266991813-267109313 GCA_028627135.1 Pseudochirops cupreus
TGGAGACTGAAGCAATACATGCTATCATTCTTTTTCATGTTTGGTTTTGTTTCTTTTATTCCCATTGTTCACTCCATTGGATACAACCCTTCTATACAACCAGACTATTGTACAGTGTGAAAGTATTTGCAGATCCTACACATGATTGCACGCCACCATGGGGAGTGGGGGATGGGAGGGGAAAAAATTTGAAACTCAAGGGATTGTGGAACCGAATCTTGTAGACTAAAAGTAAATAAACAAATCAACGGAAAACAAAAAACCAAAAAAAAAAGAAAAGAAAGAAAGTGAAGCTTCCTCGGCCCCATTAAGACTGAAACGATTTTAGCACATAGTTATTTGAGATGTTAGTGGAAGCAGTTGGAAAAATAGGGAGTAAGACTAAATGCAAAGGGGTTGGGAATTACAGGATACATTCAAGTAAAGGGTGAAAATTCAGGTAAGTGAGCAGATTAAGACCCCTGCCCCCTCTGCCCAAGGAAAGACAGCAAAAAGGCAAGGTGAGTTAGTGGAACTAGCCCTGAACTAAGAGTCAGGGCATTCCACTTCTCTGCTACTAACTCACCTAGTGACCTTAATTAAGTCATTTCATTTTGGGAGGCCCTTGGTTGCCTCATGCAAAATGAGAGGGCTTGAATGATATAACTTGGAAGATGCCTTCCGGCTCTTCTCTTCCTATGATTCTGGCCAAAATTTCTTTGACCAGAAAAACAATCTACCTTTTTGTTTTTTAATATATCAACAATATCGAAAAACAGTATCAAATATCAAACATATCAACAACATATCAATAACGATTGGAGACGTCCCTGTAGAAACTCTCCCTTCCAGCGATGCGGAGAAGTAGCTCATCTGTGAGACCCGGTCTTGGCAGGCCCTGACAGACCCGTTGTCGGTAGCAAACCACTACATGTAAGAGACAGGGTTTGGAAGGAAGATCTTTTAAACTCCAAAGAATGCACTCTATCTTCCAGGGGTGGGCCTCCAGGCCACATGGGGCCTTCTAGGTCCTTGGGTGTGGCCTTTTGACTGAGTCCAAGTTTTACAGAACAAATTCTTTTATTAAGGGGATTTGTTCTGTGAAGTTTGGATTCAGTCAAAGGGTCACATTTAAGGACCTAGAGGGCCACATGTGACCTTGAGGTCACAGGTTCCCCACCTAGGGGGGAACTAGGCCAAGAACAAGTAAGAAAAGACGGCCCAGATTCAGAACTGAAGGTAGTTGGGCTAGACGGCAAGATATATGTCTTAACGAAGGACAAATGAAGTCTTGCTCCCAAGAGGGTTCTGAGACAGTTATCATCTCTGCAGAGACTTGGGTACATATTGAGACTTGACACCGTGGGATGGACTAGACAACCTTTGGGGTTTCACAGCACCAACACCCCCTTCATATTCTGGAAACAGGTCTCCCTAGGGTGGGGCACAAGAGGAAAGCTGACACTTGAGATTTAGAAGACAAAAGCAGACAGAACAGGTAAGGGCAGAGAAGCGGCCTGCCCAGGGGGCTGGGAAAACAATTAGGCCTAATTTCTAATCTCTGAAAAAATATATTATAAATCACGACTAACCCATCTGTGAGTTAGTAGGATTTGGACTCGGGGTAGCAAGGTACTCCCATACACTGTGACAAGGAGGCCGGGGCCTAGGCTCCGTTTGGGGCTCAGTGGAGAGGAACGTAAGATGGGTAGGCTGAGCCACAGGTTCGTTTTCAGTGAGTCAGTACTGCTCTATCCAGCCCAGAGTAAAACACACAGCACAGGCCTCTCCTTAGATCCTTGTACAGACAGATACCCTGCTGCCCTGGGGGCAGAGCATCTTCGCTCTGCTCCCTCTACCTTATCCCAAATGAGGGAGGGAATTAGCAGCCGTGTTCTTCAGGGCAGATGGTGAGAGCAAATTGTCTGAAATGGTGAGGCTGGGGCCAGAGACTGATCTCAGACCCTGCTGGCCATCTATAAGATGCCTCTAAAAATTCTTTCCGTGTCTGGGATGTTGGTCTAGACTCTGTGACTGGGAAGTCTGTTTCAGGAAGTACCATATAACCACACCCTATCCCATTCTTCATCCCAGCCCCAAACCCAAACATTGTGGGACCTAAACAAGCCTTAAAGGGATGGTGAAAGGCAGTGAGGGCACAGAGAAAGCTCAGGCTCTTCTGTCTAACCTTCCCCCATCTTACTCTAAGAAGAGTCCTCTACTTTCTCTCCTAACCCCATCCCAGCCTTATTCCTATATCTACCTCTAATGCCTATTCATTGACTTCTGCTTAGCTAGTTCAGACCAGAGGCAATTCCTTGAAAGGTAAAACTATTGGGGAATGATAGCAAGTAGGAGAAAAGTGACACCAGGAGTGAGTCATGTGGTAGGGAGTGAGGGGGGACAACCTCTGGTTTAGTCATCTGCCTGGTTCCCCAGGCACCAGGGAAGGAAGCCAAGGGTGGTGGGGTGGGGAAGCAAGGGAACAGAGTGGTGGGAGAACAGGGAGAGAGCAAAAAAGAAAGACAGATGAGTGGTGTGGGAGGGGCATTTAGGCTCCCCTTGTTCTTTGCAGTGGGGCCCTTCCTGACAGCTGAGCTCACTAGCTGCCTGAGGCTTGTGCTGTGCCCAGCAGCTGGCAGGGAGCTGCCTCTTTGGCAAGAAGCTGGTGCCAGCACCCTCCTCTAGAGCTCTGAATGATGCAGGCAGGCAGTGACACCCTGTCAATGGCAGGGAAAGCTAAATCTAATCCCTGACCCTGGACTGTGGATCTCTCAGGAACCTGCCAGTTAGGGCTAGAAATAAAATGGAGACAGGAGATAGTGTCTGCACTAGTCTCTGAAGGATGAATTGTGCCTAATCTTGTGCCATTCCTTCCCTGATGACCTTTGCTCCTCTGTCCCCCACAACACTCACCTCTACAAATGCCCAGCAAGAAGAGGACATGAGTAGGGAGAACAGTGTTCACTTCTCTACTCCACCCAGGGCAGATCCAGGTACCCATTATGTGCTTGGCCAAAAATGAGAGGGATAAGTAAGTCTGTTTAGGAGTTGGGGGAGTGACTGGAGTTAGTGACCAGGCTTGAAGGCCAAGAAGGACCATGAAGTGGAAGGATGGGAAGGGACCCAAGGGAGGAGGACCAGACCCCAACCCAGGTTCTAGATTGGAGTTGATCTCTAATTCCCCTTGGCTTCTTCAGGGAAGCCAAATACGTATGAGCCTAGACAAAGATAACCTATCAATCCTGCCCTCTCAAAGGTAGCACCCAGACTGAAGTTAAGCCTTCCTTCCAACTCCCTGGACAAGATATTAGGGCAACAGGAGAGGGCCACGAAAAATGCCAAGGAAGCAGGACAAAGGAAAGTCAGGACAAAGTCAGAAAAAAAGCAATGAAAAAAAGAGGTAATGGAGAGGGAGAAAGAAATGGCGGGGACTGGGGGGGATAGAGGAGAGATTGAGGAATGGAAAAATGTGAAGGAGAGAACAAAACAAAATGGAAACTCCGGGAGTTAGAGGAAAGAATTATCGGACCATAGATGGAAAGCTGAACAAGACTTCAGAGGTCATTTAGTCCAACACTCTTCATTTTACAGAGGAGGAAACTCAGGGTCAATGGGGCCAAATGATTTGCCCAAGTTAACAATGATATGAGATGCTAACCTAACCCCAGTTCCAGAGGCAGAAGGTTAGAAAGACTAAACCATTTTATTTCATGTCAGAAAACTTTTATTAAATTCCTACTGTGTGTAGAACATTATGCTGGGGGAGATATAAAGTTTAGCTAAGAGGCCTTCTCACTTAGAGCTGATCCCCAGGACTTCTGTCTAAGGATTTAGAGCTTTCACTCCATTCTAGTCTTCCAAGATCATTAAACCCCACACCCAAGTGGGCAAGCACTGTACCTCCCTGGGCACTGAGTATTGGTTTGATTCCCTGAAATCAGAGGCCTACTGCACCCTGACCACTTGCCCACCCATGCCCACCACTGCTGCCGCTCTATTCTGCTACCCATTTCCACTATCTGCCTCTATTTTTCTCTTTCCCCTGTAGCTACACAACTCCTGACTACAAGAGAACATTTTCTAGCGTTTATTTGCAAAGAAAAAAGAGAATATGTGATATATAACTTCAGCGTTAATGTACCAGGAGCAGTTCATTATAAGTGAGTATGTAATAAAACTATGCAGTTTGGGTGGTGTCAAAACTTCTCATTTAGTCTAGTTATATTCCCCTGGGCTTAACTTGGCCCATAATACTCTCTGAGACTGAATATCCAAGCATAGTATTTGGGTCACTCTTAAAAGACGGTGGCATTTTCTGCATCGAAATAGCAATTTGGGATTGGCTTGCCTGGGTACTCTGGCTTAAGTTACTTAGGCATCTGCATGACTGAGCAGATAGAGGGCCGGGCCTGGAATCCGGAAGGCTTGACTTCAAATCCTGCGGTAGACACTTACTGGCCATGTGAGCCTTGCAGGTCAGTTAACCTCTGCCTGCCTCTGTTTCCTCATCTGTAAAATGGGGATCATAATAACACCTACTCCCCAGGGTTGTTATGAGGATAATTGGGCAAAACATGCTAAAGAGCTTTGTAAACCTCAAAGATTTATGTAAACTTATATAAATGATTTATTATTATTTGTTCTGTAATTTCTAAGTCACTATCAGACAATTGGGAAGCCCTCTGATAGAAAAGTAGTGGGGGGGGGGGGGCTTGGGGCAGGTCCACTCATATCCCTCCCTAATTTTATCTGTTATCTCATTTCTCCTTTCCTTCAAACAAAAGAAGGACAAGGAAAAATGGATAAATGTTTTTTGTCACCTTCAAAGTCAGAATGATTCAACCATAGACACTGGTGATCCCCCAAGATTTATAAATGCCTATGTAAGCTCCTTGAGGGCATGAGCTGTCACGCTTTTGTACTTGGATCCCTAGTTTCCAGCAGAGTACCTGGCACATTGTAAGTAGGTTCTGGTTGATTGATAGATTGACGATCTCTTTCCTTGTCTATGGACGGACTTCATGTTTCTAGTATATGATCTATACATTGTTGCCTCTGTTTCTAAGACTATACTCCCAGAGGACAGCTATCACATGGATGCAGTTCAATATGCACAGTACCAACTACTACTCTATGAGAAAAGCAATTATTTTTGCCTTAGAATTGATAGACTGACAGTCAGATAGGCTAACATGACAAAAGAGGAAAACGACAAATGCTGGAAAAGATACGGGAAAATGGGAACACTAATGCATTGTTGGTAGAGTTGTGAACTGATCTAACCATTCTGGAGAGCAATTTGGAACTATGCCCAAAGGGTTATAAAAATGTGCATACCTTTTGACCCAGCAGTACCACTTCTAGGGCTGTATCCCAAAGAGACCATACAAGTGGGAAAAGGACCCATATGTACAAAAATATTTATAGCAGCTCTTTTTGTGGTGGCAAAGAATTGGAAATCAAGAGGATGCCCATCAATTGGGGAATGGAGAAACAACACTTGATTGCATGCTGCTGTGGGGGAGGGGGAGAGGGAGGGGATAAAATTTGAAACTCAAGAGATTATGGAACTGAATCTTATAAACTAAAAGTAAATAAACAAATCAAATTTTAAAAAAAAAAAGAAGTGAGGAACAGACGGATTCCATAATAACCTGGAGAGACTTATATAAACTGATACTGAGTGAGGGGAGCAGAGCCAGGAGAACATTGTACACAATTACAGACACATTGTATCTGTGATGGCTGACTTTGATAGACTGGGCTTCTCTCAGCAATGCAAGGCTGTAAGACAATTCCAAAGGATTCATGATGAAAAAGGTATCCACGTCCAGAGAAAGAATTATGGAGTCTGAATGCAGATTGAAGCAAATTACCTGCTCTCTCTCTCTTTTTCATTTTGTTTTCTTTTGTTTCTTCTTCCTCATTATTCATTCCATTGGTTATTATTCTTTTTTACAACTTGATTAATGTTTAATGTGAAGGTATATGTAGAACCTATATCAGATTGCATGCTACCATGGGGAGCTGGGGGAGGAGGGGAAGAAAATTCGGAACTCAAAAACTTATGGAACTGAATGTTGTAAACTAACAGTAAATAAATTAAAAATTAAAAAAGAAAAAGAATTGACAAGTTGAGTGCTGACTCTGAAAACAGAGGGAGAGACCAGAAATGGGGGCCAGCTTTGAGCTGGAAGATGAATCTAGAGTGAGTGAAACCCAGGAAGAGAACATACAGGGTCTTTCCTCCCAGGCAGCGCTGTGGCTGACCAGATAGCAGGCTAGGGGTGGAGAAGAGTTAGATGCGGGGTTGGCCTCGTTAGCTCAGGGAGTTGTGACAGCCTCTGTAGCGAAATAACAGATATTTTATGATAAGATCACTATGCTCTGTAAGATTGCTTAATTTATACTTTCTTTCTCTTAGTGGCTAATAATGTCCTTTTGAAAAACCCAACCTCCAGCCCTCTGACACTGCAGGGAAAGAAAACTCTTAAATCAAGAGAATTTGGGGGTTTTTTAGTCTCCTGGAAACTAAGCAGTCTGCTGGCCCTGTTAGAAAATCAGGAAAGAGGTCATCCTCCAAAAGCTTTGTGGTGCAAATGAATGAGGCAGAGAGGATAGAGGCTTAGGCCCAGGTCCAGCAGGAAGAACGGTTTCCTTCCTACCTGGGTTATGTTTCTGCTTGGCATGTCCAGGAGAGTATGTAAGGAATAATGATGGGGATGGTAGCGTTGGTCTGAGCAGTCCTTTGCTTGAGGGATTAGAGGTTCATCAGGCTTATGCAGCTACAGGCTAGATAAATAGAGACTCAGGGTGGCTACCAATAGAAAAGAAGTTAATCAATAAAAGTTCATAAAAGGACCGCTATGTCGCTAAGTACTGAGGATACAAGGTAGGAAGGTGATAGGAGGTAGAGCTGTCAACTAGTATTTTTTAAATAGCTCATAGAGCTCATATACAGAGATCCGGTCAGTCTCTATCTACCACCCCACCTCTCCCTCCCCCCGCCCCAAATCACCAAGACCCAACAGAACTCCTGCCCCTATGGCCTCCCCAAGCCATACCTTTTCCAGGGATGATTTACTTTGTTCTTTGGGGCTGTTCCTGATATTCACTGTCTTTCAATTTCACCTAGATATGACTGTCAAGAGTAGGACCTAGGGGTGGCTAGGTGGTACATTGAATAGAGCACCAGCCCTGGAGTCAGGAGGACCTGAGTTCAAATCCAGCCTCAGACACTTACTAGCCATGTGACCTTGGGCAAGTCATTTGACCCCAATTGCCCTGCCTTCCCCCCTCCAAAAAAAAAAAAGAAAAGAAAAGAATAGGACCTACAAGAAAGTATAAAGAAACGACATCACTGAGTCTGGGCTACAATTGCAAGGGCTGGCTCCTAGCCTACCTAGGCAACTAGGTGAAGCAGTAAATAGAGCAGTGGGAGTCAGGAAGACCCGAGATCAAATTCAGCTTCAGGCACTTACTTGCTGTGTGACCTTGGGAAAGTCACCTTAACTTCCACTTGCCTCAGTTTCCTCATTTGTAAAATGAAAATAATAATAACCCCTACCTCCCATGGTTGTTGTGAGGATCAAATGAGATAATATTTGTAAAAATTGCTTAGCATAATGCCTGGCACATAGTAGGCATGTAATAAATGCTTATTGATTATCAGTTGCCTTCCTGAATTGCTGTTTATCCAGCCTGTAGTTGCAGAAGCTGTCTGCGACCTCCCCATCATCATCATCACCCAAGAGCTTTCCTTAAGCACTTCTTTGGACATGCCATGAGGAAACAAACACAATTCTAGCTTCTTTTCTTCTTTCCCATCTTTTACTGGAAACCTTTCCCAACCCCTCTTTAACTCCAGCACCTTTCCTTGGCTAATTTTCCTATTTATCCTGCATAGAGCTTGCTTTGTCTGTATTTGTTTGCATGCTGTCTCTCCCATAAGACTGTAATCTCCCTGAGAGCAAGGATTGCCTTTTGCCTCTTTTTCATAAACTCAGAACTTAGCAGAGTGTCTGGCTTATAGCAAGTGCTTAATAAATGGTCATCGAATGACTGATTCCTACCTAAGGTCATTACTCTTTTTTTGGCTTTTTTTGTTGGAGGGAGTAGGGCAGGGCAATTGGGGTTAAGTGACTTGCCCAAGGTCACATGGCTAGTAAGTGTTAAGTGTCTGAGGCCAGATTTAAACTCAGGTCCTCCTGACTCCAGGGCCGGTGCTCTATTCACTGTGCCACCTAGTTGCCCTAAGATCATTTCTTTACATCAGTCATACTGTGATTTGCTCTGGCCAAGCACCCTTATCCAAGGATAGGTCTGATGGCTGTGATGAAGATGGTGATGGTAATGGCAGTGGTAGTGATGAAGACAGTGGTGGTGGTGGTAACAGTGATACTGGTGATGATAATAGGGTAAAAGGAATAGAAAAACTATAGAGTCAGGAGTTCAAATCTTGGCTCAGACACTTACTAGGTGTCTTATCAAAGGCAAGTCACTTAATCTTTCTATGCTTCAGTTTCATTATCTGCAAAATGGGAATAATGCTGCCTTAAAGCACCACGGGAATGTAAATTAGTGATGGTTGTAGTAAGGATGTCAGTGGGGATGAGAAGGCATAAGGTGGAGGTCTGGAGAAAGGAAAAAGGGAAAAGGAGAGAAACAATCTCTCAACAAACATTTATAAAGCAACTACTATGTGCCAGGCACTATATTAGGCACCAGGAGAGAGGTGGAAATGGTGTGAAGATGGGAAACCAACCCAAGAACGAGCACCCTGGTATGGAGGAAAAAGGAGAAGGAAGAGAAGCTGGGAGAGGAAAGAGCGAGGGAAGGAAGGCAGAAGCAGGCCTGATGGGAGAGGGGGAGAGGCGGAGAGGCTGACCTGTGAGAAGAAAGCAGCTTTCTCGCTCTCATCACTCCCAGGGCTTGCCCCAGCTTGTTAGCCTTTGATGGCTGTTCTCCACCCCGTCACAAAGTTCTATTTCATCCCCCTGAATGAGCACTGGACTTTGTGTCAGCAGAGGAAGGTGTGTGAAGTTCCCTCTGCTTCTACTCCTCCTGTATGACTATGCCAAAAAGTCATAGGCATGTGTCCTGAGGCCCAAGGGGTCAGACAGAAAGCCAACATTCCAACATTTTATGAACTTCTCAGGGGGTGAATAATGGCAGTAGTAGAGTCCTTCCATACTCTGCCCGGTAGTCTCCCTGACACCATCAGGATGGGCTTAATCTTTTTTGGGGAGAGACATTCCTACCCTGGGCAAAGACAGACTCTGCTCTTGCTCTAGGCCTCTTCCCCTGAGTCCATAATCCCTCCACTCTCTCAGGTAAGCCCTCAGAAGAACTTTCCAGAAAACCAAATGGTTCCATCATGAAGTCTTTTAGGGTCCCTGAGGGTCCAGTTAAAGGGGCACCTCCTAGGAAGTTCTAAAAATAGTGTCAGCTTCAGAAGAAAGCCTCCAAGCCAAAGAATATTTTCTTATAGATGCTTCAACAGTGCTGAGGACTGTGCTCACCACACTGGGTTAATAACTATAGCCATTTAGATTCCAGAGGGTCACCACAGTCCTTTCCTACTTTGAGATTCTGTGATTCCATCCAGCAATGGATTAGGCTTCCTTATGAGACAACAACTCCCTGTCATTGGAATGATTTGGTCAGAGGCAACATGGCCACTTGTCAAGGATATTATAGAATAAGGATTCTCTACCTTTTTTTTTTAATGGTTAACTCTTGCAGAGTCTGATGAAGCCTGTGAGCCCCTTCTCAGAATAATGTCCTTGAATGCATATAATAAAATACATAGGATTATAAAGGAAACCAATTATATCAAAACAGAAATTTTTAAGTTTATGGATTCAAGGTTAAGAACCTCTACTTTAGAAAAACCTGAAGCCCATACTTTGGATAGGGGTTAGACTAGGTGACCTCTAAGACACCCCCAACTAGAGACTTCTAGGATTCTATTTTTCCAAATGGAAGGTGAACTGATACCCTCTTCCCCTTTCTCAGGAAAGAAGAAAGGACATTGAGTTAAATTTATTCCTATCTATCACTGGAGATAATGGGGTCAGAACTAACTGTCCCAAGACCTATTTTTAAAAGTTACTTTGCAGTTTAAAGGCTGTGGCTAACATCCAGACCACCAGGAATAATAGAAATACACGCCCAGTACACATCTATTGTAAGTCATTTCTTTATAGCCTGTTAAGAGGAATAGGAGACTCTAGGTCCTTTCTCAGACATTATCGCTGGCTGTTACCATAAAGAATTGGACTAAATATTCTCTATGGATTCATCTAGTCTATATCATAGCATCCAGTCCAGTTCTCTCATTTTACAGACGAGGAACTAAAGCTCAGAAAAGTGAAGAGATATCCCAGTGTGGGATTAGTAGCACCCACATCTTCCTAGTTTAGAGCTCTTTCCAATAAAGTATAATTCTTTCTCTTTCCTGATCCTGTCTCTTCAACCTCCTATGGATTGATATGGCATCCCTACTTCTCTCTCTAGCACCTTATATTGATCCTACTGTTCCATTGCCAATCTGGTAATCCACTCCCCTCCCATGAATCAGCTCTGTTCTCAGTACAATAGCTGTGATCTCCCTCCTCTTTAATAATGTAAAGATTTGTAAATTCAGGGCGGGGTGTCTTCTAAGAAGCACAGCAGAATGACAACGAATTCAATTCAATCTCATAAGTATTTACAGGATGCCTACTATGTACAAGGCCTTACGGTAAATACTGGAATTGGGGCCACAATGATATGAAAATTAGACATCTCATTTCCCACGCATTATAGTAGTTTTATCCTTCTGTGGTTTCTCCACCATTCCCCCAGTAAACTTATCACTGAGAAGTCTCCTCTTGTGAGATGCAATCCACCGTGTTCCTCACGCCTCATCCGTACCTTCTGGCCCTCTGATTGGAGGGTGGAGCTGTAAACTTCTCCATTTAAGGAGAGCAAACAGGACAGACATGTCATTTCCCGCCTGGCTGCACTCTTTTTGGATTTCTGTAACTTCTCTACCATTCAGGAAGCTGGATAGAGTGGATGAGCGTCAGGCCTGGAGTCAGGAAGTTCAAATCCAGCCTCAGACACTTAGTTGTGTGACCCTGGGCAAGTCATTTAACCCTGTTTGCTTCAGTTCCTCATCTGTAAAATGAGCAGGAGAAGGAAATGGCAAACCCCTTCAGTATCTCCGCCAAGAAAACCCCAGATGGGGTCACGGAGAGCTGGACATGACTAAAAGGACTGAACAACAGTAGCCCCCCCACCTCTACTTCACTGCTCACTCCCCTAATCTTACCCCCTCCCTTTTCAGACTCCTCTCTTGTATCTTCCCGCGCTGTAAGCTCCCAGAGGGCAGGGATCATCTTTCCTTTTCATGTTTGTGTCCTCCACATTTAGTACAGAGCCCGGCACATAGAAGGCACTTAATACATGTTTACTGACCATTGGCTATTAACAAAAGACCTAGGTCCAGCCTTCCAGGGGGTTACAGTTTACATTTACTTGGGAGCAGCGGCAGGAGGTGGAGATATGTAAGCAAGTAGCTATAATATGAGGTGGAATACAATGTGTCTATAGGGGGGCCCACAATGCCAAAAGGCCATGTGTGCTACATTTCATCCCTACCCCAAGGTTCTTTGGTACCCTTAATGGGGATTTGAGGAGGGCTCCTCTAATCTCTCTGTCATTGACTCTAGCCCCCAAAGACTGTTTTCTCAGTTTTACGAGTCACCCCAGGTCCATTTAATCATTTAACAGATACACTTTTACAAAGAAATATCTACTTGAAAAGTTATAGCAAGAATGAACATAGAAATACACCCCCACCAATACCTGAGGGACACAATCTCCCCATCATACCACCTCAATTTCTAGGGAGGAAAGAGATCAGGTTCATAGCTGAGCTCTTTGCCTACATAGCTTTGAACCACCAAGTTCTGTCCAAAACTCTCCTTAGGCTCAGGACCAGGATACCTTGGCTCCGAAAGGCTTCTATGCTGGGCTGGTTGCAACATCCAACCTGGAAACCTGCCTCTCAGTTGGCCATAGATCTAGTTCCCAGGGCCAACTGTTCCACTGCCTACAGCTAGGCCTGAAAGGGCAAAGGAAACAGATCCAACCCCAAGTCCATTTCTTGGGACCACAAGGTCCATGTGGGCACAGAGAAGATAGCCCTTCCCTGACACCCACTGCATGGAGCCTGTGCTGTAGGCAAACAGGACTTTGATCTCCCTGCATGCCAAGAGAAATACAGGGGGTGTTTAAGGGGATAAAGAAAGAAGGAAGGGAAGGAGAAGAGGGAGGGAGGTAGAGAGAAAGAGATTGTACTAGTCTAATAATTTCAAAGACAGAGCCAGTTCCACCTCCATGGCCAATAGAAAAGTGCTTATTCTCACCGATGTGTTAGGGGAATGCAGCATGTCTTCTCTCAAAAGCAGGTCTCTCGTATCTCCTATATAGGTGCCTTCATTCTAGGTAATCTGGAAATGAGCAAAGCGAAGTTTTGTTACATTACATGTACAAAGAAAGTGTTCTGCAGGGTTCAGAAAAGGTAAAGACTCCATCTCCTTGAAGGCATCAGGAAAAGTTGGCAGCCGTCAGAGAGACAGGATATGAGCTAAGCCTTGAAGAGAATGGTTCCAGTCACCACAAGTAGTGTTTTCTCATTTTTATGGGTCTTGTGCACCCCAGTTCCTTTTACACACATAATCAGATTAGCTTTTATGAAGGAATGTTTACTTCAAAATTATAGCAAGAACAAACACAAAAACATCCCCTCCAACAATTGGGGGCACAATCCACCCCACCCCCTCTTATACCATCTGAGTCTCTGGGGAAGAAAGAATAAATTTTCTATCAGGTAAAGACAGATTGCAGGTATAGAAGGGAGGAGAGGGAATTTGAGGTGTCAAGAACTCCATGAGTCAAAGCACAAAGGTGGCCCACATGTGACATAGTATTCCAGTTTGACTAGAGTATAGATTATATAATGTGAAACAGTGGGACATAAGTCTAGAAAGATAGGCTAGTGCCAAATTGTGGAGGTCCTTGAATGACAAGCTAAGGAATCTGGACTTTATTTGACGAGCAATAGGGAGCACCGAAGGTTTATGAACAGAGAAATGATGAGAGCAGACATGTATGTTAGGAAGATACCTCAGTCAGAAATGTGCAAGGGAAACAAAGGGGAGGAAAAACTGGAGGCAACCCTTAGTGGGGGCAAATAACTGAAAACAAAGGGGATGCTTATAAGTTGGGCTATGGCAAATTACAGCATATGTGATAGAATATAATTATACAATTTTGTTGTTGTTGACTCATTTTCAGTCACATCTAACTCTTCATGACCCCATTTGGGGTTTTCTTGGGAAAGATACTGGAGTACTTTGCCATTTCCTTCTCCAGTTTTACAGATGAGAAAACTGCAAACAGGGCTAAGTGACTTACCCAGGGTCACACAGTTAGTGTCTGAGGACAGATTTGAACTGAGAAAAATGAGTCTTCCTGATTCCAGGACCAGCATTCTATCTACTGCACCACCTAGTTGCCTAATTACACATTAAGAAAAAATAAATATTAAAAATTCAGAAAAATTTGGGAGGACTTGGATGAATTGGTGTAGAGCAAAAGAAGTAGAAACAAAAGAGCCATTCACACAATGGCCACAATAATGTAAAGGTAGGATTCAGGGAACAGTGAAAGACTTCTAAATTTTTATCAGTGAAGCCACCAGGGGTGACTTCAGAGGTCTGATACAGAGACATGCTTCTTTCTTCTCCGGGGACAGAAGGCAGACCAGCAGTTTGAAATGGGGCATAGCTTGTCCAATATAGACACAGTTTTCATTTGTATGGTTAATGACACTTCTTTGTTAAAACGAAGAATGGGGGGCTAGAATAGGGGGGCAGACAAGAAACAGTAGTGACCAAAGGGTCATCACTGAAACTTTTTTCCTCTTTTTTTATTTTTTAAGACTAAAGGCAAGGGGCCAGGTTAGTTTATTGTTCTAGTTAAGGTATTGCATTAGCCTAGGTGAGAGGTGATGAGAACATGAGCTGGGGTGGAATGATGCAATGTATGGCTTGCAGTAGAAATGATAGAATGTGATCATTGATGAGATGTGGGGGCTAAGGGAGAAGGAGCACCCAAAGACGATCATGAGTTTTTGATAATGGCTGATTGGGAAGATGTAGCCATAACAGAAATAGAGAAGTCAAGGGAAAAATTGATTTGGTAAAAAGATGATGATTTAGTTTTAATAATGCCCATGAGTACATACCCAGGGAGATGCCCAGCAGGAAACAGGAGATATGAGTCTGGAGCTTTACAGACATGTCAGGGCTGAATAGAGGGATTTGGGAGTTTTTTCTGTTGAGGTGACAGTTGAAGGGTGAAATAAGTAAAATGAGGTCAGGATGGCTCAAGAATAAGCTGGTACACTGTCAAAGGCCAGGCAGAAGAATGGATGGATGCCCAGAAGCTCAGATGACTCAGCTGAGGATATATCCTGTCAGTCTATCCAGCTGGAATTACAGTCAGTGTGTCCTGGAGTTATGATGTACACACACACACACACACACACACACACACACACACACACACACACACACACACATACACACTAGCACCTATCTCCCCCAGGAGACGGTGAAACAACCCATAAAGGGCTTGTGAAAGAAGCTGTTTTTCCATAGGGAGGAGGAGTTGGGGAAGGGGGCCTGGCTTGGGTTTTATCCACAGCCATCTTGTCCCGCAAACTGGTCTCCTAAGAACGTGCCCTGAGTGCTTTGGGGATCAGTCAAGCGTATTCTCTTCTGGTTCAGGCTGAGGAAGGCAGCAGAAAATTTGACCTCAGAACGTTCATGTTCATCTTTGTAGACTCAGTGCCTGGCACCTCAAAGGGCTTTAATAAATGCTTGTTTATTAATGGATGATTGATTGAACCTATCTCTAAGGCATGAGCACAGTTCTTGAAGGGAAGGAGAAAGGAGAGAGACAGGGAAAGAGACAGAGAAGGAGAGACAGAGATGGACAGATAGAGAGAGACAGTAAGCTCCTTGAGGGAAGGGACTGGTTCCAATCTCTCTTTGCATCCTCCCCTCCCATCCCTCTGCACCTAGCCAGATACCTTCCCAGTACAATGATAATACAATTGAATTAAGACACAGAGTGTTGATTCATGGACACCAGTTTTACAATCCTAATTATCACATTTACATATTTTATACTTTCTAAAGCACCTTCACATTTAGTTTCTCAACTGATTTGGAAGGGCAAGAGGGAAAAAGGACAAGATGGTTGCCTCAACTTACAAATTAATAAGACTAGTTCACAATGATGTAGCTCTTGCCATGTGACAGAATTATCTCATTTGATTCCTGGTAGTTTCCTCATTTTAAAGGTGAGGAAACTGAGGCAAATGGGGTTAAAGTGATTTGCCTAGTGTAACACAGCTATCAAGTATCTGACGGTGGATTCAATCTCAGGTCTTTCTCACTCCAGCCCCTACACTGTGCTGTCTCATATAAGAAACCTGGGTTAGGGGTAGGGAAAGAGCCTATGATTTCATTACTTTAGTGTATTCCTGGATAGGGTAATTCTCCCTACCAATGCAGGTCAACACCTTCTCTGCAACTTAGAGAATTGTCTGGGGCATCGAAAGGTTGAGTAAATTGCCTGGGTTCACATAACCAGTATACATCGAAACAGGACTTGAACCTAGGCTTGCCTGGGAAAGCTAGGTGGCTCAGTGGATAGAGTGACAGGCCTGGAGTAAGGAAGACACAGGTTCAATCTGACCTCAGATACTTCCTAGCCATTTGACTCTGGATGAGTCACTCAGTTTCTGCTTGCCTCAGTTTCCTCATCTGTAGAATGGGGATAATAATAGCACCTGCCTCCCAGGGTTGTTGCAAGCATCCAATAAGATAATAATTGTAAACTGCTTAGCACAGAGTCAGACGCATAGTGTTATGTAAATGTTAGCTAATAGTAGTATTGGTGACTTTGAGGCTGAGTTTCTACTCATCACAGGGAGAAGGAGAAGGAAAGACAAAAGAACAAGAAAAGAAGGGAGAGAGGAACAGGAAGTGGGGTGGAGGAAGAAAAGGGGTGGGGGAAGAAAAAGAGAGAAGGAAAAGAGAAGAGAGAGGGAGAGGAAAGAGGCCCAGATAATTTAAGAGCCTTGGGGCAATAGATGGAGCGTACAAGGATATCAGTTTCATGTAAATATGACCATCAGAGTTGCCCACCAAGGGAATGAGCTGTGAGCTTCCTAGGAAGTTAGTTCCAGTCTTTGGAGGTCTTCAAGAAGAAGCTGAATGACCACTTACCAGGCACGCTGCAAAGATGATTCATGCATTTAGGTAGGGGCTGAACCACGTGATTGACCTCTGAGGTCCCTTCAGGTTCTGAGATTCTAGGAGTCTATGACTTACCTAGAGCAACCCAGTGACAGTGATAGAGCCAGGGCCAGAACTCAGGGCTCTTGAGTCCTGGTTTCAATCTTCTTTTCCCCACGCTACCAATGATATCTAAAAATCTCCTCCCAGGATGATAAGTATGTAAGCACTCCATGCTCCCAGGCCTGATACTTGGTCCTAAATAGTTTTTCCCTATGGACTAGTTAATATACTCCTCTTTCCACTGGCAGGGAAGATGGTTTTGATGGTAAGTACCTATTAGCCACCATATCAGGCTGTCTGCAGAGGGGTATATTGGACAGGGCACTGACTTTGGAGTCAGCAGACCTAGGTTAGAAGAATCCTGCCTCTGCCACTTCTTGTACAACCCTGGTTAAGTCACTTATGCCCTCTGGGTCTTAGTTTGTTCACCTATAAAATGGGTAAGTTGGCTCTAATCTATGATCCTATGTTATACCTTCCACTTATGGATGGAAAATTCAATCATCATTAATGTATTGATGTATTTACTGATGATGCAAGGCTCTACTCAATCGCATACCTCTAACCCTATTCAGAAGCCTTCTCATCCCCCCAATAATTCTTGATAGCATTCTTATTCATACCTCTATTAGAAGTATGCTCTATCTTATTGATAGTAAATGCATTTCTTATCACTCTTCTAGATGGCAAACTTCAAGAAGTTAGGAATTTTCCAAAGTTTCTTACAAAGAATAGACCCTCAATTCGTGTTTGTTGAATGAATGAATGAATTAAAATTCATAGCATGGATATGTATTATCAATATGGCATGGGAAGCAGAAGTCCAAAGAGTCAGAACTGGGCACCTGGCCTCTAATGAGAACAGACCTGAGCCCTGTCACACACACATGGGCTAACATCTACAAACATTCACATTACATCACAAATGTACATATTTGCATACACATGGCATAAAGAATTAAACAACAAGCATTTATTAAGTGCCCACTATGTGCCAACCCCGACTGGTACTAAAGATCTCAGTCAATCAATCAGCAAGCCTTTCAATACCTAATATGTGCCAGGTGATATATGAGGTTCTGGGGACACAAAATTGAAAATTGTCCCTGTTCTTAAGGAGTTTAGTCCAGCCAGGGGAGTGTACACACATAGAGGTATGTATTAAAAATAGGTACAAGATGATAATGTACACCTAATACATTTTTGTCTTAGATTTTTTAAAATAGACTTGTAATTTCTCTGGTATAGGGAACACCCCACGGAAACCTCCCTTTGCCAATGCATTTCTGGACTTCTCTGCTACCTAGAGTGTTAGACAGTTTGTGGGGGAAAATAAAAAGTTGAGGAACTTGCCTAGGATTATAGAGTCAGTATATGTTGGAGACTAGAGTTGAGTCCAGTCTTCCTGTTACATACTGAAGCCACCACTCTTCCTTGCTGCCTCTCAATATAAGTACTCGTATGTGTGTACGTACATAGGATACACCCACATTTTTACATTGTCACAAACACCTATTATGCATCTCTTTTCTTTCTTAACTAATAGGCATTGCTTTTTCCAGGCAGGGAATAATATAATATGGTACAAAGAATACTGGGCTTAAAACTGGACTTAAATCCAGGCTCCGATAATAAGTAGACTGTAGGCTCCATGAGGGCAGGAACTGTGTCTTATCTAAACATTGCATCTCCCCCTGCTCCCAGAACAACAATAACATACAGTTGACTCTTCATAAGTGATAATAAAGGTTTCTTGACCTCATTTGGGCAGCTGGACTCTCTGTGTCTTAGAGTTTTTATTTTTTAAAAACTGAAGAGATTGGTCTAGAAAATATTTAAGGTATTTTCCATCACAAATATTCTGCAAATCTCCTTTTAAAAGACACATACTACAAGAAAAGCTTCCAAATGCCCCGGGAATGGAATGCTGCATAGGGTTCCTTTCTTAAGAAAAAATGAATTGCTGTTCCCAACATGTACCACAAGATGTCTCTTTGCCACTGTTCAAACAGACCAATTACCATGTCTGCCATAGTTAAACATAAGAGAAAATAGAATGGAATTGGGGGGAGAAGAAAGAGGGCAGAATGCAGGAGGAAATTTTGTTGAGATGTGTCATGCCTATGCCTCCCAACACGTCCACCCCAACCCCATCCTAGACAATGAAAATCATTTTGAGACGCAATGTTCAGAAATCCAACACAGGCCTCTATTGTTCTTCCACACAGTTCTCACCAGGCATGTTCACTGGCTGGCCCCCCAAGCCTGGAATGCTATTGCTCCTTGTGTCTGTCTCCTGGCTTGCTTCATGTCCCAGCTAAACTCTCGTCTTTTCCGAGAAGCCTTTTCCAAACCCCTCAAAATGCTAGTACCTTCCCTCTCTCTATTGGTTATCTTCAATTATCCCTGTATATGTGTATGTGTGTGCATACATAAATACACACACACACATACATATATATATATATATTAGTAGTAATCGGCATGTTGTCTCTCCAATTAGACTGTGGACTCCTCAGGAGTCTTTTGCCTTTATTTGCATCCCCAGCTTTTAACACAATGCCTAGCCCATGGTAGACACTTAATAAATGCTTTTGACTTGGAGGAAAAATCACTAGACACAGAGACGATATTCAGTGATTCCTAGATTGTAAAGAATTGAAGAACTTTAAAAAAGATCTTGGCCATCTCTACCCCCCATTTTACAAATCAGGAAACTGAGTTCCAAAGAAAGGTCATGTGATGGATTCACCTGAGTCTGAGACACACCTCTGCCATGTAACAGTCATGAAATCATGGCAAGTCACTTCACCTCTTTCTAAGCCTGTTTTCTCACCTTTAAATTGGGCATCACAGAATCACTGAGTATTATCTAGGTAGACCCCAGTGGTCAACATAGCCACAGGTGAAGAGGAGTCCCCTCTACCACATAACCAGAACAGGATTTGCTTGGAAAATTCTAAAGTGGAAATCCCCCATCTCTAAGACTGGCCTTTCCAACTTTTGAAAAACCCTCATTATTAGGAAGGTTTTCCTAATATCAGACCTTAAATCTGCCTTTTTTCCAGCTTCTACCATTGCTTTTCTATCCTCTCGAACTAACCCCTCTCCCATACCATCTTTAAATATGTAAGGACAGCTATCATATTTGCTTAGAAAAAAAAGTCTTCCCTTCTCCATTTCCTTCAACCTATAGAGTTTTCATGGTGTATGCTCCCTATACCACAGAAATTACAAGTATGTTAAAAAAAAATTCAAGACAAAAATGTGTTAGGTGTGCATGATCGTCTTGTACTTATTTTTAATACATACCTCTATGTGTGTATGTGTGCATACACTCCCTGGCTGGTTACGAGGCCCTTCACCATACTGTGTGCCCTTTCATGGACACACTCCAATTTTTATATCCTGCTTAAAAAGTAAAGCCCAAACCTAGACACCATCCTTCTTATGCAGTCTGACTATATAAGACTGTCTAGTCTCAGATACTATGTCTCTCTAAATGCAGCTTAATAATCCCATTAGCTTTTCTGGCTGCTGTATCTCTTGGCTTGCTTATTGAACTCACAGGCCTTTAAAACTGCAAGATCATTTTTTCAGACAAATAGTCGTCTGGGCATACTGCTCCAACTTGTACTTTTGAAATCTATTTTTTGATCCATGTACATGATTTTATATTTACCTCTGTGAAATTCCATCTTATTAGATTTAACCTATTGGTATAAATGGTTGAAATATCTTGGGATCATAATACCCTAGTTGATAGAATGCTGGACAAGGAGACCTGAGTTCAAAGCCTGCCTTAGATACTCAGTAGTGTTATTCCTTTCACATCACAGAGGTTAGTAGCATTGTATGTGCCCCCGCTAGCTAGAAAATCCATGCAAAATTTTTTGACCCTCCTTTTTCTTCTATGGGGTGTCTACAGTACCTTATTATAAAATTTGAGCCATAAGTTCTGTGTCATCTGCTGGCCTTCTTGTGTTGTTTGAGGCTTCCACGAAACTCCCCCCAAATTCCCATTTAATTTCTTATACCAACCTGAAATATATCAAAATGGCAATGGGGAAAGTCACACTGTGGAAGGGATAACTGTAGTTGTGTGACTTTGAGACTCTCTCAGCCTCAGTTTCCTCATCTGTAAAGCAGAAATAATAGTAGCATGTAGCTCAAAGAGTCATTGGGAGAATCAGTTGAGATAAGATGTAAAGTGTTTTCGCAAACTTTAAAACACTATTCAAATACTACAATTACTGCCCAATGTATCATCTCCAAATTCAATAAACTTCCATCTAAAAAATTTATTAAAATGTTTGATGATGTAAGGCTGAAGTTAGATACCAGGACATATCACTAGAGGCCTCTCTCCAAGTAGAATCCACATGACAGTATTATAACCTGGACCATCTCTTCATACCATCCATGAGGATAACAGAAGATGCTTTGTAAAATGTTTTGCTGAAGTCTAGGTGAGCTAGGGCTAAAACATTCCCTAGTCTATCCATCTCATCATTTTTTCAACAAAGGAAGTTGGGTTAGTTTGGCATAATGTTTCACTGGTAGTGCTCTCCTGGCACCTTTTCTAGATATTCAGAAACCATCCCTTTAATAATACATTCTAGAATGTTGCCAGCAATCAAAGTCAAGAACTCTGATCTAAAGTTTGCAGGCCCCACTCTCTTGTTTCATTTGAAATCAATCTAAAATTTGTCTTTCTCCAGTCCTGCAGTACCATTCCTATTCTCCATGATCATTGACAGTGATTCAACATTCACAGGGCAACTAGGTGACTCAATGTATAGAGCACTGGCCCTGGAGTCAGCAAGGTCTGAATTCAAATCCAGCCTAAGACAATTACTAGCTGTGTGACCCTGGGCAAGTTACTTAACTTCTGTTTGCCTTAATCTACTGGAGAAGGAAATGGCAAATGATTCCAGTATCTTTGCCAAGAAAACCTCATGGACTACATGGTCCATGGGGCCACAAAGAGTCAGACAGGACTGACAACAACAAAATAAACACACATATACATATATATGCATATATATACATGCACATGTGAAATACATATATGCGCATCCACATATAGATACATATTTATTTATAATGCATAGCATTATATGGCATTTGTATAATGTATTTTTATAGAATCTTAAAAGTATATATAATACAGAGAAAGACAGAGAAAGTAAGAGAGAAAGAGAGAGGGAGAGAGAGAATTGTACAAAGAGATAGAGATTAAATTCAGGCCCAGTGACAGACTATAATCTTGTCACCCAAGGGCTAACCCAGGTAAGTCTAGAGAGCCACATCATTGGAAGACCAATCACTAGGTAGTGATTGCTTTTGTTCACAGCAACACATGAAAACCATCTGCTAAGTTGTAGAAGGGCTAAGATCTATATCCATGGAAAGAATGTTTTGTTTTTTGTTCTTTCATTCTCAAAGAGGTCCAATGACATCACAAGGGTGATGTCCTGACTTTCTCACACTGGATTTAAGAGAGGCAGATCTGTGCAAAGTCATCATCAGCCTTACTCCTTTTTCCAGTTATCAAAGCCCAGTGGCAAGACAAGAGTCAAGATGACCAGCAGTGGCCCAGGATGCAGTGGGAGACCTTGGCCTTTCTAAATTAAGGTCTTTCCCAGGCCTCAGTTTGTCTGAGGCAACACCCATTCAATAACTAGGGGACTAGGTAAGATTTAAAACAAAATCAGAAAGGGAAGACCCTCAAGGTTCTGGCCAGAACAGAAAGCAATTGCTATTTATACTCTTTCTAAGCCATCAAAAACTAAACAATGAGCCACAGATGTTTGGGTTGGGGGCTATTGTACAAGAATATGCAGAGCAGACCACAGATATTTTAAAGTATTGAAGAAAATATACTGGAACATCAAATCATGCTTCAGTCTTTTTCTTTCTAGATCAAATGAGCTTGTTGCCTTTAGCTTTTCCTCATGTGATCTTTTCTGAGCTCTCCAGGACCCTTTTCATGGAGCAGGTTCTCTGTCTTCTGAGGAGACACTTGGGCAAAGCCTCATCCCATTTTGATTCAGAGTTTACAAATTACTTTTATTAAACTCTCCTTGCTCCTAAGGTTACTGGAAGCTTTAGGTATAGAACATGTATCACCTTGCTCAAATGAACACCTTCTCTGACCCCGCACAACACACACACACACACACACACACACACACACATTACTATCTCTCTAACCTCAGTCGGGTATAATAGTAACAATAAAAAATAATAATAATGTCTTCTATCTCCATGGTACTTTATATTTTTCTGAGCTCATTACCATCTATGGCCTCATTTAAACCTCACAAGAGCCATTACTAGGGCAGGGCAACTAAAGCCTTGTCCCAATAAATGAAATTAGAGCATGATAGCACCTAAAGTCCAACAATTTAGAAACAATAGATCTTAGCATCTCATTAGCAAGAATAATTAGCTAAAATTGGATCTTAATTTGGGAGGTAAACTAGTACGTGTGGAAAGGATAGTAGATTTGGAGACAAAGGATGTGGATTCCAAACCTGACTGTGCCATATATGACTTCTATGACCTCGGGGAAGTCACTTTCTCTAAACCAGTTTGGACAATGAGACTTCTTTGGTCTCTAGCTCCATCATCCTATGAAACTATGAGATAAGTTCCTCCTCAACCTCCTCCCCTCAATCACGGACTTGTTTAATGGCTTTTACCTCTGATATGGTATGCAGTATTTGCCTCAGGCCCCAAAAGTCCTAGTTATAGCTTTGCTCACAACATCCCCTTAAGGTAGATAGGACAGGAACTGTTATTCCTCTGCAAATTATAGGTAAACTAAGGCACAGAGATAATCTAACTTAACTAAGATAACAGAGCAAATTGGTGATGGAATTGGGATTAAAAAACTAGGACTCCTAAATCTCAGTTGAATGCTTTTTCCATTACACTATGCTCAATTTTTTGGGAAAGCCCTGCCAGATGGTCTCCCTGACTTCAGTTTTAAAAAGTGAGAAGTGACAGACAGCACAACGGTACTTCTGATGCAGTAGAAGCCAGTCATGAAATGGTTAAAGAGGACCCCAGAGTCAGTGAGGCTGAGGAAGAGCTATTAACCAGCCAGAATAGGAAAGGAAGAGGCCAAGGGAAGGGAATCTGTCTTTGATTAGGCTTTTAGGGCCATCTGGAAATAACAATTTAGGAAATGAGTTGGTTTTATTGGGAGTGGACAGCCTTTTGTTGTTCTGCAAAAGGAGAAACTGGGGTGGGGGTAAGATGCTTTCCCCATCCCACCTAGTTTGGAGCATAGATTCTCAATGAGTTGCCCCTGCAGAGACTAGGCAAATCCCCACTAGCCTGTCCCAAGAAAGAATTCTGAGAGTTAGGGTTCTTTTGCAAACCTCTGGGAAAACACCTTTTCGTGGGGCTGTAGGAAAATGGGCACCCCAGTACATTGTTGATGGAGCTGTGAGTAGTTCCAGTCATTCTGAAAAACAATGTGGAACTATGCCCCAAGAGTCAGTAAAACATGATGCAGAAATACCACTACTAGGCATACACTACCAAAACATTAAAGAGAGAGAGAGAGAGAGAGAGAGAGAGAGAGAGAGAGAGAGAGAGAGAGAGAAGAGAAGAGAAAGAGAGAGGAAGAGAGAGAGAGAGAGAGAGAGAGAGAGAGAGAGAGAGAGAGAGAGAGATGACCTATCTATAAAAACTATTTATAGTAGCTCTTTCCATAGTAGCCTCAAATTGGAAATCAAAGGGCTGCTCTTCTATGGGAAAATAGCTAAAGAAATTATGGTATATGAATGGAATGGAATATTATCATGCCATAAGAAATTATAACATAGTTTCAGAGGAAACTAGGAAGACCTCTGTAAGCTGATTTGGAGTGAAATGAACAGAACTATAAGAATAATTTCTATAATGATATCAAGATTATAGAGGAAAACAACTTGGAAGGACTTTAGAATGCTGACCAATGTGATGATATCCCCAGCCCAGAGGACGGACATGAAACATGTTACCCAGCTCCTGCCAGAGAGGTGATGCACTTAAAATGAAGACTGAGACACATATGTTCAGACATGACAAATGTGGGAATTTGTTTTGCTAGATTACACATATTTGTTATGAGATTTTTTTTTCCATGGTCCAATTGAGAGGGGCAGGGAAAATAATGTTTACAACAATAAATTAATTAATTGTTTTGAAAATTGTCTTTTTCCTTGGCTGTTCTTCTCTACAAGGACTATGAGTCCCCCTCATCCCATCCTCTCCCTGAAAGGCTGGCTAGTAGAAAGAGCATTGGAGACCTGATTTTCAGGCTCTGGTGCTTACTAGCTCTGCAAATGTGGGAAAATCACTTCATAGCTATGGGTTTTATCTGTAAAATGGGGATGATAATGTTTGTGCTCCCACTCATCTTGAGTGACTGAAGTGAGAAAAAACCTTGTAAGCTCTCTAATGCGGCAGAAATGTGAGGTATTATCATAGAAACTTAAGTCCTTGAAGGAATCTTCAAGATTAATTTTTCTAAGCCCACCACTTCCCATTTTATAGATAGGAAATTAAGACTTAGAAGGGTAAAGGGATTTGCATATTATCACACAGCTAATTTAAATAGAAGAGCCAGAAGGAGAACACACTTCTGACTCCTTCTAACCCTTTTTCCATTACATCATAAGTGTCCAATGCATGTTCTATTTTAATATCTGATATGGTAGAAGGAATTCTGAACTGAACTAGAGAGGGAGGAGACAGGAGAACTAGGCTCTGATTCCAGCTTTACCATTAAGTAATTAATGCAATTCGAGTCTTACATTTTTGGGGGGTAGGAGAGGGACAGTCTGGACTTGTGACTTCATCTATATAAGGAATTCCCTGGGTGCAGAAACAGCTTCCATAGATTGGAAGCTGATTTTTAACTTAAAGTCTTAACACTGAGATGCTAAGAGACCTGCCCTGGGTCATATGGCTAACATGTATCTGAAGCAGAACCAGAACCCAGTTCTTCTTGATTTCAAAGCCACCCCCTAGATCCACTCTAGCACTTCTTAAACTGTGGATTGAAACCCCATGTGGGGCCTCGAAAAATTTGGCAACAATAAAAAGTTTCTGAACATGCAATGACAAAAATTTAAGTTAAAATTGAAGAAATAATGAGTCCAAGGTGTTTCTAGCAGTGCGCGGGCATGTTCCATGGCATAACATCTCTGCAGCCCTGGTTCTGAGCACTTTACACTCAAGTGCCCTCAGACCATGCAACGCCAACAAACACTGCCAAAATGTAAAAAGGGGTTTCAAGTGGAAAAAGTTTAAGAAGCCCTGCACTATACAATGCTGCTTTGATGTTCAATGAATAAAATCATACAATAATAGAGCTACAAGCAATCTTATGGTCTGTTTAGTAAAATCTCCTTTACCGATAAGGAAACTGAGGACTACAGAGAAGTTTCTAGTCCAAGGTCACATGGCTTTTTAGTGCTTAACACTGTCCTGGCACACAGTAGGCAATTAATAAACGTTGGTTGTTGTTTAGTTGTTTTGATCTTGTCTGACTCTTTGTGACCCCTTTGGGAGTTTTCTTGGCAAAGAAACTTGGAGTGGTTTGCCATTTCCTTCTCCAACTCATTTTACAGAAGAAGAGGCAAACAGGGTTAAGTGACTTGCCCAGGGTCACACAGCTAGGAAGTGTCCGAGGTCAGATTTGAACTCAGGAAAATGAGTCTTCCTGACTCCAGGCCCGATACTCTATTCACCCACTTGCCAAAGAAAGAACTAAACACAGACTTCCTAACGTCCAGCCTGAGTGATCTGCCTGCTTCCACACTGGGCCTTATTAGACCTCAGGTTTCTCATCTGATCTGGTCTGATCAAGATAATCATCTCTGACTTGACAGCCTCCCATTGACAGAACGAGAGTGCTTTGAGATCATTGGTAAAGGCATTGGTAAGTAAAAAGCACGAATATGAGATAGCAAAAAGATGTTGGAATTTCGGGTTAGCTAGTATCCTCATGCTTTCAGCCTTCAGTTCCCCAGAAGCACAAGACCTGCTTTGGATGAGGTGTGATCAATGCTGAGGTCCAGGATGATGGCCTTCCTATGCCACCCAGCCTGCTCTGAGGCTACTCAGCCTGCTGATCCTGCTGTCAATCAGCCTGTGCACACAGAATAGAATCTTGGTTAATGTGAGCAAACACCATTAGGACGGTAAAGTTGCAGCAGAGGAAACTCATTTCATGCAGCCCCAAGCCAAACAGAGATGACTTTAATCATGCACTGATTGAGCTTATGTGCGCTGCTGGGCCACCCCAG
This sequence comes from Pseudochirops cupreus, assembly GCA_028627135.1. Lineage (NCBI taxonomy): Eukaryota > Metazoa > Chordata > Mammalia > Diprotodontia > Pseudocheiridae > Pseudochirops > Pseudochirops cupreus. The sequence continues at coordinate 267,018,530 of CM053582.1, forward strand.
TCAGAGTAGATAATGGGGAGATGACCCTACACTGATATCTGTGTTGAGTCAAACCAGCCCTAAAAGAAATGACTAGTCTGCCTCTTTGTCCCACTGCCCCAATTTCAACTCCACCCACTTTTAGAGTTTGAGGATCCTAGGATTCAGAACCGGAACAGATGTAAAGATCCCTTTTTAAGGGCTGATCTCTCCATTTTACAGATAAGAAAGAAAAGGGAGGTAAGAAAGGACTGAGGTGAGGTGGCTCCTCTGTGTCCCTTCTGACAAGTTTAAGGCGCTCCAGTTCATGAACATTGTTTACATCTGGGTCCAGGTAAAAACCAGTTAGAGAGGGAAGCCTGCATAGCACTACACTTCTCTAGAAACAGCCTACGTAAATGTTCCCTAAAAGCAGCTGGGTTCTTTCCTACTAGCAGCTGTGGAGCACAATGCAGTGGACTTGGAGTAAGGAAGATCTAAGTTCAAATCCTGCCTCAAACACTTGCCAGCTGTGTGACCTTGGGGAGATCATCTCACCTCTCTCCAATGCGATTTTCTCATCTATAAAACAGAATAAAATAGAATTACACCTACCTTATAGTATTTGTTATGAAGATCAAATAAGATAATCCATATAAAGAGCTTTGCAAACTATAAAGCCCTAGACCAATGTTAGCCATTATTAGACCTTGGGAAGCCTCTAGGGTTATTATACCCTCATGGGAAATGGGCTGCCCGGGAAAACTCAGCCAAGGAACCCAAAGAGCTTGGTTTCCTATGAAACAGAAGGAAGGAGAGTCAGGTCAAGTCCTGGCTTCAAAGGGCCCCAGGGTTTGGCTTGGGGCAAACAGTTTTATTGGGGTATGAAATATTTGATGTCTTTCTCTTTGCCAACATTGGAAAGCATGTTCTCCTCGATCCCTCCCCTTGCCCGTCCCCTAGAGCTGATAGCTCAGCCCTGACTCCCTTTGATATACCAGGAGGAGAGGTGGACAGGGAGGCTGAGGAGGCTAAGAAGGAGGTGGGGGTTGAGGCAATACTTTATGACAGCCTTCCCAGGACTCCCACGGAGTCTTGATGTAGCTGGAGAAGCCCAGTGGGTCCAAAAAAAAAGAGAGAGAGAAGGGAGGGGAAGGGGAGCCTGAAGGAAGGTCTGGGGAGCAAGTTCAGGCAAAGGTCTCAAAAGAGACCATTATGTCCATCTCTTTGGAAATGGATCAGAAAGGGGAGAGGCCTCCTGTGTCTCAGCTCAAATAGCCAATATGAGTTCAACCCTTCACTTCTAAAGCTTCCTCCATCTGTGAAATGGTTATTTTGTGTGTGTGTATAGTATAACCTAGGGCTGATAACCCACTGAGCTGAGTGCACATAGATTAGGTTCAATACTGGAATCTCCTCAATAATTAATCATCTCCATAGTTCGTGTCTTCCTGGAGATTGGGGAGGGGGGAGTGGAGTGGCTAGAGAATTGACTAATGTGGAAAACACAGACAGACTTGCACAAAATAATGAAGAGCAAAATGAGCAGAACCAAGGGAATATTGCATATAGTAACAGCAACGTTGTTTTAAGAACAACTTGGAGCAAGTAAGTCATGTTATCTATTATAAACACCAAAATTAACTGTAAAGGGCATATGAAGAAAGACCCTATCTGCACCCAGAGAAAAAACTGATAAATAGAAGCATGTATAGAATAAATAGAAGGATATATAAAATAATGTATAGATAAATAGAAGTATGTATAGCATATATAGATATATACACACCATTAGACACAAATAAGTGTGTGTGTGTGTGTGTGTATTTATATATACACTTATTCATGTGTAATGGTAGCCATCTCCAGGGCAGGGGCAGGGGTGGAGGCGTAGGTTAGAGAAGAAGAAAAAAAGAGAAAAAATTTACATGATAATTTTGTTGTATATTTGAAAGGAATAGTAAGTTGTACACAGTAGATTTGCAGTCTCACACACAATCATCTATTTTATTGTACTATGTTAAGGAAATGCTTGTTTTATCCCATAAAAACATTAAATTAATTTTATTTTAAATTAAAATAAATTAAAATTACATTAAAATTAAATAATTTTTTTAAAAGAGAGAATTGGTTAAATTTACACACACACACACACACACACACACACACACACACACACACACACACAGAGTCCCAGCAAAGAACACAGTTTGAGTTTGCTCCTTCACATTGTGGCTCTATGTATGTCCCATTACTCTTCAATTCTACACCTTCTGGTTCTTGGATCAGAGGTCCCTTGTTCTACTAACCTGTTGCTGCCTTCTGCTTTGGAGGTCTCATCTGCTATTGAGTTTGCATCTATTTTCTCTGATCTCTGTGAATCTCCACATTGTCCTGGTCTCTCAGTCTCCCTGAAGACTGGAAGCTTTAGTGTTCTCCTTCCATCACTACATCACCTTGGTCACTGCTATCTACTTCCCTTTCTTGGGAAAACATTCTAGCTAGGGACAGTGAGAAAGCCAGAGCAGACATGCCACTGGGCTACTTAACACATTTCTAGCTCCATTATTTTTGGCTCAACTCACAGCTCTACCCAGAAGGGTGCACATAATGGTCTAGACTCTAGAATGGTCTAGACCACATGAATGAGATTTGCTCTGCAAAGTTTGGATTCAGTCAAAGGGCCGCGCTTGAGGACCTAGAGGGCCACATGTCACCCCACCCTGATCAAGTCCTTACTTGGTCCTTGGGGCCCCTCCCACTGATTAGATGGCTCCTCTCAGAACCTCCATTTAAAGAGAGCCCCTAGGACAGCTAACGTTTTATTTCCCACCAGGCTATAGTCCCCTGAACTTCTTCATTATATGACAACACCCCCACACACACTTAATTCTTTGCCTCCCCCACCTTTCAGTTTCTTTTTCTATATTGTTTTCTATGTTAAAATTTAAGCTCCTTGAGGAAAAGTATGGTTTCTCTTTTAGCTAATACAAGCGTAGCTCATTTTACTGTGCTTCACTTTATCACTCTTTGTAAATACTGTGTTGGGCTTTTTTTTTTTCTTTCTTTCTTTCTTTTTTTTTTTTTGGAAAGCGAAGGTTTGTGACAACTCTGCATTAAACAAATCTATTGGCTCTATTTTTCCAAAAGCATGTGCTCACATGGTGTTGATAAAATTCTAATAAAGCTGCCCCCCAGCCCCAATGCCCCTACCTAGCCGCTCACACACACACATACACACACACACACACACAAGCTCAATATCCTAACTTCTTCATATATGCCTCACTGCTCACTAGAAAGACAGGTGTGTCCATGAACTCATAGGTCTCACAGAAACAGAGGCATGGCCATGTGATGGAGTCCCAGCCACTGCCTCTAGTTAGCCACTGTCCTCAGACCCATTCCTCGTCTTTCCCATAGAAACAGCAGGTGTGTCCATGCACTCAACCACAACCACATCCATCTAGTCTCAGACAGGACCACAATAGCCAGCTAATCAAAAAGCAGCACCACCCAAGCAGGATATAGACCCCAAAACAATAGAAGAGACTTTCCCTAAGTAGACACCTACACAGTAATAGCAAAAGCTGTCCTTTAGGCGAATTTACGATATAGAGAGGCTTGTTATAATAACATGTTCATACATACATACCCCCCCTAATGGGTTTTTCTGTATGCATTGTGGGTAATAGCATTTGAAGTTCCACTGTGACTGGGATCCCTCTCTTACTACCTAATACCTTAACACCCTTCCTGTCTTTTTAATATTCATAATTTCTGTTATGTAATTGCATCTTTACCCTATAAAAATTTATCTTGCTTTCTCCAAAGCTGCTGGTTCCTCTTGGAATTTAGCCCTCTTCGTGAGAGGCATCAATAGCAATAAATGTCTATACTTGGATTAGCAGTGGTCTGACTTCGAATTTTGTGAAAAGGTTCCACCACAACACATTATGAAACCACAATAGTGTCTCTGCCACCTTTTGGTAATTCTCACAATATTCCAAATTTCTTAATTATTATTATCATACCTGTTATGGCAATATGTGATCAGTGATCTTTGATGTTACTATTGTAATTGTTTTGGGGAACCAGAAACAGAGTATAAGACAACGAACTTAATCCATAAATGTTGTATGTTCTCTGACTGCTCCATTGACCTGCCATTCCCCCATCTCTCTTCCTCTCCTCAGTCCTCCCTATTCCCTGAGACACAGCAATATTGAAATAAGGCCAATTAATAACCCTACAATGGCCTCTAAGTGTTTAAGTGAAAGGAAGAGTCGATCAATGAAGCAAACTTCAGGTTGTCTTATTTTAAGAAATTGCCACAGCCACCTCAGCCTTCAGCAACTGCCACCCAAATCAATCAGAAGCCATCAGCATCAATGCAAGATTCTCTACCAACAAAAAAATTAGGACTTGATGAAGGCTCAGATGATGGTTAGCATTTGTAGCAAGAAAATATTATTTAATTAAGGTACATATATTGTTGGGGGGAGAGGGTTAGCCACAATACTATGGAACACTTAATAGACTACAGTATAGTATAAACACAACTTTTATATGCACTGGGAAACCAAAAAATCTGTATGACTATTGTGATGTTCCCTTTGTTGCAATAGTCTGAAAATGAACCTGCAATATCTCTGAGGTATACCTGTAATTACATTCCCAGCCCTTGTGCAGTGTCTGGCACCCAGTGGGTTTTTAATAAATGCTTATTGATTGACTAACTATAAGCCAGATACTGTGCTAAACATCTGGGATACAAATGCAAGCAAGCCAAACAGTCCTTTCCCTAAAGGAACTTAGGTTCTACTGGAAGAAAACAATGAATACGTAAAAGGGAACTGGAAGGTAGAGGAGATACATAGAGTCTTGGCTGGAAATGTCCAGGAAGTGTAGATGGAAACCTGGAACCAAGAAGTGGAGGAAGGAGTCAAAGCTGCTTTAACCAAACACAAGGTGGCTCCAGGGGTGGAGCTCCATTCTGGGGTGGGGTGGGCTGGGATAAAGAGGAGGGAGTAGAGATGTTAATGGTCCTAATGGAGGATCTACAGCATCTAGAGATGTCCAAGATGATACTGGATCAAACCAAATGGAGAAGAAATAGAATAAGATTCCCGGGAGACCATAACAAATAGAAGGGGGCACTACATTTCTGGTGTGGCTTGGGTGGGGGACTTGCCCTGCCTGAAGCCAGGGGGATGAACTTCATAATATCTAGGGATCTTCCAGCTCTGTGATTTTCTGACTATAATCTAAGAACATTGTAGTCACCAACTTGAGTCAGCTCCATGGTCACTGAGGGAAAGTCTTACTGTTGTCCTCAGTGATGTTACCCTCAGAATGGTAGGAATAGCCCCCCCCCCCCATATCTCTCCTAGGAACTCTTGGTGGAACTGTCATCTAGGAATTTATTAGAAGTTTTTTTTTTTTCAGCCTGAGTCAATACTTAACACTTGTAATGCTATAATTCTGGGAAAGGGACTGAGAGTGACTTCTGTCTTCTTAATGGTGGGGCACAAATACTGTTTTTTCTGAGCATACGAAGAGCCAAGTGTCTCCTGCTCAGGGGTGGAAAGGCCAATTGTCAAATTTTGATTACGAACATTTGCTACTTGAAAATCAACAAATGTAATAAATCAAAGCTTGGTTTGTTGTTCTGTTGATTGTCTAGGCTTAAGAATATAATGTTAATAATATAGATTAAAATTAAAAGCATGCCATGAATATATTTTCAGAGAGTTGTATGTTAAACATTTACTTGCAGGACCCTCCATCATGCCTCATTTCCAGGAAGAAGTAAAAGAAGTTAAGAAAGTGGTATCATTTTTGTCTACTCTGAACCTTTGACAGAAAGCATGCCATGGTCACAGTCTAGACTACAGAGAGGAGTCAGGACAATTACTATTAAAAAGAAAAAAAAAAGCTGGAGAATCGAAGCTATCTCTGGGAGTAGTAACCAGCATCTCTTTCATAGGGACACTTTGGAATGTGTTGTAATCAAAAGCAAAGAGGTGGGCTTAGGACAAAGGGGAGGGGACCATAAACATGAATAAATGAATCAACTGATCATTTATACATTCATCACGCATTTAATAAGCACCTATTTGCACGTGGTTGTTCTAAGTGCTCCATAGATCAAGTAGCCAGGTCATTCAGTAGGCTAGAGTATGGTTTCAATGAGGCCCAAGTCATGGGTTAAATGCATATACAGGTTGTTTAGCTTGGCACAAAGGAAACACAGGACCCATCCCAGAAGAGTAAGAGTAAGGATGGGGTGCTAAACAAAGCACTACCCCCTACAGCACTGCAAAACCATTGTCCTAGATACACCAAGTCTAGATCTCTTTTCAGAAAAGTTTGCATTTAGATTTGGTTAGATAGACCTCATTCTGCCTTCCAAGAATGAAAAAGTCAGTGACTTCCTCCTCCCTTTGCAATAACTCCCTCCGTGTGCTCTCCAATTCAGTGACACTGGCCTCCCTGGTATTCCTCACAGAAGACACTCCATCTCTCAACTCCAGGCATTTTCACTGGCTGTTCCCCATTCTTGGAACCTCACTTCCACCTCCTGAATTTCCTGGCTTTCTTCGACTCCCAGCTAAAATCCCATCTTCTACAAGAAATTTCCTACTCCCTCTTAATTTAGGGTCTTCTTTCTGTTGATGATCTCACCAGCTCCCATGGATTCAGTTATCATCTCTAGGAAGATAATACTCATGTCTATTTGTCCAGTCCCAGCCTCTCTCCTGACCTCCAGTCTTACATCACCAACTGCCTTTTAGACATCTCAAACTAGATATCCCTTAGATATCTCAAACTCAACACTTCCAAATCAGAATTCATTGATATGTCTCTTCCAAATCCTCCTTCTTCCAAACTTCCCTATTACTATCAAGGGCAACATCATCATTCCTGATCACTCATGTCTACAACCTCAGCATCCTCCTCTACTCACTCCCATTCACCCCACACATACAATTAATTTATTGCCAACTCTTCTTGTTTCTATTATCTTATCTCTCATATGCATTCCCTTCTCTTCACTTACACGGCTACCACAAACACTCATCATCTCACACCTGAACTATTATAATGGCTTGCTAGTTGGTTTCTCTGACTCAAGTCTCCCTACTCCAGTCCATCCTCCACTCCACTGCCAAAGTGACTTTTCTAAAGTACAAGTATGATCATATTGTTGCACTCCAGTGGCTCTATTATCTCTAATATTGAACAGAAGATCCTCTACTTGACTTTTAAAACCCTCATAACTTCGTCCCTCCCTATCTTTCCAAACTTCTTATACTTTGCTCCCCTCTATATTCTGTACAAACCAGGGACACTAGTCTTCTTTGTTTTTAAATTTTTAAATTAATTTATTTTAAACTTAAATGCACAATAAGAAAGGAAAAAGAAATATATTATAAACTTAAATACAAAATTAAAAAAAGAAAAAGAAACATATAAAGTTAAATACTAAAATTTAAAAAATAAGAAAAAAGAAACATATAAAGTTAAATACTAAAACTTAAATACAAGATAAGAAAAGAAAAAGAAACATATTATAAACTTAAATGCAAAATGAGAAAAGAAAAAAAAGCATTTTCATGTGCACAGCAGAACATAAGAGAGGATTCAAAATATACAGCAAATGAATTTCCATTTCAAGAAAGCCTATACAACATTGAGTTCAGAGCTGCCCATCTTTCTTTTGCTTCCTTTTTACTTTGTTCTTTTGTCCCCCTTCTGCTCCCTCAAAGAAGGATATGTATGTGTATATGTATATGTATATGTGTATGTGTATGTATATGTATATGTATGTGTATGTGTATGTGTATGTGTATGTATGTGCATTGTACATGTACATATGTATATGTATCTGTATATGCATGTGTATGTGTGCATGTACATGTGTGTATGTGTGTATATGCATATGCATATGCATGTCTCTGTGTGTTGTGCATGTATGTGTACATGTGTGTAGGTGTGCATGTATGTGTGTGTTTGTGTGTACATGTGTATAGTTAGTGCTTAATTGTAGCTTTATACATGTGTACACATATACATGCACATGTATGCACATAGATATATACACATACACACATACACTTACATGTATCATAAGCTTACATATCTATAATCATACTCATATACAGACACACATGCATATGCTTCTATGTAAGACTTCAATATATTTGTTTGTCCTGTTTCTCTGAAGGTGGCTAACATTTTTCTTCATAAGTCCAAGTCTTTCCACATTTTTCTAAGTCCACCAACTCATCATTTCCTACACCACAGCAATATTCCAACCTCATACTGTCTAGTTATTTTAAATAGTCTAAAACAATATTGACTAATATGGCTGACATAGCGTATAGTTTCACTATTTTTCTCTTGGGATTAAATCTATTTTAGCTTTAATTTTGTGTGAGATCGTGAGAACTGCCCCTGGTCTTCTTACCAGCATCACCACACAATACTCCATCAGCCGCTTCCAAGAACTTTCACTTCCTGTCCCCCATGCTGGGAACGCTCTCCCTCCTCACCTCTGCTTCCTGGATTCCTTGAAGACGCAGCTCAAATCTAACCTTCTACGGGAGGCCTTTCCTAGTCTCACTCCTTGCTGGTGCCTTCCTTCTCACAAACATTATCTCCCATTTACACTAGATATATTTTGAATATACTTCTTTGTTTGCAAGCCATCTCTCCCATTAGACATGAGCTCTTTGAGGGAAGGGACCATGATTTTGCCTTTCTTTATTTAGCATATCCAACATTTAGCACAGTGACTGGTACATAGTAAGAGCTTTATAAAGTTATTAATGATGAAGAAAAAGGGGGAGGAGGAAGAGGAGGTGGAGGAGGAAGAGAAGGAGGAGGAGGAGGAAGGAGGAGGAGGAGAAGAAGGAAAAGAAGGAGAAGGTGGAAGGAGGAGGCAGAGGAGAAGAGAAAATTGGCAGTTTTCCCATCTCCAAAATCAGAATAATCCATTACAATGCACGTATCACCAACAAAGGTCACAAGACAAACACTCTCCTTAGATCTTCAGAAGAAAGTGAAGACATAAGTCCTTGTTTGGCGGTATTCCCAGTCTAGTGAGGAGAAAAGAAACACACAGGAAAAAAATGTGAAAATCGTTCAAGCTGATGTAAGAACCACTGCAAATTAATATAATGGAAAACTAAGACCCCCGAAGCTGAAAGGACACCGGGTGGGAAAACAATCAGAGTAGGCTGAACTCAATCAAAAATGACTGCTTGGGTCAGATTTCGAATAAGGGAAGAACACGGACTGGGGTAGGGGGTATAGGAGGCTAGGGGTAGTCTCTTCCACAGGAGAGGGTAGGCAATTTGCCGGTGCTAAAAAAGCTCATTTGTGAGAAAAAGTAAGTCTGTATAAAAGAGATGACTAGAACTGGAGACTCGGGGCAAAAGTCAGGGAATGAGTAGAAACGAGTTGGTGATTGAAGGTGCACAGAGCCTGGAGGGCACTGAGGGACTGGACAAAAGAGCCTGGAATTCATATGACAGGCAGCTGGGAATTACCACTTACTGAAGGCAAGCCAGCTTCCCTGAGTCAGTGGTGGGAAGCAAAAGCTGTTGGGGTGGGATGAGGTTCTTCAGAGGAAAACTGGGGGTGGTGGGCAGGAGAAAAGGAAAAACAAGGCAGTGACATCAAAACCAGCCCTGTCCTAAAGTCAGGGACTTGGTGAAGCCAACGCTGTTCCCAGAGCATGATGCACTGGGCCACGCTTTGATCCAGCCAGAGTCATCACCGCGTTTGCTTGTCTTCTGTCCACTCTTCTTCTTTGGCCGACTCATTAAAATTGACCCTCCCCTACTCCCACTCTTCCTTATGCAACATCTGGGATTTTCTTCTGCCCCCGACTTCCTCAGCCTCCTCCCCGCCTCCCAGGGCAGTTGTCTCTTACCCAATCTGCTGAGAACAGCAGCCTCGAAGTTGTTTCCCGGTCCTGAGTCACTGAAGCTCACAGCATATGGAGGAGGATCCCTTTCCTATCCATAAAAGTCAGGAAGGGGATGTTTGGGAATTTCTTAAGAGCAAGAATCCTGTATATTGTCTACTTACATATTGTAGTTTAAATTCTGGCCTTGCTACTTACTCATTCTGTGACTTCAGTCAAGTCGTAATTGACCTGAGCCTCAGTTTCCTCATTTGTAAAATTGAAAAGCTTCTAGTTATGAGATGCTAAAGTTCAATGATTCTTGTCTCCCTCAGAGCATCAAGCTCTGACATCCATGGTGGGTACTCAATCATTATTTCTTGTTTTGATGATGGGAAGCAGCCAGCTGGGCAGAAAGGTCACTGGCCTGGGCATAAGGATTTTAGCATTCAAGTCCTGACTCTGTCACTTTGGTCAAATGTAGTCCCCTTTCTGGGTCTCAATTTCCTCACCTGAAAAATGAGGGAAATTAGACCAGCTAATTGATAAGGTTCCTTCCAGCTCTACCATTCCCTTCCCAGAACCTGCCTATGGAGTGCCTTACTTTTGGTCCCAGGTCTTTTCTCTTTTATTAATTAAATGCACCGTGACTAGCTCTGGAATCGGAGGACCTGTGTTGAAACCCCATCTCTGCTACTTATCTGTGTGACTTTGGGCCAGTCACTGAACCTCTCTAGGCTGTAATTTTCATCTATAAAATGAAGTAGGTTGCAAGCTATGTGATCTCTATGGTTCATTCAAGTTCTAAACCTCTTGGTATTTTCAACCTCACTCCAAGGCACTGAGCCTCTTGAATCTTCCTGATCCCCAGCCTTTGACTACTTGGTTCAGAGACTTTTCACCCTTCTCCCACTTCTCCTGACACTGCTACCAAGAAAATTGGACGTCTAATTCTGACATTCACTTCCTCCTTTCCCTTCTACCCTATGTAGACCTTGGAAAAATACAAAATGCCAGTTTTCCCCCAGGCCCTCTCAGAGGCTCATGCCCTCTGAGAGATCTGTGCATACCAGAAGGCCACAGAGCCTACCATTGCTTCCAAGGCAGTGTGACCCTTTGTTCCCCTCTGTGGAATAGAGACAAGAGAGGAAACATTCAGAAACAGCCTCCTGGAGTTACCCAGGGATTAAGCAGCTGGAAGGGAATTTGAACCCACGGTTCCTGATTCCAAGTCTTCTAGAGATGCTGCCTGTCTGTGCCCTATCCCTGACATGAGGTAACCTCTCTCTCCAGACTTTAGAACGAGGGACTAGGGATTGGGTGAGTTCTGGATTCCCTGCCCAAATGAGTGACTCAGTGGATACCTTGGGGGGAAAGTATCTCAGACCCAGTTTTAATCTCTGCTTTCTCCTGCTAATTGGAGTGATGACACAGGCTTATTACCCAATTCCTGGAGCTGCTACTAGCATAAAAGGTGCTTTGAGATCCTAGGATAAAAGTCGCTCAGATGAGTATAAAGTACAGTTATTACAGATCCCAGGATGGGAGTGCTGGATTCCTGCTTCTTCTCCTTGCTCCCATGCTTAGTCACTGCGTTGTCTTAACTAAGCTACTTCTTCCCCCTTGGCCCTAGGATTCCTCTTTGTAAACCAGATGTTCAACTACTACCTTGGAGCTACTGGGTGAGGCAGGGTTCATAAAGAGTTTGTAAAAAGTAGTTAAGGACACAGAACCTAGCATGAGCCCTAGAATCTCTGCCAAGTCCCCATGACCTAGAATAAGAAAAATAATACAAGTAGGATAGGGGTAGGGGTGAGAAGGAGAGATAAAGGCCTGTATCTGTAAGGGTCAGAGAAGGAACAAAGAGAGGAGGAAGAAGGTAAAGATGACTTAAATTTATCAATTGCTTCTAAGGAATTTCCTGAATATTCTTTCATCTTTCCTCTTAAGAGCCACTAGAAATACAATTAGACTAGACACTGTTATCCTTTTGTTAAAGATGGAAAAACATGAACAGAAGGAGTAAATGACCCTAAGAAGGTCACAGAGCAAAACACAGATAGGTCCAATTACCAGGCCTTCCAACTCCCATGGTCTTCTCCCCAAACAATACTTCCATCATTTGAACATTTATGGAAGAAAGCATGGTGCTAGGGGCCATTTTTGAAAGAATAAGACACAGGAGTTTAGTCTCCTGTCAGAGCAAGATCATCTCATATGCTGAGGTAGGGTTCTAGTAGCTTTAAGACATAAAACTTGAAAATTAAAATGGCCTAAAGGTCATGTGGGAATCAGATCCAAGATACCCAATTCCTAAGTTTGGGCTTTGCCCACGAAAAAGAAACTCATCTTAAAGAGGGCTCCTGATGATCTTCCCCAAAAAGTATTGTCCTCATTTGACCTCCATGATGAAGCAGCTTCCATGCATCTTCAAACCACTAATGACTCACATTTCTACAGTACTTTGGGGTTTACCAGGTGCTTTCCTGTAAATGACCCTATGAGTTAAATAGTGAAAATATTTTTCTCCCTACTTTATATGTGAGGAAATTGAGTTTCAAAGAAGTGAAATGACTTTCCTAAGGTCATACAATAATAAGTGTCAGAGCTTGAATTCTGAACTCCAGACAGGGAGCTATCTATCCTTCTCCCCTTAAGACCATGACCCTCCCACCTTTTCACCTTTCTCTGGCTTCCCTTCGATACCATTTGCTGCCAACCATTCAATCCCCTCATTACTGAAGGGACCCAAACTCTAGGCAGGCAAGATGGGTGCAGGCCTAGAACCTCTTACCTTTACTAAAGGGCACAATCAATCAGAGGAGCAGAAGACATGGGTTTTGTTTCCATCTCTACCACGAGCTAGGTGACTCTGCAGCAGGTCTCTGAGCTCTGTGTCCCACAACACACAGGTGTTGTGGGACAAGGGACTGACATACCACAAGCAGAGTCTGAAAATAGTGCCCTTGTGCCCACTGGAAGCTTTGAGTCTTCCTTCTCTGTGACTCATGAAACCTGACTTTTAGTCAAAGAGGATCTACAGCTGGAAGGAGGTCTTGGAAGTCCCATCTAATTCTCTGACTTTCCAGATGAGAAAACAGAAGCCCAGTGGAATCATTTGCAAAATGTGAATAGTGATCATTTCATGACCAACAAGGTTGTCACGAAGAAAGCACTTAGTAAACCTTAAAGCACTACAGAATTGGGAGTTACTGTGTTTCTCATCAAGCTGGAAGAGCCTCAAGCACATGCTGAACAACAGGCTTTGTCTGTTTGCCAAAGACCAGACTAGCTAAGTATGTAGAGGCTCATCATAGAAGCTTGGCCAATAGGTGGTGAACAATTTGGTCTTGGTGACTCATGGAACAATGCAACCCAATGCAACAAGCATTTAGTATATCTACTAGGTGCCAGGGACTAGAGATACAAAGAAGAAAAAACATGATAGTCCCTACCTTCAACTAGCTCAGATTATACTGGAGAAAAACAACATATGCAAGTTAATAGAAAATTAACACAAAGAAATTTGTGGGAAGGAAGGGGAAGGCAGAGAGGGAAGTGTGTGTATATATAGATATATATACATATATCTATATATATATGTGTGTGTGTGTGTATATACATATATATGCATACACATATACACATGCATACTTATATATGTATATATACATGCATACTTATATATGTGTATATATATATTTATATGCGTGTATATATAATATATACTATATTATATAATTATATAATGTTATAGATATATATATACATATATATATATATATATATATAATATGTGTATATGTCTATATAAGGATACACTGAAGCTGGTTCGTACCAGCTCAAATTTTCAGAGTGACCATCTACACCTCAGAAATTGGTAAATGCTACAAATTAGGACTTGATTTATTGTTTCATTGATTGACTAGATTTAAGAAAGTAATGGAGAAAATGTTAAGAATGCAGATTCAACTTGAAAGCGTGCCCTGCATACATTGTTTTCAGTGAGTCAGTTGTTAAGCTGTATGTAACTATCTCTATCTCTATCAGCATCTTACTCTATAGACAGATATAAATATATCTATATTCAGTGACATGCTAATAAAATCTATAGACAGATACAGACAGGTATAGGTATAGATAAAGTATAGGTAAGGGTATGGATATAGGTGTGGGTTTAAGCACAGGTATAGGGATAGATAGGGATGTGGGCATTGGCACAGGTATAGGTATGGCAATAGATATGGGTATGGGTATGCACATGGGTATAGGAATGGGTATGGGTATCAATATCAGTATGAGTACAGGAAAAGGTAAAGATATTGATAAGGGTATAGGTATAGATAAAAGTATAAACATAGGTATAGGTATGAGTATAATTATTGGTATGGGTATAGGTATAGTATAGATATAGTTATTGGTATGGGTATACATATCAGTATGGGTATGGGTATAGATATAAGTATGAGTGTAGGCTTGGGTATAGTTGCAGATACAGATGCACTAAGACTTCTAGGACATGCTGTACAGGACATTTCTCCAACCCCTTCTAATTACAGTCTAGACAGCTACTGACCTTACCTGCCTCTGGTCCAAAAATTGGTTGTAAGGCACAAAGGCGATACTATAATCTATTTTTGTAGTCATAAAGTACTACATAAATACAAACAAGTGTTGTTTTTTATGATTCACCAAATCATAAAATTTTAAAACTGGAAAGGACCATAGTGGCCACCTAGTCCAACCCACCCCTGGAAGGAATCTTCTCCAAAACATAGCTACAGGTGGTCATCCAGCCACTGATACAGGCCTACAAGGAAGGAAGGAAGACCTCCTTCATCCACAGGCAGCCTGCTCTACTTTTGCGCAGCTCTCACCATTGGGAGGCTTTTCCTGGCATCAATTCTGCCTTCTCCTCTTTGTGACTGCCACCTGTATGGCTCCTGGCTCTGCCCTCTGGGGCCAAGCAGAGCAAGTCTAATGCCTCTTTAACAAAACAAATACTAGTACACAGCTTTCATGGCCCAGCTCTCAATCCTTCTTTTCTTTGGCCTAAATATTCTCAGTTCTTATTGTCTGTCTAAATATGACCTGGATTAGGGAAGGAAGGCTTCATCATCCTAATAGTCCTTCCTTGGACGTCCTCCAGCTATCAACATGCTTTTTTGAATTGCGGTGCCCAGAACTGAACTGTGCTGCAGGTGCAGGTGATATCTGACCATGACCAAGTCCAGCAGAGCTCTCACACATCCTTGTTCCTGGAGGCTATGCCCCTCCATGCAGCCCAAGATGGCCTCCGCTTTTTTGGCTGCCATATCACACCGATGGCTCCCACTGATCTTACAGTCTGCTGAATCCCTCAGCTCCTTTTCAGACAAACTGCTACCTAACCCTGCCTCCCTAATCTTCTACTTAGGAAGTTAATTTTTTTGTACACAAGGATAAGACTTCACGTTTATCCCCCTTGAACTGCATCTTATTAGATTCAGCCCAGTGCTCCAGCCTGTCAAGACCTTTTGGGATCTTGCATCTGTCATCCAGTGTGGTACCTATCCCTCCCAGCTTAGCGTCATCTGAAAATGTGATGAACCTGCCTTTTATGCCTTATCATTGTCATTACGATAGGTTGACATGGCTCAGTTCATGAATCAGGGCCTCACTAAGCCGTGACTGCAAGTTTCACTGTCTGGTTTCACCTCTTGCCTTTTCCCCAGCCCAAATTAATCTTCCTTTGCTCTAGTAGGGTGATATAGTGGATGGAGGGTTCGACTTGAAGTAAGGCAGACTTGCTTTTAAATCTGAGGTCCAGTATATGCTGTGTGACCTTGGATAAGTCATTTAACTTTTCAGGGCCTTATCTATAAATTGAGCGGTCAGGATTATACCACCTTAGCTACTCTGATTAAGGAAGAACCAAGGTCCTATCTGCCTGAGTTCTCCAAGTAGACACCACTTTCCCCAATGTTCCCCCTAACATTTCTCAACTAGCTTTCTTTCTCTCTTTTATTCCAGTCTTTGCAATTCCATTATGCACACAAGCCATTAGTCTCACCTTGTCCATCTGACGGTATCTGTCATTTAATGTCCTGAAGATGATGATCAACATCACAGGGGGGTCCGAAAACTATGTCATCGGGGCACCATTTGAAAGATCGATGGATATTTAGCCTGGAAAGGAGGAGACTTAGGGGAGGCATGATAGATCGTATCAAGTATTTAAAGGGCCGTCATATGGAAGGCAGAGTAGCCTTATCCTGTCAAATTACAGTTGACATTTACACAAAGTTTGCAAAAAATCCTTCTCAGACATTATTTCATTTGAGTAAAAAAAACAACTCTATGTTAAAATAGACTCTAGTATCCCCAATTAATGGTTTCTAAGAGGTTAACTAAAGTTTACACAGGAAGTCAACGACTGAGCTGGCATTGAAACCCAGGTCTCCTGACCCAGTGTCCAGTCTTTTTTGCCACTTTACCATACTGGCTCTGGGGTCACTCAGCCTGGGTGCAGCGGAAGGGACAAGAAGACCTCTCCAGTTTCCTTTTGGTGACATGTGGAACCCAGAAGCTTTGAGGAGGCTGTGAGAGGGAGTGGGAGTATGTGACCATGAGTATATAGGTTTGTTTTTTCCTATTTACCTAATAACCAGCCTCTCTCCTCCTGGCTCTGCTCCTTCCCCTGGCTGGCTCCAGCTTGTTAGTTTTCCCTGGAACTGCTTCCTTTGAACTCAGCTTGAATTAGCATCACCATGGTGATGGGATCAGGGCTTTCTCTGGCCAGTCTTGTCTTCAGCTAATGGCATTTAGTACAAAGCTAAGTTGCAAAGGCAGGAGATTACAGATACCCAGGGCACCAAGGCAAGAAAACGCCTTGATGACCCCTTGGGTATATGTCCACATATTACATACATGCACACGCTACACAAACACTCATCTTTTTCTGCAAACAAAAAACTTTGCCTTTGTCCATATGGGAAACTTGGGTTGGCATCCTGGCTCTAACACGATATCAGAGCATCTGTGTGATCATGAACAAATCACTTAGTCTCTGAAAGCCTCAGTTTCCTACTCTGTAAAATGGGAATGATAATAGCTCACTGTTTTATACAGCACATTATAGTTCACAAAGTGCTTTCCTCACAACCACCTGGTGAGGTAGTAGTATAAATTCTGTTATTTGCCTTCTACACATGAGGAAATTGAAGCCCAAAGAGGTTGTGACTTATTCAAAGTCAAACAGTAATTATTACAGCTAATCACAGTCTCTTGATGCCAAATCCAGGGCATAAAATCACAAAATATTAGAACTGGAAACCTAATCCAACCCCTTCATTTTACAGAGAAGAGAACTGAGGTCTAGAAGGGGAAATGACTTGCCCAAGGTCATACAAGCAGCACATAGAAGAGCCTAGGCTAGAATTCAATCCTCCAGACACTAGGATTACTTGCTATTCTTTCTCTTGCATCCAGAATAATTAGAATAATAATAAATGATTGATGGTTTGCATCACCTACCTTGCAGAGTGGTTCTGAGAAATAAAAGAGAGAATGTTCTTGAAAGTGCTTTATAGCCATAAAGTATTATGTAGATATATTGCTCTTGTTAATTATTACTATAACCAGACTACCTTGGTATGCTTAGTCCTCCTCTATAAAATCTTTGGGAACCACCCCCTACTAGATGGTGCTTCCTGGGAATTGCAACAGTAATGGGGGTAGAACATAGAGGCCCCCTCAGTCTCCCAGAACTGAACACAGGAGAGCCCTCTGAAAGAAATTGCTCCCTCAGCTGCAGTGGTATAAAGCTTCTTTCTCCCCACTGCAATCTTTTTCTCCTTCTATCCAGCCTTTCCCTGCCCCAATCCAATACCAAACTAATATTTCTAAAGCACAGATCTGACCTTCCCCTACCCAAGATGTGTCAATGGCTCCCTATTACCTCTGAGATCAAACGCAAACTCCTCTGCTTAGCATTTAAAACCCTTTGCAATCTGGCTCCAGTTTCCCTTCACATAATGATTATGCCTTAATTACCCATGAATTCTCCACATTCTAACCCAATTGACTTACTTGATGCATCCATCCCACATGCACCTCACTTCCCACCTCAGTATCTTCCAGAGTCTCCTCCCCATGCCTCATTCTCCCCTTTCGTCTCTTGGAACCATGACCTCCCTTCGAGGCTCAGGTCAAGTACCGCTTCCCATGAGAGGTCTTCCCTTATCCCCTCAATTGTCTGTCCTCCCCCCTCCCTCCCTAAAAGATTATTTCATACTTATTTTGTATATATTTTGTGTTTATTTATCTGCCTAAATATTGTTTCTCCCACTGGAATGTAAGCAGTGCAAAGAAATCAGGAAAAGACATCATTAGCTTGGCAGCCATGAGCAGAATGACTCAGAGCCATGAATTGTCCCTCCCCCCAAAAGAAACCCTGGCCACCTATGTTCTCTGAAGCATGCGCATACTTCCATGTATACCCTGACCACGCATAGCTTCTATGTTTGGATTCCTACATACTTGTCACATATGTATATGTGCCTTTACTCTGGCTCCCTAAGTATGTCTATTCTATCTCACCAATGGTCTGTGTGTTTGTGAGATAGCGTGCCCCAGGTTTATGGGGAGAATGTTCTTTCACAACTTTTTATTACACTATTGCATTAAGTGTCTTTGAATTGAATTAATTGTGTCTTCTGACTGCCAAGTAAAAGCAAACACAATAGTGGGGGTACAAGAACTAAGGTTTGAATAGATACACAGGTTATCTTGAGTCTGGTGTAGCCTGTGGGGGGTATGTGGGAAATTCACCTGCAAGTAGAGTTACCCCTAGGTGCCACATAAATATTTGTTGAATATAGCTAAATTGAAACTGTATAACAATTGTGTTAGGATCTATCCCTCTCCCCCACCATACCCTCACCTTTTTCAGTCTTCTCTTCAGTTTCTCATTTTCCCCTATTTCTAATCTCTTTGCTATACTCAAGGTTTCATAAAATCATTGCCCCTAACTCTTCCACTACCACCCCCATCTCTTTTCTCAAGTCTCATCCATTCCCCTCAGCCCTGGCCTCTCTTCCCCTCCCTTCTCCTTTCTCCTCTGTGGCCCATTATAAAACAAATCTTTCTAAATATGTCCCAAACACAGTCATCCCCCAAGGATCGAAGTTCAGCACAAAGGGCTGGTTCTTTCTAGTCCATCCATGATTTCCTCCTCCCTGGCTCACTGCCTTTGTCCCTGGCCTCTTCGCATGGCTGGGAGCGCTAATGATGGCTTTTCCCATGTGGCTGGGAGAGAAGAGGTGCTTGGAGGGTGGAGGTTAGAGTTAGCTATGGGGAGAGAGAGCACAGGGAGGTGCTTAGAATCTGGACATTGAAGGGAAGAAATAAGCTCTTCTCTCACTAGTAAATATGTTCTTGCCAAGATGATCAAATTTTATCAAGATGGTCAGAAAGTAAAATGGGGGGATTTTGGTTAAAAAATTGGGAAGAACTTCTTAATCATAAAGGCAGAACACATTTCTTTGTAGAGCTAAGGCATCCCCTTCTGAAGGGATCCTTAGTGCTAAAACATGCCATCTCCTGTCTGGAATGAGTTAAAGACAATTCAGAATGGAACCAAGGGATTGGATTCAATGACCCTTGAGATGCTAAATTGAATTCCCTTGAGATGCTAAACTTGTTGGGATTTCAGGATTCCTTTAGGAAGCATCTCTTAGTCTATCTTCTTTCTCTTACCCTGTCCAGCTCAGCCTAAATCTACTGTTCCCTGTCCTCTAGGGAAGTAGCCTGGATGATGCAGAAGCTGTCCCTGAACTGTGTCTGTGTGGCTGACCTTGCTCAGAGTCCAGAAGAGAAAATGTTTGATGTAGGCTGGGGGTGGAGGAGGACCGAAAGGGACAAATTCAAGGCTTCAAGGCTTTAACCTAGTGACTCAGCTCCGCCCCCTCCCCCACCCCACCCCACCCCCACACACTCAGTTCCAGCGAATACAGCTTGGTTTTTATAACCAACACAGCCCAGGGAAGGGCTAGGAGGAAGCTGACTGCAGGAGACCAGGGAAGGGAGCAGTGGAACAAAATCACCTTGGGGTGAAGAAGGGAGATGAGGAAGGATGCCTCCTAGGCAGAATGAACATTTCCCCACTCTTTTGAGTTTTTCCTCCTCCAATCCTTCTCTCTTCCCTCACACAACCCCCAAAGCAAAGCAACTGGGATGCTGGAAGTTGTAAGCCTTTCTGAGTTAATGAAAAGCTACTGCACTTTGTCCCTTGAATGGTAGCCTTCTCTCCCCATCCCCTACTAGGCCCAGCTCCTTTCTGGTTTTACAGTTTGGGAGCAGGAACAGAGTAAGGGCCCGATTAGCCATTAGTCTGAGGGGTAGGAGCACCTGAAGCAGCGGGGTAGACAGGATTACCATTTGTAGTCCTGCTCCAGGCTAAGGACAATATGGTCATAAAAGGGACATGAGGATTATGACCACAATGACCACACTGTGGTCAGAAGCCCTGTGGATGATGAATGGGTCTGGAAATGGAATACAGAAGGCTGAATGGATCTGAGATGATTTTTAGTTGGAAAGGGAAATGGTTTAGGGTGGTGGGTGGATGATAATAAGGAGAAACAACCATTGCCTTTATATCGACAAAAAAAGTGTGGGCACTATAGAGAACAGGAAATTGGTACAGAGAGATTTTGATGCTAGGAACATGGATTTAGAGTCAGGTGAGTTGAATTATAATCCTGGCTCTATCATTCACTACCTGTATGACCCTAGGCATGTAATTTCTTATGTCTGGCCCTTATTTTCTATATCTATAAAATGAGGGGACTGAACTAGGTGGCCTCCATGGACCCTCCAACTCTAAATTTATGATCTTATGATCTCTTTGGCCAAGAAGGAGCCCAGGGAACACAGCACTGTGGCTTTAGGTTCAAACAACCCAAATCGAGATGACTAGATTTCACTGGTAGCCACAATTGGCAGAGCACATTGCTAGTGGAGCCCATACCCACAGTGGTTAAATGGATGGGACCTTTAACTTCATAAATTGCACTCTAAACTTGAGCAATAGTTTTGCAAATGGGCAATTACAGACATAAGAAAAACTGACAGAGAATGTGGGTGGCTCAGTGCAAATCCATCCCCACACCTGGGTGGATGCCTCAATATACATGTGCTAAGAAGGGTAAGTCAATGAAGTCGCTCTCTGAGATGAAAGACTGGACATTCCCTTTGAGTCATATGGACCAGTCTGTAACATACAGTCTGAAGCAAGGTTCCAGTCAGCCTGTGGAGGGCAGTCATGCCCTAGTGTATCGCAACTGCAGACTGACCAACTGCTACCCCATCCTTACTCTCTGTGCTGCTCTAAGGAACCCCTAAAACTTCAGTTCTTAGAAGGCAGCGGTTGACTCATTTTTATCAGGAAGTAAAGAGGGGGAGGGGAGACAGAGAGAGAGATGGAGACCAAGACAGACAGAATTGGTGGAAGACAAAGGGGTGAGAGAGGTCATTCTCCCCTTTTCACAGGAGAAGTGAGAAAGATATGAATGATCCAGCCCTGTGGGATTCATTCAGTTTCTAAGGGCAAGTCCAGGTAACTTTTCCTTTGGCTCCCAAGGCTCCCTTTCACAACTTTCTAAACTTTCATTGCTTCCTAACCCCTCCTCACCTCTCCCACCCAAGATTTCCAGCCAGCTAAACATTGTTTGGTTCCTGGGAGTAAAAGAAATGTTGTAGTCAAACCCTAATTACCTACCGCTCCCCTCCACACACACACCTCTTTTTCTTCCATTGCTCAAATCAAACAAGCATTTAACAAAGAATCTGCTATGTCCCCTCAGGGACCCTAATAGCTCATAATAGCTAACATATATCTACCACTTTAAAGTTTGAGAAGCACTGTACATATATTATCTCACTGGATCCTGACAACAACCTTGCTAGGTAGGTGCTATTATTCTCATTTGACAAATCAGGAAACTGAACTTCAAATGACTTCCAAGTCATATAACTAGTAAATACCTGAGGCAGGATTCAAATTCAGGTCTTCCTGACCCCAAGTCTAGCACTCTAGGCACTATGCCACTCTTCCTTTCCAGAGTACAGGCGTACCTCCTGTTATTGTCCTTTGCTTCATTGTGCTTTGCAGATATTGTGCTTTTTAACGGATTGAAGGTTTGTTGTTTTCCCATAGAATATGCTCACATTGCATGTCTGTCACATTTTGGTAATTCTCGAAATATTTCAGACTTTTTCATTATTATTATATCTGTGATCAGTAATCTTTGATGTTACTATTGTCATTGCTTGGGGCGGGAGGAAGCCATGACCCATACTTATATAATATGCTGAACTTAATAAATGTTGAGTGTCTTCTGATTGCTCCATTGACCTGCAGTTCCCCTGTCTCTCTCACTCTCTTCGGACCTCCCTATTCTCTGATATTGAACATTGAATACTGAAATGAGACCAGTTAATAACCCTACAATGGCCTTAAGTGTTTCAAGTGAAAGGAAAAGTCAATCAGTACAGCAAACACTGTCTTCTTATTTTAAGAAAATGTCGCAGTCATTCAGCCTTTAGCAACCACTGACTCTGATCAGTCTTTTTGTTGTTATTCAGTCACTTTTCAGTCACGTCTAACTCCTTATGACTCCATTTGGGGTTTTCTTGGCAAAGAAACTGGAGTCGTTTGCCATGTCTTTCTCCAGCTCATTTTACAGATGAGGAAGCTGAGACAAAATAAGTTTAAAGACTTGTCCAGGAAGACTTATACGAACTGACGCTGAGTGAAGTGAACAGAACCAGGAGAACATTTTACACAGTAACAGTCACAGTGTGCGATGACTGACTTTGATAGACTTAGCTCTTCTCAGCAATGCAAGGATCTAAAACAATTCCAAAAGACTCGGGATAGAAAATGCCATCCACATCCAGAGAAAGAACTGTGGAGTCTGAATGCACATCAAAGCAGATTATTTGCTCTTTTGTTCTGTTTTGTTTTGTTTTTTCTTTCTCGTGGTTCCTCCCATTCATTCTAATTCTTCTATCCAACATGACTAATGTGAAAATATGTTTAATGAGAATGTATAACTAGAGCCTATATCGGGTTGCATGCTATCTTGGGGAGGGAGGTGGAGAAAAATTAAAACTTATGGAAGTGAATATCAAAAACTAAAAATAATTAATTTTTTTAAAAAAGGCTTTTCCAGGGTCACACAGTTAGTAAGTATCTGAGAAAAGATTTGAAATCAGAAAAATGAGTCTTCCTGATTCCAGGCCCAGTGTTCTACCCGCTACACCAACCAGTCAACAGTTATCAACATGAAAGCAAGACCCCACCACCACCAGCAAAAAAGATTACAATCACTGAAGGCTCAGATGATGTTTAGTATTTTTAGTCACAAAACATTTTTAAATTAAGGTACATTTTTTTAGACAGTACTATTGTATACTTAATAGCCTGCAGTGTAGTGTAAATACAGCTTTTATGTACACTTAGAAATCAAAAAATTCACTTGATTTGCTTTATTGCGATATTTGCTTTATTATAGTGGTCTAGAACTGAACCTGCAATGTCTCTGGGGTACACCTGTACCACAGAAATCAAGGTTGATGCTCACCCACTAGTTTTCACTCACTGGAATGAACTCAGGGACTAATCCACGATTCCTATTTGGCTTTTAGCCAGTCAAGGCATCCTTCTGACCTAGTGGGCTTCCATTGTTCTGACTGTTTTCCTCTCTAATCAGTGATCTAACAAATTTCCCCCTCTTGTCAAATCACCTCAGAAATCAGAAAAAATCAACACTAACACACAGGTCATCCCTAAAATTCACAGCTGACAGACCAGTCTCTTCAGAAGGACGCCCAGGGAAATTGGGTACCTAGCATTGCAGGATTGGAATGGGAAAGGGTTCTGGTACTGGACCCCCTAACCTAGGAACCCCAGAGACTATGGGACTCATTTATTATAAGGGGTCCTTCTCCTGAAATGACTCTGTATAATAAAAATTAAATATACTTTCTGTAGAGGGAATATGACTCACACATATATATATCACTGTTTTCAAACGCATATGGATGCTGTCGTGATGAATAAAATATAAGTTCATTTAGAAGTGTTACTGAATTAATGGGTCTCACCATGAAAAAGGAGGTGGACATGGGAAGGCTACAGCATATTATAATGTCATTTTGCACAGAAGGGATATAAAAGATATTACTTTAAAAAAAAGAGGCAGGCCGATGGGGTAGCAAAAGAATGACCACTGTATAGCCCACATACCCCAGCAACTCCCAAGCAACCACAGCTGCAGAAGACACAGAAAAAAAGACTCTTACGAACTTAGAACTATGAAATGGTTCAACATTATAAACAGATATTATTTTATCAGTGGAAATTAAAGAAGACACATTATTATTAAAGAAGCATTGAAGAAGACTCATCACCATCTGCTTGGCCATTGCCTCTTAAGAATCATGGAGCCTTTCCAGGAATGTGCTGGAGCCAGCTCATACAGCACACAAGAACTAACTATTAAACTTTCAGTGTGAGCGCTTATATTTTGGAAATTGGCAAATGCTACAAATTAGGACTTGATATGCTTTGTTTATTGGTTAGACTTAAAAAAATGGTGGAGAAAATAATAATAATGTTTATTAAACTTAAAAGTGTGTTGTACACATTTTTTTTTCTGGCAAGTCAGTTATTAAAACATTTATCAGCTTATCCCTACTCCTTTCCATCTGACTTTAAGCAATGTGGAAGATCCATGGGAAGACAAAGACAAAGATAAGCATGAATGGATTCTGAACAGTACCCTTGAAGATATCACGAGTCCATTTAAGTACTGAAGTCCAGAATTTATGCTTTTTGTCACTGTTTTCTCTATCAAGAAATGCTAATATTACAATTACTATAATGAGGCAGTCCATTATATATACACATATATTATATACATATAAATATATGTATATTAAGGAGTCTTTATACTCAGAAAAGATTAAGGACCATTCATCCATATGGTAAAACTGAGGGAGAAAGGGTAAAATGATTTGCCCAAGGACAACATCGGTACTCTGGCTCAAAACTTAATCCTCATTCTATTACACCAAGTCAACAAACACTTATTAAACATCTACTGATCTCTAAGGGTATAAAGATCGCCCCTCTCTGACCCCCCAAAAAACCCAGTCCCTGCTCTCAAGGAACTCACTGTGTAATGGGAGAGAAAACATGAAAACGACCATGCATAAATAAGATAGATATGTGTATCTATTTACACATAGATACACATCTATATCTTGTTTATATATATGTGTGTGTATATATATACTTATATATGTACATACACACATATATATGTATACACACATATATTGGAGATAATCTAAGAGGGAAGGAGCTAAGATTTAGGAGGGCTAGAAAAGACTTCTCAGATACTATAACTGAGACTTGAAGGAAACCAGAGAAGCTGGGAGGCAAAGGTGAGGAGAAAGAGGGTGCCGAGCATGGGAGACAGCCGTAGAAAATGCCCAGACTTGGAAAATGGAAGCTCATGTGTGAAGAACTGAGAAGGGACCAGTGTCACTGCATAGCAGAATACCTGGAAGGAAGGCAGGTATAAGAACATCAACAAAAGGAGAGGGCCAGGTTATAAAAGGCTTTAAAAGTCAGAGGGTTTTACACTTTATCCTGGAAGTAATAGGGAGCTCCTGACCTAGAGCGTGTTGACTATAGTCAGACCCGTGCTTTAGAAAGATCAGTTTGACCATGGAGGATGGACTAGAGTTGACTGGAGATGCCCCATTTCCCCCTTTCTTTAGCTTTTCCACCTCCCACCCCATACCTCACCTCATCTTACCTTTTCCAAACTTTCCCCCCACTATCCCACCACTTGCTTCCCAACCTCCCCACCTCCTCCTTTGCCCTCAATGACTATTCTGGGAGGGTATTCTTATCTAGTCCAGATGGCTTGCTGGAATCTCAGAGAGCCCAAAGATCAGGAGCTAGGGATGAGTGAGATGTAACTGAGGGGGCAGAACTGAGTGAAGAAACAAAGATTGGGGGAGGGGAGGGAAGAAGAAGGAATGAGAAATAGAAGCCAAAATAGGGCAAAAGAGGAATCTATCCATCAGCTATTTGTCTGTATGCCCAGAGGATGTCCTAGTTGGTAAGGGAGAAGGGGATCTGGTAAGAGGAAAGACCACTGAGCAAAGGAAAAAGTCCTTGAACATACAGCACAATTCTCTACCTCAGCTGATTTGCTGCCCTTTGGGCAGACAAAAGGAAGAAGCTGGGCAAAATGGAAACCTTAGATCTGCTACTCCAGCCCAACTTGGTTTCTCTGGAGAAGTGGTGAAAAATGGACATTGAGAGGGTGTTTCTACTCCTGCCTCTGACTGACAGGAATAACCACAGTTGGTTCTAAGCAGAGCCTTCCAAATAGAGGGGCCTTGATCTGTGTTGGGGAATTTAGCAAAGGAGAGGGAGTGGAAGAAGACCTGGCTGAAAGAGCAGAAGCAGAAACTGGAAAGAGGTTAGCTCTAACTAGAGAAAACAGTTGCAGATTTCCTCATGCCTCACTCTGATTACTGGGGAATGGAGGCCTGTCCCTGTCTCGGGGCAAGAGGCCCCCTTGCCAGGATCTGCATCTGGGAACAATCTGCATCCCTGGCGTACACCCCACTGGCCACATTCCTCCTGGTGGGATTAACCCTTGCACAGCTGGGCTGAAGCCTACTCTGTTCCCTAGGAGTCACAATACCATAAACTTAGCATCTCAGAGCTTGAAAAGACCTTGGAGGTTATTTCATCTAACAAGATAGTGAGGGGGAATTCCCTCTATAACCTCCCCAGCAAATAATCACCCAGCTTCCAATTGAACCCTCCAAAGAAGAAAAGCCCTGTTTCCTCCTAAGAAAGTTCATTGCACTCTGGGACTGCTGTCACTGGTAGGAAGCTTTTTCTTATGTCTTCTTCAGCCACCATCCATTGCTCCCAGTTCAGTCCTCTGGGGCCAGGTAAGTCAAGCCTGATCCTTTCTTCACATGAAAGTACTTCAAAGACTTGAAAAAAAAAATGATATCCCTATCTCCTCCTCTCCAGGTGACACATCTAGATTGCTTTCAATAAATGCTTATGTGGCATGTTTTCAAATCCTAGTCACCCTCCTCTGTATTCATAGGACCTGACAAATACTAGGCACTTAATAAATACTTGTTCCTCTCCCTTTCTAAATATGATGTCCAGATAGGATACAATAATCCCAATGTGGTATGACCAGAACAAAGTACTGGAGGACTATCAACCCTCTTATCCTGGACCCTGTGATTCTTTTAACAGAGGCTCTCATCTCTTCAGATAGTAGTAATTGATGCAGACACATAGCTCAAAGACATACACACACACACACACACACACACACACACACACACACGGACATGAACAAGCACATGCCTGCATTCATGGACACTGCTGCCTACACTGGCTAACATATATTTAGACACACATACAGAGCACATAACCCTGCCTTCTCCCTTCCTCCCAGCCTCCAGCAGAGTCCGCAGGCACAAGGAAGAACCCCCCAAAAGTCCCCTCACATCCTCCCACTACTTCCGTCCAAACACACACTCACCAGACACAGGAAAGCTCCACACCCATTTGCCACTCAGAACCTAAGCCCATTCATACATAGATATGTAGCAAGTGACCCCAGCTCCCCACCTTCTCTCCCCCACCCCCAACCTACATGCACACATAGCACGTGATTCATTATAAAACACTAAGCAGAAATTCAACCACAACCAGTCATGGTCCCTTCACCCTAACTTCTGGCAACCAAGGCCCTTTCAGGTGAGACCAGACCTGCCTTGCCCTAGGGGATCCAGACTACTCTGAGTCTTAGAATATTCATGCCCTGTCCTTCTGTGCTCCTGCCAGGGTCTGCCACATCACCAGCAAGTGAGCCTTGAAATACCCGTTCAGGCCTCACCCAGCCATCTAGGATGAAAGCCTGCTGGAGTTTTCCAGGGGGTTGTTGTGCCCTTCACCTTCCCCAGCTTCTTTGAACCCTGTTCCTGAATGTTTCAAGGCAAAGAGGGAGAGAGTCCATACACAAATTTCCAAGATAAACACTAAGAGATCAAAAGGGAATGCTGGGCTGTTTGGTAATAAGGGGAGATAAGAACTGCTGGTTCCGAAGAACCTAGAAAAACCAACAAAACAAACAAAAATATAGCATGGCAGTCACCACGAAAGCTTTGTGACCCTGCCTCTCGATAATAGCACATAATAATAAACTAATAACCAATAGCTAATTATAGGGCTTTGGATATGTTATTCACAACAACCCTGTGAGACAGGTGCTTCTGTCTTCCCCATTTTAAAGATGAGGAAACCAAGGCTAAGAGACTTATCTAAGATCTCACAATTAGCAAATAGGTAAGGCAAGATTTAAACTCCAGTCTGCTGGAATTCCTTTATACCATTCTTATCTACTATGCAACCTGGCTGCCCCGGGGCTAGGTTCTGTCTAGAGGAGAAAGGTGCTATGAAATCCAGCAAATGAGAGAAATAGGGGAGTCCCTGAATTGATCTTTTTTTAAAAAAAATCTAGTAGAATATTTTACTTTTAATTGTTATCAATAAATTTCATTTTTAACTTAGCTGGTGAACCCAAGCAAACATAAAAGTCATAAAGTGCACTTCTCCAACAGAGTGAGAGGGGGTGTGTGTGTGTGGGTGGGTGGGTGGGTGGGTGTGGGTGTGGGTGTGTGTGTGTGTGTACAACTACCCACCCTAATCCAGGTTCCTACAAATTCCAGTTCCTGTGTTTGGAGCTGCAGCATTCCAGGCCCTTGGACAGACAGATGTGTGCTGCCTCTGATGTAGCCATAAACAGACCTCCCAGAATTTTTCCAGAGGAAACACAGAAATATTTTGGTATCTTCAATGGGGGAGAGGACAGGGCAACAGGACCAGACTTCATAGCTCATGGAGTAGGGGGAAAATCCTGTGGGGAGAGGAGGGAGGCTGACCTTCCAACAACAGAGGCCTCTACCTGGTAAACAAGATCAGAACTAAATCTAAGACTTGGCTAAGAGAAGAATAGGGGTGAGGCATCTCTGGTTGTACTGTCTAATTCGAGAGTGTATGAAAGGGGATCCTTATCCCCTCTCAGAAGATAGAGGTTAGAGCAGGATGGCCAAGAATGTCTGAAGGGAGGTGTCAGACCACAAGGAAATTTCTCTCTTGGATCCAGGGTATTGCAGGTATCTTTTTCCTGCTCAGTAGAGCTTAATGCTTTTATATCTATATCATCTCATCGTCCGTACTGTGTTTCTACTCTAAACTTGATCAGCTTTGGTCTCCAGGCCTTTCCCAATACCTCACTAGAATTAAATTGATTTTCAAGTGTCTACTCAAACTTTCTCACAGTTAGACTGGAATTTTTTCTTTTTAATCATCCAGTAAATACACTTCAGAGAAAAGATTTGAAGGGCAGGGAGGCCCTGGAATTGTATTGGCTACTCTCTAGGTGGGCTCCTGATCACTTGCCTTTAATGCATGTACAGAGTTTTCTGATGTCACAGATATTTGGCTTGTAGAGATCCCCTCCACTACAGGTTTGAAGGACCCCTGAAGGACAGGCCTATGATACTGCCTACTAATAGGGAGACATTACTCCTGATTGATTGAGAAACATCTGGAAGAGAGAATCACAGGAGGAAGAAGGAGAGGCAAATAGGACAAGAAGAGACAAGATGTGGACTTTGAATGGTAAATGAGAGACACCCCTTTCCCCAAGCAGCAGACATATGGGGAAAAGCTGACTTTCCTTCATGTCCTTGGATTCTGAGACTGCTAAGAGAAGAGTGGGTGAAATAGGGCTCTCCCCAGTTAAACTAAGATTTCATTTTGTGTTTAGGGTGTAGAGCCCCCTAATTTCTGTATGTTCTATTGCCTAACTAATCTATATGAATTTCCTGAGTTATTGTTTTACCTGCTTGTTGTGATAAATATGATTGTCTATTTGTATAATGAGCATGAAATGGGAGGGTGAGTTAAGCCAGCCAAGATTAAACTAACAGGTACCCTCCTACCCCACCTCCCCACTAATCCATACCCTAACTAGCAAAGATAGATATGAAGAAAAATAATGCTGAGCAACCATAAAAATTTCCTTTCATCTGGAAGCACAAAAAAGCCTTGCCCCTAGAATTCAAATATTTGGCATGTAATAGATAGATATAATTCCAGCCTGGTGCCCTTCTTGAAGATAGGAGAGCAAGGAAGTGAGTACCAAGCCTAGACGGCATAGTAGATAGAATTCTGGACCTTAAGTCAGGAAGACTTGAGTTCAAATCCAGTCTCAGATACTTATTAGTTACATAACTCTGGACATTTACTCTGTCACTGAGAGTAAGTCACTTACTCTACCTATCTCAGTTCCCCCAACGTAAAATGGAGAATTCTCAACCAGAAGGAGAATAAGCTAGAGTTATTCGGATGTCTAGTGTCTAGTTATGTGGAAAATGAGGAGCAGCTGAGGGAAATGTCAAATTTGGAGGAAACCCAGAGTGATCTCCCCCACGACTGCCAATGTGGACTGATTGAAATCGAGGAGAGAAAGGAATGGTTGACACATCGGTATTCCTATTCTTTCCCTCAGGATTCTATTTTGTGTGCTCCTGAGACTCAATCTGTAGCTATCACCTCTCTCCTTCCGCCTAAAAATTAATGATCTCCTTACAAATGAGAGTTGAGCTCACCCATGAAGTCAGATGTCAAATAGGCCGTCTCTCCATTACAATAAGCCAGGGAGATGATGGAAAAACACAGAAATTGCTTTATGCCAAACAGCTGGTGATAGTGGAGCCAGACAAAAGCTAGGGGAAAGGGAGCTGGATGGGATAATTAATGTTTTGCTAAAGAAGAAAATATTAGTGTGTGGTACTAAGCATGCAAACACCTCAGCTAACAAAATAGCTTGAAGAAAACAAATTTAATCACAGGATTTTGCTCATGAAAATAAAATAATTCACCAGCCATATACACATCACTCCCCACTCTCAGTGTTGGGGAAATATTCAGTCTCTGAATGCAGCACCTGACTGGCCCTTTAAGAGATTCTGGTCTTCTGGACACCACTTTAAAGGTAGCTATCTCCACACCTGATAATGAGAGTTTATGTAAACAATCGTTAAACAGGAGCTAAGGAGGCCTGATAAACTAATGTCACTTCTGAGATTGAGGCTTCTGGAAGCCTGTCCTATAACCCAGAGATTTCTATCTCCACAATGAAAGACTTTATTGTACCAGGCAAGTGCCTATGTTGTTTTAGTGGACCAAGAGCGGGCAAATAGGAGAGAAAGGTTCCTTACTCTTTGTTTATATAGCTTAGGCTAATCTGTTGTTAATTGTCCCTGGCTGACAAGTCTATTCATATAATCTATTGTTCAGATATAAATCTCAATCACCTTCTATAGGGATGCCAGAAGATGGCCAGGCCCCCAGGTTTCTCAAGACATTCACCTAGAATTATGAAGCTTGTGAGCAAGTTCAGCCATTCTGGAAAGCAATTTGGCACTGGGCCCCCAAAGCTATTAAATTGTGCATACCCTTTGACCCAGCAATATTACCACTAGGTCTGTACCCCCCTAAGAGAGCAAAGAAAGAGGAAAAGGACTCATGAATAAAAATATTTATAGCAGCTTTTTTTACGGTGACAAAGAATTGAGGAGCCCATCAAATGGGAAATGGCCAAACGAGTTATGGAATCTGTATTGGGGTGTTCATGGAAGACAAGCACCTCCTGTCAAAGCTGTTACTCAACTCTCACCTATGGCTCCAAGAAGCTGTAGCAAGTGCAGCAGTCACAGCAGACAGGCTAAATCAGGTTAAGGGTAACTGAGAGGCTACACACACATGCTCGAGTGCATGCACGTGTACACACACACACACACACACACATTGACAAATAAGGAAACTGATGCCACAAAAGGTTAAGTGGCTTGTCCAAAGAAAGCCTATATAGGTAGAGATAGAGTTAAGATTGTTGCCTAACAAGGCAATTAAAAAGTGGAGAATCTAATGGAACATTAGCTCAATATGTCAACAATGTAATCTGCCAGCCCCCAAATTCTGATGTAATCCTAGGTTCCACTGAGCAAGAAGGACCTGCACGCCTGTGGACTTGTAGATTGGCTCATTGATCTCTGGTGGTAGGACGTGTGTTTTAGAAGGAGAAAAAATGAGCTGGGGAGACCACTATGACTCAGGGGGATTTGTTTGCCAGGGTGTTGACGTTTATGCGTCCATGTTGTATGTGTCCCTGGCAAAAGTCTTGGCTGTTGCCTGAGCTGTAAATTATTTGAAATTCTGGGCACGGATAACTGCAAACATGTGCACAGTACTGACTCTGTTGTCTCAAGGTTTGTGAAAACTGAGATTTCCTTGTTCTCACCAGTGTGTGTGTGTGTGTGTGTGTGTGTGTGTGTGTGTGTGTGGTAAGTCCCTGTTGATCAGTAGTCATGAGACCTGGGCATACATGTGAGATGACATCTCACTCATGTTCACATGGGAGAAGTAATTGATTCCCTTCCCTGGATGGCATAGCAGAGAAAGGGAAGAAGGTAGGTGAAGGAATGGGACAGCAGGACTTTTACCTGTAACTCTCCCAGTCTTGCATCAACTTCCAGATTGTCCTTAGTTTCCCCTACTTTGACCACTGCCTCCTGCTTACAGCCTTGTCTTACTCATTAAAGAAATGAGGAGATCTAGGCTCAAAGGTTGAGGAACTGTCCTAAATAATTCAATGAAAAAGTGGTCAGGTCAAGATTCCAATCCAGTTCTCTGGACTCCAAGACCAGGATTCCTTCCATCCTGTCTCTACCCTGAGGAGAGGAAAAAAAGGTTGATGTAATGGAAAGAGCCTTGAGCTTGGAGACAGAGGATCTGGGTTTGAATGCTGCCTTTGCTCATTGCCAGCTGAGTGACATCAGACACATCACTTAACCTCAATTTTTTTTCATCTGAAGAGCAGAGAATTAAATGAGACGGTCTTTAAGATCCTCTTTGGCTCTCAGTCTATGATTTGCTTGGTGTTCCCTTCCCCACCACCACCACCACCACCTCCACAGACATATGAAGCCACATCCCTTCTTTCCTCTAGAAGGCAGCATAAATAATGAATAAGACACTGGACTTGGACTCTGAAAGAACTGTCTAATTCAAATTAGACACTTAGCTGAGTGATCCTGGATAATCAATCAGTTAATAAGCCTTTATTAGGCACCTACTATGTGCCAGACACTGTGCTAAGCACTGGGGACACAAAGAAAAAAGACAGTCCTTGCCCTCAAGAAGCTTACAATCTAATTGGGAGACAACATCCAAAAAAAACAAAAAACAAACCCAAACTATGTACAAGGATACATAGACAGGATAAATTGGGAATAATCAACAGAGGGAAGGCACCAGCATTAAGGGGGCTGAGAAAAGGCTTCTTGTAGAAAGACTTCTTATATAAGGCAGGATTTTACTTCAAACTTGAAAGAAGCACAGAGAGAAAGATGAGGAAGAAGAGCATTCTAGGCATGGGGGGAAAACCAGCAAAAATGCCCAGAATCTGGAGATGGAGGGTCTCATGGGAGAAACAGCAAGGAGGCATTGTCACTGAAAAACAGGGTATGTGGTAGTGGGGAATAAAGGTAAGACTGTGAGGGTTGGGGGCAGGGAAAGTGCCAGTTATGAAGGGCTTTGAATACTAGAGGGTTTTAAATTTGATTCTGGAAGTGATAAGGAGCCACTAGAGTTTGAGTAATGGGGTGACATAGAGGGATATGGTCAGAAATCTGATCTAAAAAGGACACTTTGACAGCTGAGTGGAAGATGGACTGGAGTTAGAAGAGATTTAAGGAATAATTACAAACCAGCAGTCTGTTACAACAAGCTATACGTTATGAGGATTAGGTTATTAGGCAATAGCTTAGAAGCAACCATACCAAGGTGGTGACAGTGTTTGAAGAGAGAAAGGGGCACGTGTAAGAGATATTACAAAGGTAAAATAAATGAGCCTTGGCAAAAGATTGGGTATGGGAGTGAGAGAGAATGAAGGGACCATGACGCCTAGATGGGGAGCTGGGTGACTGGGAAGATGGCAATACCCTTGAAAATAATAGGGAAGGGAGCCAAGAAGGCAGAGTAGAAACAGGACTTCTGTGTGGCTCTGGCTTCCACCTCCTCCAATACATGTGAAAAAATGATGCTAAACAAACTTTAGAGCTACAGAACCCACAAAGTAACAGAGAGAAACAAATCTCCCACTGAAGGAAGCCTGCCAGGCTTGTAGGAAGGGTTCATCTCAGCGCTCTGGGAGCCGAGCACAATCTCCACTGAGTTGCAATTTTAGCCCCAGGGTGGCTTCTACCAGCCTCAGCCAGAGCAGACTTCACAAGAGTAAATCACCAGCAGCTGTAGCAGTTTCCAGACTTCTCAATCCACAAAGGCCAAAGATAAAGCAAAAGGTCAGTGTGGAATTGTGTTGGAACAAAGAGAGTATAGTCCAGCTGCTACCCCCGGAGCAAGAAGCAGAGGAGGTGCAGTGGCTACAGCTGCTGCTGTGTGGCTCCTTCCAGAACTCCTGACCTGCAGATTGTAGGGGGACCAAGTGACCATTAAGAGGCTAGGTGTTCTTGCTTTGATGTGTCTGGATCTGGATCACAGTCTTGCATGGTGGTCCTGGGGTGTGTGACCAGTGAGCCAGAACATGTGGGGCTGTAAAGAGGGCACCCATCTAATAGCTCCAGCAGCTGCAAAAACCCCAGCAATTTGGGACATAGCTCCCTCCATTCTGGAAGCAGAGTTTTACTGTGGCAAAGAGCTCAAAAGTAAAGTAATTGGCTGCCAACATGAGCAAGCAACAAAAGCACAAACAGACGATAGAATCCTTTTGGGGGGACAAAAATAATCAAGGCATGGAGCAGGAGGAAGACATAGAAGTCAGAACTCCTGCATCAAAAGCCTCCAAGAAAAATATGAATTGGTTACAGGCCATGGAGGAGCTCAAGAAGGATTTTGAAAATCAAGTAAGAGAAGTAGAAGAAAAATAGGGAAGAGAAATGAGAATGATGCAAGAAAATCATGAAAAGCAAGTCAACAGCCTGCTAAAGAATATTCAAAAATACACTGAAGAAAATAACACCTTAAAAAAATAGACTAACTCAAATGGCAAAAGAGGCCCAAAAAGCCAATGAGGAGAAGAATGTTTTAAAAAGCCAATTTGCCAGATGGAAAAGGAATTTCAAAAACTCACTGAAGATAAATAACTTCTTCAAAATTAGATTGGAGCAATTGGAAGCTAATGACTTTATGAGAAATCAAGATACTATAAAACAGATCCAAACAAATGAAAAAATAGAAGGCAATGTTAAATATCTCATTGGAAAAAACACTGACCTGGAAAATAGATCCAGGAGAGATAATTTTAAAATTATTGGTCTATCTGAAAGCCATGATCAAAAAAAAAAAATCTAGATACTATCTTTCAAGAAATCACCCAGCAAAATTGCCTTGATATTCAAGATCCAGAGAGCAAAATAGAAATTGAAAGAATTCACCAATCATCTCTTGAAAAAGACTGCAAAAAGAAAACTTATAGGAATATTATAGCCAAACTCCAGAGTTCCCAGGTCAAGGAGAAAATACTGCAAGCAGTCAGGAAGAACCAATTTAATTGTTGTGGAAACACAATCAGGATAACACAAAGACCTAGCAGCTTCTACATTAAGAGATTGAAGGGCTTGGAATATGATATTCTAGAGGTCAAAGGAGCTAGGACTAAAACCAAGAATCACCTACCCAGCAAAACTGAGTATAATGCTACAGGGAAAAATATGGCCATTCAATGAAATAGAGGACTTTCAAGAATTCTTGATGAAAAAACCTGAGCTGAACAGAAAATTTGACTTTCAAATACAAGAAGCAAGAGAAGCATGAGAAGGTAAACAGGAAAAAGTAATCAAGGAACTTATTAAAGTTAAACTATTTATATTCCTACATGGAAAAATGATCATTGTAACTCACAAGACTTTTCTCAGTATGAGGATAGCTGAAGGAAATATATATGTATATATACATATATATGTATGTATAGGAGGATACATGTGTATATAATTATGTATATGTGAGTGTGGGCAATTGTATGTTCATGTATACCCAGACAGAGGGCACAGGATGAGTTGAATATGAAGGGATGATATCTAAAAAATAAAATTAATAGGTGAGAGAGAAATTTATTGGAAGAAGAAGAAAGGGAGCAATAGATTAGGGTAAATTATCTCATATAAAAGAGGCAAGAGAAAACTGTTACAATGGAGGGGAAGAGCAGGAAGGTGAAAGGAAATGGGACAACCTGATTGTCATTGAATTTGGCCTAAGAAGAAAATAACATACACACTCAATTGGGTATCTTACCCTACAGGAAAATGGTGGGGGGAGGATAGAAGGGAGGGCAGATTGGAGGAGAGGGTAGTTAGAAACAAACATTTTTGAAAAGAGATAGAGTCAAAGGAGAAAATAGAATAAGTGGGGGTTGGGATAAGATGGAGGGAAATATAGTTAGTCTTTCACAATATAACTACTATGGAAATAATTTGGGTAACTACACATGTACAATCTATATTGAATTGCTCGTCTTCCCAGTGGGGGTGGGTAAGGAGGGAAGAAGGGGAAAAAATCTGGAACTCCAAGTTTTAAAAACAAATGTATAAAAATTAGTTTTTTACATGCAACTGGGAAATAAGATATACAGGTACTGGGGCATGAAAACCCATCTTGCCCTACTAGAAAGTTAGGGGAGTGAAGTGGGGGGATATAAGAGAGAACAGATTGGGGGAAAGGGTATGCAGTAGGCTTGCTATTTTGGGGTGGGGGTAGGGGAAAGATGGGGAGAGAAAAAACTAACTCAAAATCTTGTGGAAATGAATGTTGAAAATAAATAAATTAAAAATTGAAAAAAAATTTTAAAATTTTTAAAAAGGAAATAATAGGGAAGTTTGGAAAGGTGGGAGGAAGTCTTATTGGGGACAGATAATCTGTTATTTTAGATGTTTTGAGTTTAAAATTCTGACCATATCATCCTCAAGTTACCCATCCCCACTCCTCCACTCAATAAACTCTAGTGGCTCCCTATCACTTCTGCAATCAAATATAAGATCATCTGTCTCATGTTCAGAGCCCTTCATAACTTGTCCCCCTCATCACCTTTCCAGTCTTCTTACACTTTACTCTCTACCATGTGCTCTATGATTTAGTGCAGTGGTTCTCAAACTTCCTAATGCCGCGACCCTTTAATACTTGTGTATGGGCATGTCTACATGTGAGCGGACCCACCTGGAGACTGACAGAGGAGGTTCCTAAGACCATCAGAAATATATGTTTTCCGATGGTCTTAGGCGACCCCTGTGACCCCTGTGACAGGGTCATTTGACCCCCAAAGGGGTTATGACCCACAGGTTGAGAACCGCTGATTTAGTGGCACTGGCCTCTTTCCTATTCCTCCCATGAGACACTCCATCTCTCCACTCCCAGCATCACTGGTCATCCTCCCATACTAAAACACTCTTGATACTC
This sequence comes from Pseudochirops cupreus, assembly GCA_028627135.1. Taxonomy (NCBI): domain Eukaryota; kingdom Metazoa; phylum Chordata; class Mammalia; order Diprotodontia; family Pseudocheiridae; genus Pseudochirops; species Pseudochirops cupreus. The sequence goes on from CM053582.1 coordinate 267,056,047, forward strand.
ATCTCTATTTCCTGACTTCACCAATCTCCCTCATACCCTGGCTAAAAATCCCACTTTCCACAGGAAGCCTTTCCCCATTCACCTTGTTCTCGGGCCTTCCCTTTGTTGATCGTTTCTCATTTGTCCTGAATATAGTTTATTTGCATAGTTATTCACATGTTGTCTCCTCCATTGGACTACGAGTTCTTTGAGACAGGGGACATCTTTTGTCTTTCTTTGTCTTCCTAGTGCTTAGCACAGTGTAGGTGGCACATAGTAGGGGCTTAATAAATATTTGACTTGGATAGATATGCACTTGGATGGATAATCTGTACAGCTCATCCATCAATACATATATTTACTACAGACACTACAAAAGGACAGTAAGTAAGCTGGGCTCAGAATTGAATGGGAGGTAGAAGATGGGCTGGGAAACGAGTCTGAAGCAAAAGCACATCTTTTTATCATCAATATTTTTTCCAGCAAATTTTTTGACTGTGAGTCATGGATTACTACAGTCCCTAAAGAGTTGAAATCAAGAATCACCCAAAGGGCAGTGGAGAAGGTCATGGTGGGTGTGAACAGGCACCAAACATTACAAATGCGGAATAACACAGGAGAAGCAGAAAGAATGTGGTCAGAAAAATGTATTATCAGAAAGAGGGAAAAACAGATGGAGTGGTAATGTAGCAAGAATGAGACAGCTGACAGGCAGCCCATGTCGTAAATTGGAATTCACATGAGGTAGGGAGAACCTAAGTTCTTACTAAAGTACCTTGCTTGGACAGTCCTTACCCTCACCATAGTGAATTTAGGTGAGGACATGGAAAGTGCTACACCAGGGGTGAGGCAAGTATGCGTAAAGATCTGCACTGCTGGGTGTTAGGCCCATATCAACACGATAATGAAACTGTTATTACATTGGTGTATTTTAGTAGAAAGAGCATTACCAATGGAACATGTGCTTTTGTTCTACTGTTTCTGTTATTCCAAGAAGCAGAGTAGCTTGTCTTAGTGAGAAGGCCTTAGAGCCAGGAGAGGCCTGGGTTCCAATACAGCCTCTGATGCACACTGGATGTGTGACCCTTGGCAAGACACTTAACCTTTAATATTCTAGGCCAGAGGTGTCAAACATGGCCCAAGGGCCACAGGTGCCCTGCAACATTCCCAAACACAGCCAGAATATGATCTAGTGATAAGTACAGTGTTCCTACTGTAATAGATTTGGAGCTTCAGCAGAACTTAGAGGCCATTTAGTCCAACCCCTCCATTTTACAGATAAAGAAACTGAGATTCAAGAGGTTTAGTGACTTGTCCAAAGTCATTAAGCTAATAATTATGCCAAGCAGGAATAGAAATCAGATCTTCCACAAGGCCACTAGGCCAGTGGTGGGGAGGCAGGAAGGAAGAGTCAAAGAAGTAACTGGCAAGGGATTTAATCACATGGAGACTAGGATTGTGGGGTAGTGACTCAAATGTAGGCCAGGATCTGACCCCTCAGCAGTGCTACAGCATAAGAGGGGGTCTAAAAACCATGCTATCGTGGTGGTGAGCCAGCAAGCAGCTTCTTTGGGGTTCTTCCTAATTCTCTGACTCAGGTGCTGGCTGGTCCCGGATTCCGAGGCAGGGCTGACCTAACCGGGTGGAGCTAAGTTTCCCAGCTTGTGGGAAAATATTCTACTGGTTGTAGGGGGGCTGTACTTTTGCAGAACCTGAAGATATCTTCCTGACCAGCCCTGCCTGTGGTCACCTCACTTGTTTGTGTCTAGTTTATTTTTGACCTTGTATATATTATGCCCTTTTAGCTGGTCTTTTAGCCTATCAGTTCATCTGAAATGTAAATGCTTTAAGGCCAGAGTCTACATTTGCTCCATGATCTGTGGCTGCTACCATGTTTATGCAGGGCAGGGAGGACTGAGCCTCTGGACATGGTTCAGTGACCTGACCCACAGAGAAATATCCAGCCTGTATAATTATACTTCTAATTGCTGAGAATGTGGACAGGATGAACAATCTTACCTAGGCTGCAGGTGGGAAGAAAACGTGCCCTGGAGAGATGCTGACAGCGCACTATAAAATGTTATCACCTTGGGACAAAGCAAAGTTGTCCCACCCTAGTTACAACTCTTTAAATTGTAGGTTTGAACTTTGTAGACATGGGTTTTTCTAGAGACAGCCAAAAAGAGGTGGGTTGGCATGTCCTTATGTGTGGATCTGGCCTTGTCATTCCTCTGCCCCCCCAAATAGCCACTATTATCTACTGTGTAAAGTTCACAATCTTGCTTGGCATTCAAGGATCTAAATAGTCTGTTTTCTCCCTGCATATTTAGCCTTATCTCATGCTACTCCCCATAAGCCAAGCTGACCTATTCTCCCAGAATGTGCCGTTCCTTTGCTCATGCTATTTCCTAAGGCTGAAACGCCTTCATTCTTTTGGTTCTCCAGATGAATTCCTACCATCCATTTAACTCCAATCCAAATGACACTTTTAGGAAACATGAGAAAACTTTGTATGAATTGATGTGAGGTTAAGTAGGAAGAATCAGGAAAACTATACAAGTATGAAAGATATGAATATGATGTGATATAAAATATGATAGTCTATGAAAGATATGAAAAGAACAATAAAATGCATGGTTTGTAATTACAACGGCCAACTTTGGCCTGGGAGATACAATGAGAAAAACCTAACTCCCTCCTTCTGACACAAACGTGAGAGACCAGAGGTGTGGAATATCACAAACCCTGTTGAGGCAGCTATCTGCCATGGTGGATAGAGAGGGCTGGGTCTAGGCTCAGGAAAATCTGAGTTTAAATCTAGCCTCCAACATTGACTAGCTATGTGACCCTGGGCAAGTCACCTCAGGCAGGTCTGCCTTGGTTTCCTCATCTGTAAAATGGGGATAATCATAGTACCTACCCCTTCAGGGCTGTTGTGAGGATCAAATGAGATCATGTTTGTAAAGCATTTAGCACAGTGCCTGGTACATAAAAAGTGTTTAATAAATACTTATTTGTTTAATAAATACTTCTTCCTTTTTTTTTTTCCTTGATGTAGTCAGTGTATCAGCTGGCTCTTCTTGTTGGTTTTTTCCTTTTTTCACAAGGGAAATTTCACTGGCCAAGAAAAGGGATGCAATAAGTAGTATTTGGAAAATAAAAAAAATCAATAAAACCTTTAAATATGACACCACCTCAGTGAAGTCCTCCCTGATTTTCCCTGTGACCTTCCCCTTCAGACCTCACATTGTACATGGTTTGCATCTAGAACCATAAGCAAGAATTCCAGCCACTGGAGCAAATTTAGTTGAAGGAATGGGGTCCATGAGGTTTACATGTCTTTCATTTTCCTGACTTGTGAGGACCCGAGCACTGGGTCAGGAGACTTGGGAAATTAAAGAACTGGGAGGTCAGGGTAAGAACCAGATTTGGAAGAACCCTTGAAAGTGAATCATTCTTTACACAGGCACTGTGGTAGGGAGATCCATCCTACTCTACCGGAAAGTCAGAGGGGCGAGGGGGAGGACATAGGAGAGAGCAAATTGGGGGAGGGGTTATACAGCGGGATGGCTGTTTTGAGGTGTTGTGTAGGGGAAAGATGGGGAGAAAATTTGTAACTCAAAATCTCATGAAAATGAATGAGGTAAACAAGAAAATAAATTAATTAATTTTTTAAAAAAGAGTAGAAAAAAAAGAAAGTGAATCATTCTTTATCTCCTCGGGAAAGAGATTTCTCTCTTCCTTGTCCATCCCCATCAACCTTTGCATCTTGCTGTGAAGCTACTTCCCTATTAGGGTACCCAGAGTGGTATCCACCAGTATCACTCCCATCAGGAAGCATGCCCAGGGTATCCAGCAGAGTAACATGTCCAGCAGAGACACTCCATTGATGGGGAGCAGAATATTTGGAGAAGAGAAAGAATATTGGGGCCCTACAGCATTGGAGGCGTGTGTCACCTTGGCCAAGTACATTCTCTAAAAATGTACTTTCCATGCTCTAATTCACTATTGATTAGAGGAGTGCAAATTAAAACAATTCTGAGGGACTACATCACACCTATCAGATTGGCTAACATAACAAAACAGGAAAATGATAAATTTTGCAGAAGATGTGGGGAAATTCAAATACCAATGCATTATTGGTGAAGTTGTGAACTGATCCAACCATTCTGGAGAAAAATTTGGAACCATACCCAAAGGGTTATAAAATTGTGCATACCCTTTGATCCAGCAATACCACTTCTAGGTCTATATCCCAAAAAGATCATAAAAAAAGGAAAAGGACCTACATGCTCAAAAATACTTACAGCAGTTCCTTTTTGTGGTGGCCAAGAATTAGAAATTGGGAGGATACTCATCAATTGTGGAATGGTTGAACAAGTTATGGTATGTGAATGTAATGGACTACTATTGTTACATAAGAAATGATGAGCAGGCAGACTTCAGACGAACCTGGAAAGACCTACATGAACTGAGGCTGAGTGAGGTAAGCAGAACCAGGAGAACATTGTACACAGTAACAGCCACATTTTGACCAACTTTGATAGACTTAGCTCTACTCGGTGATGCAATTATCTTAGACAACTCCAAAAGACTCATGATGGAAAATGCTATCCACGTTCAAAGAAAGAACTATGGAGTCTGAATGCAGATCAAAACATATTTTTTCACCTTTTTTTGTTTTTTTTCCCTTCCTCTTGGTTTTCCCCTTTTGTTCTGCTTCTTCTTTCACAACATGACTAATGTGGAAATACGTTTAATATGAGTATAAATGTATAGCCTATATCAGATTGCATGCTGTCTTGGGGAAGAAGAAGGGGAGAGAGGAGGAAAATTTAGAACTCAAAAGCTTATAAAAGTGAATGTTGAAAACTAAAAATAAATGAATTAATCTAAAAAATGTCATTTTCCTTTGATGTGCCCCATTTATGTGGGCTCTCTTCCTACTGACACTGTGTGTTTCCATGGGGGATATTTTTGTCTAAGTAAAGACCTTTGCTTTCAGCAACTTGTGTCTACTGGTTGACTGCTACATAGTTTGTGAGCTGTGTTTTTAGGAGTGCAGACACACACAGTACCTTGAACCTGGGGTAGCAACTCCTGAGGGTTCCAAACAGCAGATGGGAGAGGGAAACACGAAGGGGTAGCCAGAATCTTGTTCCAAGGATTTGAAATCCCGAAGAAGAACAGATGTAGAGTAAGGTGGGCTTAGAATCTCCTCCAATAGAATTACACTGGAGGTTTCAGTATATAATAAAAAGGAATAGTTCTAAGTTCTGAACCCTGGAGAAACAAATACAAAAATGAAATCATCCTGACCCTCAATGAGCTCACAGTCAATCCAGGGACAACGTGGGCCTAAGTAAAGGCAAAATATACAGAAATAAATACAAGGGAAATCCTAGGGGGCTAGCACTAATATCTGGGAGCTTGGGGGCCGGGAGGAGGATCAGGAGCATGATAACTATCAAAATGAGTTAGGTGTCATAGCTCCTGATTTTGTGTGATTCTTCAAAACACTTGATACTTCATGTTGCTTTACAAACTGACTTCTGTTCCCATAAAAGACCAAATGAAATGCCAAACTATATTTTTAAAAGCATATGTTCCGTGTATGTCTTCAGTATCCATCCAAAACAGCGATGGAACTAAAGTGTTTCTGTTCCATGTTAGTTTTTGTTTTATTTCATGAGAAAACTAGGGTCTTTAAAAATCGCCATGAAATTTTACAAATGCAATCTGGATTACCTCTCAATCCAGTGCCCACATTTCAATGCTACAAGAGCAATATTTTTCCAAAACCACAGGTAAAGTATTCTTCTTTTATTGAAGTCTTGTCCTTGTACCACTAACAGCTATCCAACAAAAAATGAGAGGGAGTCAGGGAGGGCATTTCATTGGCCATCGAGTGCCCAGCTCTGTCATAGTCTGGACAACAGGTCTTTTTCCTCCATTTGGTTAATTATAATTAGACCAAATTCCTGAATGATTGTCTCATTAGGAGGCTCTGTTCCCAGGCTTGATATAATAAGCACCATGTCATCTTCAAGAAAGAGCATCTGGAAGACCTAAATTTATTTTGGGATTTCCTCTTGTAGTTGTACTCTGTACTGGACATCTTCCATGATACTGGAATATACCTTCAGCAAGTACACATTTCTCTATTTTATGACTTAATTTGATATCAGTAGCCAGTGAGGACCTAGTCCTGGGAGCATCTAAGGGACTCATGTTAATATTTGGTAAGCCTGATTCTGCAAGTTCATGATGATACAGAACTGAAGGTCCTGGCTTTCTACTTCATAAATTGCATCGTATCCTGTGACCGTTTCATGTCTGCTTACTACAATGGGGGGAAAAAGGCCTTTCCCATCAGCCATACTCCTTTGGCCTATATTCCATCCTCATCATCAGAAACTTACCACCTTTCCAGATTTCATCAGCCTTGGTACTCATACTTCATCAGTACTCTCTGCCCCTCTGACTGGAGGGCTAGAGAGGGGATCAAAGAATAAAGCCTTCGTTTAAAGAAGGCTCCCAGGACTGCCTTCTCTTCATTTCCCACTTGGCTTTACTCCTTTGAATTGCACACCATCGTGGCTCTGGTACCTTTCTTCTCCCTCTCCCTTTTCAGCCTCCTTTTGTATGTTGTATTCCCCATTAGCCTGTAAATTCCTTGGGGGCAAGAACTGTCTTTATTTTCCTTATTTCTATCCCTAGCATTTAGCACAGTGCCTGGCACTTCTGTTGTTAAATCATTTTTCAGACCTGTCCAACTCTGTGATTCCACCTAGGATTTTCTTGGCAAAGATACTGGAGTAGTTTGTCATTTCCTTCTCCAGCTCATTTTGCAGATAAGGACGTTAAGGCAAACGAGATTAAGTGGCTTGCCCAGGGTCTCACAGCTAGTGAGTGTCTGAGGCCAGATTTGAACTTAGAAAGATGAGTCTTTATGGTTCCAAACCCAGCGCACTATCCATTGTTATCACCTAGCTGTGCCTGGCACTGCTTAATAAATGTGTATTGACTAATTGACTGCTTATTGCATAGTGAAGAAAAGGCCTTTCAGTTGGTTACTGAGCCAAAATACAGAGCACATACAAAAGGCCCCAAAGGAAGAACTCACTCTCTTTCCTTCCTACCCCCCTTCTCCCTTATTCTAACTCATCTCTACTAATCAGGAATCACATCCTCCTACATAGGTAATGTCACAGGGCTGTCCTTCAGGAAACTGCCCATGCTCACTGGGGTGGGAAAAGAGCATCCTTCCTACGGCCCAAAATTTCCTGCAATCATTTGCAAAAATCAGCCAAGGTAAACTTGAAACTTGTAGCATAAATAAAACACCCGTGCTTTAAACAAGGGTAACTTTCTTGGTTTCCTGGTAGCTAGCCTATGGTACTTTCAAAATAAATATCCGTTAGTGATACATGCCATAGTTATAACCTTGTACAAAGCAGGTCCCGACGGGATACCTCACCTACAAAACACCTGTTTCATGCAGGACATAGAACTCTGCACACTCAAGAGTCATAGGAATATCCGCAAAACACAGAAATAATCAAATAACACAATCATAAGAAAGCAGAGCATTGCTAATCAACACAGCAAAGCTAATTATCTGTGGCGATAGCACTGTCAGTGGGCTTATATAAAAATACAGCATAACTATGAGCATTAGCGTATGCGGAGAGAAGCTATGACCAGGACAAATAACAATGACTTTGAATGGGACACAGACACTAGTCAAATGAACAGGATGGCAAAACAATAAACACGCATTCTCTAAGATGCATTAGTCAGGGGCAGCGAGGTGGCTCAGTGAATAGAGCACAGGCCCTGGAGTCAGGAGGACCTGCATTCAAATCCAGCCTCAGACACTTAACACTTACTAGCTGTGTGACCTTGGTCAAGTCACTTAACCCCAAATGCCCCGCTTTCCCCCTCCCAAAAAAAAATACGTAAGTTGCGTTGGTTAATATATGCAGTAATAAATAAATGCAATTTTATACAAGGCCATTACACATTGTTAATCTCTAGCATTGTCATCTGAATACAAGCAACCCTTTAGTTTAGCTTACCTGTAACATTATAAATTAGAGACAGATCAGATGGATCTAGTTTCTTTGTCATTGGCCAATGTCACTGCTCCTTTACCTGAGCTAGGAGATGATGTGGGGTGACCATTAGGATCATTCTAAACTCGTTTTATCTACACCTGGGCTGACAGATGGGGCAGGCTGACTATCAGTTGCTTGTGCTCTGTGAGTTTATCTCTATCCTAGGAGGCTCTGGAGGAGCAATAAGAGCCTGGGAGTCAAGTCCATTCAGGATTTTGCAACTAACCTAGCATTAGTGCCATAAGAAGCCTTCAGGATTCAGCCCATAAAAGACTCATGCAGAGCGATGCTGTATTTGGATGGCATTTAGTGGAACCAATGCTACATAGAAAATGCATTATGTCTTAGACAATATCCCCAGAGATTGAAGTGGCATAAGGGAGAGCAAGCTCCCAAGGTGTTGAGAGGAAATGATTGTACTTTTGTTCTTGCTATGTCTTCGAAGTAGATTTCTCTTTAGAAAACTGAGTTGCAGTTAATTGGTTAAGTGGAAGTGGGGACTGGTTTCTGGAGGTTAATAGTGGGGATACTAAATGAAAATGGAGGGTCGAGTCAATGGCATTAGAGAAGAGAGACCCCAACCCATCAAGGAGACTTGTGGAAAAGATATAGTCAGTTTAGCTCTGAGATAGTGAGGTCAGAGAGATCTCAAAATATTTACACTGTTCTGAAATGTCAAGAAGAACACAGAAGATACAGCACTCTAAAGTTCAAAGATCCAAGGGGGCTTAACTCTAGGAGATAAAGGTCAACAAAGGAAAACTGCAGAACCAGAGATTGTCAGGAATAACCATTCCAACACAAAGGACAGCAGGGGATAGAGCCTGACCCAGGCAAAGAAACCCAAAAATTAGGAAGATGAATAAATCAAAGGAAGAACTGACAAGTATTGCTATCTAAAGAATCTCCAAATAAAACAGTAAAAATTACAAGCAGAGACTAAAAGAAAAAAGACAGATTTCACACAAAGACTAATATTAATACATAGATGTAATAAAGGAAAATATTAAATATTTGAATAAAAGATATAGAAGAAAGAATTGGAAACTAAGTAAATTAGAAGAGAAATTAGAAAAACATAAATACAATGAAATGTTATACTGCAGTAAGAAATTATAAAGATAACTTTCAAAGGAAACTCTAATAGTAACCTTAACCATAACCCTAACCTTAACCCTAACCCTAACCCTAATCCTAACTGTAAAGCCTAACACTATCCCTAACCCTAAATCGCACCTCCCCACTCTAACATCAGAATCTCAACACTTCCTATTCTAATTCTAACCCTAATCCTAAACCTAAACCTAACCCTAAAACTAACCCAAATTCTACACCTGACCCTAAAACTAACCCTAACCCTAACCCTAACCCTAACCCTAATTGTACTCAAAGCTCCCTCTCTCAGGGCTCTAATTCTAACCCTAACCCTAACCCTAACCAGCTCTAACCCTAATTGCCCACTAACCCAAACCCTAACCCTAAACCTAACCCTAACCCTAACCCTAACCACATCCTTAACCCTAACTCTAATTCTAAAACCTAACCATAAACATAACCCTAAGCCTAACCCTAACCCTAATCACTAACCCTGACCCTAACCCTAATGCAAAACTTAACCCTAACCCTAACCTGAACCCTAAACCCTAAACCTAACTTTAACCCAAAAACCTAACCCTAAACATAACCTTAACCCTAACTCTAAACCTAATCCATAACCCTAATAATCATAATGGTAACCCTAAACCTATACAATAACCCAAACAGAAATCCTAACTCTAAAGGCTAACAATAATTCGAACCCCAAAACTTAACCCTAACCACTAACAATAAACCCTAAACCTATCCATAATCCCAACCCTAAACCTATACATAATCCCAACCCTAAACCTAACCCTAACCCTAACCTGAACCCTAATTGTGCCCTAACCCTAACACTAACACTAACCCTAAGAACTACAACAATATATATCATAACATTACAGAGAAAAACAATTTTGAAAGACTTTAGAACTCTAATCAACAAAATCATAAATCACAAATCTAAAAGAATGAAGATGAATATACCACTCACCTCCTGCAAGAGAGATAATGAAATTAAAAAGCAGAGATATACATGGAATATGTACATTGGAATATGGACAACATAAGAATCTGTTTTGACAGCCTATGTATGTATGTATTGAGAATTTTTTTTCTTTCTTTTTAAAACTTTTCTCAATATGGAGAAGGAATAATAAAAAGATTAATTTTTTTTAAAAAGGGAAAAAAGGTTTTTACTCAAAAAGGTGCTCCCTGAAAACTAAAATAAAATGAAAATAATTCAATGACTCAATAAGACAGCAAGAAGTATTAGAACAAAAAAAGTGAAAAATTTAAGTGTAAAATCTGTTATCAAATAGAACTGACCAAAAAGTAGGTCAAGCAGAAATAATTTAAGAATCACAGAATCACTGGAATTTCTGAAAATTATGATAAAAAATACCTGTACACTATTTTTCAAGAAATCTTAAAGGAAAATGGACCATACCTACTGAAACCAGAGGAAAAAGTAAAAATGAAAAGAACTCATTGATCACCTTCTGAAAGGAATCCCAAAAGAATAAGTCCCATGAATGTGATAACCAAAATCCAGAACTCTCCCTGGAAAGAAAAAAATTTACGAAAGGGGGGGGGGGAACTGTTTAAATAATAAGGAACTTGTTCTTGTTGTTGTTGTTGTCTTAATCACTTCAATCAAAAAAGTCTTCTTTCTTCTTGATTGGAGATTAGTTTTCAATCATCCTTAATTAGTAAGCCCTTAACTCAATCATCTAAATGTAAAGGTCAAAGTTCTCCACCCCTAGTAAACCATGATCTCAGTTTTCTGAGGCAGCCTCTCCACTTTGATGGTTCCCTTTCCATGGTCCCAGATCCTGCCAGCTCCTTGTTGTCCAGCTTCTTGTGCAGTTCCTGTTCCATATTGAAGCTCACAGTGTATGGTCCACCTCAAGTCCTTCACAGTTTCTGTTCCTGGAAAGACAAAACTTAGCAAAGCCACAATAACATCATACACATTGCTGGCATCCTCATTAATTCACTATCTGCCTGTGAAATCAACTCAGACCCACCAACAAGGTCTGAGAACTTAACACAAATCATCGGTATAGTCCCTGGACCTCTGAAATCATCAACAAGACTCTCCTCCAGGATTTCTGTAAACATACAACAAGCAAATCCTCTTTCAGGGCTTCTGAACCAACAGCAAGGTCCCAGGGCTTTTGTGACAACAGCACTGTCCTCTATCAGCAGACAAATCTGACAAAGTGATATTAAAACAGACAAATTACCAGCACCACAGCCATGCCTCCTCCCAGTTCTCCTCTTTTCTCAGTTCTCATTTCAGTTCTCAGTTGTCTTCTCTCTCTCCAGTAATAGCAGCCCAGCCTCCAGATGCTCACTCCCAGCAGTTCTGGCTCTCTAGCTTGGGCTTTTCTTTATATAAGGTATTAGCTTCTCCCTGTCCTGCCCCTTCCTGTTTTGCCAACAAGTCCATCCCACTGTGGGATTCACAAGTTCAGGGTCTTAATACTTGACACAATTATGAACTTGAAACTAAGTGCTACGTACCTATTAGCTTGCCAATACAAGAGGCAGGGAAGATCTTCAAATTCCCATTACCATTACACTACTACAGCCACCTTCATGGTTGTTGGAAAAAATCATTATATTCTTCCAATTCCATCAGAAGAAGTTTTCACATAATTGGGGAAGACAACCCCTAACTTACTGATGTGTTTGAGACATATCAGATACCTTGAACCTGGTTTTACCTTGCCACACTGGCAGAAGTGTGTTATATCTTCTCAGAGCAGCAGGTAAGAGTTATAAAGAGCTATAGTCTGTTATCACAGAAAACCTGGGGGCTGCTACTAAAAACCAGAGGTGATCTTGGAATACAATATTCCAAAAGATAAAAGATACAGACCTCAAACCAAAAATAATTTACTTGGCAAAACTGAGTATAATTTTATGGGAGTTCAGGGGAGGATGGATCTTTAACAGAACAGTGGATTTTCAAGCATTTCTGATGAAAAGATCAAAGCTGAGTAGACATTTTGAAATGCAAGAATCCAGAGAAACCAATAAAGATAAATTCATTTGATCAGTTGAAGGTATTATATAATGATATATATATATGTATATATGATATATAATGATATATATATAATGATATATAATGATACAAGTTAATAATGAGATTCTAATAGAAGAAACAAATGTCATTTCAGAAACTTAATGTTTTCAAAGAGTATTAAGATAGTGAAATAAGAAATACACGGGACCTGAGAATGTATTGGTTTTGTTCTGAGGGTTTGCAGGGAAAAAGAGAAGGGAGGGTAAAAGGAGGAATACACTGGTATAGAAAAGAGGGAAAAGGGGATGGAATTTATTTCTTATAAATAAGATGTATGAGGAGGGAAGCAAACAAACACTGAGGAATTAGTGGGATGATCAGGGAAATTCACTCATCAGAGATTACTCAAATGGACAAAGGTTTGAACATACACATGTGTGTGTTGTTGTATATATGTATGTACTAAAAACTGTGTGATTATTAAAATTTTCAAAAAACTGTTCATAGAAATACATCAAATTCAAATGAGAAACAAAGGGAATAGGAACAGAGTTGTTAAGAGGTAGGATAACACCTTAGAGGAAATATTCACAAGCAAAACAAACTTCCTGATCTTGAAACGGTGATTAATAGAGCTGAGGTAGGAAGAGAGGAAAAGTAAAGAACTGGAAACTAAGGTAGCACCTTAGACTGCCTCTTAGACAACTATGAAATGGCTGAACATATTATAGTTTATGAATGGCATAGAATATCATGGCACCAAAGAAATGGAAAAAGAAACATTGAGGGAGAATCTTGGGTACTATGAACTGACACAGGGAAGGAAGCAGAACCAGGAGAACAATTTCTACAAAAAGAGCAACACCACAAAGAAAACAGCTTTGAAAGTCTTCAGAACTCTAACCAATCCATTGTTTCCCCACATCTTCTAACAGAGAAACCAAGGACACAAGGTTCAGAATGAGACACATATTTTTGGACCTGGCTACTTGTGGATTAATTTTACTAGACTTCTTATTTACTGCAAGATTTTTTTTGTTTCTTTGGGGTTTTGTGCAAAATAGTATATATAGCATTTAAGTACGAATGGGAGATACTTTTTTTTTTAAAAATAAGTACTTAAATTCAAACATAGTCCTACAAAAGAACATTTAAACTAGATGATAAGTTGATCTGCCTCCTTGGGCCCACAGTAACTGTTATTTTCCAAAAAAACAATAGAATACTGAATCATCATCAGTTCCACTGTATGAATAATGTATCACAATAAATGAGTCCCTTTTTCTAGGAGCTTTTCCTGGCTCCTCTACAAACATGATCTGGCCTGGATAAAAAGGCAACAGGAATTTCTTGAAGATCAATTGTCCAAGGTACCCTTCCAGATTCACTCATATTGTGATAAATTGGATGGTTAAGTAAGCTACATGATCTATATTCACTGATTCCTTTTACAGTTAGAATGTACTTAGATTACTTTCTTCAATTCAATACAAGACAAGCATGAAAGCCCCACCCACGCCTCTAAGAATGTTAGACCAGACACCCTTGAAGAAAGTTTTGCCATCCTCATCTTTAGCAATCTTCCTCCAGCAGTCAATTGTCCCAGTGTAAGTCACATCAGCCCCTTTTTGCCCAGACTACATCATCATTCAGCCACCTTACTGTATCAAAGGGGTAAGAGACTACACCTGCTGTAACAGTCACTGTTTGCACAATCATCCAACTTCTCACAATAAGAGTGATCTTCTGATCTGGGAGCATACCTTTTGCTATATCATAGATTCCAAAGTAAGCTGCTCTATAGATAATGATACCCTGTACTAAGACATTGAAACCTTGATGCAATCCACAAATTCCACTAGACTTGATGATTTTCACAAGGCAGCCTCCCAGGCCTTTGAATTCACTCTTCAGTGCTGGATTTCCCAACATCTGCTGCCAAGCACGTTCTCACAAAATCCAAGGAGTAGACAAAGCAGAGAGAAGGGCTCCAGCTGCACTACCAGAGGCAAGATTGCCAGCAAAATACCTCCAAAATTGTGTGTGCTTGTCCACTCCTCCCCCAAACACCTGCTTATACTTAGCCTTAAAGACAAACTTAAGGCCTTGGCTGGGGAAATAGCTGATGACACTTGCTAAATTACCCGGCCAGAAGGAAAACATCCCTTGTTCCTTTGGAATTGGACTATACAATCTATTTAAGCCTTTGTACTGCTAATCTGCAGCAATTTGTTTACTTGGATGCTGCACCTGCAACAGTAGCTTAAGAGAGAGGATGGGAGCCACTGCAGTCTTGGAGACAGCAGCACCGACCAGAAAGTCCTTGGAGAGAGAGATGGCCTGTTCCCTCATGGTTACAGAGGGGGAAGGTGTTATGAGTTGGAGAAAGAAAGCCAGTGAGAAACGGTCAAAAGCTGGGGAACTCGTTGCTGCCTGCACTGTCTCTATTTTTCTTTGAGGAATGGGGGTTAGCAAAGTGATCCTAAAAGGAGGAAGGGAATTAGCAATGGTTATCTTCCAAAAAAGGAGAGCCGTTGTAACATTTTTTAATTTACAGAACAGAACAAAAGAAAATTCACAGATGAGCAAGGTAGTCTTGAAAGTCATGTTTAAAATTTATTATATACTTGTTTTTTTACTTTTTTTTTTGGAGGGGGAAAGGTAGAACACTTGGGGTTAAGTGACTTGCCCAAGGTCACATGGCTAGTTTTTATGTTAAGTACCTGAGGTCGGATTTGAACTCAGGTCCTCCTGACTCCACGGCTGGTGCTCTACTCACTGCACCACCTAGCCGCCCCATATACTTGTTTTTTTTTAAAGCAAACAATATGAAATGGAGATTTGTGGTTTCATAGAGAATCCTCTTTTTGTGTTCTGTGTGTATAGAAATACTTTTTTTGGTGTTTTGAAAATTTCATAAAACAATACAAACAAAATACTGAGAGTTCTGTTAAAGAGACTACTGTTAAACTTACCATCAGAAGAGTCCATTAATCCCTTCTGAGAAAGTCTTATTTCCTCCCCTCAAACAGGGTTTTAAAAGTTGATTTGTTGTCTCTTCCTTTCAGACAAATCTACCTTGTGTCCATGTTTCAGACCATGTTCAGTCTTCTGCTCTCTCCCTCTACTTTTCCATAATGGAGTTCCTTATAAGATTTTCAGAACAACTAACACCCACTAAGGTGATTAGGGACAAGATAGAGAGAAGGGAAATAAGAAACTTTGGGTCTTGGACAGACAATGTAGGTTTTTCCAGACACTGAAGCCTCAAGCCACAGAAGTAATCCAGGGAAGGACAGACCCAGCTCCAAGTCAGAGTTTTAGATGTAAATATGTGAATGCCTCCAGCTGCATGTTTATTCATCTACCAGGCATTCGCCTCAGGACATTTGTCCAGAGCAGGATTGCTGAATCACACCACCACTAAAGCTAGAAAGGGAAAAGTCAAACTTAGTGCCCAGAAGAAAGGGCAGTGATGGTGGTATTGACCACAAGCTAGGTACCCTTTGAGGAAAGAGATTGGTGGTCCTGGATGGGGTGAGTAAAATAATAGTTGAGATTGAGCCAGAGAATATCACAGTCCTGCTACAGGACCTAGACACCAGGGAAATGTGACTTGAGGGTCAATTTGTAGTGAGTGCTTCCTCATCAGGCAGGAGCATATACTGGACATTAAAGAGAACTTTCAGGCTTCTGAAGTTACTTCATACCTTTAGCTTCATAGCCCCCAAAAATGCAAACAGGACAGGAAGAATGTTTTCCTAGGCCCTAGCAAAAGTCCCCAAAGCATTTTTGAGTCTCTTGCAACTTGTTTGCCTCTTGTCTTTTCTCTAGACATCAATCAGTCCACCAAATTCAATAATTCCCCATAGCCCCTAAACTATCTTGTGTCTATTTTGTCTCTATCTACACATGTGCATCCTGTCTCCCCTCACTAGACTATAAACCCCTTGAGGGCAGAGACTGTTTTCTCTTCTATATTTGTATCTGCAGCATCTAGCCTAGAGGTTGATTCATAGAAAGTCATTATTAAAACATAGATTGCTGGAGCTACAACTGGGTCATTATTCCCATGTATGGCATTCCTTCTATTTACAGAGTTTTTGATCTGCTCCTGCCATTGTCCCTAGATGAATACCTCTTTTCCCTGAATTTATAGCACAATGCAGGAGTCAGGCATCTATTGCTTTAAAGAGAATTACAGCTCCTTTCCACTGTGAGAGCTGTGGTTTCAATTCATATCCTTTCCTCCTTCAGACTAGAGTCCATTGAATTAGACTTCAATTTTGGTTTTCAGTGGGAGCATGACTGTGATGGCTGAGGTACCCCAGGGAACTGACATTTCTTCTCTGTGTTGGGACCACTCCCTCTTGCCCATGTCCAAAAAGAGAAGTGAGATTTTGTCCGGGACAGATCTTGAATAAATGGCCAGGATTGCAGCTTGAATCTTTTTAGAGGACAACAGCACCTAGAAACACTTCCTTTTGATAATATCTCTCTTCCTTGGTCCTCCTAAGTTAGGATAGAGAGAGCTAGATGTTTGCTGCCTCCCTCTCATCCCTATCCCTTCAAGTCAAAGCTCTGAACCATAGAGCAGAGGGCAGAGGGAGATGGAGATCACTTACAGTAAGTCTGTTGTTTCTTAGTTGAATCCAGATGTGGAGGATGGGGTGGGACTGCTAAAGGAGGAACCAGATACAGTTGGGCAAGAGAGAAACAGAAAATACAGAAAACTAATGGCTCAGTATGAGCCTACAGCTTTCAGAAATGATTTCTGAATTTGAGTCTTCAACTTGAGATCTCAAAGAACTTGCCAAATTTCAACTCAGTTGTCTACTTTTGGTAAATAGAAAGATAGCAATTATAGATTTAGAATTAGAATAGACATTAGAAATCATTTAGTCCAACTCACCAAAACTGAGGCTCAAAGAGGTTGAAGGACTTGCCTAGGATCACACAGAAAGTAAATAACAGAGTCAGGATTTGAACCCAAGTTCAACCCATTGTGTAATGGTCTTTCCAATAAAACATTGCTGCTATGATGGTGATGATGGTGAGGTGGTGGTGGTGGTGGTGGTAATGATGGTGACGGTGACAGTGACAATGGTGATGATGGTGGTGACAGTGATGGTGATGGTGATGGTGATCATGATGGTGATCATGATGGTGATGATGGTGATGGTGATGGTGATGGTGGTGGTGATAGTGATGGTGATGGTGGTGGTGATGATGATGGTGATGGTGATGGTGATGATATTGGTTCATTCATAGCCCATCCATGGATTTGGCATTTTGCACATTCTTAACCAAGCTAAATAGATTGTTAAGAAGACTGGTAGATAACAATCAAATTGTAGTCACAAAACAGAATGCCTTAGGGACAGGGTAAAAATTTGGCTAGGCTTACTATGCTGGCAGAAGACTTGCTATCCCAAATTGCTTCAAATCAATTACAAAATCATTTTTTAAGAGCTTACTATATGTACCAGACGCTTCTAAGTGCTGGGGATACAAAGCAAAAGCAACACTATCCCTGGATATCAAAAAACCTACTCAAATGGCCCAATGGTCTCATCAATTTGGAAGTTCATTCCAATGATACAGATCACAATGCGTCTGTGTCTGCCCTTCTTATGAAACTCTTGTCCATGTCCTCCCATAAGTTTGCTCCAGGCATCCACTCAAAGTATAGGAGACCCTTCTATGTTTCTCCTGACACCATAAAGGCACAATGGAACTCTTTAGCTGTTCACGTAGCATCCCTTAGCCCCACCATGTGACCAGCCCATCTCCTCTTCCTATCACATAATTCCTACATGGCATCTTTTGCTCATGTTCATCTTCAGAGTTCTTTACTTGTTCTATTGCCCCTTGCTTACACTCGCCATGTATATCTCTCTTGGCCTCTATGTGATGTTCACTTTAAAATCTTCAGAAACTGTTGTGTTCCATGTCTCATTACCATACTGCAGCATTGGTAAAATATTAATATTAAAAAACATGGCCCTTTGCCTTCATAAAAAATTTGGAGTCATTTATAATTTCCCAAAGAGAATCCAGCCTGCTCTCCTCCTCCTATTCAAATCTGGGTCAGACCCATCATCCTTCTATACTATCTGTCCCAGATATATGTATGCATTCAGGTATGTGTATATACAGACATGTATGTGTGTATGTATGTATATACAGTTATCCCTTCCACATTGCAGGGGGGTTAGGGATGCAGTACCCCCTCAATCTGGAAAATCAATACAAAAAATTTTGGCCCTTCCTTTGTACCATAGAAGTCTGAATTATTATGGTATTAAAAAATAAAATATGTTGATAATATACAATACTATACATATATTTTATACATTTCTGAGTTTCTAAGCTTCTTCTGTGTCTGCTAGCCTTTGCCTGTCACCTGCAGCTTCTGCAAAACTCCCCAAAACTTCTCACTTATGGGGCAGGTAGGTGGCAAAGTGACTAGAGCATCAGCCCTGGAGTCAGGAGGACCTGAATTCAAATCCTGCCTCAGACACTTGATATACTTACTAGCTGTGTGACTTTGGACAAGTCACTTAACCCCAACTGCCTTGCTTTCCTCCCTCAAAAAAAATTCCCATTTAATTTCTTATGCCACCAGAACCATGATGGAGAAAGTCGTGATATGGAAGGGATAACTAGATGGTTGGATGGATGGATAGAGGGATGCATGTGTGTGTGTGTGTGTACATATGGACAAGATCTTTAAGCTGTCATTCCAAATGCATGTTTTGATTTGGGCAATAGACATTATGCATCTACTCAATCTTTCCTATGTGCCTAGTCAATTAGCTTACATTCTAAAATTGATATGAAAATTAGAAAATTGGACCTGAGGCAGCAGATTTGCATTTCTGAAGTTACTTTTATCATTAAAATACCCCAGTGGGTGGTTTTTCTTACCCTCTTGGGGATGAAAGAAGTACAAAGAAGTGCTAGGATTCTCTTTGGTCTAGATCTTGAGTAATCAGGATCATAAACAGATATCTATGGAGAGGGAGAGCACATCGGGGTATTTCTGTGGGAGAAAGTCACCTACCTTTGAGCTTCAGAGATTAAGGTAGAGAAAGGTAAGAGTTCCGCTGCCTTCTTGCCTGATCTCTTGTGGGGCTAGGAGGTGCTGTCAGAATGCTCCTGATCCATTATTGTCATTTTGAGTCATTGCTATGTTCTCCTTGGATGGCTTACTCCTTTCATAATTCCTTCTCTCTCCCCAATTTAAGCCTCCCTGTTACCTTCAAACATAGTCAGATCTTCTCCATCCTTAAAAAGTTTCATTTGGCTTTACCAATCTCTTAAGCTATGACCCAACATCTCTCCTATGATCTAACATCCCAGCCAGGTAGGTGGCATAGTAGACATAGTGATGGGCCACAAGTCAGTAAGACTGGAATTCAAATCAGATGCTTACTAGCTATGTAACCTTAAGCAAGTCACTTAAGCTCTACCTCAGTTTCCTCAACTATAAAATGGGGAAATAATAGTACCTACCTTACAGGGTTATTGTGAGGATCAAATGATATATTTCTAAAGGACTTAGCACAATGCCTGGCACATAGCAGATGCTTAAAAAATGCTTGGTCTCTCCTTCTCCTCCAACATCTTTCATGGCCAAACTCTTAGGAAAACTGTCTATACCCTTTCCTTTTACTTCCATACCTCCCACTTACTCCTCAACCCTTTACAAACTGGCTTCTGTCCCTACCACTCAACTGCCACTTCTCTCTCAAGGCCACTGATATCTCTCAAGTCCTTTTCTCTTGAGCTGTTGGCAAGGTTTGACACCATTGATCATCCCACTCCTTCTGGATATTCTTTCCTGCCTGAGTTTTCATGACACTACTCTGCTGTAATTCTCTTCGTACCTAGTGGATCAATCCTTCTAGGTTGCCTTTGAAGATTCATCACCCATATACAGCCCCCTGTAACCCAATGTTCTCTCCTGGGTCCTCCCCTCTTCTTTATCTTTTCTCTCTCTAGGTGACCTCATCATGTCCTATGCAGATTCAACTATCATCTTTGCAAATGACTCCCAAATCTACATATCCAGCATTTATTTCTCTCCTGAGTTTCAGTTCTCCAACTACAAGTGCCTGCCGGACACCACCACCTCGATGTCCCAAAGATATCTCAATTTCAGTGTCTGAAACTAACCTAATTATGGGAGACAAATTGGCATTAGACAATAGAATGCTTTTCAAGGAATCTGGAAAACCTGAAGTGGAATCCCAGCTCAGTCACTTAATTTCTTTCAGCCTCATTTGTAAAATGGGGATAAAAATATCACCTACTTTATAGGGTCTTTGTAAGGATTAAATGAGATAATATGTGTAAAGTGCTTTGATCATCTTAAAGCACTATATACATTTCATCATCATGTTGTGGTAGTTGTTATCTTTCCCCCTAAACCTACTGCTAGTCTTGTACCTTTACAATCTAGGAGTCATTTCTGACTCTTCACCTCTTCCCCCTCCCTTATCTGCCTGTATCCATTAAGTTTCCAAATATTGTTCATTTCCCCTCCTTACCACCTCTCACATCCATCCCCTTATCTTTACTCA
Source organism: Pseudochirops cupreus (assembly GCA_028627135.1). Taxonomy (NCBI): domain Eukaryota; kingdom Metazoa; phylum Chordata; class Mammalia; order Diprotodontia; family Pseudocheiridae; genus Pseudochirops; species Pseudochirops cupreus. Next base: position 267,076,848 of record CM053582.1, read on the forward strand.
AACCACAACCAGCCTAGCCCAAGCCTTCATTCTCTCTCCTAACTGACCTCCTTGCCTACAGGCTTTCCCCTATGCAATCCATTCTCCAAATAGTTACCCAATTGATATTCCTAAAGCACAGGTCTGAATTTAAAGCCTTCACAATCTAGCTTCAGTTCATCTTTTCATGCTCTTTACACATTATATTCCCTCACATATTATGCTACTGAAACCTCTCTTTCTAAAGTTTCCAATGACCTCTTAATCCCTAAATCCAGTGGCTTTTTCTCCATATTCATTCTTTGTCTTCATGTGTTCTAAACCATATGACACTGCTACTCTCTCTCCTTCTTGATACTCTATCCTTCATTGGTTTCCATGACTTTGTTCTCTTTGTTTGCTCCTTTTTCTCTGTTTCTTCCAATTTTTTTTGGTTCTTTTCTTCTTCTGGGCCTCTAAATTCAGGTATCCCCCAAAACTCTGCTCTTACCCTCCATGATCTCTCTCTCTTTTTCCATATGTATGTATAGGTGTAATATTATTAGTATTATTTACTGTTCAGTATGTTATATTATTATATATTAATATATAGTATACATTACTATACTAATAGTAATATTGTTTACCTTATGTTATATTATATTGTATTGTATTGTATTACACTACATTATATTATGCTATGCTATGCTATGCTGTTATGTTATGTTATGTTATGTTATGTTATGTTACGTTATGTTACGTTATGTTACGTTACATTGTGTTATGTGTTTTATAGGGGAAATACAATCCTTCCCTTGGCAACCTCTTCTATTCCTGTAGCTCCATTCATCTCTGTGCAGACTATTTTAAAATCTTTACTTATAGTCTCACTTGAGTTCTAGTTGCAAAATTGCAAAAACCTATTGGACCTCCAAACCTAGGTGTCCTCCCAGTTCTTCAAACCCAGTATGTTCAAAGTTGAGCTCATCACCTTCGTCCCACCCTGTCCTCTGAAACTGCCTTTCCTATTTCCTATTGACCAGTCACCTGGCTAGTCACCCAGCCTTAAAACCGTTGAGCCTTCTTTGACTGCCATATCCTGTATCCCCCATATCTAATGGAGGGTTAATTCCACCTCCACAGCATTTCTCACATCTATTTCCTCTGCTCCACTCTCATTACCACAATCCTTGCTCAGGTCCTAATTATCCCTCCCCTCAACTCTCTCCTAATTATCTCTCTTCTCCCTCTCCCCTCTTCCCTGTCTCTAGACTCTATACTCTGAATCCATACATCACTCTCAAAGTAATCCATGTGAATAGTTATTGTATCACCCTCTCATTCAAAAAACTTTCCGTGGTTCCCCCTTGCCTACAGAAAAAATACAGACTCCTTGTTGATAATAATGATGTTGTTTGTCCTTCAGCTTATATGCCAGGACATGCAAGTGAATTGGATTGAAGTGAGGGAGGGCTGTGCAAAGTCACGAGCCTCACTTTTTCCCCCAGTGCCATCTGGGACTGTGGCAAGATATAGATCTGGACGACTGGAGGCTAACCTGGATGCAGTGGGGAACCTTCTTTACTCTGGAAGTAAGGACCCCCTAACATCCCTTTTTTTGCCTTTCTTTGTATCCCCAACTCTTAATGCTGTGCCTAGCACACAGTAGGCGATCAATAAAATGTTTATTACCTGTTGACTGTGTTTCTAGTTTACCTCCCTGCTTTTATTTCCCCTTACTCCCCTTCACAAATTCTGCATTCCAACCAGACTCAAACCTGTTTCCCACTTTCTGTCTCATGCTGCCTTGCCTCTCCTTTACATCTTTGTTTAGCTCACTACCACTATGGCCGCTCACGTCTGGAAGGCACTTCCCCTATACTTCCTGCTGTTGAAATCCTTCCCTTCCTATAAAGTTCAGGAACAAGTCCTCCACTGGGTCCTCCTGGACCTCCCAAGCTTCCTTCTTTGTGTGTGTATGTGTGTGTGTGTGTGTGTGTGTGTGTGTGTGTGTGTGTGCTTTTTGGAGGGGGGGAGGTAGGGCAATTGGGGTTAAGTGACTTGCCCAAGGTCACACGGCTAGTTTTATGTTAAGTGTCTGAGGTCGGATTTAAACTCAGGTCCTTCTGACTCCAGGACCAGTGCTCTATTCACTGCACCACTTAGCCTCCCCCTCACTAATTTCTAACCCCAGTTTGTTGGCCCCACCTCAGACACTAATCCGTTCTGACTTGGATGGCTCCTCACAAACATTTCTCATATTCCTGCTAGGTTGTAAATTCCTTGAGAGCAGAGATTGTACCCTTTTTCCTTCTTGTAGTTCCACTTGCTCTTGCCCAACATATATATTAGACATCTGAATAAAAGGTTTTCCCACCTTTAAACTAAGGCTACACAACGCCTAAGGAGAAGACAGAAACAAAGTCAATAGTCAACAAACACTTATGGATCACCTATAGTGTGCCAGACACTGTGCTAAGAGCTGGGGATACAAATAAAGGCAAAAAAACAGCCCCTGCCCTCAGAAAGCTTACAGTCTAATGGGGGAGACTGCATGTAAATGATTAGGCGCCAAAAAGTTACATACAGGATTTCACTATTGTTGAATTGTTTCAGGCACATGTAGCAACTCTTCATGACTCCTTTTGGAGTTTTCTTGGCAAAGATCCTAGAGTGGTTTGCCATTTCCTTCTCATTTTACAAATGAGAGAACTAAAGCAGACAGGATTTAGTGACTTGCCCAGGGTCACACAGCTAGTGTCTGAGGCTGGATTTGAACTCAGGTCTTCCTGACTCTGTCTAGACCATTGTTCTATTCACTGCTCCACCTAGCTGCCTTTATGCAGAACAGATTAGAGATAATCAACAAAGGGAAGGGAGTAGCATAGAGAGTGGGCTGGAAAGGCTTCTTATAAAAAATGTAAGTTCCTAAAGATCACTGGCCTAATTCTTTTATTCAGCAACTATTCGTTGAGTACCTAGATAATACTGCAGTAAGAATTCAAAATGTCCAATTATCCACCCCAGGGACAAGAAAGTTGCATGAAGTTGGGGGAGGAGAGGTAGTGAAAGTGAAGCTCCCTGCCCTAGCTTCTACTCCCTTTTTACTCTGCAGATTTGGGGAAAGGGTGCTGAAGGTGTTAGCTAGATGGGCATCTCACCTGATCCACCCCCTCAGGCAGGGACCAATAGATTGGGCAGCTGATTGAAGGGTGGCGGATGCAGATTATTAACTCTTATTACTTTGGAAGACTGGGAATCCAAAATCTTGAGTTCTATTCCCAATACCGCTGCTGACTCCTAGACCTCAGTCTTTGCATCAGTACAATGGACAGAAAAACCCTTTTGGGTGGGGATATAAGGTATTATCTGGCAATAGCCTGAGGCAACCAGAACTCTTCATTCCAGGAACCCAAAGGATGGCAAAGGTATTAATTAGCAAAGTTTCAAAGCAGGCCTGGACAGTGAGGGATCCTCCTTATTGTTAATTGGCACTGTCTGGTTTTTGCCCAGTTTTACTAGGGAATTGCATGCTAGGATGCCATATCAACCCTTGGGGTTCAACAATCTGCCCTAGAAAATGCACCTAAGGAGGAAACTGTATCGAATGCTCTGGGGATAAATATTGAGAACAGAGTAGTTCCTTTTCTGGTCTTCAATCATTGTGGGAAGCAGTGAGTCCTCAGGAGGAAGGGAGGGGATAGATTAAAAAGGAGCATGAAGGGGAGAAAAAGAACAGTCTTCAAGGAAAAGAAAGGAATCTCATTGTCTACTTCTTTGGTATATGCACAGTACAAAGTTAATAACAGGCATCCAGTAAACACTTGTTGAAAAAAAGTAAATGAATGACAGCAGGAAGAAAGGACTTTGAGGTCAGATAGTAATCCATGATCTTACTGGAACACCAACATGAATCAACAGTGTGGTATAGCTGTCCCAAAAGTTAAAGCATGGTAAAGGTTGGTTAGAGTGAGAGGATTACTTTCCCTAGGAAACCCACCCACGCCAAAGGAGTAGTAAAGCATGGATGGTTTACTTGCTTCCTATCCCTGGGATCAGATCTACTCCGTGGGGACTGAACCAACAGAAACTTCTCCCTTCTGTTCCAATTCTCTGTGTCTCATGCACATCAGTGTTTCTGGTGGGCCCAAGAAGGAAGCAGAGGAGGTATGGAACAAAGGTCACAGGGGAAAGGAGTGAATAGAGAAGCTGGGTACTGCTCAGCAGATGAGAAACATACCCCACACAATTTTCCTTGTGTCCTCATCTTAGCTAACTCTTCTTCTGATACTCTTGAAGCCACTGGGACTTTGGAGTACTAGAGATGCTGGAACAGTCGGCAGGTGGGTGGCTGGAAGGCTGCTCTGTTTTGTGTAGCAGTACTACAGGTAGAGTGACATGGAGAAATTGGAGGAGCTCCAGAGGAAGAAGAGAGAAGCCACAAACTTGGTGCCACATGTATTCCCCCTCCCTGCAACAGTGGAAGGATTCTGTCATCCTAACTGAGGCAGGCAACAGTTTCTTGGATGTTAAGCCCCACCCCCAGGAAACAAGGCAGTAGTGAAGTTGAAATTTCAGGCCCACTATCTCCCAAAAAAGAACTGGCTTTTTAAAGTCAAGATGCCAACTCCTGCTTCCCCCCTCTCAGTGGGCTTGTTAGTTTTATGCCAATTACTCAGGACTAGCCCAATGACTAGATATATGGAGACCTCTAGACTGTGTATTTTATAGTAGCTCTGAGGTTTTCATCTGTCCTTGGCAGGTATGATTGGGGCTTATCCCCCAGAAAAGACCATACAAGCCTTAACCAATGAAAATAGCTTAGGGGAGCTCAGGGACACTGGGGAGCCCTCAAATGAGCCCAGGTGATTCTCAGTCAGACAGAGCAGTCAGGCTTCACAACTTTGAAAACAGCCATGCTTACCAAAGTAAGAGAGGCTGGAAAGTGACTAAGGGCTTGTGAAAAGTTGTGTCTATGGAGAAAAGGCAAAAAAAACTGTTTTGGTTTGGTTTTTTTGGTTTGATTTGGTTTGGTTTGTATTTTTAGCACAAAAGAGAGAAGTCTGCGAAGTGACTAAATTACACTCTTACTTCCTAGGAAGACATCCTATAGTAGGGAGGGTAAAAAGTTGCTCTCTATTCCCACTTAAAAAGGAAAGAAGAAAAGATGAATGGATGGATGGATGGATGGATGGATGGATGGATGGATGGATGGATGGGTGGAGGGGTGGATGGATGGGTGGGTGGATGGATGGATGGAAATTTGGAAGGGGAAAGAAGGGAAGGGAAAGAAACAAAGGAAAAGGAAGAAAGCCAAGTAAAAGAATATTTATTAAGCATCTACTACGTGCCAGACACTATGCTAAGAACTTTACAAATATCTCATTTGATTCTCACAACTACCCCACATGGTACATACAATTACATCCACATTTTACTGATAGAAAACAGAGATAGACAAGTTAAGTGATTTTCCCAGGATCACATAGCTAGTAAGAGTCTGAAGCCACATTTAAACTCAGGTCATTCTGACTCCAAGCCCAACACTATCCGTTGTACTACCTAACTGCCCTTAGGGAGGTAGGGGCAGGTAGACATCAAAAAACTTAAATTTCAGCAGACAACACTTTATGTGAAAAAGTCTTGGGTGTTTTAGAGGACACCAAACTCAACACAAGTCAAGAGTCCAATGTGGCAACCCAAGAAAACTAATGTCATCTAAGGATGTGTTAACACAATGTCCAGAATGTCCAGAGAATAATGTCCAGGATGATGGAGGTATCAACCATGCTGTAATCTGATTGATAAGGTTGCACAATCAGGAAATATGTGTGCCAATTTTGTAGTCATATTTCATTTTATTTTTGGAGGCAATCAGGGTTAAGTGACTTACCTAGGTTCACACAGCTAGTAAGTATATGTCTAAGGACAAATTTGAAGTCAAGTCCTCCTGACTCCAGGGCCAGTGCTCTACTCTCTGCCACTCAACTGACCCTGTAGTCAAATTTTAAAAGAGAAATGAACAGACTGGTTGATGGCATCACGGATCATGAGGGAAATGGAGAAGACGATATCACAGGAAGATCACTGGAAGAAATTGAATACATTCAACTTGTATAAGAAAAGATATTAGGATAAGAAAAGAATTAGGATGTACTATGACAGATTCCTTCAAATATCTGAAAGCTGTCATCTACACAGAACTGTTAAACACATGGTCCAGGGGCCACTTGTAGCCCAAAGTACTTCCTAGTGCTGCCCACACCAGATTACAATGTAATTGAAAAATATTCAATGTGTGGCCCACAGGAATCCTTATGTATAGCTTAGTAGTCCTGGTTTCTATTTGAATTTGACTTCAGTGGGGTAGACAAGGGATCACATTTGTTATATTTGGTCTTCTCATTTTTAGTTCTCTCACTCTCTTCAATTTTCCTTGTACTATACTTATTAATGTACATCCTATATCTGGGAGTTTACTGAGAGCAAAGATAGTTGTTTTTTTTCTTAATAACCCCAGGGTCTAATTTAGTGCCTCTGGTTTACTCCAATGGAACTACGATCCCAATATACGGGTATTTCACCCAACAATGCAGATTTTGTCCCATTTTGTCTATGTCCTCTGATGAGTTTTCTAATGTGGGCCTTTCTCAGGTCCCTTGACATATTGAGGCTACCAATAGAATACAGTTACCAGTGTTTTATAACCTCCTTTTTCCTTTTTAGTCTCTGATGACGTCCTTTACCCTGTTTCTCCTTTGTGATGTATTTCAGGATATTTGTATCCACCAAATGCCTCTCCATTGCTTTTTTTTTTAGGTGACCCTCAGGTTCAATTCTTTGCACATAGTAGGTGCTTAACAAATATTTGATTCAATTGTTGCCCAGAAGAAGCAAAGAGTTGAAATTGCACAGGCAGTTTTTGGTTCCCTATAAAGAAAATTCTTACAATTAGAGCTGTCCAAAAGAAGAATGCATTCATCTGGGAGAGAGTGAATTTCCTATCACTCTCTTAACTGTTAAATCAATTCATCAATCAAAAAGCATTTATTAAGAGCCAACTCTGTGCCAGGCATTGCATTGGGTGCTGAGAATAGCAAGACAAAAATGAAACAGCCCAATGGCTTCACCTAGCGTTCTCTTCACTTGACTTCTGCAGCTTTTGATCACATCAACCCCATGCCCTGTCCTAGACACATTTTTCTGCTTTGGTTTCTGTGACCCTGCTTTTCCTCCTGCCTGTCTGACTGTCCCTTATCACTATCCTTTGCTGGATGGCAATGCTTGGCATTTATATAGTCTTTTATCATTATCATCATTATCCTGCTCACTAAATGTAGGTGTTGTAAAGCCTCTGATCTGAACCCTCTTTTTTTTTCTCTTCACTCTCCCTCTAAGTGACTTCATCAGCTCCCATGTGTTCCCACAGATGACTCCCAAATCAATATAGCTAGCCCTAATCTTCCTCCTCAATGTCAACCCCACCTTACCTGCTGAACATTTTCACCTAGATCTTTCAGAAGTATCTCAACTTCAACATGTCCCAAAGTGAACTCTTTATATTATACTTCTCCCCCCACCAAAAACCAACAATCTTCCAAACATTCTCATTTCTGTTAATGGTACCCCTATTCTTCTCAACACTGAAATTCACCACTTTCTTTCTCCCTTAACTCCCACAGCTAATCAGTTGCTAAGTCTTGTGGATCTTAGATCTTACCTCTACAATATCTTCTTCCTCCATCCCCTTCTGTCTAGCCTTCATACAATTTCTACCCCTAGTTCAGGCCCTCGTAGCCTTTCACCTGTACTATTACAATAGCCTCCTAATGGTCCTTTGCCTCAGTTCCTCTTCCCTCTCCAGCTCATCCTGCCCATATTTGCCAAATGTCATCTACTTACTCTAAAATATTCTGTGACTTCCTATTGCCTCTAAGACAAATGAAAACTCCTCAGTCTGGCAATTAAAGTCTTCCACATCCACCTTTGTAGTTTTATTTCATATCGTTTCCTTTCAAGTACTTTTGGTTCTAGTTAAAGTGATCTATTAGCTGTTCTGAGTACATGACTTTCCATTCCCCATTTCCTTGAATTTGTATAAGTGGTACCACATGTGAGGAAGGAAGGAAGGGGGGCGGGGGAAGGAGAAAGGAAAGAAGGAAGGGAGCAAGGGAGGAAAGAAGGAATAAAAGGAAGGGAGGAAGGGAGGGAGGGAGAAAGCATTTATTAAGTTCCTGCCAGTCACTCTGCTAAATATTTTACAAATATTATTTCATTTGATCCTCACAACAACCCTGGGAGGTAAGTGCTATTATTATCCCCAGTTTACAATTAAGGAAACACATACAAACTGAAATCAGGTGACTCACCCAAAGTCACACAGCTAGTTTATATCTAAGGCTGAATTTGAACTCAGGTCTTCCTGACTCAAGGTTCATTGCTCTGTCCACAAATCTGAAATGCACTTTATCTTCATTTCTACCTCACAGAAACCTTAACTTCTTTAAAAGTACAACTCAGATGCCATTTCCTACACAAGGGCTTTTCTAATCCCCCAAGTCTACTTGTTAAATTTGCAGATGACAAAAAGTTGGGAAGGATAGCTAACACACTGGATATCCAGGCTCTTTTTTGGTCATGTCATTCAGATAATTTAGTGATTCTTAAAAACATTTTCCCCCTCAATCTGTTTTCCAGGTCAGTTGCTTTTACTATGAGACATCTTACATTTTCTTCTAGTTTTTTTTTCCAGCCTTTTGACTTTGTTTAGAATTTCTTGTTACCTCATGAAGTCAGTCTTTGGCTTCTAGATGGTCCATTCTTCTTTTCAGATAGTTTATTGTTTGGACTAGGTTTTGTATCTCTTATGTCAAGCTGGTAATTCCCTTTCCAATTCTTTCTTCCATAGCTCTCATTTCTTTTCGATTCTTTTTCCCTCAAATACACACATTCCATTCATACATAATCCTCATCCCAAAGCCCATTGGTATGGGACTCTCACATTGGTGGAGATGAAGACCTTGACCAGGGTGAGGGGTGGGATGAAGTTGTCATTTCAGTTCTTGGCCAGTCCTACTTTGGGGATTCTTTAAGCAAGAGTCTTCCTCAAGTGAAGTGTTGAATCAGGTTCCAGCTTTGAGAAAGAGAAGATGGAAGAGGCCAATCCCACTTCAGGTTGCTGTAGGAAAAGACTCTGGGAAGACATCAGAGGACTGGGTAGTCCCTATAACTTCCCTTTTCCCAGTTTGCTACTCTAGAGACATCAGGGAGTTTTAACTTTCAGTGAGATCTAGGACATTCTCTATTGGTCAAGATGAGTTACCTTGCTCTCAGGTGAGTATCCTTGATCTCACCCAAGTGGGAAACTCCCCAAAGTCTCAAAGAAAACTCTGGCTTTTAAAAATCCCCAAAAGGGGATTGACTGAGAACTGAAGCTCTTGCTTCTCACCAACTATGCTCTGCCCCTTACAATGCAGGGTCTTTATCTTCACCAGTAAGGAGAGAGTTCCATATCAATGGGTTTTGGGATAGGGGTCACATATAAAAACATTATTAACTCCTGTTTCATCTTTTCCAGGAATTCTAGTTGATTTTGTGTCCCAACTCTATTTTTCTCTGAGGCTTTGCTTGCAGATGTTTTGGAGTCATTCTCTTTGCTATTTGTCTGTTGAGCATCCCTGTCACCACAAGAGCCTGATGGTGGGATTGTTTGCTTGTATGTTTACCCATTCTTCCACTGTACTTCCTGACTTTGGACTTGATGTTAAGGCCAGTCTCTTTCTGGGACCCTGGAACTTTTGGAGGAAAGGTTTGTGCCGGTTCTGTTCCCTCTTTCTTGGAGTATTTAGGCTTGTGTGATTCCAGGATCTCAGAGAGAGGCTGAAGATATGTAAGCCTTCAATGTCTGGTTGCTGTCTGTCCTGCTATGAACTGACCTGGATTTGAGTCTGAGCAAGAGTAAAATGATACTGGATTCCAACCCCATTTGCCAACTGCAAAGCTCTATTGGCTTTGGGAACCGTAATTTTGGGTTTCCCCTTGGCCTGGGATTCCTGTGCTGATTATCAAATCTGCACAACGAGTTAGATATTGGAAGTGAGACTCTGCTTTGTACCTGAGGTCTGAGCCATACCACTGGTAGCTGAAGCAGGTACTGTGAGTGCTTAGAACCTGCAGCCTCAAGGTCACATACAGCCTTCTAAGTCCTCAAGTGCAGCCCTTTGACTGAATTAAAACCTCACAGAACAAATCCCCTTAATAAAAGGATTTGTTAAATTTGTAAAATTTGGATTCAGTCAAAAGTCTACACCCAAGGACCTAGAGGGCCACATGTGGCCTTAAGGCCATAGGTACTCCACCCCTGGCTTAGAGCTTGGTCAGATATTAAAGACGCCAAGGTCATCCACTGAAACCCAAACCATTGCCACTTGTCTTGATTTTTGTCTTGACGCTGGACTTCAATGACAACTTCAAGCAACTCTGCCTCACCTAAATCCAAGTCAAGAAACCAGTCTGTGATGTCATTAGTCATCCTTGAAAATGAAGGATGAACAGCAAGCAGCTGCAAATGCCAGCTTCTGAACTTCTCTGAACACTGCTCAGGGTCTTCCCAACCAGGAACCAGGAACACTACTGACCTGGGGAGAGCCCCTTCTCACTCTAGCCTGGATCTGTGACCAGGGACTAGGTGACAAAACCACCAGTTCGCACTGTCTCCATCACAATGTCCTCATGTGGGTTGGGGGCTGACTTACACAGGCCTAGGATGTCCTCTTGCCCTGATGCACAGCTTTTCCCTGAGTGTTGGAATGCTCCAAGTGAAGAGTTCTCCTGCCCTGCCCTGTCCCAGTGTCCATAGAATTCTAAATGCCAAGACAGGCCAGACATGATTTTTTCTGGATTTCCTCATCAGGATTTGGTCAGGTACATTTTCTACATCCATTTGGAGAAGTTTGTGGAGAGGAGCTCACTGCCTTGTTTCCCATCATTCCTCCAACTTGGCTCTGCACATCCATCCCTCCCATTCCACCCCACCCACACAAAAACTGGTTGGCAAAAAAAAAGATCTGGACAGGCCAGAGCATTGAATTGAATCTCATAACATGAAATTCAATAAATATAACGTGTTACACTTTGATTTTGAAAAATCAAATTCACAAGGGGAAGAAGAATATAAGCATTTATATAAACACCTACTGGGCAGCTAGGTGGCACAGTGGATAGATCACCAGGCCTAGAATCAGGAAGACCTGTGTTCAAATCTAGCCTCTGACACTTACCAGCTGTGTGACCCTGGGCAAGTCATGTAATTTCTGTTTGCCATAAACCACTGGAGAGGGAAGTGGCAAATCACTCCAGCATACTTGTCAAGAAAACACCATGAACAGTATGGTCCATGGGGTAATGAAGAGTCAGACACAACTGAACAACAACAGTTGTAGGGGGCAATTCCTGCTTAGGTGTTCATGGGATTACTTTGGCCAAGATGGCCCCCTGAACAGGAGGCAGACCAACCAACTCCAATATACTAACCCAGCAAAACCTTAAAATTCATACAAGATCAAATAATAATAATAATGCAATAAGAAACTATCATCTCTGATTTCTGTATGAGATCAGCTAGATGTTTGAGGATAATAAGAAAGGGGGACCCTCTAATCAGCAAAGCCAACACTAGAGCTGAGCAGCCTCCCAGGGTAACTGGAAATCACCATTTCTATACATAGCCTACAAGCTTCTGTGTCCAGAGGTAGAGTGCCAGCTCCCTCCCTCCGTGGTTGTAAGGCCCCCTTCCTCTTCCCTTCCTCCCTCCCTTCCCCACATCTTTGAACAAGTCACATTCCATAAAAATCCTTTACATAGAGGTCTGCAGAACTTACAAAAAAATGAGAACTGTCTGTGTCCCTTTGATGGGAATGGGATCTGAACCCTCAAAAGGAAAAGCCCCTGGACTTTCCCATCTGGCCCATATCCCTGGTGTTCTCCTGGGGCACCTGCCCCTTCCATGTCCTTCTCTATTACCTCCCAGTCACCCCAGACTACTTGGCCACTCCTAGATTTTCCCCACAGTCTTTCTGTATATAAGGTTCATCTTGCCCCAATTAAATTGTTCATATTTCTCAGGAGTCTGGCCTGCTTGTCAATACAAGAGTCACAAATGCTCAGATTTTTAAAATCTGGCCAATAGTGCAGATTCTTAAAATCTCACCCACCCCAACTAGTGTTCTAATAAACCTTGTCTTTGGCTGAAAGAAGGCTTGAATTGAATTCATTTGAGGCAGGACCTGCATCACTTGCCTTTGAATTTCAGGGCCCCAGCACCCCTAGAGCTCAACACCTTCAGAACCTTAATGTCATCAAAGGGTATTAAGGGACTAGAACAAGAAAACCATAATTCCTGGAGGAGTAGATTGGTTCTGTTCTGAGGGTTTGAAGAAGCAAAATAGAAGGGGGGTAAAAGGAATATACTCAACTAGAAAGGAGGAAGAAGGGTGTGGAACATGTATCTTATAATTGGGGTGCATGAAGAGAGTAAGCAAACATGGAGAAAAGGTTGAGATGAATCTTAGTCTTATCTAAAACAGACAAAGAAGGGTTGAACTCTTGCAAAATTTGGTGTAAAAATAAATCAAACTCAATAAGGAAATAAACATGGATAGGGAGGGGGTGGGGCTTAAATGTAGGATAATATCTGGAGGAAACATTCACAAGTAAAACAAACTTCCTGATCATGGAGGGGATTGAAAAGGGGTGGGGGAAGGGGGAAGAAAAGAAAAGCACTAGAATCTAGGAGGGTGCCTTAGATTGCCTTTTATGCAGTTGGGGGATGACTGAACAAATTATGGTATATGAATGTAATAGGATATATTTGCACCAAAGAAATGACAAGAGAGACAATTTCAGAGAATACTGGGTAGCATGAACTGACAAGGAGAACAGTTTTTACAAGGACAACACTGCGAAGAAAAATAACGTTGAAAGATTTCAGAATTCTGATCAATGCAATGACCGATCCTGTCTCCAGAGGATTTCCACTGAAGCATGTCACCTAAATCCTGAGAGAGAGATGATAAACACACAAAATGGAGAAAGATACATGCATTTTTTGCCATGGCTACTGCATGGAATTATTTTGTTTGACTACATTTTTTGCCACAAGGATTTTTTTCTTTCTCTCCCTCTTCCGTTGTGGGGTAGGGGAAAGTGAAGAATTATCTGGAGATAGGGGTATAGTAATAGTGATACAAAAAAAATGAGGCTTGTAACATTTTTTAAGCTCATAGAAGAAAACAGAAGTTAGTTCAGAAGGAAGCAGAGATAAGCAGAGATAAGCAGGACAGTTTTTAAAGTAATATGTAGAATATTTTTTTTGGAGGGGGGAGGGCAGGGCAGTTGGGGTTAAGTGACTTGCCCAAGGTCATATGGCTAGTAAGTGTTAAGTGTCTGAGGTCGTATTTGAACTCAGGTCCTCCTGACTCCAGGGCCAATGCTCTGTTCACTGCACCACCTAGCTGCCTCCTACGTGTCGAATTTATCATGTACTTTTTTTAAAAAGAGGAATAATGGGTGACTGCATTGTACAAAGTGTCACTGATATAATACCCCACATGGAAATGGCCTGCTTCTGGAACTGTCCTGATGATGCTTAATTGAAATGTCTTGCAGAATCTTTGGAGCAGGTGTAGATATTTTGTAACTAGTTCAGGTCTGCAAACCACTTGGGAAATGGCAGCCTCTTTGATTAATTGCAATTGTGGAACCAGAACTGGGGGTGCCATCAAATGGCCTTAGCCCCAGCCTCTCTCTTTGTTGATCTCTGCCCTTGATAAGCCTCCTGTGCTGCTGATTTTGGTGAGAGTTAATGCCTTTCCTTCTAAGGCATACATATGGCCCTGTGAATATGATTCTCAGTTCCTTTTGGTTTGTTTTTTCATTTTAAACGGATAAATTGAAGGCTGCAACCTTGTAATTTTCAAAAGATCCGGAGAGTGAGCCATCCAGGAGTCTGGAAATCTCAGGATTCAGGCAGTCCAAAAGTAGAAAGAGTCTATACTGGGTTTTGTAGCCAACCCAGCATCAATGCCCCGAGTAGTAACTTTTAGACCCAACCCCAGAAGTAGCTGAGACTTCCAGCAGCAAAACTGCCTTTGAATGTGAGTTTAACTGCAAGCAATGCTATGTAGAAATTAGGCTAAGTTTGGGCCTGGCCTCTTCTGGTGGGGAGAGTGTGCTGAGTGTTGAGGGAAAATGTCTATGTTTTTGTTCTTACTATATATTTGAAATATATTACTATTTCTAAAAGCTAATTGGTGTTATTTGGTTAAATGCAACTGGGGTACTAGTTCTCATATACAACAGTAAGGGAAACACACCCAGAAGGGGGGCTTAAACCAATGTTGTTAAAGAAAACACTTCACTCCTAAGGGGAAGCCTTAGAACTCTGAGAGGAAGATTGCAGCCAACCTGACTCCAAGACAGACACCCCAGACAGTATTCGACACAAAAGCTAACAGTAGGAATTCGAAATTTTTGGTTTCATATAGAATTCTCTTTTCGTATTCTGGTGAGCATATGGAAATGCTCTTTTTTTATATTTAAGTATTCTTTAAAAATCTTTTTTTTCTTCAAAATAGCTTTGATCTGGTCTAACTCTATCCAAATCTAACCATCTGATTCAAGGTTACACATTGAAAAGAATTTCCTGTCATGTGAGTATGGAGACCCTATGATTACAGACAGACAGACAGACACACACACACACACACACACACACACACAAAATCGTGGAGCACCTTGTTTTGTTTCTTGCACTGACATTAAAGAGAGATGGTTGAATCTCGAGCCAGCTTAGGAGTGACCCTTCAATGAACGTATTGTGATTCTAGATCAACTTTAATAGAAAGTAACTATATCAAATCTTGATCTCTTTTGAAAAATACTTTTCAACGTATCAGTGGGTAAGGATTATTTTCTTCTCAGCCAGAGAAGGAAGACTGGAACTCTTGGATTCTAGTCTTAGCTTTGCTAAAATCTCAGGTTGAAGACTTAAACCTCTTACTTTTCTAGTCTGAACTTGGTTGTGTCTGTGTCGGAGCAAAACAACAACTCACTGACTGACTTTCAGTAGGAGAGTCAGAGAAAGAAAGAATAAATAATGGTGTGGATCATATACAGCATCTGTCCAGGCAAAGTGGACATACACTTAAACACACATACACACACACACATACACACACACACATACACACACACACATACACACACACACACACACTTCCCAAATCATGGGTGAAAGTACAGATCATATCAAAGACCTGTTCTGCAAAAACAATAAACAATTGAGCTTTTAGAAAATTTTTTCACTAAATTTTTGATTATTTAAAGAAAAGGTGGGACAGCTAGGTGGCACAGTGAGAACAGAGCATCAGCCCTGGAATCAGGAGGACCTGAGTTCAAATCCGGTCTCAGACACTTAACACTTACTAGTCATGTGACCTTGGGCAGGTCACTTAACCCCAACTGCCCTACAAAAAGCAAAAAAAAAAAAGGTATTGTGCCTAATAAAGATTTACATTATTCATCTTTCAAATCTTCTTGATCCTCTTCTCAGTTCTTTCCTTTAAGAAATTGCCAGAGTATTGAAAGAGTCCCTGCTCTTAAGGAGTTAACATTCTATCAGGGAAAACATGTATAAATAATATACAAAATAAATGAGATAATTTGGTGGGGAAGGGCATGAGTAGCTGGGGGCCGTCCTCAGAGAGTGCTTCATGGAGGAAGTGGCGTGTAAGGTGGGACTTAAAAGATGTCCAGGAATCTAACAGGTAAAGAGTGAAGTTGTTTTCTATTTGGACCAGTTAGGTCAAGTCTTGTCAAATTAAAAGATTGCTTCCTTGGAAAAATACCCTGGAGCCAGGAGATCTAAATTAGAGCACTTTCTCTACCATGAATGAGCTGTGTAACCCTAGGCATCTCTTTACTGTTGATGATCTGTAAAGTGTCAGATATGGTTGGACCATGTCTAGAAGTTCCCTTTTCCTTCTAACTCTATGAATCCAATGACCACCGGAGATGCCTTTCCAGCTCTATGAGGAATCAATTCAATCCAATTAAACATTATAAGTCCTTTCTAAGGACAAGAACCTGTGGTTGGCTCTCTGGGAGATAGAAAGGAAAATGGGACACAGATCTTGTCTTCAAGAAGTTGATAATCTCCTGGAGATAAAACAGGGGCCAAAAATAAGTCTGACACAAAACATTTTTCCTCTGTTCTTGGAAGTTACTGATTCACCCCACCCTTACTTAAACTTTCCCTTGGTGGTGGAAGCGGGGGGCATACCTGTGTGGGGATAGGGAAGTGTCTCCTGACCTCCTCTCAACCTTTGTCAGATTTTTTTTCCTTCTGAGGCCTGCCTATTCCTTTCTCCCTCTGCAGTTTTTATCTTTTTCATGTAACTGGATAATTACGCTGTGTGTAATAAAAAATTGTGCTGTTTAATAAAACTAATTTGCACTTTTACTCCCTCAGTGAAGTGCTCAGAAACATGGGACCCACTTCTGTGTCAGAAAGGCAAGTCCCACCCATTCCTCTCCAAGCCTGAAATCTTTCGGCTCCTTTTCAACAATGCAGAGAGACTCAACTAACTGTAAAGACATGGTGGTAATACAATTAGTGTAAGAAGGTTAACAAATACACAAAACCACAGAAACAAAATGGAAAGAAAAGTCTTCCCACTGTTATGAAACTGCAGTGCCCTCCCCCTCCTCCCATCCTCCATCCCCATCTTCTCCCCTCCCTCTCCCCATGCACGAAAATACATGCTTCATCTTTCCTATTAGTCAGTTGGGTCAGAGTTTCCTCCTTGTCATTTTTCAGAACGCTGTCTGAATTCCCTAAGGTTTGGGTGATGGGCATGAAACTCATTTTCCTTTGAGGCTCCCTCAACAAAGGAAAGAAGGTTACACTGTCTGCATCTCAGAAATACAGGTCTCAAGCCCCAGAAAACTGGAAGATTGAGGAGTACCCACAGCCAAGAAGAGTAGGGTGGGTGGCTGTGGGGGCGTATGTGTGTGTTTTCTAACTCAAGGTACTTAGAGTACCTTGGAAGGTTGATTTGTAATTTCCCCACCCCAGTGAGATGAGAGGACTGGTGTAGTGAAAGGAATATTGCATTTGGAGTCAGAAGACTTGAGTTCAAGCCCTAACTCTGCAATTTGCTATCGATGTGATGATGGGCAAGTGTTAATCTCTCTGGGACTCCATTTCCAAATATGTAAAATGAAGAGAGAGTATCGAATGATCTCTAATATTCCTTATGGTTCTAAAATCTGATAATTGTTCTAATTGACTTTAGCTTTAGTAAGAAGGATTGAGAGTAAGCATAAAGAATTTCTCACAAAGAGCCCTAGGTTGTATAATTAAGTTTTTGAGGTCTCTTCCTCTGAGGATTTTTGAAAGCAGGATAGACATTGCTGAGTCTTGGACGATTAAGTTGAAGCCTACTTAGAGTCAAGGAAATTTAATTTAGTTCATTGAGAGTGCCAAAAAGTCTTTGTAAAGATGACTTCTGCCCTCATCTCCTTTTCAGTCCTCCACTATGGACCTCCCCTTGCCTTTCTGCCCAATTTTTCCATTCATTGTCCTTCCCCTCCCCCCCCCCCATCTGTCTGTTGTCTCTCCATTTCCACTCTTTTTCGACTTCCAGGATATCATAATCCAGGATCCCATGAAAGGGTAGCACAGGCTAGTTTTGAGGACCCCCAGGCTGCGCAAACCTGGGCAAGACTATGAATCACCCCTGCCCTCCAACTCAGTTATAATCTCAATGAGGAGATAAGAATCATTCACATGAAAAAGTCAGCTGACAATATAAGGCAGTTAGTGGGAGCCTGCTATCAGTTAGAATAGTCTTAGAATCTTAGAAGCCCAGTTAGAAAGGACCTCGGAAATTATCTAGTCTAACCCCTGCCTCCAGCTCAAAGCCCCTGGAAAATATCCCCAACAAGTCATCCTTATCTTCTTTTTGAAGGCCTCTAGTATCTGGGAATCCACTTTGGAAGAGCTGGAATTGTTTTTAAAATTAAATTTTATTGATATCTTTTGTTTTTGTATTACCTACATTTTCCAGTGTGTTCCTTTTCCCTCCCCCTCCCAGAGAGTTATCCCTTATAACTAAGAATAGAGAGGGAGAAATAATAAAGGCTAGCATTTATGTAGCACTTTAAGGTTTACAATGCATTTTACAAATATTATCTCATTTGATCCTCTCAACAACCTCCTGAGGCAGGTGCTATTATTATGCCCATTTTCCAGACTCCAGGTCTAGTGTTTTCTCTACTCGGCAACCTAGCTGCTTAAAAAAAAAAAAAGGAAAAAAAGGTTCAGCAAAACTAAGTAACATATTGAAAAAGTTTAACTTTATATGCTGTGTTTTACAAAGAGAATGCAAAGGAGGTGCCTTTTCATCTTTTCTTTGGGGCCAGCCTCAGTCATAATTTTACAGCACTCAGTTTCAATTATTTTGTTTCTCTTTCTTTCATTTACATGATTGTAAAAATTGTATACATTGTTTTCCTGGTTATGTTTACTTTGTATCAGTTCATACAAATTTTCCCATGCTTCTCTTTATTCATTATGTTCATCATGTCTTAGTTCACAAGAACATTCTGTTACATTCATGTACACCAATGGTTTGACCCATTTAGACAGCAGGTGGCACAGTAGATAGAGCACTGGTCCTGAAGTCAGGAAGACCTGGGTTAAAATCTGGCCTCAGAAACTTACTACCAGTGTGACCCTGGGCAAGTCACTTAACTCTGTTTGCATGCATTTCCTCAGCTACAAAATAAGGATAATATTGGTGATGGGGTATAGGCTCTGAGAAGCCCCTTGAACTCTCTTCAAATCTTCCCACTGAATCTGGTGTTCTCCTGAGGCCATAAGCCTTCCATTATCACTATGACTGAATCTCTGTTACCCTTAACCTAGCCTAGTCTTCCATTGTCTGTTACCTCCAGCTGTCTCTCACCCTTGGTTCCATCAAAATCCCATTCTCTTGGTTTCTGGAGTCTTACCTTAGTCCCTTCAAGATCCTCCTTAGACTCTTTCTCAAGACGCTCCCTAGACTCCTCCTTGTAGACTGCTAGACCACAGGCTTCTATGATTCTAAGGCTATTCTGACAGCAGTCTCTCACTCACTGCCTTATGTCCCTCCCACAGTCTCTCTGTACATAAGATTCATCTTGTCTCCATGAAGGTGCTCAGACTCACTCTAGTGCAGACTCAGTCTGTGTCAGATTGTTCTGGCTGCTTGTCAACACAAACATCACGAATGCTTTGAGTCCTTAAGAGCCTACCCATTATAGCAAATCTTTAATAAACTTTGCCCGTCTTCGGCTGAAAGAACACTTGAGTCAAATTCATTCATGCAAGACCCAGAGTATCGGTATTTTGGGGTCTCAAGTACCCCAAACCCCAAACCTCAACAATACTATTTGTAAAATGCTTAGCACAGCAACCTGACACATAATAGCTGCTATTACGACTGTTACCCAACCACAGCAGATGGGTATGGAGAGGTAGAGGGGTCAGGTAGGAGGAAGAGGGAGACCAAGAGACGAGAAAGGAAAGAAAGCATCCAATAGAGACAGGAACTGTCAATTAGGCCAAAGCCCATTTCTGGTTTCTCCTCTCCTTGTGGGAGTTAATCTGACTGGCATTAGGACATTGCTCTGGGGCTGACCTGTCCAGATAGACAAAAACAAAAACAAAAATCCAATATATATATAAGGAACACACACACACACACACACACACAAGGCAGGAACTCATCACACTTAGACTAGGTTGCATTCCAGGGAAAAGTACAGTAAACAGTTAGCTAGAGATAGATGCTGATAACATAAGGATCATGGGGAGAGGGTAGAGACATTAGGAAATGTAAGTGAGGCCCATGTGTAGATATACTCAGGAAATCCTATTTCCAAGGCTGGGTAGACAAACAGAGGAGCCGTACAGATCTAGACTCTTCTCAATACAGTACTTTCTAGGAGGGGAAAAAAATGAATTTCATTTATAGGAGCTCTGGTACATTTCTTTCCCCATATGCCTTTTCCCCTGGGGATTCTGGGACACTGCATAATGGGGAAAGTGAAAGAATGTTTCCATCTTCCAGTTGTCCACCAAGTGTAGGACTCCCTTAAAGTATTACACATTCTGGAACTATATTATATTCTGTCTTCTATTGATTGTCCTAGCATAATTTCATCTGTATTAGTCTTGTCTCTTCAATTAGACTCTGCGTTCCTTAAGAGCAGGAACAGTGTCCAGTACTCTCCTTTGTAGTTCCACAATACAGAGCTACAAGATAATAATTCTTTATATTTGTCTCATAATAATAACCCAAATTTATATGGTAACTTACATTTTAGAAAGTGGTTTCCTCAAAATAATCCAAAGAGATAGTACAGTGTTGTTATCTCCATTTCACAGAGGAAGAAAGGAATGCTCAGAGAAAATAAGACTCCCCTGTAGGCCACACAGCTAGTATATATCAGACCTGGGACTAGAAGTGGGATGCCAATCTAATGCTTTTTCCAGTAATGCTTAGCACTTTAAACTTCTCCAAGCATTTTAATAGAGACTCTCATTCATCTTCAGCATTCCCCATTACTGTAGGCAAGAGCAGGCATTTTTTTTCCTTTGTTTCACACCTGAGAAAACGGAAACACATCGAAGTGAAATGACTTATCCGAGGTCACACAGTTAGAACAACTCAAAGTCCAAACTAGAATTTGAGTCCAGTTACTCGTTAAAGTACACAGAAAATCAACCGTAGGCTTTCCTGGAAGCCTGAGGGGAAATTTGCCTTTGAGTACTTTCCCATTTCCCAGGATGGGAGTGGATCAGGAGTTACTGAAATCCCTGTAAATCCCGAGACATGACCTAGCATCTCTGAATTTTGCCCACGTAAGCTCAGCTTGTTCTAGGCGAAGTCCTCAATACATTCTGTGCCCTTACTCGTGGATCTCGGGTAGTGCTACCCCAAAGTAGAGAGAAAGAGGGATATGGGGACAGGGAGGACGATGTATGGATCAAGAAGGTAACGGGTAGAGGAGGCAGCCGGGGGGTCAAGAGAGTATAGTACGGGTACCGAGAGTACAGTAAGGGGATGAAGGCAGAGAGAGCCGGCGGTCGCGAGAGGAGACTATTAACAATTCACTGTCCTAAGGCGGACAAAAGCTGAACCCACCGGCCCCGCCCAGACTGGGAGGAAAAGATTTGCCAAAAAAGTGAAATCCTGACACGCCCCAGTAGACAGCTGGGACGCGGGAGAGGGAGTCTATAGGAGAAAAGTCCTGTGGGAAAAGCTCTTTCCAGCTGCCCCCTCCCAGTCTCCGCCCTATCCGCATAGTCACTCCTAACCTTATCCCCCTCTCCTCCCGCAGGTTGCCTAAGCCCTGGGGAGCAGCTACGTGGACCAGAGCTGGCCCTTTAAGGGCTAGGAGGTGCTCTGTCTCTTTAAGGCAGGTCCTTGTGGTTTCTGTTTTCTGAAGGAAGTGACGGGGGATTGAATGAAAAGTGCAGAACCGAGTTAAAGAGGGCGGGAGTCGGGGACAGAGGGAACAGCTGGTTTGGGGCTAGATTGGCCAACCGGCCATGCCCTGGGGGCTCCCCCTCTGATACGCCGCGCGGCTTCTCAGTGCTGGCAGCTTTTTCAGGCTCAGCCCATGTGCCCCGTGCGTACCGCTGGATAGAGGCAGAGCCCCCTGAGGTCCAGCTCTCCCCTTGCTACCCCCAGCTCTAACTTGGTACCAACTTCAGCCGAAGTTTGGCAACTCCTCCTCCCCCGACCCGTGCGTCGGGGGCGAGGAGGGGGCCCACGGGGCTAAGAAGGGGAGCGGCGGACTCCGCTTCTGCTGCCCCCGGGGATGCGCTCCCTCGGGCGCAGAGTCCCGCATCCTCCCCAGCTGCTGCTCCTGCTGCTGCTGATCCCTGGGTTGCAGGCGCCGGCCGGGGGGTCCTCGGGGCTGTCGGAGCTGAAGGTCCGAGTGCGGCTGCCAGATGGCCAGGTGACGGAGGAGAGCCTGCAAGCTGACAGTGATGCAGACTGCATCAGCCTGGAGCTGCATAAACCCGACGGGACCCTCATCTCCTTCACTGCCGACTTCAAGAGGGTGAGGGACCAACCCCCCAGCACTACCTCCCTCTCACCTGGGCCTCCTCTTTTCCATTCACTCACTTCATCTTCTCTCGTCTCCTTAAACTCAAGCCAGTTCTTTCCTGTTTCCTGCTTCATTATTTTCTTTCCTCTAATCCCAATACACACATTCCCTCCAGGGATTTCGGAAAGAGACTTCTTCTTCCTCCCCCCCCCCCATTACTTCTTACCCATTAAAACATCTCCACCACCACCATCCCTTCCTTCTTTACCAATGGGGTGGGGTGGTGAATTCGAAGGCTAAGGACCAGAGTTCCAACCTTGGTTCTGCCACAATTTAGCTGTTTGACATTCTGAATGTCACTTTACTCTCTCTGAGCCTCGGTTTCCTCATCTGTAAGATGAGGGAATTCTACTAAAGAATCTCTGGTCCCTTTCAATACTAAATTCTTATGACTGCATAGGAATTGGAAAACGAGTCCAGTCAAGCACGGGATCAGTATCAGGATGGGGGGGGGGGGGAATTGGACTGAGCAGACCGTTGGTCCCCTGAATATACAGCTTATTAGGTCTCTGACTTTAGACAAAGTCGCATTTTCTTCATCCATAAAGGATGAAGGAATTGGATGAAATCAAGAATGGTCTATCATTCTCTCCCATGGTTCTTTCCTGAGTATGTTTATAGGAGTAGATACACTCTTTCTTATCTTATTCTGAACTAAAGCAGTGTGTTTTAATTCTGCTAGCTGGTACACCTGGGAAGAGGTACCCAGACTCTGCCCCTTTTTCCTGCAGGAGAGACAGTCTCCTTTTTCTTCCTCCACGGAGAAGCATTGGGCAGTTCATACTACCATCAGCTTTCCTACCTTGGTATGACATACCCATTGGCACTGTCAGAGGAGACTTGGTTAAATTGGGGGTGGGGGAGGTAGGAGAGTGAGTGATGAGGTGGAGATAGATGTTTAAGACTGGCCTGGCCCTGAAGTTGGAAAAAATTGGGATTTGAGGGCTAGAGGGAGGGAAGAAACTAGTCAGTTTAGATATTGTGATGAGTATTTAATTATAGCCAAGCAAGAATCCTAAACAGAAATTAAAAAGGTGGAGAGAAATAAGTCGAAATGTGAGGCTCCCTTGGACCTCCTTATCCCAAGTGGCATGGAAGCTCCTTGGGGTCCAAGAGGTGATGAGAGAGGTTGGGAGTCTTAGGATGTCCCTTCTGACCCCTCGTCAAACATGTGCCTCATAGGACTTTTGGCTACATGGAATAAAGCCCTCAGGAGACCCTATTACTAAAAGAGTGGTGGGATCTGGAATGTCATAGTAACGCAAGGTCTAGCATAGATAAGGGCCTTGCATCCCCAGTGACCAAGCAGGATTGTTGGAAGTGGGAAAATTCGGGCCAAAGCTGACCATTTCACATTTCCTTTGGGAAAAAAAGCCTGGGGATGGCCTGCCCCTGAGCACTCTGCTCTGAAGTGGTGGGACTTCTGTGAAGTTGAGAAACAACGGAATCCAGCCCTCCTTCTCTGCCCATTGTTCAGGTCTGGCTCAGAGCCTTCTTTGACCCAGAGGCTGGCCCCAAAGGGCTGCTGTAGCCCCCTTGCTAGCTTCCTCTCATCCCTTGGACCTTCCCAGTTGCTTTTCACTGGGAGCCCAGGAGCAGGAATGCTAGAGAGAGTCTTTCCCAATGCAGTGGGAGCCCACTGTTCCCTGTATCGGTCGTCATGTCTTGGGGGAGGCACTGGAGCCAAGGTGAAAGGGGGCGGGATGGGGAAGCTGGGCCTAGTTTTTACAACCACTAACTGCTGCCAACACTTAATCTTTTTACTGCTTTGCCCTGGAGGGAAGGGAGAGGAGAGGCCGGGAGAATGGAGAGAGTGGGGGTGGAGGCCCAGGTTAGAGGAGTGGGATGGGAGCAGGGGGCAGGGAATTGGGGGAGTATCCCCAAGAGCCCGAGGCCCAGCTGCAGAGTCCATTGGAATTGAGCTTAACCCCTGATGTGCTGCAACCTCTGAGCCTGGGGCTTTGCTATCCAGGTTTACCAAGTCTGTTTTTCGAGTTAGCCTCTGACCCAGAGATTGGTGCTTCATAAACTTGGAGGCTCCAGTTTCCTTTGCAAGTAAGGGAACTGGGAGTGAAGGGAACTGGAACAGGAGACTGAGCTTTCTCGTACTTACTAAGGCAGCCCTTAGCGGCGCTCAGGGTGGAAGCCCAGGTTTTCCCCTGTCCATCGGCTCTGGAAGTATGTTTACTTTGGACTCTCTCCGCTGAAGCTGGATAGTCGACTTTTTCTTTGGATTTATTGCTTGTTTGGTTCTTGGAGTCTCTAGCCCCTTGCCTCCTTTTTTGGGGCGGGGGGGGGGGGAGGGAGGATGGGAGGGGTCAGAGTTCTGTTCACTAGAAAATTCTGTCCTGGGGAAATGGTTTTCTATGATGGAAAAAGCCACAAGGTTATTGGAATTTGTTGTGTACGCACACCTTTCTGGAAGTTGTGTTTAAGATTTCCCAAACTGCTGAGAAACAATGGAGTTAGGAACTTAGTTATGTTTTATGATGAAGCATTTTTTTTTAAAGCACCTTCCCTCTGTTTTAGTTGTGACCAGAGAGGCTTGAGTGATCGACCCAAGGCCAACCAGCAAAATCAGCAATTAAGGTTAGAAGAATTTAAGAGTAATTCTAATCTCACGGTATTACTTTGACCCCAACAAAAACAAAAAGAGAGAGTAAATTCTTCTCTGTTAACTCTCTTCTTGTTTAATCGGTGTAGTTTCAGAAACTCTACTGGATTGTTCGTACCATGAGCTCACAGTCCTTTGAATAGTGAACCCAGTTTTCCATTTTCCTTTGACTGCTTCCTGGCCCAGAGAAGGTCTACCTCAATGCCAGAACCACCCTGTTGATGTCACACCTAGGATGCATTCCATCATTTTAAAATTCTAATATCTCCACTCTAAGATTACTTTTAATGTCTCGGGGTGATATAGAGGTCCAAAGGCTATGCCAGTGGAACAGTCTGCCCAACATAGAAAGCTGGGAAGTGTAGATCTGATGATAGATGGGCCATCATTCAGCTCATAAAGGCTTATCACCAGAAGACTATTAATTGGAGGGTGATTTTTTTTTCTCATAGCAGTTCAGAAAACTTTTGATAGGAGGGGATTAGTGTTGAAGCATGAGTCTCATAATCATCCCAACACATATATAACATAGGCTTTAGGGTCAAGTGGAAAGAGCTGTTTTGGAGTCAAAAGATGTTTGTTCAAGTACGGGTTCTATCACTGCTTGGGTGACTTTTTGGGCAAGTCACTGAACCTCTGTCTGGTCCTTAGTTTCATTCTATAAAATGGATGCTTGAGAAAGAGCCAGATGACCTCCAAGGTCCTATCTAGTTTCTAACTTCTGGAACATGGTGTATAATAAAAATGTTCAATCTGCTATGTGACATGCACCAGAATTTATGGCATAATCATCATTGTGCCATGTCTTAGGATCAATATAATCATAATTGCCCCTTTATCATGTATAACCTGGAATTATAAGGAAGATAAGGCCTGGTTCTATGCCCCAGGTCCAAAGTATACGAACAGTGGAAAGAATATTTGGATTTGAAGTTAGAGGACTTAGGTTTTAGCCTTTCCTCTTTGACTTGCAGGTCACTTAACTTCTCTGTGCCTTGATTTCCTCCTCTGTAAAATAAGGGTGTTAAAACAGGTTCCTTATAGCTATAGATCTGTGATCCTGTGAAAGGATGTAATGAATATTCAGCAGTAGATCTGAAGAAAAATGAAATGCCCATTTCTCATTTCTCTATTTTTGTTTGGTTCTCTTAGGAATTTGAGGGTTATCACAGCATAGTGGTTAGAGTGCCAGACTCGGGAGTCAGGAAGACCTTTATTCACACCTGATCTCAGATACTTGCTGGAGGCGACTTTGGGCAAGTAATTTAAACTCTTTGTACCTCAGATTCCACATCTATAAAATGATGGGATTGGACTCCATGGCCTCACATCCTTACTGCTGGCTTTAGGCTGATACTTGTGTTCTCTGACCCTAGTGATCAAGGGAGTTCAGTGTAAGAAAGAGCTTTCCTAATGATAAAAAGCAGAATGGACTATCTTTGCAAGTAGTAAGTTTCCCAACTATTCATTCAAAAGTGGGATGATCACTTGTCTGAGATGTTTTAGAGGAAATTAAATTCTCCAGGTACTAGTTAGATTAGGTGACTTCTGAGGTCCTATCCAACACTAAGACCCTATGGCTTTAACATTTTAGCTGAAAGTGATTTCTTTCTCTTCTCTTATGACTGTGGAAGGAAGGAAGGAATAGTGAGAGTGGGGACTAGAGATGGACTGTTAATCTAGAGTATAAATGGACGAAGGTGATTAGGCTGGTAAAATGACTCAAAGTTATACCAAATGAGACTTGGAGGAAGGAACTGGGAATATTTAACCCAGAGTAAATTTAGAGAGGATATGAATAATATTCCAGAATATTAAGAACTGTCAAATAAAAAAGGAGTTGACTTGTGATGCATGGCCCTAGGGGGCAGAATCAGTAGATGGAAGCTACAGGGAGGCAAGTCAAGATAAGGAAAACCTTCCTAAGAATTTGAGCTGTACAGAAATGAGTGGATTGCCCCCATCTCTCGATCTCCAAGGAAAGATTTGATTAGACTGTTTATTGAAAGTATTTAGGAGGGATTCTTGCTCACATATAGGTTGGACTGGATGAACTTTGATGCTAAGACCATAGGATTTAGAGCTGAGCTTTCCTTCTGTCTGAGATATGAATACATGTTACTTATGGGTGGATTCAATACAAATTGAATAGAGTAAAAGCCTGTGGGCAAGGCTCCCCTATATATAGGAACCCTCAGATAGCGACCTTATAGGATTTGTGTCTTAAATTAAATCCTTTCTGTACAATTCATAATATGTACACTCCTCATAATAACCCTCTTATGTAATCAGACTCATGAGTATGTAATTATATACATGTCTAATAATCCATACCTCATAACAGGCATATCCTCAGGCCTCCAACTCATCTTTTTCCTGTAAATCCTTTGGAGGCTCTTGGCCTCTCTCCTTTCCCTCCCTTCCCCTCCAAGGGGGCAATGGGACTAGCTGCTGGCAAGGGGATGAGTCATGTCCCAGCTTGGCTAACTGGACAAGGATGGGTGGGACAGAGGCAAAAGAGTTGCATAATTGGGGAGGAGGGTTCATTGAGATTCCCAAAGGTGATTCTTGAGGCCAGCTGACTGAAGATACCTGAGGTGAAGCCAAAGTCAAAAGAGATATGGTAAATGTCACTTAGGCCAGATTAAGGCTAGAGTCTGTTGAGTGACTTATGGAGAATGGAAACTCATTTGGTCTTTATGATCTTTATTCTATATACTGTGGAGAGATCAGAGAAAGGAAGCATAAATGGTCCTTGCCTTTGGGGAGCTCTGGCTGATAGGAAAGGTTTGGAAAGTACAGGGAATAATCAAAATATAAACAGCAGAAGCATCAATAGAACTAGCTAGATGGTGCCTATGGTTATTTCTAGTTGTGATGTTCTATGGATCTATGAGTTGAAAATTAATGTAATACAAACTGAGTTCATGGTTACCTAAGTTCATAGGGGACAAAAAAAATCATATTATGATAAATGGAAAGACTACTTGGAGTTTTGTGGTTTGGTTTGTTTTTTAAAGTAGAGATATTTCCTCCACTTTCCCTCTCATCCATGGCAGCTATATGTAATAAGTTGTAATATGTAATGAGACAGTGAGTCAGGATATATGAGATGATCTATCAAGGGCATGAGGCCCTGGCTTCCTGATTATAGGATCCTACATTTAGAGCTAGAAATATTATCAACTATTGGAGGTCAACTATTATCACCTCTCCTTTTATAGATGAGGAAAATAAGATCCAGAGACCTTAAGTGATTTGCCCGAGGTCAGACAGGGGGCAAAGGGCAGAGTTGAGAGCTTCTGGGCAGCTGCTTCTGGAGGAAGTGAGGTGGTACAATAAATAGAGAAATGGGCATGGTGTCAGGAAGACCTAAGTTCAAATTTGACCTCAAACACTTCCTAGCTGCCTGAACCTGGGCAAATCACTTGCCCTCTTTTTGACTCAATTTCCTCATCCATAAGAAGGAATAATAACATCCATCTCCTGAGATTGTTGTGAGGCTCAAATGAGATAATATTTGTAAATATTATCACTGAGTACAATGCCTGACACATAGTAGACTCCCTATAAATATTTATTGTGGTGGTAGTGGGGGTGGTGGTCATTCTTCTCTCACAGCAACCTAAAGCACAGCTCAATTTCCTCACCTCCAGGAAACCACTTTCCCTGATTTTTTTTGCCAGTTTACCTAGAACTCTCCCCTTTGTTTGAAGCAGGTAAGTGCTTTATTCTATGTTGCCTTTCTTCTTTCTCCAATCATTTTCCCTGTGAGTGTCCCCAGACATACTGGGACCGTCTGAACTGTGGTACCCGATCTTCTATCTCTTGCCTCCCAAACTGCATTACTGCTGGGCACAGGTCTATGCACCCAAGGGGCACCCCTTATAGACTCAATTCATTAGCTTGTCCTCTTCTCTCCAGTGCCTTAGGAAGGCAGAATACAGGGTTGGCAATCAGCACATAAAAGGGAGTGAGGGGACCACCCAGTTTCTCCTCAAAAGAGGAATCATTGGGCTTAGCATGACAAGATCTTTAGTTCTGGTGTTGCTAAAGTTTCTGAGGGTTAATTTTGGAAAACCTCCACAGGGCAGTGAGATTTAGTTCCTTTTTCCTTGGAACTTGGCAGGCATTGTTCCTACCACCACACCCTGAGGTTCCCCCACCCCCACCCCCCACCAAAGCCTGGAATAAGCAGGTTCCTAAGAACTCTTCCTGGTTCAAGCATTGGGACATTTGCTGCTAGAGGCAAAGTGGGTGGTGGGTGCTGGTAGAAGAGAAAGCAAGGTACCCAACACTAAGAAGGGACTGGACTGGAGGGGACTGGGCTGGAGGCACAAAGAGGTCTGGGATGAGAAAGTCCACGATAGACCCTAACTTCCCCTATTCTATTCAGTTCAGTTCAGTTCAACCAGTATTTATTACTATATTGTGCAATTAAGATCATGTGCAAAGTATTTTATATGCCTGGCACTACAAAGAAGCCATCCTTGCTTTTTTAAGTAGTTTCAATTCTACTGGAGGGAGCAGGGAGAGAGGATGGAACACCACAACTTGAATGCAGATAAATACAAAGTACACTCAGAGTGATTCCAGGTGGACTGGAGAGGGCATTAACAACTGGAGAATTTGGGAAAGGCTGTGTGTGTGTGCGTGTGTGTGTGTGTGTATGTATGTGGCACTCCCCAAAGGGAAGTTGGGATGGATGGAAAATAATAATGACTAGTATTTATATTGTGTTTTAGGGTTTGCAAAGTGCTTTACAAATATTTTCTCCTCACAGCAACCTTGGAAGGTAGGTGCTATTATTATCCCAATTTTACAGATGAGGAAACTGAGGTAGTTTAATTAGTGACTTATCCAGGGTCACCTCACTTGGAAGTCTCTCAAGTGGGATTTGAATTCAAATTTTCCTAAATCCAAATCCAGAGCTCCTAGCATACTTTAAGACTTGAGGTAAGAAGTAAGTTACATATGTCTAAGGAGATTTTCAGAATTGTAAGGCTGGAAGAATTCTCCCGAGTAGCTCACCACAGAAGACTTTCCAGTCTTGACAGTACAACCCTCATCATTATTCTTATTGTTGTATAAAATAGCTTCCATTCACATGCTGCTTCACGGTTTACAAAGCACTTTCCTTACAGCAACCTGTCTGAGGTGAGCTGTTCTAATATTGCTGTTCAGTTTTTTTCAGTCATGTCCAACTTTTCACAACCCCATTTGGGGTTTTCATGGCAGAGTTACTGGAGTGGTTTGCCATTTCCTTCTCTAGCAGTTCTAATATTATTATCCCCGTTTTATAAATGAGGAAACAGGTTCATAAAAGTGAAGTCTTGACCTCTCCAAGGTCCTGTAGTCAGTGAATTTGAGAGTCACTTCTCTCTCAACTTGGGAGGGGAATTCAATTTTACAAATATTTTTAAATGTCTACTATATACTAGGGACTATGCTAGGTACTGAGGCTACAGCGAAACAGTCCTTGCCCACAAGGAGTTTATGTGTTCCTCCTCTAAGCATGCTTCCTCTTGTCATAGCCTCAGTAGACCTAACTCTACACAGACTGGAGCAAGGCAAGGTAGAAGCTGGGGAGAGTTGTGCATATTTCAGAC
Organism: Pseudochirops cupreus; assembly: GCA_028627135.1. Classification (NCBI taxonomy): domain Eukaryota; kingdom Metazoa; phylum Chordata; class Mammalia; order Diprotodontia; family Pseudocheiridae; genus Pseudochirops; species Pseudochirops cupreus. The sequence continues at coordinate 267,107,253 of CM053582.1, forward strand.
TTTCTCCTCTGTCTGGGATCAAGTGGTCATTGGTTTCCAGCTGGAAGGGACCTCAGAAGTCACTGAGTTCAACCCTTCTCATTTTACAGATGAGGAAACAGAGGCCCGGAGAGAGGAAGGGACTTGACTAAGGTTACATTGGTAGTAGGATGGATGAGATTAGAACCCAGGACCTCTGACTATAAATGCAGCAACCTTTCCACTGTAGCAGGTGAGAGACCTTCAAAAAGGTTGCTATTGCAGGTCCCACTCATAGCCATGGCTCCCCCAGTGGTGTTTATGACTCTGGGCATTTGACAAAACTATAATTAAGGTTCTTTGACCCATCAGCTTTTGGAGAGAAACTGGGACAGTTTCTTTTTTTCAGTCAATTAGTAAGTACTTAGTGAGTTTCTACTTTGTACAGGGAGGACACTATTCTAGGCACACTAGGGGGAAAGAGAAGTATAAGATATAGTCACAGAATCTCAGAGTCAGAAGGGATCTCAGCAGCTACCCAATCCAACTTCTGCCTGACCAAGAACTGCCTCTGCTGTAGCATGGAGCCCAAATCTGCCTTTGAAGCTTCCACTCTTTGCTTCTAGTTCTGTCTTTGGAGAAGACAGAATGGAGCCAGAATATGGAGGACTTTGAATGCCAGACTAAGGAATTACAACTTGCTTCTATAAGCAAGTTTACTTCTTCCCTTCCTCCTTTTCCTTCCCTTCCTCTCTTCTTCTCTTCTTTCTCTCCCTCTTTTCTTTTCCTTTTTTTTCTTTTTTTGCTTTATGGAGGGGCAGTTGGGGTTAAGTGACTTGCCTAAAGTCACACAGCTAGTGAGTGTTAAGTGTCTGAGGGCAGATTTGAACTCAGGTCCTCCTGATTCCAGGGCCAGTGCTCTATTCACTGCACCACCTAGCCACCCCCTCTCTCCCTCCTTTCTTCCCTCCCTTCCTCCTTTCCTTCCTTCCCTTTCTCCCCCACTTCTTTCCTTCCTCCTTTCCCTTCCCTTCTCTCCCTCATTTCTTCCCTCTCTTCTTTCTTTCCTTCTTCCCTTCCTCCTTCTCTCTCCTTTCTTCCCTGTTTCCCTTTCTTCCTTACCACCCTTCCGTCCTTCCTTGCTTCTTGTTTCCATATGTCTTCCTCCTATCACCTCCATTATATTCCAGTTCAACAAAAATTTATTGAGCACCTAATAAATTTTTGTTTGTGTTTTTCCTTTTGGAGGGGGGAAGGCTGGGCAGTTGGAGTTAAGTGATCTGCCCAAGGTCACATGGCTAGTAAGTGTTAAGTGTCTGAGGTCAGATTTGAACTCAGATCCTCTTGACTGCAGGGCCGGTGCTCTATTTACTGTGCCACCTAGCTGCCCCTTTTTTCTGGGTTGTTTGGGTTGTTTTTTTTTTTTTTTGTGAGCACCTAATAAGTGAAAGACACTGAGCTAGTCATTGAGGACATCAAGACAAAACAAGAGTCCTTGCCCTCCAGGAGCTTACATTCTATGGGGAGAGCCGACATGTACAAAGGTACAAAAATAAAAGGCAATTTGAGAAGGCAGAGAGCCTGACTCCAGACCTGGGGCTCTATCCACTTTGCTACCTAGTTGCCTGGAGTCAAGAAGACCTGCTTTCAATTCCTGCCTCAGATGCATGACCTAACTTCTTAACTTCTTTCTTCTTCAGTTTCTTCATCCGTTAAATTGGGATAATAATCTCCTAAGGTTGTTGTGAGGATCAAATGAGATGACATATGAAGAGCACTTTGCAAACCTTAAAGCAGAGGTTCTCAACCTGTGGGTTGTGACCCCTTTGGGGGTAAAACAGGGTCGCCTGAGACCATTGGAAAACATATATTTCCGATGGTCTTGGGAACCGAGACACTGGTCCTCTGTCTGTCTCCAGGCGGGTCTGCCCACGTGCAGATATGCCCACATACAAGTATTGAAGAGTTGCAGCATAAGGAAGGTTGAGAACCACTTCCTTAAAGCATTCTATAAATGCTAACTGTGATAAATTGATATTCCTAATGCACAAGTCAAATGATATTATTCCCCTGCTCTAGAAGCTTCAGTGACTCCCTTATTCC
>CM053582.1:267114313-267200577 GCA_028627135.1 Pseudochirops cupreus
AAATAATAAGTTACACTGATTGTCTGTTTTTCCATCACTTCCCAGTGACATCCCTCACCCCCCTCCCACCCTCCCCTGCCAATAGAACCCTCCCCTCTAACAAAGAAATATAGTTAAGCAAAACAAATCAGCACATTGACTACATCTGATAACCTGCGCCTCATTCTGCACTTAGTCAAATACCTCTCCATTGAGAGGACAGAGGGGCATTTCACCATCTGTCCTCTGGAGTAGGTAATTTTTTTTATCACATTGATCAGAATTCTGATATCTCTCGGTGTTGTTTTTCTTTGCAGTCCTGTATAAACTGTTCTCATAGTTCTGATTACTAGACTCTGTTTCAGTTCATAAAGGTTTCCCCAAGTTTCTCTGAATTCTTTATATTTCTCGTTTCTTACAGCACAGTAATATTCTATTACATTCATAAACCATAATTTGTTAAGCCTTTCCCCACATGGCAGACACCCCCTTATGCTTTACCCCCTGTCTTTGACCTACTTAGGATAATATATCATGTATATTAGTACTATCATGGGGGTTAAAACGTATGTACAATTCAATGACTTTTTCTAGTACGGTTCCAAATTCTTTTTCAGAAAGGTTGAACAAATTCCCAGTGCCACCAGCAGTGCACTATTATACATGCCTTCCCACAGCCTCTCTAACATTTATCATCTTCATCTTTGCCAATCTTACAGATGAAGGTGAAACCTTAGAATTGTTTTCATTTTAATTTCTTTTATTGTAAGTAATTTGGAGCCCTCTGTTGATAGTTTGTGTTTCTTCTTCTGAAAAATATTCATATTCTTTGACTGCTTATCTCCTGGGAATATCATATCTCTTGTCCATTTAATCTCAATTCATTTTCCACTCTAAAATCCATCCTTTTTGTAAGTATTTTGGATAGCAGATTTTTATGTGAATATTTTTTCTGAATCGATAGTTTCTTCTCTTATTTGACAGCATTTTGTTCTTGCAAAAGCTCTTTAATTTTAGGTAATCAAAATGGTGTATTTTATCTTTGTATCTGTGCTATCTATCCCTGCTTGGTTTGAGAATTCTCCCCTTAGGCTGTGCAGCATACCTCCTTAAAATGTTTTAAAATCTTGTGACCTTTTAAATTTGGGTTATACATTCATTTGGAGCTTATTATAGTATGTGATATAATATGTTGTTCTAAACCCAATTACTTTCAAACTGCTTTCCATTTTCCTCAGCAATTCTTATAAGAATAGAGAGTCCTTGGCCCCCCCGTTGTTTTTCTTCTTGGATTCATGGAACACTAGGCACCTCTCTTCAGTTACTTCTAGGTCTTGCTTGTCTAGTCTGTTCCATTGATGAAACTCTTTGAACTCTTGGGATTCAATGGAGCTCATTGAACTCTTCTGTTTTTTTTTAACTGGCATGAAATCAATTTGATGATTATTTCACTTTATGTGCTTTGAGCTTTTGAGAATCAAGCAGCAGAAATGCAGAGGGAACTGCTTTTCTTAGAACCTTTTGGTACACTCTGAAGCAGTCTTCATTTATTATCTGGGGACCTGGTTTTAAATCTCATTTTACCTGTATGAACTTGATCAAGTTATTTGACATTTTTGTATTCATCTATAAAATGAGGTGTTGGATGAAATTGTCTTTAAGGTTCCTTTCAGTTCAAAATCAATGATCTCCTCCCCTATTTAACATCATTTAAAGTAGAGTGTCAACAGATTAGTGCTGAGCCCAGGGAAGCCAAAACATTGGCCCCCTGAGCAACCCTCAGTTCTCTGTGTTCTTTTGGACCAAATTTAGTCGAGAGTGAAGCCTAGCTGCAAAAGAAAGAAGTTATTCTCTTTCTTGTCATCTCTTTACATCCCCACCTTGGGAGTCCTAGAAAATATCACTTAAAGAAAATTTAAGTTTGGTTCCTGTCTATGGTCTTCCCCCATAAAAGGGATTAGAAAGGTACCCAAGGTAAAGTATAGATCAGGTAGAGGACAGATATTTATTTCCGCCACTAAAAGAAAATGCTTAAAACACAAAAGATTCATAAGCACACATTGAAAAAGACTTAAAACACAATACAGTAACCTATAACTCTCATTCTACTCTTCTGTGAGGTTAATATTTAAAATAATAAAACATGAGACACTTAGTGATACTATCAACTAGGCATTTCACTTTTACAACAACTCTTCACTGTTCAAACAACTTCCTCAAAGTCCAGGATCAAATGAGATAATATATTTGTAAACTGAATATAATATATTATAATATAATATAATTAATATAACATAATAAATATAATATAATGTAATATAATACAATAAAATATAACATATATGATATAATGTAATACAATACAATATAACATAACATATGATATAATATAACATAACATAATGTAATGTAATATATGCTTAATAAATGTTTATTGAATGAATGAATAGTAGGCACTTAATATCAGGGCTTCAGCTCATCTTCTTGTCAGTGACCATCTTCTCTGAGAAGTTTGTAGTAGTTACGGAGAATACCTCCTGCAATGAAACCCGTACTGAATGAGGGGTTCATGAGGTTTCCTTCTGAGATGGAAATGTTGATCTCAAGATCACTGTTTACCTCTGTTCAAAGGGGAAAATACAAAGCAAAAAATACAGCTCCAGCCTTGCCGTCTGGACTCAGACTCACCTGGATTTGCATTTACTCTAACTACCAAGTGCAAGCATTCACCATTGATTGGTGCCTGGGATTGACTGGGGGAGGGGGATGTTAAAGAAGGAAGCAGAGACTTCCCAGAGGGATAGTTTTATATAGCATTCTAGAGACATAAAGAAGAGATCTGAGCAAGAGCTTCTTTTAAAGTCTACTAAGTAAGTGGCTCTTCTTGGCTAAGTGGCCAATAAGTGTATCATTTCATCATCCCCAAACACCAAATCCTTCAGCATTGAACTGGAATTCCTAACCACTTGATATACCCAGGGAGATAGCTAGGTAATGGTGCAGTGGACAGAATGCTTGCTGCTAAGTCTGGAGTTAGGAAGACTTGAATTCAAATCCAGCTTCAGATACTTCCTAGCTGTGTGACTCTAGGCAAGTCACTTAGCCCATGCCTGCCTCAGTTTCCTCATCTGTAAAATGGGGATAATAATAGCACCTGCCTCCCAGGGTTGTTGTGAGGATCAAATGAGGTATTTGTAAAGTGCCAGGCATACAGTAAGTGCTTAATAGATGCTGGTTGTTTCTTCCCTTTCCCCTCCTTCCCCTCAGTTCAACTCCAGAGCACATTGATTCAGGAATAAGGAGAGGTTCATGATTACTCCCATTATACTAATAACACCTAACAACCTCATTCCTGGGTTGAATCTACACTTCCACCCTCTGCAGTGTCTTTCCCAATTACACAAAGTCCATATGGTTCTTCTTCTGTTCTGGAGATGCCTAGAAATGTCTAGGAAAAGAGAGCCAACCAAGCCCTTCCCACCTGCCTACAGATGTGTCCTGCTTACATTCGGGTAGAAAACAAACAAGCTATCTTCTGTACCCTGAAAATTAAAAAAACCACCCACTTCTATCAGTGTTACCTGGCATGGGCTTCTGGGTCTACTTCCCTTTGAATCAGCCCTGGGAAATCCCCATTAGGGAGGAAGTTGGGAACCCTGTGGGAGGCTGGGAACCAGGCAAGCTCTTCATTCAGCCAGATATTTTCAGTGTCCCTGGGGTCCTTTTGTGAGGAAGGAAATCAGTACTAGTGATGGATGGAAAAAGTCATGGGGGAAGGGAGCAGTAAAGTCATAGAGTTAGAAGATGCTTCAGAGACAGGCCAGGATGATAGGGCATAGCTTCCAAACTTATATCCCTTAAAAGCAGAAACCTCCTTGTTCTTCAGAGGAGAATCACTGGTTCCCTGAGGGAAGGAGGAGAAAAGAGAATGGTTTCAGTGTTTGGAGAGGCTTAGGGGAGGGAGGGAGGGAAATCAGAATGAGGGAAGTGTTTCTCTCTCTGAGGAAAGAGGAGGATGAAAGAGAGAGAGAGAGAAAGAGAGAGAGGGAGAGAATAAAAGAGAAGACAGATGAAAGTATATTTGGGAGCACCCTGGGGGTATTTTAGGGTGTCTCATCTTCCTCAGAATCCTGATGTTAAGCATTTAATTGGGAAATTATTCAATATACATACACCCAATCAGAACTTACAAGTTCACCATACTATAGCACTAGTCTTGGAGACAGAGGAGCTGAGTTCAAATACTCATCTGACACTTATTAGCTGTGTGACCTTGAATAGGTTATTGAACCCCTCTGAGCCTCAGTTTCTTCATCTGTTAAAAGGAGATTATACACACTACCTGCTTCCTGGAGTTGTTGTAAGCCACGTGTTTTATAATCCTTAAAGTCCTGTGTAAATATGAGATTATCACTATTTACACAGAATGATAGAGGACATAAAGACAGAGGGCTACATTAGGAATTTATGTCTTAGATTGGAGTTAAGGAAAGAAAAGGCCAGTTGCCCTAAAAAATGTCATTACGCCCCCAGCAAAGTCCTAAGGGGCTAAGATTTTCTGTAAGACTTGTTAATGAAACAGGAGAAAAAGACAATTTAGTTTCTTCTGTGCATCCTCTATCTAAAATTTATCTGATGCCTCTTCCTCTGGGAAGGATGGATGATGTTGCAAAGAACCCTGTCCATATTCCCTGTGCCTCAGATGATTTGAATGCACCCAAAATACTGTAAAAAAAATTGCTATAAATATATTGAGAAGAGTTATTTTTAAAGGGAAGAAGTTGAAATTAATGCTGAGATGGATTTTTGATACCGCTTGGCACAAACTTCTGGCTCAAGACTTAGGATAGGAAATCTGGCTCTGAGTTCACCTGGCAAGAGATGAGCCCTGGAAATGCAATCTAGCCATCTCAAGTGCCTTGCCCCTGGTTGTCACTCCTCCTGACCTGAATGAAGGGAGAGAGAGATCAGATGGCTCAGACTGGCTGGGCAGGGAGATTCCAGGAGCTGGTTATCAGAGAAAGGATTTCCTGTTGAGAGGGGGCCAGGATAAGCCCTCAGCTCTGATTCACCTTCCTCTCAGGTCTCCAGGATCATGAGGGACTTGGAACCTTTCCTTCTGTATGGGAGAGATTGTCTTGGTTAGGATGTTTTGGGAGGGAGGAGGGAAAAGAACTCTGGCTGGCCATCAGTTTCACCCTCTTTAAAACTGGTGGAAAAAAAAGAAAGAAAAAAAAATCAGTGCTCCTACATTCCCAGGAATGTTGTGAGGTTAAAAGTAGCTCAGAAGTGAACAGCACTTAAGAAATAAACTAGGTTTCACTGGTGTACAGCAATTGTTTCTTTCTTCCCCCACCCACTGACATTTCTGATAGAATCGTCATTAACAGTAATTTTTGAGGGCATATTAGGTAGAAGACACTGTGGAATGTAGTGGGAAAGCACTTATTAAGTATTTACTACATGCCAAGCAAGCACTGGAAATAAAAATAGAAAAATGAGACAGTTCCTTCTCTCAAAGAGTTCAGCTTCTAATCAAGGAAGACAGCAGAGATAAGGCAGAGCTTAGCTGCAGTTGATGGGAAGACCCAGGGGTCCTTAGGACAGACAGGAAGGCCTAAGGGTCCTTATAGATGGCAATCAATGGGAATGGCCGGGTCCACCAAGCATCTAAAGGGCCCACAACTGTTGGCACCGGGTGAGTTTGGTGGGATCTGAGCAGGAAATGCACTGAGTCTCTGGAAGAACGGCATGCCATGCTAGGTAAAGGGGATATAGTAATAGAAAATATGAGCCTTCAGGGAACCTATGGACAGTATTAATGATAATAGATAACATTTATACAGCGCTTTGAGATTTGCAAACCACTTTACAAATGTCTCCTTTTACCCTCACAACCACACTGTGAGGGAGGTACTATAATTCCCATTTTCCAGATGAGGAAACTGAGGTAGACAGAGTTTAAGTGACTTACCCAGGGTCACACAGCTAGGAAATGTTTGAGACTAGATTTAAACTTGGGACTTCCTGAATCCAGAGCAATGTTTTTTAGTGGGGAAGAGCACTGGATTTGGGGTCAGAGGAGTTGGGTTCAAATCCTGCCTCTGGCACCTAATAGCTGTGTGAACCTGAGTAAGGTCCCTGCATCTCATTTTCCTCATCTCTAAACTTAAACCAGGGAACCTCTAAGGTCCCTTCTAAGTCTTGACCCTATGAATCCTGTGTGCTAAAGGCCAGATCACTGGTACTACACAGTGATGTCAGAGAAGTCCAGAAATGAGACTTCGGCAAAGGATGGAAAATAGTCACTGTTTCATGGGTGGAATGGACCTGAATTAGGCCTTGAAGGATGATTAGAATTTAGACAAGGGAGGGGGAGACACCAGCCAAGTGAGAACAATGCTCAGAATTGGAGGAAATAAACCAATTTGGCTAGAAGATCTGGATTTATGTAAGAGGGTAGTTTCTGTCAATGCTGAAAAAATGAGTTGAAGCTCTAATAGTGATACCTTGAATGTCAATCTAAGAAGTTTAGATTGTATATACTAAATGCTGGGGAGAGCCCTTCCCCCTCTCTGTGCCCTCCTTCTGTACCGGTCCTGAGCCACAGTTCAGACTGTGAATCAGGAACAGGAAGGAGCTCTTGACCTGCTGCTGCTAATGCCGTTAACAGCCCCATCTGGAGAAGGGGAAGTAGAAGGGAAGGGTAATTTATACCAGCTATGTTTCTGAAGTGATTGACTCTGATATCGGACTTGGAAGAAAAGCAACAGCTGCCACACCTTCCCTTCTCTGCACATAAAACCCTGATTTGCCCTTTGCCTAAGACACCCTGACCTCTCTTCACCCTCTAGCTACTGTGAACAGAGTGACAAAGGGAGGTGGGGGAACCCAATCCTCGAGTAAAATAAATGTTTGCTGAATGAATGAATTTGCTATGAATAATTGATACACAGATAATTGAAAGTTATAGAGTCATAGAATTTTAGCACTGGACGGGACCTTAGAGATTGTCTCAATGATGGAATACAACATAGTTGGAAAATGAAATATTTTCTTCTAGTGGAAGCTTCACCCTCTTAAATGATTTCATTGGAAAAATTTCCAGACTGAGAAGCCTGTGGCGTGGTCTGACCCAGGATGATCTGGAGTTCTTAGAAGTGTTTTTTCCAAGCTCTTGTTTTAAATGAAATTTGCCTGGATCATAAACCCCCATTCCTTGGTAAACCATTTCATAAATTGTTGTCATTAAGAAAATTCATCTCCCTTTGACAAGTCTCTTGGTACTTGGGCTGGAGAAGGTCTGTGCCTTCTCCCACAGCTAACCACTCTCTGTCCTTTAGGACATCTTTGACCACTCCTGAGATGTGTGCGCTCCAGGGGAATCTCTGGAGGGGAAAGATGGGCCCCTCTGATCTCTACCTTTCTCTTCCTCTCCTCAATCAGGATGTAAAGATCTTCCGAGCCCTGATCCTGGGTGAGCTAGAGAAGGGCCAGAGTCAGTTCCAGGCCCTCTGCTTCATCACAAGGCTACATCACAACGAGATTATTCCCAGTGAGGCTATGGCTAAACTTCGGCAGGTGAGAGGTCCAGATGCAGACTATTATTGCCCCATGACCCTCCAGCTCCCCAACCCAGCTTGGCCCCACTAACTAGGGTCCAGATCCATGACAGCCCAACTACCCACCCAGGCCCAAGCCTATACCCACCAGTCTCAACTCTCCAGCCCACCCAGTACCGAGCCTCCCAACTCACCCTGTCCCCCCAAACCTTGGGGCTCCAAACTTCCCCCTCAATCCAGTTTCTCCCAATACTCTAGCTTTCATTTCCATTATTATTCCTAGTTCAAAGCAAAAGCCCCTGAAGTCCATCCCTTTCTGGTGTCTCAATTCCGTATACTCTTCCCCATCCCTATCCTAAGCCCTTCTTTAGTCCTTAAGACCGTACATGAGAATCTTCTCTCAGTACCTCCTTACCTTATACCACCACCTGTCCATTTTCCTAGATGCAGAATGGGATGATTTCCTGAGGCTATTCAGATATTGTGGGAGGGGAGTATGTGGGGTAAAAGAAAGGGGGTGGAAATGACATCTCTCACTCTCTAATCCCATCAGAAGCTCTTATAAATCCCACTAGTGACCTAATATATGGAGAATAGGTTTATCCTCCTGGTGTCCAGCCCCCCTCACCTCTCTCCCTGTCTAAAACCTGTCCAAGTCTAGGGGAGGGGGAAAAGAGGAGAGGAGTAGCAGGGAGAAGGAACCACTCTAATTCCTTGAACTATGCCCCCAAAAGAACATTTGTAATCCCAGAATCCAAATGGTGAGACATGAAGACTAGTCACAGATGAGGCTTTTAGGGGATGGTGTGTGAAATGTGTAAGGAAAAAGGGAACATGTGGGATCACAGATACATTTACTCCACTTTCTCCCCTCCCAATTCCACCCACCCCCAACAGAAAAACCCTCGAGCAATACGTCAGGCTGAAGAGGTCCGGAGTATGGAACAACTTCACATGGACGTGGCAGTCAATTTCAGCAAGGGAGCATGGCTGAGCCCCCACATCCATAATGTGTGTGCTGAAGCTCGGGAGGCCATCTACACCCGGGAAGAGGACGTCAAATTCTGGCTAGAGAGAGGTCAGGCAAATAACCTCTGTAGCACTGGGCCTGGAACCCCAGTCACAGGCTATGTGAAATGAGGGAGGAGGCCACACAGGCCCTGGCCATAGGGAACTTTGTAAGGGCGGAGGCTATATATGCACGCAGCCAGACAAATAAAAAAACAACAAAGCCTTGGAAATTCATGCAGAAAGGCAAAGTACAGAAACAGTCTTTAAGTGCTAAGGAGATGGGTTGTCCCACAGTGCTTGGGGAGAAAAAGAAGGCCAAAAACAGAGAATGCTTCTAAGAAAAACTGAGAGTTGAGCAGCATTCAGAAGGACAACAGGGCTATAGCCTAGTGGGCTGCTAAAAATGGGAGCAGTGACCTGTGGGGAACCTCAGGGGCCATGTCCACCTTCACAGTGACTGGGTACTTCACTGATCCACTCTTGGAGAGCAGTGGGCACCAGATCCTGGAGCAGAAGACCTTCCTATCACCCTCTTGGCCCTCTCCCACTGAAGCCCACCTTCCCCTGCTCCCACCTATCCAAATTCATCTTGTCTCCTTTCTTCCTGTCTCCTCTAACTCCTCCCAGTGTTGCTGGGTCCCTGGCACATCCTCACCCCAGACTCAAACTATTTTCCTCTCTCCAAAGAGAGGCAAAGGAGAAATTGAGATGCCAACAGTTCTAACTCAAGTTTTAAGTCAGAGTTACTCCCACCTTCCTCCCATTCAGGGTCTGGTTACTCAGAGTTCATAGGATCTAAAATTAAAAAGAGATCTTCCCATGTTAGAGCTGAGGAATCTGAGACAGCTCAAGAGGTAACAGAGCCAGGTTTCAATCTCAGATCTTCTAACACCTAGTCCAGGGCTCTCAGCACCTAGGCTTTCAGGGCAAGGGTTATGTTAGACACTCTCAAACACAAAAATAGGTCTTGGGCAGTTTCTCCTCTCCTTTGATTAGGTCCTCTGGACTCCTGGCTGAGTTAGAGGTGGCCTAGGGCCTAAAAGTAGATAGGCATGGACAGTTCAGACCAAGACTTCAGGACACAGCTCCAAGGTCATAAAAGTAGGCCAGGAAATGACTGGTGGGGGGGGAGGGGGAAGAGAGGGGGGGGAGAGGCAAATAGGAGGATGGAAGGAGGCCTGAGAAGAGGAAGGCTCTTCCCCTCACAGTCTCCTTTTTCTCCTTCCTACTCTCCCATAGGTGTGGATGGCTCCATGTTTGAAGCGCTGCCTTCACAGCCTGCTGATCTCTCCAGCCTACGGCGTTGTCGACTGGTTGGCGACCGATGGAAACCTTGTCTCTGTCACTACGGGCTCAGTTTAGCCTGGTACCCCTGCCTGCTCAAGTACTGCCACAGTCGGGAACCTAGTGGCCGCCTCTCCTCTTATAAGTGTGGCATCCGAAGCTGCCAGAAGAGCTATAATTTTGACTATTATGTGCCCCAGAAACAACTCTGCCTTTGGGATGAGGACACCTAACCAGGGGTGGGGGCACTGAGTTAGGGAGGGATGAAGTGAGGTGTTCCCCTCTCCAGAAGCAGAGAAAGGGGCTGCAAAGCCTCTCCTTTCCTCACTCATCCCATCTGGATCCTCAGGCCCCTTGCTCTACGACTGTGAAAAGGGATGAGGTTAACACAAGCGTTAACTTAAAACCACCCCTTCTCCTCCCCAATCCCTATTCCTTGCTCCTTTATTGAAGTAAGGAAAGAGCCTAATCTAGCCCCCTCCCCTTAAGGTATGTCATTTTTCAAGTAACCAAAATGTGACCATTTCTTTTATTTAACTCTTTCAAGGTTCAAACCTTATGAAAAACCCTGATGGGGTTGGGGAAGAGGAAAGGGAATTATAATAAATCCTGTCTACTCTGCCCCTCTCCTCCCACACTCATACTTCTCCCTCACTTAGAAGGAACTCATACAAATCCCTTTCTCAAGGGGCTTCTGTTTGACTGTCCTCTCCCTTCCCCCACTCCAGCAAGATATCTTCTGGGGACACCTCCCCCAAAGGCATGGGGGTTGAGGTAGCAAGTGACATCAATGAATTACCCAGAAGTACCAAAGGAAAGAAGGGTGAAAGTCAAAGAGAATTACAAGCCATAGCTCCCAGCCCTTAGAAAGCCAAGAATATATTGGTGCAGGGGATAAGGTGGGGTGGAAAGACCTCCCTAGCCCTCCCCCTACCCAACCACAGTGCCTTTACCCTCCGGATCAGGGCCTAACTAACCAGTGTGATTGCCAGCAATTTTTTTTTCCATTTCATAAGATTATTTTTGTAAGGATGGGGGAGGGGGAGGGGAAGGGTTGAATTCCAGATTTTTAATGCAAAGTATTTATCATTTGTATCAGAAATAAAAGAAGTTTTTACTTTATCAGTATGATTGGTCTGGGGTGGTGAGTCTCCCATTGCTCTGGCCCATACCGGACATAACTGAGCCAATGCTGCCACCTGGTGTTCAGAGAACACATGCAGCCTCTTGGCAGCTGGGCCAGAAAAGTTCAACTACCAAATAAATATTTGTTATTTTTTTTTATTAAAGCCTACTGTGTGCCCACACTGAGCTAGAAGTTATAGAAGATACACAGGGAAGTATAAGCAGACGTCTGGGCTCTAAATTTGGAAGATTATGATTGTAATCATAGCTAGCATTTATATAATGCCTCCTAGGTTCAAAGCTCTGGGCTAAGCACTTCACAATTATCTCATTTGATCCTCTCAGCAACCCTGGCAGGTAGGTGTTATTATTATCCCCACTTTACAGTTAGGGAAACCGAAGCAAACAGGTTCAATGACTTGCCTAGGATAACACATAGCTAATAAGTGCCTGAGGCTGATTTGAATTCGGGTCTTTCTGACTCTGGGCCAGGTGCTCTTATCCCCTGCAGTCTAGCTAAATGTATGACAAATAATCTCTCACTTGATCCTTCAACAACCCTGGGAGGTAGGTGCTATTAATACCCCATTTTACGGTACAGGAAGACTCTCATGAAACAGCAATGAGGAATACAAGACAATATTCAATGTTGGTCTAAAGATAAGCTATCCTCGTAGGATTGAGTTGGAAGCCACTGTGGAAGTCATCTTTATTGAGTAGAAAATTGAGCTCCAGATATGGGAAGCAAATTGGAATCCCAACCCAGGTGCTCTGCCTCTGAAGCCAATGCTCCTTACATCCTACCATTCAATTCCTAAGTGATACCGATTTGAAAGAGGAAAAATAATAAATGTACATATATCCACATGTGTGCTTCTGTAACATACATGCACCTAATACATGCATATATGTATTGTGTACTTTATGCGTACACTGAAAAGGAACATTGCCATTTATAAGTTGTACTCAGGTTTGTTTATACAGGATAGATTTTAGGGAGAAAGTACAGATTTTGTCTGCATTAATATAAGTGGTCATCTAACCTCTCCTAATAAAATGAAATACTAAAGCTTTTTTGTTTGTTTCAGTTTTGAAGTTTTTTAGACTATTAGGGCCAAAAATTGTGGTTTTTGTCAACAAGGAGGATTACTGGTATAGAAGTTCCTTCCACTGATGCACATTGGCAAGATGGGGGTCTTAAAGAGGCTACTTGACTTGCGCATGGGTCACACAGCCTATGTCAAGGGTGGGGAGCAGTCTCGAGGTCATGTGTGGCCTTTTATTAAAAGGATTTATTCAGTGAAGTTTGGATTCAGTCAAAAAGGCACACTTGAGGACCTAGAGGGCCACATGCGACCTCAAGGCCACAGGTTCCTCACCCCTGGCCTGTGTTAAAGACAGGATTTAAAGTCTTCTGGACACTACCTGATGAGTTTTTTGGACTCAATAATTCATTACACCATCTAGGAGGGATAGAATTAGGATTAACAGAGTGAATATTCATATCAATGATGCCAAGAACCTTCAAAGTATTCAAATCTTACCTGGTGGATACAGAGAGTAGCTGCTTAGAAAAACCCTCTAGCAGCAGTTCTCAACCTGTGGGTCGAGGGGTCAAATGACCCTTTCACAGGAGTCGCCTAAGACCATCAGAAAACACATATTTCCGATGGTCTTAGAAACCGAGACACCACTCCTCTATCTCTCTCCAGGTGGGTCTGCCCACATGCAGATAACACCCACGTATGAGTATTAAAGGGTCACGGCATTAGAAAGGTTGAGAACCACTGCTAGAGGTTCCCCAGAAGCTAGCCAGATATGGACCAAAGCTGCCCCTATTCCCTCAAGCCTTACTAGGCATGAGGACTGTGTTAGAATTGGTGAACTAAATTGGAAGTGAACCGAGGGGAGGACCCTCCCCTCAGCATAGGATTATTCAAATGTAAATGAGGATTTCTTTTGTACCCTCCACGGACCAATCAAAAGCATTCCCAAATCTCTGGAGAATTTCTTCTGTATTTTCCATGGACCAGTCCAAAGCAATCGCAAATCTCAGAGCTCCAGAGCCAAGGGATTGCCAGTGAGAGGTGAGAGGAGACAAGGCAAGAAGCAAAGGCAGGGGCCTCAGAAATCCCTAAGCATAGGTCTGCCTGTAGTGATATCAAGTAACTCTTGAGCATTCTGCCCCCGCTGCTTTCTTGTGCCATCCTGGCATGCCTACACATAGGGCTGTGCTGCGTAACAAGCAAAGGCAATGGCACAACCTTACGCGTAGCCAAGCAGGAAACTGTCTATCTGGTAAGATTCCAGTAGCCTGGGAAAGCCCCACCCCACTTCCAAATCTCTCCCTAACCAAAGGGCCATAATGTCTAAGGCTCTCACCATTACGGTTATCCATGCATTATATCTACACCATCTCCAGAAGGGCCTCTGTGAAGATGTAGTGCATTACCTGGAAGAGGTGCTCCAGCAACTAACCCAGCAACCCCCAATAACCTAAGTTGTTTCATCTGACTAGACAGTTGTCGCTTAATATGGAGCAAGGTCCTGAGGGGAAAAAGTGCACAATTCCGGGTTTGGGAGGGAGGAATATGTCCCCATAGAAGGAGCCAGTTTGAGAACACTGTATTCAGGAGCATGGGGTGGGGCCAAGGCTTTGTGGAGTAGGCCAGAGCATGGAAAAGAAAGAGAAAGGCAACGGAGAAGTGAAACTCCCCTGTGACCCTGTACAGATGAGGTAGGGTACAAGAAACTTTTCCTTCAGTCTCTGGCTCTCTGCAAAGTGTCCCTCCCCCATCCCCCCATCTGTGCAGACACTTAAGGCTCAGTGGTCAGATCCTGAGTGTGGTGATTCCAGTCTCTACTGGGACTCTCCCAGAGTAGCATCCAGGTGCAAGAAATCATCAAGGAGGCTTGTCTACATTAACATAAATCTGCATCTCATTTGCATCTACCTCCAATCTCCCCATGTTATAATGTATTCTCAGACTCTTTACAAGTTCAGTTGTAACTACTCTATTACGCAGTCTGAGGTTCTCTGGGCTCTGGTCCTTCTCACTGGACTATGGTCCTTGCCTTAGAATTTCTGAGTTAGAAGTACACTGGACAGTGGGCACTGGGGGAGGGGGACACTTCCAGAGGCTGAAGCAGGGAGTGGGAAGGGGTTACTAGAAGCTTCCTGGGCCCAAAGGAGCCAGGAGGATTATGGGGAACTGAGAGAAGATCAAAGCTTCCTCCATTTTGGGCCTAGCACCCCCAAAGAGGTCACCCATGGGCCAGTCCCCATCCCAGAGGACAGGAACAGACTAGGAGGAACCTGCCAACTTCTACAGCAGGTAAATAGGTCCCCTAGAGGGCAGAGATGGAGGAGGTGGAGTTAGATCTACAACAGACAAATTTTCCAAGCTCAAATGGAAGAGAACCCCCTGGAAGGGTCCTTCTTGGGCCTATGGTATATTTTTTAGCCAAATATTTCTATGTCCTAGGCTACTACTTAATAATCATTCACATTTATATAATGCTTGGCAGTTTACAAAGCACTTTACATATATTATCTCACTTGATCCTCACCCCCCCCCCAAAAATATTCTATGACATAAGCAGAGCAGCTATTATCATTCTGACTTTAGCTGACTTTACCTTGCCTAGTGGAAGAGGAAGGAGAGATATTTGGGTGGGAGAGACTTTAGGGGCTCCCAGAAACTAGAACCAGGCCAGTCAGAAAACCTTGATTTGAGAATGCCCAAGGTCTGATTGAGCAGCCCCAGGAATCAGGATCATGATTGTTGTTGGTCCTTTGTTCTCAAAGAGGACCTTGACATCTGGAAAAAGATGTCATGACTTGCAAGTCAATTGTATTTAAGTGAGGCAGGGCTGTGTAAAGTCACCAACCTCACTTTCTCTTCTGAAGCCATCTGGGTCCAGTGGTCAAATACAAATCCGGACAACTGCATGTGGCTGCATGAATTCTAAGGTTCTTTCCAACTCTGAGGATCTAGAAGGATCAGGCCTTGTTGTATATGAAAAGGACCTTACAAGACCTATGGCCAGCAGGGCCACAGCCACAGGCTCTGGCTATGACTGCACGATTTGACAGTATATGTAAGGATTTATTCTAAGCTATTAATTCAAAGCAGTTTGCAACATCCCCAGAATCAGAGGAATTGAAAGGAACCTGGAAGATCACTTAATGTAAGACCCCTTATTTTAGAGATGAATTAACTGAGACTTAGAAAAGGAAATAACTTTGCTCAGGGTTACATAGTTAGTTAAGGAAAGAGGCAGAATTAGAATCCAGGACTCTTAAGCTCTCATTCATAGGAACGTTATCATCATAATAACTCATACTATTGTAGTTTGTAAATTTGCTTCCTCACAATTATCCTGTGAGGTAGATAGAAGTAATATGTATTATTTTCATTTTTTAAGATAAAAAAAAATTGAGCCTTGGAGAGAAAAAGTACCTGGGGAGGCAGTACGATTTAATGGAAAGAGCACTAGATTTGAAGTATAAAGAGCTGAGTTTGTAACCCAGTACCATTACTTACCATTCATATGATACTTGGCAGGCTTTGTTTCTCAGCTTGTTCCTCTGTAAAATGGGGAGACTAGACTAAAAAGGAGATTCTTAATCTGGGGTCAACTCTTAAAAAAAAACACCTGTTTACATAACCATTTCAGTGCAATTGATTTCCTTTACAATGTGACAGAAATTAATATTATACCATTATATTAGTGACCAATTATTAATTTGTGATCCATCCTTTTCCCTTTCTATTTTTGTCAAGACCCCCCTTCCTGAAAAGGCCAGTCAGTCTCTGAATGGTATGACCAAGTAACGTGATCGCTCCTAATCCTCAAGACATTAGGTCCTTAGCTAGTTTGGACTGGGCCCCACCCAAATGGGACCCTGGCTTTTGTTTACTCAGTAAACAGAACCCAAACTGAACTGGTAGATGCTACCCAGAGAGATCGGTGTGTTTGTCCTTGGTCCCTTCATTAGAATTTGGCTCATGGAGAAGAAACCAAGACAGAGAGATTCTTATGGGGTGCCCAGATTGCTAGAGAGGTCTCAAACCTCATGTCCAGATCACTTTCTCAGCTGGCCATCAACAATGAAATAATCAGGAAGGGCTGAGGATTCCCAGCATACCTCTTCATCAAGCTTCCACCACTTAGGGTTGCCTCTTTCTTGTTAGGGGAGGTTCCAATGATGTGCTATGCAGAGGACAGATGGGCATTTAAGATGGCTTGAAACCCTGCCTTTTTGCCTTTGGTTACTGAGAAACCACTAACCGTCAATTTATTAATTATTGACTAGCCTAATTAATAAATTTACTTTTAATACCTGAAAATTTTGTCTTTTGGAATTTTATTTGCACAAATCCTATATATTTTATTTTATGCATTTAAAAATGTTATTCAGAGAAATAGATGCTTCCCCTGACTGCCAAAAAGCTCCATGACATGAAAAACATTAAGAACACATGCATTGTTATTGCTGAGTCATATTCAACTCTTAATGACCCAGTTGGGGTTTTCTTGACAGAGATACTAGAGTGGTTTGTCATTTCCTTCTTCAGTTCATTTTACAGATGATGAAACTGAGGCAAATAGTGTTAAGTACCTTGCCCAGGGTCACACAGCTAGTGTCTGGGGTTGGATTTGAACTCATGTTCTCCTGACTCCAGACCTGGCCACTGTGTCATTTGACTGTTCCTCACCCCCATCCTCTACACTAGAGGATCTTTAAGGTCCTTCCCAGCTCTAAATTTACGTTCCCATAACTTGTTCAGCATCACACAGCTGGTAAGTCCTAGAGTGTTCGAGCTGGGGGGAAACAGGGTAAGGTATAAAGCAGAAAACTCAGATATTTAATGCAGTTCAATGAGCATTTATTAAGCACGTGCTGGTCCCCAGGCACTGTTTCCAGCCCTGGGAAGATTTCAGAAGAAGCCAAAGGCATCATCCCACTGTTGAATAGTTGATGAATCAAAGTTGGCGCGTGAAATAGTTATCAGACAGTATGCAGAGCTTATTGACGCTAACTGGCCGTTGGAATTCAGAAACGGGGGAGATTCATGTACATGCACTAGGGTGTTCTAATAATGGAGCTCCTTAACCATATAAGTTACCAGGATGATGACGATGACAATGAGGAGGAGGAGGATGGTCTCACTGAAGAAGTTTAATAGGCAACCGGGTTTTGGGTTAGAAACTCTTCCTGCACGAAGGACAAAGCGAATACTATTACCTGGATTCAGCAGCTCCAGCGCCCGACTTTGTCTTAATGGCTTGGCAGAGGCGTCGAACTCATGGCCACAGAAACAAGTGGCCCAGAAAACTCCAAATGCAGCTTGAATCAGATTAAAATGTAATAGGAAAATGTTTAACAAAATAGATAAAAATGACAATACAAGATAGATAATGTTAATTTGTGGTTTTCTAAGTAGAAAAGCAGCCTGCAGGGATCTATTTCCATTTGAGCCGGCAATTCTAGAAGTGTAGACTAAATCCCTTCTATAGCGTGTTTGTATATAATTGTCCACATGTTGTTTGCTCCCCTAGACTTTGGGGTCCTTGAAAGCAGGGAATGTCTTTTGCCTTTCTTTGAAATATACTCCATGCTTAGCTCAATCCTTGGCAGATAGTAGGTGCTCAATGCATGTTTAATGATTCATTGACTTACTGTAGTTATGAAAGGACTGGACCCCCATCATTTCCATCATCCATTAACCTGGCTAAAAAGGAATAGGAAAGAGACTGAGTCTCTGTTTCTTCAAAGAAAGTCAAAAAAATCTCTGTCTCCAAAATCTCATTCTGTAGCCATCACTAATCATATAAATAAGGATTTTGGGGTGATTTTTTTTTAAGGAGAAAGAACAAGACAGCACCAATACTGAGAGAGTTGTAGACCAGGTGGCAAATGTGGACATTGGCCATGTTTGGCTAGCAGTCCACGAGGCTTCTTCTCTCTGTCTCCAGGCTCTCTTTTTTGTTCCCTTGCTAGCAGGGCAGAAAGAAGAGTGGGGGTCAGAAGTAAAAGCTCTGAAATTAACTTAGGAAGAGATGGTACTTGAGTTGGGCTTGGTTGGGGGAAGAGAGCACTGAAGTTCTCCATCAAAGGGGATGTTTAAATCAGTCAGTCAAGAAACATTTATTAAGTGCCTATTGTATGCTAAATACAATCTGGATAACCACTTGTCAGGGACCATGGAAATTCTAGCCAGACAGGACCCCATCTAAGCTAATCTCTTTGTTTTATTAATTTGAACCCTGGTCCTTTGCCTCTAAATTCAGTCCAGAATTCAGCATTATAAGAATCTAGATAAAGATTCTCTAATTAAAGATACTTAACCAGGGGGTCTCTGAACTTTTTTTGAACTTTGATAGCATTTCATTTTATTTTCCAATTACAGGTAAAGAAAGTTTTCAACGTTCACTATTATAAGATCTTGAGTCTAAACTTTTTTCTTCCTCCTTCCCTCCACTCCCCTTCCCAAGACTGCAAACAACAATCATATTAAACATATTTCCATATTAGTCATGTTGTAAAAAAGAATCAGAACAAAAAGGTAAAAACCAAGAGAAAGGGGAAAAACAAGAAAGGTGAAAAAAATATACTTTGATCTGCATTCAGACTCCACAGTTCTTTCTCTGGATGTGAATAGCATTTTTCATCATGAATCTTTTGGAATCATCTTGGATCATTGTATTACTGAGAAAAGCCAAGTCTATCAAAGTTGATCATGACACCATGTTGCTGTTACTGTGTACAGTGTTCTCCTGCTTCTGCTCACTTCACTCGGCATCAGATCACGTAAGTCTTTTCAGGTTCTTCTGAAATCTGCCTGCTCATCATTTCTTATAACACAATAGTATTCCATTACATTTGCCACAACAAAAAGAGCTGCTATAAATATTTTTGTACATGTGTGTCCTTTCCCCTTTTTATTATCTCTTTGGGATACAGAGCTAATAGTGGTATTGCTGGATCAAAGGCTATGCACAGTTTTATAGCTCTTTGGGCATAGTTCCATATTACTCTCCAGAATAGCTGGATCAGTTCACAACTCTAGTCTGTGAACTTTATTTTTTTTTTAATGTGTATGTTTTGATAGCTCTATTTCAATATAAGTGGTTTTCTTTAAAATCCCATGTATTTCATTTTATGTTTTCTGAGAAGAGCTCCATAGACTTCACCAGATTTCTAAAGAGGCACAAGACAAAAAAGTTAGGGACCTGTGAACTAGATGGACTCTGAGAGGTCCTTTCTCAATCTCAAGATTCTGAATCTGTAGTAGAGTGGGAGAAGTGGAAGAACATTGGGTTTGAAACCAGAAGTTGTTTAGTGTGGCCAACTCTTTGTAACTCCATCAGGGGTTTTCTTGGCAGAGATATTGGAACGTTCTGTTATTTCCTTCTCTAATTCATTTTACAGATGAGGAAACTGAGGCAAACAGGGTTAAGTGACTTGTCTGGGATTTTCCTGACTCCAGGTCCAGCACTCTATCCACTGTCCCATCTAGCTCCTGCCCTTACTATCTGTATGACCCAGGGCAAGTTTCTGTGCTTCAATGTACTCATCTGTAAAATGGTTGCCCTACTGATCTACCTTCTGGGTTAATTGTCAGAGTAGTGTTCTGAAAAGCATCAGATTCTAGAGCTGTGGCAATAGTACGATAATGGTGATGCTTGTTTGAGCTGTAGTAATGATAATTACCAAACTATTACTTGCTTAAAGATTATCCTATAATTGGGAAATCAGGGGTTCTGGGTCTTAGCCATTGGATCTGTCACTAACAAGTTGCAGGAGACTGCCCAAGTCAGTTCAGCTCTCCTTACCTTCCTCATTTATAAGATAAAGATGATCTCTCAGGTACCTTTCAAGTCCCCAAATTTATGATCTACTCTTCTAGATTGGAAAAGAATAGAGTTCTAATACACCAAATTTAATAGAGTTCTAATACACACACACACACACACACACACACACACACACAAAAGAGCTAGCTATCTTAACTTCTCATTCAGGGTTGGTTTGAAATAGAATCCTTATTTATGGATTCTCCCATTCATAGAGCAGAGCTCACATGAACACTATCAATTTCTTCAAAATTCTTAGACACGTTAAGAGACCCAGCATCTCTCTGCTTAGAAGTAGGTGGCATTGTCTTTGAAAAGAATATTGGAATTGAAGTCAAAAGGCCCTGGGTTTGAATTTTGATTCTGGATTTTACAAACTGGGCAACCTTGAACTAATCTCTGAGTTTCAGTTTCCCCATAAGTAAAATGGGCACATTGGTACTTGTACTATCTACATGCAGAGGAAAAGAGCTTTGTAAGTTTAAAAGAGCTATAGTGATGTGAATTACCATTGTACATCAAAGGTAGATCCAGAGATTCCCAGCAATGGGTAAGTGTTGCAGAGAGGCTGATTTAGGTTTGACAAAAGAAAAAACTTCCCTTACAATTAAAAGGACCAGGTACATCAATTGATGGAAAAAAATTGCTATAATTTTGCTTTGAAATAAAAAGGTTTCACTCTCTCTCTATTTCCCTTACTTTATGGACTATATATGTGTATGTATGTATTCTGCACCAATTGGCACACTTCTGTCCTTGCAGATAGTCTTTATTTCCCATGTTTTTATTAAAACTGACCAAAAGTAGAAGAGTCTGCTTCCATAGGTAGCAAATTTCTTCTCATGAGGGTCCTTAGGCAAAGACTGGATGACTGCTTTTTAAGAATTTTTTAGAGTAGGGAAGGTTTTTTTTTAATCTTATGGGTTGGATCAAATGGATCCAATAAGATAATATATGTACAGAAATTTGCAAACCTGAAAGTACTATATCAATGCTAGATATCATTATTACTAATTATTAAGTGGACACTAAAGTTCCTTGGGCAGTAGGTTGCACAGTGGTTAGAGCACTAGGCTTGGAATAAGGAAGACTCATCTTCATGAGATCAAATCCAGTCTCAGACACTTACTGTGTGACCCTGGGCAAGTCACTTAACCCTGTTTGCTTCATCTATAAAATGAGCTGGAGAAGGAAATGGCAAATCACTCCAGCATCTTTGCCAAGGAAAACCCCCAATGGGGTCACAAACAATTAGACATGGCTGAAACGACCTGAACAAGAACACAACAACAATGTTCCTTACAACTCTGAAAATCTCTGAAATTTCTTGCACTCTAAATTCTCAAGTCAGACTCCTCCTTTTCCAAATACCACAAGAGGGCACCACAAGTCCAGCTAAAAGCAGCCCTGAGGGACCAAGCATTCTAAAAATACTTCAATCCAATTCGCTTGCAAGTCATGGCAGCACTTTCCTGATGTCCTGGTCCTCTTTGAGAATGAAGGACAAACAACACAGCTAAGCAGCTTGAATCAAACTGTAGGAGCATAGAGAAGTGGGTCACCTTGTTGTCCTGAACACTATGAACAAAGGTTGCCCCTACAGTGTGTCCAGCCTGCCCGTGATTATATTAGCCAAGTGCCTGGGGAAGAGGGTGATGGGATTAGGAGCACACAAGCGAATCTGAAGGGTTTTTTGAATGCATGACATATTTCTACAAGACCTTCAATTGTGCAATAGAAAATACGTGTATATGACTTTTGTGGGGGCTGAACAAAGCCAAAGCTTGGGCCTCCAGAGTAAAAACATGCCAGGAACTTAGTCACTTAGCCTGTATAGGCCTCAGTTTCCACATCTGTAAAATGAGGGGATTTGATTAGATACTCTCCCTGAGGTTCCTTCCAGCTCTAAAATGTTCTGATTCTGTGACAACCCAGGATCTTCTTCAACAGCCTCATATGGCTGCCCAGAAGCATTACCTTGGAAATGATCACATTTTCGTAGGAACAAGGTCCTTCCTTCCTTCTCCACAATAACCCTGGAAGGTAGGTGATGCAGTGAGGATTATCCCCATTTTATTAAGCTTCAGAGAAGCTTAGTGAGTTGACTGTGGTCACAAAGTTAGAGCCTGAATTCAAATCCAGATCTGCAAGGACTATTGTTATAATTAAAAGCCTTGTGTGGTTTGAGGTTATTATTTTATGCCATAATGACAGGACTCTAATATGGAGTCATTTGGGCTAAGTGGTCCTAATGCCCATTGAAATATGTAGGCAAAATAAACAATTGCACTTTTCCACTGTTGATTCGGTGACAGATGCATGAAGCCTGCAGTTTTTGATGGGATGAACTCTTGACCTACTACAGGGGGACCCTGAGTCATTCTCCTTCTGCTACCTTAGTTGACATTAAACCCTCCCACTACATTGTAGTCAAGACAGAAAAAGTCCCCTTAGTGGAGCTTCATCCAAGTCTGATACAGATTAGGGACTCTGAGAACATTTCCACCACATCTGAACCTGATTAGAAACACCCCCTTCCAACATGTGGCACCAATTACCTGTTCTCAACCAAGTCCATTTTTATGGTATATGATCTTGTCACCTAAACCCCAACTTTGATTATATTTTGCCCCCAACACATCTCCCTCATCCTCTGGCTAGGCTGTTTTTTGCATGTGGGGACAAACTACTATTTGCTTATATTGTCATAATGTATATGTGTGGATACACACACATATACACATACATATATACACTATATATAGTGTCATAGTGTCTATCTGTATATACATATGCACATATATGTGCCATATATAGCATGCCATGCTGTATGTATATACACAAACATATATGTCTGTCTGTATGTATATGTACATATGTAGAGCTATATTTATTTGTTTATTTGCTGCATCAAATCACAATAAAGCACTTGATTGTGTTTCTTCCCCGAGTACCAATTTTCTAGAAATCACAACCCAGGTATTTGCTTTAACAGGAACCAATAACAATAAAAGCAGTCCCTGAAACCACATGAAGCGAGTATTTAATAGGCAAACAACATCTTAGCACTTTTATGAAAATAGTTTTGACCTCATGGTCCCCCTAAAAGAATCTCAGGGACCCCCAAGGATCCTCAGGTCACACTTTGAGTTACCTGGGACTTAAAGATTATTTGCCCAAGATCACTCAGCTAGTAAGTGTCAGAGACAGTGTTCATCTCACTATCCCAGGCTGCCTGCGGTGAAGACTGTAAAGATACTCTGCAACGACTCTGATAGCTGTGAGGGGGCCATTCAGGAATATCACCCCAACTGTCACCTTGAGCACCGTTCTCACTTCCTTTCAGCCAGTCATCCCCAAATCTCCAGACACAGGACAAAAGAGAAGATAGAAAGAGAGAAAGAGAGAGAGAGAGAGAGAGAGAGAGAGAGAGAGAGAGAGAGAGAAAGAGAAAGAAAAGAGAGAAAGAAAGAAGAAAGAAAGGAAGAAAGAAAGAAAGAAAGAAAAAGAAAGAAAGAAAGGAAGGAAGAAAAAAGAAAGGAAGGAAGAAAGAAAAAAGAAAGGAAGGAAGGAAGGAAGGAAGGAAGAAAGAGAAAGATACATAGAATGTAGGTAGGTACATAGGTAGGTAAATAGTTCGGTAGATGCTATAGTGCAGTGGTTATAAAACTTTTGAGTCTCAGGACCCCTTTATACTCTGCAAATTTATTGAGGACCCTAAGAGTTTCTCTTTATGTGGGTTATATTCAACAATGTGCTGGCAAATGTTTAACAGTGAGCTCTCTGGGAAAAAAGGTACACAGGACACATATTTAAGCTTGATCTGCATTATCAACATTTTCTCCACTACTCACTTAAGTCTAAACAACAAACAAAATAATGCACGAAGTCCTATTTTGAAGCATTTGCTGATTCTGGGGTGTAAATGCTCACACTTGGCTCTCAGGAGCCAGGTTGAGGCGACTCCAAAATATCTATCAGTATTTACTGTATTAGAAATTGCTAATTTATTAATGACTAGAAAATTCAGAAATAAATAAATAAAATAGAAATTAAAGCTGAAATTTTTCAAAGTATTTATTCATTTAAAAATAATTTTAAAATCCATTATAGGTTAATATAAATAACTTATTTTTTGAAAACTATTTTCCAAATAAAAAAATTTAGTGAGAAGAGTGATATTGTTCTACATAATTTTGTAAATCTCTTTCATGTCTGGTTTTGAAGATAACTGGATACTCAAATCTGTTTCTGCATTTGATTCATTATGATATATTGTTTTGGTTGAAGCATATGAAGAAAATCCTAACTAACACAGATATGTACCTGGAAAAAGGGAGGAGTATTTTAATAGGCAAATAACATCTTAGCCTTATTATAAAAAATAATTTTGGCTTTGTACCCCCCCCAAAGGTTTCAGAGATCCCCAGTAGAACTCAATCCCCACTTTCAGAACCATTGCCTTAGAGAATTACCTGGAGCTCTAAGATTATTTGCCCATGGTCACAGAGCCAGTAAGTGGCAGAGATCTGAACTCTGGCCTTTCTGAACCCAGGTCCAGTCTTTGATTTGCTACATGTACTGTCTTTTATCCAGTGTAGTCCAGAGGAACAATGCCGTTCATCCAAAGGCACATAAATTATAGAACTAGGATCAGAACCCAGGTCTTCTGATTCCAAATCCTATGTTCTTTCTATTAGAACATGAGCTAGAACCTACAATCCCCAATCACTCAGTCTTCCCAAATAGGAAGGGTTTTTTTTTTCTCATCCAAACTCCCCTTTACCACCTTTGCAGGGAGGTAATCAGGTTGGCCTGACTCTCTCTCCCAAATCTCCTGCCTACTCTGGAGCTGATTCCTCTTCCTGCCACCTCCATACTCGCCAACCTTAGGGTTTGGCTGGCATACTGGCAGAGCTAGAGGGGACTTGTTGCTCAGGCAGCCTTCCAGGGCTCTTCCCCACTCCTTCCTTGGTCTGACAACTCAATCGACTTGACGTGACAGGAAATAGGAATGAGTGGCAGGGGCCAGTCGCCAAGACATACAGGTAGGGAGGGAGAGAGAGAGATTTCTGGGAACTTGCTTTGCCCTTGTCTTAGAAGATAGCTGCCTCACCAGTAAATGTGCCTCAGAGCAGGAGATGATCAGTCTCTTGGAATTTCCTTTTCTGAGGCCATTAGCCAGCAAGGGATGAAGCAGAGAGAGAAAGGGAAGGAAACAGAATTGGTGAGATAATAGTCCCAAAGCAAGAAAAAGCTGTGCAGACATTAAACATCATCACAATTCTGACTAGTAAACGTCTTGGAGCCGGAGCTGCTGTTCCTTTCTGAAAAAAAGTCCTCCAATTGTTGACTTAAAAAAAAATTATACTGGCTAATTTGCATGTTCATTTGCATTCTCATTTGCATAAGGCTCTTTTGATGTCTAAAAGCACTAAAATTTCCCCAGCCTCTGCTCCTTTTCCAATCCCTTTTCCCCCTCCCAAGTAGCCCCAGTGAAAAAAAGGTTCCAAACCTCACATATCCCTACATTAGCTATCTGCCCCCAAATATCTCTCCAATCTAGGCGGAAAATTAGAGTCATCTCAAAGTGGTAAGGAGGAGGGAGGGAGAAAGAGAAGGAGAAAGAAGTAGGAACCTCTTGCTGACAGCCAGGGCAGCAGATTGCCAAGTTTACAGTCAATTACAGGGCTTTAACTTTGGGGGAAATGGAACAGAAATAACTAATTCTCCCCTCCAAATTCTGGCCACATTCTTCATCTTGATTGAGACCCTGCCCTGAACTAGTGGTTCAGGAAGGAAGTGTGGAAGTAGTGGAAAGACCACAGACTTTGGAGTACCAAGACCTGAGTTTGAACTAGGTCTCTCCTGTTATTGGCTGCATAATTTGGGCAAGTCATTTAACCTTTCTGAGCCTGTTTCCTTACCTGTAAAATAAAGAATTAGATTAGATTGCCTACAAGATTTCTTCTAACCCTTGTTCATTGTTTTCAGTTGTGTCCAACTCTTTGTAATCCCATTTGGGTTTTCTTGGCAAAGATATTAGAGTGGTTTGCCATTTCCTTCTCCAGCTCACTTTACAGATGAGGAAACTGAGGCAAACAGGATTAAGTGACTTGCCCAGGGTCACACAGCTAGTAAGTGTCTGAGGCCAGATTTGAACTCAGGAAGATGAGTCTTCCTGACTCCAGACCCAGAATTCTAACAACTGTGCCACCTAGCTGCCCACTCAACTCTAAAATTTCAGGATTCTATAAGACCATTTCAAATCCTGATTCCACTAGGCCACTCTTAACCACAATCTGCCACCTTGGGTATGAGGGTAAAAGAAAAGAAAAGGATCTATGTTTGGCCACATACCATTTAAGATTCTAATCAATGACTTGGTTAAAGGCATAGATATTATATTTATCAAAATTTGCAGATACAAAAAGATCTCTGTAGGCTGTAAGTTGGGTTAGATCTTAGAAGATAACAACAGGAACAAAGGCAAATTCTTGCGCTCAGTTTCAGAAATTGGCTTGTGAAGTAAATGGTGAGGGAAATACATCTAGGTAGGCCAAAAAGAGGGTTAAGGGTTTGGATGAAATGTAAGCTCAAAATTAGCCAACAGTTTAAAATGGTAAATGGTAAAATGCTATCTTGGGCTGCATTAGAAGCCTAGCACTAAAGACTAGAGAGGTGAAGCTCCCTCTGTCCTTCACTCTGACCAGACCACACCTGGATTACTGTGTCCGGGTCAGAGAGTCACAATTTAGAAAGGACATTTGTAAGCTGAAAAGTATCCATAAGAGGGTCATAAGAATGATAAAGAACTTTGAGATTGGAGCAATGAGTATTCCTTGAAGGAACTGGGGTGGTGGAGAATTGTACAGACATGAAGGAACTGGGGGGGGGGAGGGAGAAGAGAAGATTTAAGTAAGGACATTATCACTGTCTTCAAATATTTGAAGGGGTTTGGTTTTTTCTGCTTAGCCCCCAAAGACAGAATCAGGTACAAGTGGCGGTTGTGAAGACGCAGACGTAAAAAAAACCATACTAACATTTACACTCTAAATTTTAGAACCATCTAAAGATGGAATTAGCTGTATCTGGAGATGCGGGAGCCTGCCCTGCCCTGGAGGTCTTTAACAAAGGTTGCACGACCACTTGTTGAGGATATCAGGGGATTCTTGTTCAAATATGAGTTGGATCAGATGGGTTCTGAGGTTCTTTCCAACACTGAGATCCTGTGATTCTGGGAAGAGGAAGAGTAGGAGGAGGTAGGCCTTGACATTCAGAAATGGGAGAGCAGTATTAAGGCTTCCCAGAGAAGATATGGTACAGCCCCCTATCCCCCGTAATCCCCACATCTCCTCCTTTTTCCATGGCTATGTTCAGTGCCCATTGCTTTGATGGGAGTGCCTCACCCACTCTGACAAATCCTGACCAAAGAAAGGGTATTTAGAGAGCTCTATCAGCATTTCTTCTATCCTTTCTTCCTTCCCTCACATTCCAATCCAAAGCGGAAAAAATTTTAAATGGCTACCATATTTAAGGCACTATGTCAGGCACTGGAGAATCAGAGATGAGAACAGCATGGCTTCTGCCCTCAAGAGGCTTAACAATCTATTTAGGAGAACACAGGTAAGTATGATGCAAGATAGTCTGTTAAAAGAAAGAGCAGAAAGAGATAAATTGCTTTAGGAAAATTAGAGGAGGACTGGAGGATTGGGAACCAAAGAAAACTATCTACTGGTGGTTGGCCCTTGAGCTGGGTATTGGGAGAAGGAAAAACTTCAACAGATTCATATGCAGAATGAAGTATATTACAGGCCTCAAGGACAGCCTATGTGACTGCATTGAGGTAGGTGAGAGAGGGCAGGGAATCATGAGGAAATAACTGGGAGTCCAGCTTGGTCAGAGCATAGGGCCCTAGCTGTCAACTAGTTGATCTAATCAAATGAAAGAATATTTGTGAAGTGCTCGAAGTGCTTGGCACATAGTAAGGGTTATAGAAATGTTAGCTATTATGATGCCTACTTGGGGTTAGAAGACCTTTCTTCTCTCTCCCATCAGGGAGCATTTGTCCATTTTCACAGGGGTCTTTAGTTAGAGTAGCCATAATCTTGGCAATTCCAGGCCAAGAAAAAGTAGGAATGGTGGGGATGGAATGACTCCCATTATGTTGTATCAAGTAGAAATAAATCTTGGAGATGAATAGTTAACAGTTAACGTTAAGCTGAAACAAATTTGAAGATATCTGTTCCAGTCCCCTCATTTTACATAGTAGGAAACTAAAGGGCAGAAAAAGGAAGTGATTTGTCCAAAGCCCCCAGACCCAGGACAGAGGTCCATCTCCTTCCCCTGTGCATCCTTAACCTTGAGTACTGGGATGTGCCTCAAACACCCTGGTGCTATGACTGATAGCACTAAAAGGGACCTTAGAAACAATCTAGTTCAGACCCCTCTTTTTTCAAATGAGGAAACTGAACCCCAGAAAAGTAAAGTGATTTGCACAAAGTCACAAATAGTAGGACCTGGCTGCCAGTCTAGATCTTCCAATTTGAACGCATTGTTTTTCACTATACAGTGTTGCCTCTCTGTCAAAATGTAGAGCTGTGAGAAGAGAAGGCTGAGGTTTGAGGTAGGGGGAACATGCCACCTTGACCTCTGTCCCAACCCAACTCTACCTTGGTCAGGATGGCCCTGGGGCATCAGGTTTTCCAAATTGGCAAGAAAACAGTCTGCAGGCTGGAAGACTCCATCCAGTGCCTGGGCCCCTCTCAAGGGAGGCCAGCCCCACCCAGACAGAGCCCAACCCATCCATTGTTTTTTCCAAAGCACTGCTGACCCAGAAGGAGGTGGGTGCTTTGGAGAAAGGGGTCAGGCTCTGGAGCCAAGAGTAGTATTTTCTGAATTTGAAGCCACTCCGTGAATTCTGATATGCAAATGACATGCAAATTTAAATGATATGCACCACAGTCAGGAACCAAGGCGTTTTTCTAAGGTAACAATTGTAAGGTAGTAGTCGTGTAAGAGAGGCCAGTCCAGGGGAAGGGGACCTGCATTTGGAAGGGTAGGAGGACAAAAGGAGAGAAGAAATGAGTCAGTAGCCAGAGCTTTGACTGGGAAAACGAGGCTCTTGGGTCCTCTATGCCTCTGAAACAAAGCAAGATGAACTCCCCCATGCTTCCATGCAATCTTTGGCTGTTTTTTATTTTTTTCACCTCTGTCTCCTAACTCATGGGAGAACTCTTCTCTCTTCCCTTCGCCTCCCTCTCTCAAGTGAATGGGAGGAAAACATATCATGACTTAAGGCAACTGGCAAGAAGGTGACTTCTAAGGATGCCAAAAGGCTGCCATTTGCTAGACTAATGATCTTGGAAAAGTCATGTAACTTTGCCAAGCCTCATCTATCAAACAGGAATAATTGTACTTGTACAACCAACATCACAGGGACCACAGATCACAGATTTAGAACTGAAGTCACTGAATTGAATCCCCATAGGTGGGGAAACTGAGACCAGGAGAGGTTAAGTAATTTGCCTAGGGTCACACAGGTAATATGAGGTCTTCCTGACTCCAAGTCTAGCAGCTTCCCCAAGAAGTGAGAATCAGTGGAGACAAAAAAAATGATGAACGTAAACTGTTTTCCAAACTAAAGCAATAGACAAGTGTTATCTATTATAATTATTATTATTAAGTGCTTGATTCTGGGAAAGGCTACAAAAGAAACCTATGAGCAATAAAGGAGGCCCAGCTGTCCCAGGCCACTTCCAGATCAATTTTTAGGCTTTGAGAGGAGAGAGTAAGATGGAACCAGAGCAGAGATTAGGGGAAGAACTGAGTGGTTGTTTTCCAATACAAGATCTAAAGTTGAATGGGTCTTTGGACCCATTTTAGCCCAGAAGTCTTTAACATGGGTCCATGAACCTGCGGCTAAAAAAAAAAAAAGATAACTGTATTCAGTATAATTGGCTTCCTCTGTAACCCTATGTATTTTATTTTATGCATTTAAAAATATGATTCTAAGGAGGGGTCCCGAGGCTTCACTGGACTGACAGAGGGGACCAAGACACATAAAAAGGTTAAGGACCTCTGATCAAGTCTAGCCTAATCCTCCAACTTTAGGTCAACCAAGCCCCAGGCAGAGGAATCAATTTTGTCCAATGTGCCACAAGTAGTAAGTGAAATTTGAACCCAGGTCCTTTCACTCCAAATTCGATGGGTTTTTTTTTCCTACCACATTGGGTTTATCTTCGACCAAAAGCTCTCCTTCCCAGAGTTCCTGAATTACTAAGATGAGGAATAAATCTTAGAGTGAAGACAGAGCAAGCTTCTAGTCTTGGATTTTGGCCCAGGGCACCTGAACTTCCACCACTGGAGCTCCTTGCCCTCATCCCTATACTTAGTCCCCCAGCTCCCTGTATGCAAATGATCAATTTGCATGGGCCACCTGCCAGGCTAGGAGACCCTGCCAGGGAAGGTGTGGCCCCAGTCAGTCCCAGCAGGCAGCTCCTTCTGCAGTGTCTCATGCTCACCTAGAGAAGAAAACTCAGCAGCTCTGGGCTGGTAGCAGCGTTAGTCGGCAGTGGATTGTCAGGGTTGCTGGGAGGGTAAGGGGATCCTGGCTGCCCAAGGGGACCAGCTGGGGCGAACAAACGGGGCCTGGGTGGGTACTGGCTTTGGCCCTATCTCAGGCAGGATGGTGAATTTGGAATCCATGCACACAGGTGAGGGGACTGAGCGAATGGGATCTGACAGGTGTCACCCTGGGTAGCTGTTCTGGGCAGCCCTCTAGGGCTGGGGGTGGGCATAAAGAAAGATTGATTTCCCAAAGGCTTATCCTACTACCAGTTGGGGTGATGGTGTTATCCAGTCTTTGGTAACATAGACTGGGGAATGGAGCACACTGTATAAAGAGAAAAGGACAGACTAAGAGAAAGAGATAAGGGAACCAGGAAGAAGAAGGTGGAGGGAATGCTTCAGGAGGGAAGGGGGGAAAACGAGGTAGGCATTTGTAATGGGATGATTTAGGATGTGTGGGATAGATATAGGGATAGTTATCTCTCTGTGAGGTGTGTCTGTATTCACACGATTCAGGGGATTCAGAAGTTGGGAGCCAATGCACACATATGAAATCCACCTACCCCCTCTGACTCATAAGGTTATGGGCACATATGTCAGGGTGGGATTGAAGATACGTGCTCATTTCTAAGATGAAGGTGTCTATTGGAGCTCTCTGGAAAAGGGCATAGGAGGGGACAAAGCATCTGCATGTGTGGATGCAAAGCATTCGCACTGGATTGCAGCCCCCTCCTATCCATACATGTCAGAGGACTACACATCCACATGTGTGTCCTGGGGCAAAGTCTAGAAGAGTTTGCCCATATGTCAGGTGGTGGGTTGCGGGGGTTGAAGATG
The DNA here is from genome assembly GCA_028627135.1 of Pseudochirops cupreus. NCBI lineage: Eukaryota > Metazoa > Chordata > Mammalia > Diprotodontia > Pseudocheiridae > Pseudochirops > Pseudochirops cupreus. The sequence continues at coordinate 267,145,546 of CM053582.1, forward strand.
CCTGCACATGTGTGTGAGGTGTGTCTGCATGTGTTGGGAGGTGTGTCCGCCCACGTGCTGTGGGGATCTTGGCTGGCTCGATAGGCTCAGTGCATGGCGGTGCCGAAGAGCCTGTGTGCATATTCTGGGCTGGGTCTGTGTCCTTTGCGGGAGCTGATCGGAGCCACGGATTAGGGGAGAGCATGCACATGGGGCTGTGGGGTAGGTACTTGTGTCCATTTGTTTGTCCTGGGGTGGCCACCATACTTCCAGGGTCCCCTATGACTTGGGTAGGGGCCGAGGGTCAATGGGAACACAGCCTGGAGTTGGTTTTTGCTGGGTAAACAGTGACTGAGATCTGGAGAGATCAAGCCCAAATCCATTCACCTTGATTCCCTCCTCCCCTACCTAGGCTAGGCTAAAAGCAGGAAGACAAAAGTGCCAAGGAGATAAGAGATCTTACTGTGAGTTGGCACTGAGCTGGATCCCACCTCAGACAAGCTATTTTTCTCTTTGATTTTCCAATGTCATTGACTTGGGAGGCTGCGGACTGGACTATATAACTTTTTAGATTCCAGGGTTTGAGCAGCTAGCTTCTTCATACATTTATCCCTGTCCTAAAGGGTACAGAGGGAGTACTTCTTCAATCCCAACGCAGAAAATTGGAGTAGGCAAAAGACATTTGCCCTCTTTCTACAAGCTGTAGGAACAGGGAAGTTATTAAAGTATCTGGATTCTACAGCTCCAAAGCAGCAAAAGGGAGACTCAGAACCCTTTGTGAGGTATGGACAGTAAGTGAATTCCAGAAGCCGAGCTAGCCAGGACCTCCAAGGAGTCAAGCTCAGCTCCCAAGGACAAAAGCATAATTCAAGCTGGGAAACAGCTTTCTCTTCCACAGAACTGGCTTGTAGAACTTGAGCATGAGCAAGGACCAGGACAGAGTGCTGTTGGGAGGTGGTTTCTAGACCCTAAAGAATAAACATGACCGTCATAATATTGTTCCTCTCAGCCTATGTAGAGTTATCCATGGGATGTCTACAAAGCGCTTCTATATACTTTATCTCATTTGTTTACAAACATGTGGCTGGGAATGTTTGGAAGCTGATTCTACTTAATTTGGGAAGGTGAGCTTTGGGCAAGTAGGCAGGTCTCCCCCCTTCCCACTTACCTCAAAATGAAGACCCTCTGCTTGGAATGGAAGCTGGGATTCTCTTCAGGTATTGCTATCACAATGTCAGATGGGGTGGGTGGTGATAGCCAGGGACATCCCCCTAGTGATCTTCAGTGTGAGGACCAGAGACCTCCTAGGGCTTTCCTCATATTATTCATTACTAATTGTAATAGCAGATAGTAGCTCATATTCATATAACTCTTCAACCCTTGAGTGGAGGTGGAGGTGGAGGGAGAGCCAAGACCCAGCAAAGGAGAATCCTCAAGAACTTGGAGCCAAGTCTGGCACTAGGAGCATTTCATATCAGGGATTAGAAGGCTGTCATCAACTTTAGATCCAGGGAGATTGAGGGTTCAGGTGACAACATGTGAAGGACAGAATTCCCATTCAGTTCATCTTTAAACTCCTGAGGAAAACTCTCATCTCATTATTCTCTCCATATGTCTTTGTAAGCCATAACTTTTGGTAGCAAAGAGATAGGGGGCAAGGAGGAGGGAGGAAAAATGGGGCTAAGTGAAAGGTGGTGCATGTTAGTGTTGAATTCCCAGATAATTCTTTCTCTGATCAGTGCGTAGGCAAAATATGCATGAAATCCTCTCTGTGGGATCTCTCAATTAGGACCTACCTCTCACTGAGCTCCCTTTCTCCGTCTAGGCTCTTCTACAGGGTTTCTTAGTCTAGAGTTTCCTCCCTGAGGAGTTTCTCTCAGTTGGAAGCCTCTCTATGAGATCTCCTTTGGTATGGACCTTCTTGGTAGAGTTACCTTTTGTCTGAGCCCCCTATGAGATTTCCCTTGGGTCAAGATCTAGAGGGGCCTCTCACATTCTAGGCTCCTTCCAAAGTCTTGAGTCTAGTAGCTACTTCATAAATGTTTGTGGAATTGGTTATATGTTGTTACATTTATCTAGGGTCCTCTATAGGGTCTCTGACTTTCTGAGGGATGCCCCTTGGTCTCAATTCCTCTGGAAAGTCTTTGTTTGGGGCTCTTTGTTGAGTATCTCTCTTTGTATGAACAAACCCCTTTTGGGGGAAATTTCTCACAATCTGGGGTTCTTTGTGATATCCTCCTATGGGGAAAATCTTCTGCGGAGTCCCTCTTAGTATGGGGTCTTCTGTGAGTCTTGTCTCACTTTTGGGGCCCCTTCTGTAGGGTTTCTATAATTGTAAAGCACCCTTAGTTGGGACATTCAGTGTGATCTATCCCACTCTCAAGTCAATGAACTCCTTCACCTTTTTGACAACTGTAATCAGGTTGAAATTCTCCTTTGCCTTTACTAGTCTTGTATCCTACTATTCCTGATAAGTGGTCAGTGAGTCAAAAGAGTGTTGATTAAGCCCTTACTGTGTGCCAGGTAAATATTAATTTCCCTTTATATTCTCCTGCTCCCATGCCCACCCAAGATCCTTCTCCATCAAAGCTCCAGCCAATTTTGGAAAACTATCTTTTGCGTGTTTGTTTCTGTTTTGGAAATGATCTGGAGGGCAGGGGTGGAAAGTCTTGGAATCAGGTTGGCATAGGACCATCCCCCAGTCAACGAACTGTAACTCCTGAGTCAGCCCATGCTATATCATCATTCTCTTTTCTCATTTCTAGAAAGTCTCCCAGCTCTGTCTGATAGTCTAGTGTTAAAGCCATGATTCACTCCAGCTTGGCAGCCTTGGGACTTTGTACTTTATAGAATATCTCTCACAAAAGGATCCCTAAAGCCTGAGCAGGCATGAGGTCACCTGCCCTGGGAGCATCCCTGACAAAGGAAGGGGCTCCTCTCTCCTACTCAGGGAAGAGCAGGCACCAAACTACTAGTCACAGAGAGAAGGTAGATAGAGAACAGAGAAGACTACAGAGTCTTATCGCCAGAAGAATCCTAAAATTGATCTAGTCTAATATTATTACACAAATAAGAAAATCGAGGCCCAGAGTGGAATGACTTGATCAAAGGTACGTAGCTAATTAGTAGCAGGGTTGAGAGCAGAACTCAATAGACTCCCAGTTCAATATTTCCCCCATTGCTTTCAGAGAGTCCTTCCCAGCTGCCCCCTGCTCCTCTGTTCAGTCTTGAAACTATGAACTATTCTATGTCCACCAAAACTCAGACAAAAGAGGATGAGCAGTTGTCTCAGCAGAAGGATGCCAGTTAGACCTCAAAAAATGCCTTTTGGGCTGGGAGGCAACACTCACCGTAAAAGGGTGTGGAATAATAGCAGCTCACATTCATAGCCCCCTGTATGATTTACAAAGCACTTGTGCTACTTACACATAAGGAAACTAAGGCACGGAAAAGTTAAATGATTTGCTCCAAGGTCACACAGGTAGTAAGCAGAGAATCTGGGACAAAAGCTCAGGTCTCCAGATGCCCAGGTTGTCTCTCTTTTCATTGCCCAGTTCTCCTCCTGGGAGGTTTAAAGAATGCTCTCGAAGGAAGGTGATAGATAATAGTAGAGCAAAACTTTTAAGACCCCTTCCTAAGGTATTTGAATCTTTGTCAAATTGCCCCCTCTTCACTTAGAGAGGATTCTGGAGGGAGTCAGCTTTTCTCAGGGAGATGAGGGAAAGGGATTGATTCCCTTCTGAGAGAAGGGCTGGAGGAGAATGAGGTCTTGAGATCTCTGGCCACAGAGTCACAAGGTTTAGAGCTAGGAAGGTGTTTAGAGATCATCTCAATCCAATCTCTCATTGTTTGTTTGGTTTTTTTTAGAAGAATAAAATTATTTAATCAGTTAAATTATTTAATATTATTTCTTTACCCCTAAGATTTTAAGTATAATGTTTTATCTGCTAATGGTATCCATTTTTACTCTCATCTTGCCCCAAATTCATGATTGGAAATACTGTATTTTCAATATTTAGTTGAAGTACAATACCTCTCATATTGGGCCTTCACTTTAAATCTATATGAATGCCAAAGAGTGGTTCACAGCACAATTTCTAAACCTTACCACATCAAAACAATGATGTTATATATGATACATATACATACATAACATATAAAATTTCACAAGAAGACAAATTGGAAATACCCAACCAATATAAATCCTTTTCAAATAAAATTGGATTGAAGAACAAAGGAACCATTCCCCCAGTCCAGCCATAGTGGATATATCATTGCACTCAACTTGTCAGGTCTCCATTTTGAGTTATGACTGTAATGGCTCTCTTTTAAAAAAATATTGTTATTTATTCTTAACATTCTTTTTTTTAAGTTTAAGTTCCAAATTTTCTCCTTTCCTCCCACCCCTTTCCCATCCACTAAAAAAACAAGCAAAATGATATCAATTGCATATGAAACTATGTAAGACATTTCCACATTAGTCATATTGCCCCCCTCTCCTCAAAGCAACAAAAAATAAAGTTAGAAAGTCATACTTCAGTTTGCATTCAGAGTTCATCAGTTCTTTCTCTGGAGGTGGATAGCATTTTTTCATCATGTGTCCTTTAGAATTGTTTTGGATCATTGTATTGATCAGAGTAGCCAGGTCTTTCACAGTTGATCATCATTACAACATTGCTGTTACTGTGTACAATGCTCTCTTAGTTCTTCTCACTTTCATATAGATCTTCCCTTTTTTTTTCTCCTGAAACCGAGCTGCTCATCATTTCTATAATTTTTTTTTGAGTGGGTAAGGTAGGGCAGTTGGGGTTAAATGACTTGCCCAAGGTCACATGGCTAATTTTTGTGTTAAATGTCTGAGTCAGGATTTGAACTCAAGTCCTCCTGACTCCAGGGCCATTGCTCTATTCACTGCACCACCTAGTCACCCCTGTGCTCATCATTTCTTATAACACAACAGTTTTCTGTCACAATCATATACCACAACTTGTTCAGTCGTTCCCTAGTGGATGGGCTTCCTTTCAATTTCCAATTGTACAAAAAGAGTTGCTATAAATATTGATATACATGTAAGTCTTTTTTCTTTTTCTTTGCTCTCTCTGGGGCACAGACCTAGCAGTGGTATTGCTGGGTCAGAGGATATGCACAGTTTTATAACTCTTTGACATGGTTCCAAATTGTTCTCCAGAATGATTGTACTAGTTTATAACTCTGTCATTAATTTATTAGCATACCTATTTTCCCTCATCCCCTTTAGCATTTGTCATTTCTCACCTGTATGAAATGGCACCCCAAAGTTGTTTTAATTTTCATTTCTCTAATCAATAGTGACTTAGAGCATTTTTTTCACATGACTAATGGTAGCTTTGATTTCTTCTTCTGAAAGCTGCTTATTCATATCCTTTGTCCATTTACAAATTGGGGAATGGTTATTTTTTTAAAATAAACTTGACTCAGTTCCCTACACATTTGAGAAATGAGGTCTTTATCAGAGAAAGTTGCTATAATTTTTTTTGATATTACTTCATTGTCTATGGGACTTGAGCAAAATGTAGTTTCCCTGATTATCTCTTTTAATTAGGTTTATTTTTCCTTGATTTGCCTGAGATTATGATTACTACCTCTGCCTTTTTTATTTCAACTGAAACATACCAGATTCTGTTCCAACCCTTTATTTTAACTCTGTGTCTCTTTCCATTTCAAGTGTGCCTCTTATAGACAACATATTGTTGGATTCTGGTTTCTAATCCGTCCTGCTATCCACTTCCATTTTATGGGTGAACTGTTAACTCTCTTTTCATAATTTTCTTGCATCACTCTAATTTCTTTTCCAAATTTTCCCTCTGTTACTCTTATCACTTTCTTTAATGCTTCCAGGAATTCTTGTTGGGCTTGGGTCTGATGACCATTTTTCCTTGAGGCTTTGGTTGTAGTTGTTTTCATGTTATTGTCTTTTTCTGAGTTTGTGTTTTGGACTTGCCTGCCAGCATAGTAGTTTTTTATGGACAAGTTTTTTTTTGGTTGTTGTTTGCTCATTTTTCCAGCCTATTTCTTGACTTTGAACTTTGTGTTAAAGTTGGGCTCTGCTCACCTTGGAGTGGGGAGGAGCTGTACCAAAACTCAGGCTTTTTCATGCTGCTGATAGCAGAGCTAGTTCTGGGGGTCTGTAAGTTTTGGGTGCTTCCAAGATGGTGTGATCTACAGAGAGGTGTGACCACTGGCCTCTTGGCCTGCACTCTAGTCTTTACCCAAGAAGGGTCCCTGCTACCCTGCAGACATAAGCACTAGTGTTCCTCTTGGTCCTAAAATTATGACCAGGTACCCTACTTTCCTGTAGCCAAAGGTACTAGTGCTCCTCTCCACTCTGTTAACATAACCCAGAACTGCTTAACCCAATACAGTTGCCAATAAACACCAACTCCACCCAGTGCCAGGAATAGGTTGCTATAATCTCTTTCTGACCAGTTGTCTGACCCCCTTACCATCTCTGGGCTGAGAACCCCTAAAACTGCTGTTGCTGCCTCTAAGGTCTGAAGCTGGTGCTGCCACCATGTGTGTACACTCTGGACAGGCCTCCACCCCTGTGTGGCAGACATCTCCTGCCAAACTCCTAAGTTGACTTAGGCTGGAAAAATGTCTCACCTTGACCTTTTGTTGGCTCTGCCATGCCAAAATTTGATTTGAGGTACTATTTTAGAGTTGTTTGTAGGGAAATGTTGGGAGAGTTCAACTGGGTTGCTGCTTCTTCTCCATCATCTTCCCTTCCCTCCCAATCCCTCATTGTTCAGATAAGGAAAATGGAAGCTTTGTTAATGACTTACCTGTGGTCACACTGTAATATGAAGCAGATCTTAGATTTGAAATCGGGCTCCCTGGTCCATTGTTTTGTTTTGTTTTTTCACTACTTCCACTTGTCCCTGAAACCAAAGGGGCTTGACAAGGCATTCTGCAGATGCAGGCTATATAGTCTGCAAAAAGAGGAGCAGTTCAGACCTCAGGTAGCCCCTGCCCCTTAGGGAAAGACTAGAAAATGAGCTTTCCATAGAATACTAAGGAGATTGGGGTGGGGCAGGGACTCACTAGGGTTGTGTGTTGGTGAGAGCATGCATATGAATGCTCATAGACATGTAAGAAGAGATAACTCTTCTTGAGGGCTTTGAATAAGGCTAATGTGAATATCTGCTCTCAGGACAGCTCATATGTGTGACTGTCCTCCAATATGTTCCCAGGATGGCTAAAATGGTAGCTGGGGGATTTATGTCTAGCATTTCAGAAGATTTGTTGTGTCAAGAAGCTAACTCTACCCTCTCCCCTTGTCATCTCTCCCTAACCATGACTAAGAAAAAGAGTGACTGGGGACACCCAATCAAGAGATGACTGATAAGAAAAGAGTTAGGAATGAGGCACCTGAACCCTTCTTAAATTCATGCCTGGCAAATTCTGTCCCACATGCAAAGGGTTAAGAATTATATAGCATTGATTCCTTCATGGACTGAGAATACACACAATTGTTTCATTAACTAACTTTGGTACCTTCCCCAGAAGGGGCTGGTTCTACAGTTATTTCACACCTATCATTGACCCTACATCTATAAAATCTCATTTCCTTGTCATGGTTAAGTGTGTCTGATACCACATCAAAAGGTGTTCTTAACCATAGCTAAGCTAGGACTAAATATTAAGCCAGTTCAAAGAATGAATGTGATGCTACTGCTAATCTTAGCTTCTTGGTGATATAGAGGATGTGTATTTAAAAAAAAAACAAAAGAAAAATAGCCATGTTTTTATAATGTTTTAAGGTTTGCAAAGTCCTTCCTTAGGAGGTGGGTAGTATTGTCTTAGAAGACAGTGTTGCATAGTGGGAGTAGTTGGACTAGGAATCAGAAGACCTAGCTTCTAATTCTGGTTCTTATGCTATGTGACCTGGAGCAAGCCATTCTATCTCTCAGTTTCTTCATCTCTAAAATGAAATAGTTGGATCAGATCTCAAAGGTCCCTCCCAATGATGGCATGACATATATGATTCTTCCCAATTTTGCATATGATGACACTGAGTCTCAGAGAGGCTTTTTCAAAATCACCTGGCTTGTGAAGTATCAGAACCAGAATTTGTTCATTTCTTAATTTAATTTAAATTAATTTTTTGTTATATTTTAAATTTTGAACTGTCTCCCTCCCTCCCTTTCCTGCCCTAGAGAAGGCCACCATATGACACAGAGATAGATAGATAGATAGACAGATAGATAGATAGGTAGATAGATAGATGGATGGATATAGATAGATATTCATTTTGTGTGTGTGCGTGTGTGTGTGTGTGTGTGTGTGTGTGTGTGTGTGTGTGTGTGTGTGTGTAAAACCATACTATGTATACTTCTATTAATCAGCTCTTTCTCTGGAAATGGAGAGCATCTTCCTTCAAGGGTCCTTTGTAGTCGAATTGAGTATTTCTAATACCAAGAATAACTTAGTTGTTCACAGTTATTCTTTGAACAACATTGTTGTTACTACATACAACATTCTCTTGGTTCTGCCTATTTCACTCTTTGTTATTTCATAAAAGTCTTTTTACGTTTTTCTAAAAATCAACCTGCTCATAATTTCCTACAGCACAGTAGTGTTCCATCACACAGAACTGGGATTTGAATACAAATCTCTTCACTCCAAATTAAATAGAAGTTGAAGAAAAGTACCTAGGTGAGGGTATACAATCACAGGCACAAGGTTATATTATATCCTTCTTAAGCTAGGAGTTTGAAATAAATTTATGAAAAGGAATAATTCACAGTGCTTTTCACTTGAAAGTCTCTGAGAATGTCCTGATTTCCTTTAGAGAAAAGTATGATGCAGCCAAGAAGAGCCTAAGGCCACTGGGTAAAAATAAGAAGACAAAGAAAGTAATCATCAGGACTGACAAGACTACAGGTTAAAGTTTTCCATGGAAAAGACCACCCCCTCCTATTCCTTCATCTATGCTGCATGGGGTTTCTGATAAGGAAGCATCAGCTAAAGGGGTGGTCTTCAAGTTCAGGTCAAGGACTGAAAGAAATACAATTAATTTCATGCAGGAGTGGAGCAACAGGAGGAGAAATCTTTCCAAAGGGTACAGAGGAATAAGACCACCTGTTCTTCATGTTCAATTAGGATGGGAAGAGCCTCCCAAATATAAAACTTGAAAAGGAGGAAGGGAGTGAAAGAATTTATAATAACGCTACAAAGTATTTTCCTCAAAACAACCCTGTGAGGTGAAAAGTATGAGCATTATTAATATCTATTTTACAGCTGAGGAAACCAAGAGGTCAAATGACTTTGACTTGCCTGAGGTTGCTCATTTTTAGAGCTAGGTCGCATGGCTCTAAGAGCTCTGTCCACTATTCCATGCTGCTTCTTAAATTGTAGTCTTCTATGCCTTGTTCTCCTATGTGTCCAGGAAAGAGTTTTGTTGTGCTCTTGCTCAGAGTTAGGGCAATGGCATTGTAAAAATCCATGCCTGGGTTTTGATTCATTTGTTCTAAAAGCTCTCAAGCAACCACTATGACATCCAAGGGTCCCTTACTCCACTTAGCCACTTCATTTTCTGCCTGAGTTCCTAGAGACATTTGGTTCTCCAGGGATCCCTGGTAGCTGGTCAATATTTACACTCACCCCCACCTCATGCAACCCAGAGATAGTGCATTCCAGTGGCTGACTTGACTAGACACTGCCTTTCCCCCATAAAGCAGGCTGGGCTACGTTTTCTCCATGTTCTTTCTGATGCCTTTGTCCCATACTGCTCCCTCTGTCCCAGCACTCTCCAGATCACAGACATCCAGACTGCTAACTGCCTGATTACAAGATGCAAATAAGGCCTGTCTGCTCAACTAGGATTGGCTGCCTGGTATATGCAAATCAGCTCACCCACAGTTTACCTGGTTGGAAAGAGTTAAAATGCTGCCCCTAAGAAAGGGTGGGGGCCAGGGGAGAGGGGGGGTCAGCATAATTTGAATAAAATATTCTTCTGTCTTTAACTGATTCAATATTTGGGTGGTTTAATAAGGAGAGCAGCCAGGAGACACAGTGAGTTAGTTCAAAGTTGGTTCTCCCCATTACTCTGCTGATCCTTGGAGGAGACTTCTGGTCTCATAGGTGGTGGTAGCTGTCAGTTATGGGTAAATGTTTAATTTATTGGAGAGAGAGAGAGAGAATGGAAAGAGTGAGAGAGTTGGCAAGGCATGCCACGGCTATTCTATGGGCATTCAGATGGGGCTGGGGGCCTTACACCACACACACACACACACACACACACACACACACACACACACACACACACACACTCTGAAGGAGCAGGACAAGGAGAGGGCAAAATGCTCCTAGGGGATAGAAGTCTTCTGGGAGAGGACCAAAGTGGGAATTGGGAGCTTAATCTCTAGAATGTTAGCCACCCTTTTCTGGCAAGAGAGGAATTGGCATGGGCAGAGAGGTGAGATGATGGGGCACTTGAGTTTAGGCTATAAGACACTCACTTTCCATCCTGGTGTTGTGTGGCTGGGGTTTGAAAGTGTGGGCATGTTTTCTACCCCTTTTTCACAAACAAAATCAACTCCTACCCCTCCAATCCCAGAAGAGGACAGGATGAATCAGATTGTGAAGAAAGAGGGCATCTTTCCCCTTCTGTACCCCTCTCTCCTTTTAAAATATTTATCAACTGAGCCCTGGTGATGGAGAGTTATAGAAAATGAATGTTACAAAAGGTGAGAGACCCAAAAGCGGCTCTGCAGAAAGGGGAAAAGAAAAAAGAGAGAGAGAGGAAGAGAGAACACAGCTCACCCACTGTGGAGGGGAGCTGTACCCCAAGCTTATGAATATTCTAATGGTTGTATATGCAGGAATAGGGCATTTGAAAGTCTGATGGTTGTTGTAATTACACATTCATTTTTTGCTGTTTAGTTAAAGCCACACATGTCATTGCATGACAAGTTGTGACCTGTCATTAAAATCAGCTGTATTTTCTTTGCAGATATCAAGATGAATGGGGATGTGGCAGATTCCACGGACACTCGAAATGCCCTTAGCCAGGTGGAGACAGGTAAGGGGATCCTCCATCTCCTGTGCCATCATTCCTAAGCAGCCCGGGTGGAGGATAAGGGACAATGAGGCCTGGGAAAGAACAGAGCAGCTGGAAGTTGCAGAAAACATGCAATGTACGGATTGTATCCCTTTTTCTTTCTTGCTCCTTCCCCCTTGGTCAGATAGACCTGTTACATCCTGGTAAATGGAGCCTACTAGAAAAAAAGAGAGAGAGATCTGTGCTAGCACAGTAAAGTCTCTCTGTGATTCTTCACTTCTCTGAATAGGAAGACAGTCACTTGGGAGTTAGGGAATGCTTGTTAGTCCTAGAAAGAGGCCAAGAACCTGGGAAAAACAGGTGAAAGATGAGGTTCACACTCAGTTGTGCTTTTGCCATCACTAACACCAGGCTGCCTGCAATTAACCAAAGAAGGAAAATTCAGGTTTAACTGAAGAGGGATAGCTTGATGGTCCAACTCAAGGAGGGCTCAAAAGAGAGACTGTTATCTGAGTGTTTATTTCTAGTGAGCTGAATGTGTTCAAGGGAGCACATAGAACATAGGAGAGTCAGCCTGGGAGTGATAGTGTGAAACAAAATCAAGACAGCCAAAAGGTTCCCAAGAAATGAGAATAAATTTTCCTAGCTGGATAGCTTTTTACTCCTGGTAGAAATTTCATTTGCAAAACTCCTACAGAATTTTTTTTTAAGTTTAAAGAAAGTAGAATCTAAACTCCTTAAGGGTGAGGTGAAGACTGGCTTTTTTCTTCTTTTTTGTCTTTACTTCCCAGAGCCTAGCACAGTGCCTTGCAGGTGGTAAGCGCTTAATAAATGTTTATTAAAATGGATTGAAATGGTAGGTGTAAAATAATGGGACTATTAGAGCATCTCAAAGACACTACAATTAGCCTTTCATCTGGATCATTAGGGCCCAGAGAAATAAGAAGCCAAAAGGTTTATTAAATCCCCTGGGTATCCCTAGGCCTAAGATCTTTTCTCATTCTCTCCAGGAGTTGCTCCCCTCCCTTTTTTTTCTGAGCATAAAGTTTCATTCTCAGAGCTCATCTCTCAGCATCAGGGGTCAGAGACACCTAGAAGAAAAATGAACTTTCCTGCTCCCCATCCAAATGTTGAAATAGCCTTATGTTCTAATTTTATTTATTTATTTTTTTAGCAGGGTGGGGGAAGTTGAGGAGGATTGAGGAATAGACACTTGCAGTCCTTTTGATTTAGCTTTCTGTATTTGGGCAAGGTGGGGAACCATCTTGTAGTAGGGCAGTATTTTTTCTAAAAGATTTGCAAAGTCTTGGATCTGTTGGTTGCCTTTGTCCCCTTTCCAGAACCATTCTTTCTTCAGACAAAGCATCTACTCTGGCTCCTGCTTGAGGAGAAAACCCAAACAAGGCTTTAGAATCTGTGGGAGTTTAACTAAGGAATAAAGGGGAAAGGTCCCCTTCTCTGATGCAATTGCATCAGTAGATGTTGGTGTAACCTGCAATGGATGGCCATTAGGGATTGAGGTGTGGAATTTCAGAACCCAGGCCGGGCTCTCATGCAATTACCCGCAGAGCAGTTCTCTTCTTTATTCACCCCATTCTTTTTAAAGGGGTCAGCATTCTACTACTAGAACTTAAGGAGTTAAACTAGTTGATTTTAGAGGTCCTTTCCAGCTCTCAAAATTCTGTGATTCTGAGATTCTCCTTTCCTGTTAGGAGGGTGTATCATTTGTATTGGCCAGGAAACCAAGGGGTCAATGAAAGTAAACTTGATAAGGTCCTCTAGAACCCAGGATTTTTCTCTCCAGGGCAGACCTGGACCAAAATGAGGTGATCATCCAATTAACTGCATGTTTTTGAGGGCTGAGAAAAAAGCTGGCTAATTAAAGTAACCAAACTTCCTGGAAAGTCATTCTGACCTTTTTTTTTTTTTAAACAGAGGAAGGCTTATTATGAGTCACAATGGTTACCGATTTGGTTTAAAGGCTTCCTTTGGGTTTTTAAAAGACAGAATCACCTTCCCAGCAATTCATGAATTAAGGGGTGGTTTTAAAGGAACTATAAACAAACGCAACCTAGAAAGCCCCAGCACTCCCTGAGAACAACTTCTGTGCTCAGTGAAATCCCCAAAGGGCACCTAGTGGAGGGAGTGAGGAAAGAGAACTGAGTTTTTCCATCTTTAGTAACAAAGTTTCCTAAATCCACTTCTTTCACCTTCCTCCCTGACTCAGCCCCTATCCAATTACTGGCACTTCTTTTCCCTGAATGTATGAGTGAGGTATAGGGATATTTTTTAGTGGTCTCAGGTTGGTTAATGTCTAAAAATAAACTCTAACCCCCACAAACTCCTTGCTCAACGCCACCACCACCCCAATCTGTCCCGTCACTCCGGACCTATAGAACCTTCAATATAGTCGCAACAACTGTTCACATTTAAACGCTATGGATTTTAGCAAAGAGCTTTCCTCACAGCAACCCCAGAAGGGAGCTAGGGCAATTATTACTTCGAGGATTTGTGGTTTAATCCATATGGGTGCACCTTTCTGTGGCAGAGCAGAGGGTTTCATGAGTAACTGTGCCTGTAAATATTACTCACAGTTCATTCAAGTGATTCAACAGGCATTTATTAATCACCTAATACATGTCAAGCGTTGTGCTAGGAATTGAGAAAACAAAGACAAAGCAAAACAATGCCTGCCCTCAATAAGCTTATGTTCTATTAGGGAAACCGACAACTGATGCAGCTAAGTCAAGAAAAAAATATCTAAAAAGTAAATATAAAGTAGCTTGGTGACACTGTGCTGGACCTGGATCTTTCTGACTTCAAATCTGGCCTCAGACACTCACACTCACACACAGCTGTGTGACTCTGGGAAAGTCACCTAACCCTGTTTGCCTCATCTGTAAAATGAGATGGAGAAGGAAATGGCAAACCACTCCAGTATCTTTGCCAAGGAAACCCCAAATGGGGTCACAAAGAGTCAGAGAAGCCTGGAAACGATTAAACAACAAAAATGCAAAGTAACTTCAGAGAAATGACCAAAAATTAGTGTTATCTGAAAAGGACTGGAGCAGGATGTAGCACTTGAATTGAGCCTTAAAGGGAAGTAGGGATCCTAAGAGGTGGAGGTGAGGAGTAAGTACATTCCAGGCACGAGGCACTGCCTCTGCAAAGGCACAAAGGTGAGTGATGACATGTTATGACCTGGTAATGACAAGCAGGTCAGTTTGTTGGACTGAGGTGTGCATGAAGAGGAGGAATCTGGGGCAAGTGTGCAAAGAAAGCTTGGAACCAAACCTTCAAGAATTTTAAATACCAGACAGAGGAGTTCTTAGAGACACTGAAGCTTCATGAGCAGAGGAGTGACACTGTCAAAAGTATACTTTATGAATATCAATGTGGCAGTAGTAAGAAGGATGGATGAAAGAGGGGAAAGTTTAGAAGCAGGGAGACCAATTACGAAGGTATTGCAAACTTCAAGAAGAGAAAAAAAGAGGGTCTGAACAAGAATGGTGATTGTGTGAGTGGACACAGAGGGCATAGAAGGGAACAATGTGGAATGATTACAGACAAGCCCTGGCAAATGATAGGACTGGTGAGAGGATGTGGCAAAGGAAAGGGAAGGTTGCTGGCTAATGCAAAAGTTGTGAACTTGGGTGAGGGGAATGATGGTGGTGCCCTCAACAGAAATAGAGAAGTTAGGGAAAAGAGTTGAGCAAAGTCTGTCACCAACTTTTACTTTAAGTCTTTCCATATTGAGAGGATCTTCCAGATCTTGTACCCCATTGGCATATGCTTCAGGAATCCAGAGTCACACCCATGATACAATGAAGCATTGGGTTTTGGGGTAGTGGAGTACAAGTATCATTACCCCCATTGTTTAGATGAGGAAACTGAGGCACAGAGGTTAGGCACATCATCAGGTTAGAGATTTACTTGCCTACATTGGCCATGGTTTCAGCATAGTCTTGACAACATTATTTAATAATAATAAAACAATATTAAAATGATACTAGGCAAAGGGGAGTAATGACCAAAACACTGGATGAGGAGTCAGGAGACTTGATTTCTAGCCCCAACTCTGACACCAACTTTGGGTTTTGGCATAAATCATTGCTAGACTTGGATAATCTCTAAATTGTCTTCTAGTTTCAACATGTTAAGATTCTAATAAGAAAAACTCATATTTATAGGAATTTCTTTTCACTTTTCTGAATACTTTATTGTTTATGTGTATATTGTGTATTGGTATACAGATTTACTGCTTTCTCTCTCCACTCCTTTCCTTGGCACCATCCTTCTTGTCTTCCTTCTCCGAGTTTTCTCCCAGTTCTCTCTACCTCCTTCTTCGCTTGTTTCCCTCTCCCACCTTTCTCTCTTTTCTTCTTCTCACTGTTCCAATTGGATATTTGGGAAGCTGAGCAAAGGCGGAGCAAGGCAAAGGAGTGGAGGCAGGAGACAGGGAGGGAGAGGACCTCAGAAAGCCAGACAGTTGGCATGCTTGGGCAGAGGAAGATAGAGTTGGAGAGTAGATGGTTAAAGAGTCAGAGAAAAGGCAAATCTACAGTGATTTGAGAAAATGTGAGCTGGCCTAGCCTAGGAGATTGAAAGTTTTATCTATCTTTAACTGAGACTGCTGAAAAGGAAAAAGATCTCTCACTTTCCCTTGCAACCTCATGGAGAATAGAAAGAAACTTGACATTAAGGCAACATTCCCTCTCCCTACTCCCCATAACACCTAGTCTCTATGGTCCTTAGTCAGAGTGACCCAGGCAGGTCTATTTTTCTAAATACAGTTGAATATGGGGCAAGTAGTTTTGTTTTTCTCTCTTGTATTGTCCTAGAATTTGGAAAAGATCACCCTCCCCATCTCCACCTTTCCCCTCATCCAAGCATTTTTGAAAGTGTTTGGAGATCCCAGAAGGGAAATGATTCCAAGAGAGAGACAGTTAGTTAAGCAGGAGTCCCTGCAGATCACAGGAGTGAACTGGTGGCAAATTGACCTCACCTTCTTGCAACTATTATACTCTAGCCTCAAATTCTCCATCTGTGAAATGATAACTTCCCCTCAAGATGTTTGGGATTTTCTGAAGGAAAATCTTATCGTTCTTAAATTGTAAGCTTGTCTTCAGAAATAAAGAAATTTAGACTCTACAGTTTAGACCTACAAAGAACCTTAGTGATCTTCTAGTTTAATCCTCTCATTTTATGAATAAGGAAATTCGATTTATCACATATAGAATATAGACTGAAGGACATAAATTTATAAATATATGATACTAAAAAAATTCACATTTATAAATAGAACCATCTTTGTTCCCTAAATGTATGCCTACCTTGCCTAATCCCTGACTCTAAGTGAGATTGCAGTAACAAGGAGTAAGCATTGTGCCAAGGGGGAGGGGATAGATCCATGAAAACCAATGAATGTGGGTTTGGATATTTATGCTATACATACTATCCATTCAAGGAAAGAGAAAGTTGGACATTAGAAGCTAGAAAGCAGGAAGATTTGGGAAAGAAGTAATGGTATGAATGAATTAGGAATGGACCGGTTCCGTTCCTGACTTCTTACTCAGATCGTTTTGTGACCATACATTGAAAAATAGACCCCCTCAAAGAAAAAAAAATGGATCAAGATATTCTTTTAGTGTTCTGGAAAGAGCATCATCCTGGGAGATAGGAGAGCTGGGCCTTCAAGACTTAGCTCTTGCCACCTCTCTAAACCTTCCCATTTCTTTCTTTGAAAATAAGAAGGTTGCACTGATGCTTTCTGAGGTTCCTTCTAGTTTTAATATTACATATGTTTATATTATATAGTTAATATGTTGTGTAATGGACTTAATATCTCCACTCCCTTTAGATCAGTATCATGAAAGGGTTTTCTGTCATGACAGAGGAAATGTGAGGTAGTAAGTGAGTATGTGTGTGTGTGTGTGTGTGTGTGTGTGTGTGTGTGTGTGTATGTGAAAGAGACAGACAGACAGAAAGAGACAGAGATAGAAACAGAGAGAGAGAACACAGAATTTAGAGTCAGAAAACCTGGGTTCCTATCCAAATTCTTCTGCATACTACAGAAGAATTATGGTCTAGTTTACTGTAGGTCATTTCACCTTTCTCAGTTTCTTTATTTGTAAAATGAGAGCATTTCATTAACTAGTCTATAAGGTCTCCTTCAGATATAGATTTTATGGTCCTATATTCTGTTCATCCCTTTTTCTCCTTCTTTCTGCCCCAGGCCACCTAGACCTGGACTACCTACCTCCACTATGAGCCCGAGGCTTTGGAGAAGCTGAAGGGTTAAGAAGGGAATCCTGAAGTCATCAGATAGGATGACAATCTAACTCTTTCCTGAAGTTGTCTAATTCCATCTCATCTTGTAGATGCTGGACCAGCTTCTGCCTGGAAGAAATCACCCCCAGAATAGGGAGGAGTGACCTCCTCACCCCAGGGGTGATTTTCTGGGGCTAAAGCCCCTCCTTCTTCCTCTCCTTCTCCTTAGAAAAGTGTTAAGTACAGGTTTCCCTCTCCTGGGCTAGGGTCCCATCGCCCTCCAGGGTGAATAAGGGAAGTTTGCTAGGAAGTTAGGGGCCCAGGAGAGAGAAGCCCCTCTTGCCAAGTCCTGAGCATGGGAAACAGCGTTGTGGGCCTCTCCCAAAAAGCGTCGGTGCTGTTGACTCAAAAAAATAATAGGTGTTAATTTGTATACTGGTTTGCATCTAATTTCCATGCAGTTCCTTTTATGTTAGACTGCAAGAGCCCTAAACTTGGAGTTAAAAAAACTGGGTTCAACACCCAGCTCAAAGATTCACTGGCTCTGCAATCTTGAGCTTCGTTTCTTTTGTGCCTCGGTTTCTTCATCTGTAAAATGAGGGGGTTGGACTACAAGATTGCTTAAGGTGCCTTTCAACCCTAACATCCTACACATTCTGTAAAAAATAAAATAAAAATCCCCGTGACTACCTTTCACGACCGAACTACATCTGCCATCTCCTGGTTCTTTGCTCTCCATGTCCCTGATTTATTCCAGGCTGGAAAAACCAAAAGCTGGCATTTAGTTTGATTATATTAGGCTCGTAGCTATTTGAACTGGATGGGACCTTAGCGATCACCAAGTGCAACCCCCTCATTTTTCAGATAAGTAAACTGATGCCCGGAAAGGGGAAACTGATTCGAGTCGAGCAGCAGAGCCTAACCCAAGCCTTCTAAAGTCCAGACCTATCACAGCTTTCACTCCGCTGCCCTGTTCAGCTAGCCTAGGTCTGCCACGAGTACGTCTTCCAAGGCCAGCTCAAGAGAAGTTCTCGCAGGACAAGGATGGAGACCACGGCAGCAGTTTTGCTCCCTGGCCCAACGCAGCTTGGGGAAGAACGGAGGAAGGATGGAAGCGAGGGCGCATAGAGGACCAGAGCAGCCGCGCAGCGCAGAGCAGCGCCAGGCGGCAGAGAAGGGGACCTGGCGGTTGCTATGACAACGAGGCTTCAGCTCCGATTTGCATAGGGCGCTGATTTCCCTACTGCAGCCCAGTGCGAGGCCCTGCAAATTTCCATATCCCTGCCTCAGAGCCTGCTGGGGGTGTGAGGAGAGAGGAGAGAGGTCATTTGAAATTCAAATGAGTATGATTGAGGTTTTCTAGAGGAGGGAAGCGAGGACAAAAGGGGTTAAGCCGCCTGGCAAATGTCAAGTCTCCATAACCGAAAGTTATCTAAGGGAGGAGTGCACCTGGCTGGCTCCTCTCCAAGGCCCCACGCTCTATGCCTGCCATCTTTTCTATCGCCAGGACCAGGACACCCCATCTCCCTCGATACCCCATCTCTGTGCTATCTTTCTAAGACAGGTATTTCTAGACAGAAGCGTCTCTGGACAGAACGCCGCTCCGCTGAAACCTGTTTCTGACACTGCCTGTGACCCTCCAAGAAAACAGGGTCAAGCCATGTTCTCTCTACCGTCTGAATGCCTCAGTTTACCTGTCGGTGTAATGGACTTAGTATCTCCACTAGTATGACGAAGGAGTTTGTGATCACAGGAAAGGCGATGTGACCTAGCAAAAAATGCCCTGCATAAGGAGTCAAATGCCCTGGGTTAAGCTACTTTCTACTTGAGCAGCCTTGGGCAAATCCCATGTTTCCAGACCTTAGTTTCTGGTAAAAACTCGGAAATTGGGCTAAATTCTGTCTAAAGATCTTTCCGGATCTGAAACCTATGGCTGTGTGAATTAACAGATGTTGAACTTTTAGAAGAAAAAAAAACAAGCCTGGATTGTCAGGTGGTTAGAAAGCAGGTAACATTGGGAGTTAGGACCCTTGAGTCCAGGTTTAAGCTCTGGCCCCTGCCTTACTTTGTGACCATGGATGGGTAAGTCACTTTGAGTCTCCTGGTTTCAATTTCCCACCTGAAATAGAAATGCTGTAGGCAGTAGAGAACTGGACACTAGAATGGGAGTCAGAAAGCTAGCTCATAATCATTGTTTTGCTGCTGAGTGATGACAAGTAAATCACTTCACCTCTGGGGCTTCAATGTTCTTATCTATAAAATGAGAGGTCAGCAGTGATGAACTAAATCATCTTAATGTCCCCTCCAGCACTAACATTTTTTGAGAAAAACTCTGACTCTTCCCTGTCTCCATGATGGTACCAGAACAAATATAATGATACCCACAAGAATTTTTTTTTTATGTTTGTAATGTTGGGTCCCCAGAGAACTCCAGATGTGGTAGGAATGGAATCTCTGCCCTGTAATTCCTTGATATATAGAATCTTCGAGATAAAAGATCCATATCCCAAGAGTAGGTATAGGAACTTTGTAAGAAAGTGCCTGCTTCTTTTTTTTGCTGAGAGTCTAGAAATGTTTGAGTCCAATGGATATGATCCCCTTTAGACACGTACTCTGGATTCAAATCACAACTCTTCTACTGTGACTTTAGGCAACATGCTTCACATCTCTGAGCCTAAGTTTCCTGATCTGTGAGAAAGAAATTTTTGATTCAGAAGTTTATGATCAGAAGATCCTAGGATCTATCAATCAGCCCCTAGAATATATGGGACTGTCCAGCCTATATTCAATGCCTCAGGGCCTTAGTTTAGGCTCTAGACTTCTCAAAAATCTCTTCAGTCTATGATCTGTATCAAGAACTGATTCCAACTCAAAGTACTTGTTTATATAAAGTTTATATAAAGTTGCTGTCATAAAGAAAATGAGAAAGGATAGGAATCCCCAGGGCTTGACCCTAAGGGTAAGACCAGCCTGCCCTGCACAGGGAAAGGGTAAAAGATCCTTTAACAGAGGTAGAAGAGACCTTGGAGATCATTTATTGCAACTCCCTCCATTTAGAGATAAGAAACAAAGGTCCCACAGCCATTAAGTGAAAACCTTGAGGAAGTTCATATTTCTGTGGCACTTGCTAGTTGACAGGGCTCTTTTTCATAGCTGTCCTGTGAGGTCAGTAGTACAAGTATAATGAAGAGTTCACTGCATCTGGGGTAAGGAGAACTGGGTTGAAATCCCAGCTCCAAGACATACTCGTTGCATGACCCTGAGTGAGTCATTTAAAATCCCTGGACCTTAGTTTCCTTGTCTGTAAAATAAGGGGGTTGGACTAGAAACTAGATGATCTCTGAGAGCCCTTTTCTATCTAAACTTTTGATCACATGATCCTATGAACATTGATACTCTGATTCTAAATCGAGGGCTCTTACCCCTATAGCACGGTGCTACCAAGGCACCACAGCTAGCTAGTAGCAGCTGCCAACTCAAATGCTCTAGCACCTGGGCACCCATGTGCACCTATGCCCTTTGGCTGTCATCTCCTAGGGCATCTTTGTGACTCCTGGAATAGTGCCCCACATCTTCTGACTTTTTTTTGTAGTAGTAAACAGGTTCTTATATATTATGTTTACACCTCACCTGTCATCTACCAGAACCTTCATCTCCAGGGTCCCACAAGCATGGACAACTGTATGGTGGAGACAGGAAATCTTGTTCATCCCCTCACAGACATGAAGGTCCCACTGTAGGAGTTCAAAATTTGCCTCTTGGAAGTCCTTTTGACTCTCTTCCATGCTGCCACTGGTACCCAAGCTTCCAGGAGAGACATCTGCCCTTACCTCATTTGCCTTTTCTTGGCCCTGGTCTGAAAACAAGGTTGATATCTTCAATGACATATATCCAAACATTTATGAATTGTTTTTTCTGTGCCAGAGGCTGAGCTAGGTGCTGAGGATACAAGGAAACAAAACCAAAAAATGATGCTTGCCCTCAAGGATCTTAGGCTTGATAGGAAAAATAAAGTCTAACTCTACATCAGACTCTCCTAACCTCATTTAAAGGTTTTCTCATTTTAAAGCTGGTGGAGATATTGACTGGCAAGGGAGGGGACTTCATCGACAGACTGCTACAGCCCTGTCTAGGAGCTGTCTCCCTGTCTCCAGGGATGACAGAACCTTTGCCAATTAATTGCTCATGGGTGGCAGGCAGGGTGGGAGGAGGGCTGGGCTGAGACTTATCTCGTCTTGGTCAGGGCTGGGCTCTCCAAAGACTGGGGCAAGAGGTCTCTGTGACATCCGGCACACCCAGCAGACTCCCTGGGGATGGTTGGAAGAGAGTGGCACTCCAACACTAAACAAAAAGTCCTATCCTAGCAGCACATTATGGTTTCTCTACTTTTAACTTCAGCCTCTATTTCTTTTTCATCCAAGACCCTTCTCTCTCCTTAAGACCCCAAAACTAACTCCCACAATCAAATTATCCTTCTGTTTTGAGAGATACAAAATGAGAAATGGGGGAGTTGACACTGAGTCCTAACTTCTTCCCGTTGTGTGACCTTGGGCAAATGGTTCAACCTTTCTAAAAGTCCCCATCTGTCTAATGATAATAACATCCTTGTACATTTAAATAACATTCAATGTCCACAAAGCATTTTATTCACAGTAACCAGTTGAGATAAATCATGTGACTATTATTATCCCCATTTTGCAGATGAGGAAACTGAGGTTTGGGGAAATGGAGTGACTTGTCCAGGGTCACATAGCTAACAAGTGCCAGAGTCAAGACACGATGTCTCTAAGACTCTTAAATCCATTACTCTTTCTGCTGTCATGTCTCAATGACGTGTCTAAGATACCTCCTTCCCAGTAGGTCACATTGTCAGAATCGCCTCAGCTTAGTGCTGGAAGGAAGTTCAAATAACATCTAAAAACTCTTCCTAAACATCTCCAATAAGTAGCCACTTGATCTTCTTTAAGACTCTCCAACGAGTGGGGGATATACTCCCTCCTGAGCCAACTCATTACACTTGTAGACAGCTCTGTGGTTATCGAAGGCTTTCCCCTTGCTTAGTGCCACTCATTTGTCCTACCTTTGTCTTCCAAAACCAAATAGAACAAATCTAGTATTGTTCTGAGATGCCCATCTTTGCCACAGTTTGTTTAATTCTCTGGACATTCATGTTTTAATGCCTTCCCAAGAGGTGGGCAGTAGAGCATACGCCCAGGAATGAGGGAAAAAGGAGAACCTACAGTGGTGACTCTTTTCTTGAATCTCATTTGATTCTTACAACAACCTCATGACATAGATATTATTATCCTTCATTTTTCAGGTGAGGAAACTCAGGCTCAGAGAGATTAAATGATTTTCCCATGGTCCCATAGCTCATTAATGGCAGAGGTGGGATTAAAATTCAGATCTTCTGCTCCCAAATGCAACACTTTTTTCATTGTACTGTGACTATGGCCTTAGCCACCAGACACTCTCCTCAGGACCTGGCCCCTTGGAAACATGCCCCACTTCAAGGATATTGTCATAAGATTACAGGATTAGAAATTGTAAGGAATCTTAGAGATCATCTAAGCCATGCCCCTAATTTTACAGGCTAGGAAACTGAGGCCAAAGAGATTGAGTGAGTTTCTCAAGGATACTAGCAGGGACAGAATCCCAGCCTCAGTCTTTCAATCCAATTCTAGCATTCTCTCTGTCTTATGCTGTCTTGCCCCATGCTTCCTAGGAGGACTGAAGTGAGCAATGGGATAGAGAAACAGCTGGAGGTAAAAAATAAAACCAGTTACTCACAGTGTAAACTTTGCTGTGCTTTATTTTCCAAAGAATTTTAAGTAGGAAAGAATGGGTACCTTCCATAAGAAGCCTTTCTCAATTGCTAGTATCTGCTTCCTTTTGATTATCTATCTTTCTTGTATACATCTTGTTTGTACATAATTGTTTGCACAATGTCTCACTCATTACACTATTAGCTCCCTGAGAGTGGGGACTGGGTTTTTTTAAATTTTGTGTCCCTAATACTTAGCACAGGGCCTGGCACATAGTAGGTATTTTATAACTATTGACTGAGAAATGGAGAGATGTGCATTGCTTGGGGAATGAGTTGAAAAAAAGTAAAACTGGGAGAGTTGGGAACATCCTTGTTCCTGATTATAGATCCTGAAATCTGTTTCATCTCCTGTCTTGAATTTGCTATTATCATCAGTAGACACTTTGGTACACTCTGTGTCCCAAGCTGAGCCCATGGCCAAGAGGCACTTTCTCATTCCTGGCATCTTTAAAACCATTTTGTTGTTGTTACTAATTTTGCTCATGTCCAACTCTTTGTGACCCCATTTAGGGTTTTCTTGGCAGAGATACTGGAATGGTTTGCCAATTCCTTCTATGGCTTATTTTACAAACAAGGAAACTGAGGTAAATAGGGTTGGGTGACTTGCCCAGGGTCACACAACTTAAGTGTGTAATATCTGAAACTGGATTTCAACTCAGGAAGAGGAATCTTCCTAACTCCAGGCCCAGCCCTCTATCCATTGTACCACCTTGTTGCCCCCATTTGAAACCAGACTTGAACAGTGCCTTTGAGATCAGTTAGTCCAACTGCTATCCCCTTCATTCCAGGCCATCACCAGTCTTCCTGACTTTTGTCCTGCTACTGAACTTTGATGACTCTGGAAGAGAGAGTGAGGCTGACAACTCTGTGCCACTCTGCCTCACTTAAATCCTGTTCACACAAGTCAAGACATCACCCTGTGATGTCATCTATCTATCCTCTTCCAAAAATGAAGGTGGCATGGTGAATAGAGTACTGGCCCTGATGTCAGGAGAACCTGAGTTCAAATTTGGCCTCTGACCAAGACACTTGACACTTACTAGCTGTGTGACCCTGGGCAAATCACTTAACCCCAACTGCCTCACCAAAAAACAAAAAAAAAAAAACCTGAAGCATCATCATCAACAACATCTGAGTAGTATATTGAAATTAACTGAAAGTTAATTTCTACTTTAAATTATTACTTCAAAAAGTAATATAACTGAAATTAACACTATCTTTGGAGTCCAAAGACCTAGATTTGAGGCCTTGCTCTACACTTTTGTATTTCTTCATCTGTAAAATGGGGCTAATTAACACCAGAAGAATTAAAAGAGCCAGCATATGTAAAGTACCCTACAAATGTCAGCTATCATTAGTAGGTGTCCAAATCGGGATTTTAACGCAGGTATCCTACCTCTGTGCCCAAAGTTCTTTGCTAGTAAGAATCAAGCAATCATTAAGCTTGGATTGAATGCCTGTTAAATGCCAGGCAACACAAATGATCCCTGCCCTCAAGGATCTTACAGTCTATTGGAAATATTTCTTTCTTGGTTAATTCTAGTGAGTACCCTGGAGAACTTCCAAGGTCCGATTCTCTTTTAATAAAAGAAATTCCAAGAAGTCCCAGTCAGTTTCCAACTTTAAGATTAAACTAGAAATCATCCAACATAGTCCTGGGAGGCTGCAGAATCCTGGTAAGAAGAGAAAGTAGCTGAGAACCACCAGGAGGGAGATGGCCTCAGTTGCTGGGTGCTCTCTGCATTTTGTTTACCAGCAAAAAGTAAAAATTCCGGCTTGAACAGTTTTCCTGCTTCCACCTCCCTCACCCAGAAAAAAGTCCCCAGGCAAAACTCAAATACCGGCAGCTGCTAGTGCTATGCAAATTAGCCAGGGCCTGCAGGCTCCTAGACCCAAGAGCTAGGAAGGCAGGAGGCTCTCCACTCCCTCCACTCTGGGTTGTCTGGGAGCCTAACCCCCTTGTTGGAGGATACTTAGGCTCCCTGGATCTGCTCCCATTAGATAAGCCTCTCTGAGGTAGGATAGTGGTAGAAACTATTCTTCATGAATCCTCTCTTTTCTTTGCTGACCTTCTCCCACACCTTGCTATACTGGCCAGTAACCTACTCCCTCCTGCTGCTATCTTGGCCCAAGAGAATTCATTAGTGCTTCAAAAAAAAAATATCCAAGAAGCCCCTTGAGAATGAGATTCAGTCTTGGACCCTTCCATGTCTACTGTCAATTACCTCATTCCAGTTTCTCACAGGTTAGAAAGTCTTTACTTAGTTCTAATCTAAATCCCTCATGCCAGCATAAGCCTATTTCTGCTCTTTGATGACTTTTCAGCTGGAGCCTAGTTATCCTTAACGTGCTATGGAGTCAGTGAAACATCTGGAGCTGGAACAGTGGAAAACCAAAACTGAGACATGAAAAATTTCCTTTTATTTTGGAAACTCATGAATTTCAAAAGATTCTGAGCATCACATGGTATGGTGGGGGGAAAGTACTACAGTCAAAAGACAGCAGATCTCCCTCTCAATTTTATATAGGTTCCCGAAGGGAGAGATACCCCCTCCTGGGGGGCAGTGCTGGAATGATCCAGGGGGGCGGTATCAGTTTGAAATTATGCAAATTTTTAAAAAAAGTTAAAGGGTTAAAGAGAGTAGATTTCCAATGGGGCACTGAGTAATTTTTTTTTTCCCGAAAGAGGACAATAGGGCCAAATAAGTTTGAGAACCTCTGCAGTGAAACTTGCTTCTCCTTATTGGTTGCAAGATCTTTGAAAAGTCACTTAACTAATCTGGGATTCAGTTGTTTCATTTGTAAAATGAATGGAATAATAATTTCTCTCCTCTAGTTCTATAATCAAGAGTTGTGTGATCATGGGCAAGGCACAGCTCCTTTCTGAACCTTACTTCTCCTGCCTATAAAGTGAGGGGGCTGTAAAGATGCCATCCAGCTTTGGGATCTGTCCCTGGTGCCTCTGACTCTTTCAGCTCCCTGTCCAGTGGAGGCCATGAAACCTCTTAAACTTGCAATTACCTATTATTTCCAGAGGAAGATATAAAGAACTAGCAGGAGTCTCAAATTGTTGAGCCTTCTAGGAAGATGTCAGTCCTTTCCATTTTTACCCTCTAGTCTAGCTCTTTGGAACCAGGAATTCCTTCACCTCCCTTGTTGGAGGTGGCCCTGTCTTGTCCACAATGATTGACTTTCAGAGAAAGAGCTCACATTCGAGAATCACACAGGATCTAGGTTCAAACCCTACTTCTGCCACATACCATTTGTGGGACCTTGGACAAGTCTCTTCCCTTTTCTGAGTAACAGTTTTCCTTGCTTGTTAAGCAAGAGACTTGTTGGAGGTGTTTTTTTAAAGTTCACAGCATTATTTACTTTGGGGGAGCTGGAGGAGAGGAGGAACTGTCCCCTTCTTCCCGTTCATTTCCAGATATCGGCCCATTTCTCTTCAAGTGCTAAGTCTTCAAAGGTTTCTATTCCATCTCAGCACCTCCTACAAGGGGAAAAATCCCAGCAGGAATATTTGTGAGAAAAACTTGAGAAATCTTAAAATTTGATGTAGAGCCCTCCCATCTAATCCAAGATATACCTGAGCAGGAATCCTTTCTCTGAGTGGTCCTCCAGCTACTACTAGGAGACCTTTAGTGAAGAAGACTGACAGTGTTACAAAAATATATAAAATGGAGTTCCTCCCCTCAAGATGCTTATAATTTATTAATAATAGCTAACCTTCATCTAATACTTTAAGGTTTGCAAAGTGCTTTACAAATATTTGATCCTTACAACAACCCTGAGAGGTGGGTGCTATTATTACCTCCATTTTACAATTGAAGAAACTGAGGCAGACAGTGATTAAATGGCTTGTCCAGGGTCACATAGCTAGTAAACATCTAAGGCTATATTTGAACTTGCTCCTGACACTAGGTCCAGAGGTTTATCCACTGTGCTATCTAGCTGCTCCTTATTTACTAATTTACTTATTTATTAGTGAAAGAGAAGAAACATGTACATAGATAAATATCCATAATAATTTACATTTATATAATGTCTTAGCCCTGCTACATATTATCTAAGTCATATGGGACTACAGGTACAGAAGAGGAATATGAAGTTATATGAGATCATAGAATTTTAGAGCTGAGAGGGACTTGAGGAACTATGTTGGCTGACACCATCTACCAATTTTACAGGTAAAAAAACCAAGGGTAAAGGAGATTAATTTTCCTATACTATATTGCTTTCCCCAACTCAAATGGAGGAGAATTCACTTCCAGCTGGAAGAAGAGACAATTTCTTGGGGGAGGTGGCATTTGAGTTGGATATTGAAGGATAAATAAAATATCAAAAGGCAAGAACGGTAAGAAGCACATTCCAGGCACAGGGAATAGTTTAAAGCAAAGGAATGGAGGTAGAATATCATGTGACATGTTTTCAGTGTATAAGAGTTAGAGGACAGAATCAGGATCCAAATGACAACAATTTTAAAAATTACATTTTACATAGATAAATGTAAAGTCCTACACTTAGGTTCAAATATTAAATTACATAAGAAAAAGAATATTTGAGATGTGCCTAGAGAGTGGACCATGTGATAAAAAAATGATTATAGCAGTTGTCCCCCTCCCCTCCCAAGCCATTCCAATCTTGGGTTTTATTAACCCACTAAACAAACAATTAACATTTATCAAGCACCTATTATGTGTAATGGACTGTGCATTATAAGCTAAATATCCAGAACAAGGTAAATGATCATCCTATTGCTGTACTTTGTTTAAATATGGGTGCTCTCTAGTAAAAGGAGCATTGATAAACTAGAGTTACACTGGAGGGTAACCAGGATAGTGAGATAGTTCAAAGTCATAAGAAGAATCATTCAATCATAGATGTATAGACTTGATGGGAGCAGGAAATTTGAAGGGCAGATAGTCCCACTCTTACTAAAATCATGAATCCTCTCTATAATGTCCACCAGAAGTTCTCATTAATAAGAAGGTTTTCTTGAACACCTCCAGTGATGGGGAATCCCCAAGGCAGCACATTTTAGTTTAGGGCAGCTCCACACCACACTAAGACATCAAAGGAGGAATTTCATTTTTCCTTATGTTGAGTCAGTAATAGTCTCTGTTCATTCAACCATTAGTCCTAGTTCTGCCTTTTAAGATTAAGTAGAATAAGTATAACCTTTCTACATGACAACCTTTCAAATGTTTGGAGGCAATTACCATGGACTCCCAAGTCTTCTCTTTTCTAGGTTGAATGTCCTCAGTCAACCATTCCTCATATAGCATCAATTGTCAAATTTTGTTTCTTTCTTGTATGTGTCCCTTTCCCTCCACTCAAATAGCTATCACCTTTATTCAAGCCTTCATCACCTCAGGACTTGGACTATTGCCATAGCCTTCTAATTGGCCTCCCTGCCTCTAGTTTCTCACCACTCCAATATCTTCCATGCAGCCACCAAAGTTATTTTCCCAAAGCATGTCCCCCTCCCCTGCTCAATTAATTTTAGTGGTTCCCTCTTACGTCTAGAATCAACAATGAACTTTTCTGTTTAGTATTTAAAGTTCTTCAGTACTTTGCCCCCTTTCCCTCCTGGAGGCCATCACCATTCATTCTGATCTATATCTCACCATTGGACTCAGATGGCTCCAGAGGAGAAACTGAGGCTAGAGACTTTGCACAGCCCTCCTCACTTAAATCCAACTCACTTTCATGTCAGGGCATCACCTCCCTAATGTCATGGTCTTCTTTGAGAATGAAGTACTAATACCAACAACTTTAACCCTACTACTTTTCTAGTCTTCTTACTCCCCTTCATGTACCCCATGGTCCAGTCACAAGAGTTTTTTGCTCTTCCTCCCAACACAAGACTGCATCACCTATCTCCATAACTTTGTATTGATTACAACCCATGTTGGAATGTTCTTCCTCCCTTCTGCCTCTTAGAATCCCTGGTTTCTTTCAAGGCTCAGCACAAGCACAGTTTTTGTACCACTAGTCTCCCCAATGATCTACCTTCCCTTCCAAGGTATCTTGTATCTGTCTTCTATGTGTTCTGTATGTGCATGTCATATTGCACATATAGAACATGCATTCTCTCCCATTAGACAATAAGCTCTTAGAGGGCAGGGACTTTTGTACTTTTGTCTTTATATCTCTAGTGCCTAGCACAGTACCTGGTATAAAAGAGGGTACTTGATAAATGCTTGTTGGTTGATTGATTTCTAGTGTCCTCATCATCTCAGGAACTCTATTCTGGATGGGCTCCATTTGTAAATATATAGTATCTAGAATTCAGTGCAATACTTGTGACATGGTTTGACCAAACAACTATTAAGGCAGCCTAAGATTTAATTAGCATTTGGGACTGCTATATCATACTGCTGATTCACATTGTGTCTGTAGTCCACTAGAACCAAAGGGTTTTTTTCTTTTTCCAAATTGACTTATCCTGCATTTGTACAAGTGATTTTTTTTGGATCTAAAAGCAGAACTTTATCTCTATACAGTTTGTTCTTACCTAGTTTCAGTTCATACATATTTTGAAATTATGACTCTCTCATTCAGTATACCAGCCAATCCTTCCAACCTTTATGCCCTTAACAAGTTTAATAAGCTTGTCTTCTATCTCTTCACAAAAACATTGCTAGTAATGTTTATTACTCATTTGCTTTGTGTTAGACATAAGAGGTAACTCAGTGTAATGGAAAGAATATGAGATGGGGAATCAAGAGACCCAGGTTGAGTCTTGGCTTTGTTACTAACCAGCTATGTGACCATAGGCAAATTGTTTCAACTCCCCTGGGACTTAGCTTCCATATCTGTAAAAGGAGGCTGGGTTAGACTAGATAAAAATCAGACATTTTTGTAGTATAGTTTACAAAATGCATTATACGCATTCTCTATTTTCAATCTCAACAACTCCATGAAGCAGTGAGTGCAAATATTATCACTTCCATTTTACTGATGAGGAAACTGGGGCTCTGAAAGCCAACATTCTTCACTAAGGCAGAATCAGGAATTTAACAACAAAGTCAATGAAAATTTATTAATCACTTACTATATGTAAGGTGGGACAGCTAAGTGGTACAGTGAATAGAGTGCCTGAAATAAGGAAGACTCATCTTCATGAGTTCAAATCTGGCCTCAGATACTTCCTAGCTGGGTGACCCTGGGCAAATACTTATCTCTCTTTGCCTCAGTTTCCTCCTGTGTAAAGTGAGTTGGAGAAGGAAATGGCAAACCACTCCAATGTCTTTGACAAAAAAACCCCAAATGGGTTATGAAGAATTGGACATGACTGAAAACAACTGGACAATAAACATGTAAGGTACTGGGATAGACCCTGGGGAAACAAAGATGAAAATGAAGCTGCCCCTGCCTTCCAAAAGTTTACATCCTACTATAAGAAACCTAACCCAGATCTTCTGATTCTCTATCCTGCTCTCCACTCTACCACATTGCTTTTACATGACCTCTGAGATCACTTCCAAATCTAACCCTATGAGCCTAAGTCTTTTCTGTAATTTCCCAAGCCAATCATTTTAAACCCAGAAAAAAACATATTATCTCTGGGTCCATGATGAAAACTTGTCCAGCATGGTAGGATCTACCAGAGTTTATATTCATTCCAGTGAAAGTGACTTTAAGAATCAAGGTCACCTCCACAAGAAGATATTGGGCTAGAATTTTAATGGAGGTATTTGTGGACATCCTTGGGGGAAGAATTAGTGGAAAAAAAGATTTGAAGAAAAGACACAAGTGTGATTTCTAGGTGACATGTAATGTTCATATCTTCCCATGAGCACTGATAATCAATCTTGTCTGCCCAAATCTGTTAAAGTTTGAAGTCAACTTTGTTTCTAAGCAAAATCAGATAAGAAACTCCCCAACTCCTTGTAGAGGCATCACAAAGAGGGAAGGGTCATTTTATAGTAGAGGTTGATTCATATTTGTAACACTATGGTAATTGTCTCTCCTCAAAGTTCTATGACGGGGTGGGGGACTTGCAATCTCAAGGCCACATGTGGCCCTCAAGTGTGGCCCTTTGATTGAATCTAAACTTCACAGAACCAATCCCCTTAATAAAAGGATTTGTTCTGTAAAACTTGGACTGAGTCAGAAAGCCACACTTGAGGACCTAGAGGACCACATGTGGCCTTAAGGTCAAGGTTCCCCACTCCTGTTCCAGGACAAAATGTTTTCCAGAGGAGTAAATTGAGGTCTGGAAAGAACTAACCTAGATTCCTCCAATGCTTGAGCCCCACTGTCCAAAATTTTAGTTCTACTCTCTGGGGCCCTCTCTTCTAGGTAGGTTGAAGAAGTGGTGCCAGGTGGAACCCATCTTAATTATCTTCAAAGTCTGTTTACTTTTCTACTAGCTCTTGGGGTCAGCCTTCCTCACCAACCAATTAATAATGATAATAATAACGGCTCATATGTATTTAGCGTTTAAGGTTTATAAAGTACTTTTCTTACAAAGCCCCTATGAAGTAGGGAGGAAAAATTTTATTATCCTTTGTTTATAGAAGAGAAAATGAAGGCTCAGGGAGATTGCGTCTTGCCCAAGGTCATATAGTTAGTAAATGCTCAAGTCAGGGACAAAGCCCACATTCTCTGACTCCACTAGTGATATTTAGATAGAGTGTTTTAAGGTTTGCAAAGTCCTTCACATACATTACCTCATTTGCTCTCTACAACCTTATGAGGGAGGTAACAGAGATTATTGTCCCTACTTTATTAATGAGGAAACAAAGACTCAAAGCAATTTGAATAAACTGCCCAGAATTACCCAGCCAAGGTCAGAGGCAGATTTTGAGCTCTTCTACCTCTAAACTCCAGTGCTCCTTCTGCACACTGAAGTTTTCACAGGAGTAACAGCCCATTTTCAATTTGCAGTTTGATGGTTTAACTGTTCTTTAAAATCACTCTTAAGCAGACAAATAAAATGGTGGCAGAGGGCATCTCCAAGACTATTGTCTATATAGAATGATAGATTTAGGAATGGAAGGGATCTAGGAGATAATTTAGTCCAATCTGTCATTTTACATGGGAGAGAGAGAAAGAGAAGACTGACCAAAGAGAGCCTAGTTCTTGAAGTAGAGAAAATGTGCTCTTCCTGATATCAATCATATACTCCCAACCTTACCTATAGATGAGGAAACTAAGACCCAGAGATGTTAAGTGACTTGTCCAAAGTCACTTAGAGAGTCGATGGCAGAGTCAGAATTCAAAGGTGAATTTAAGTTGGGACAAGAATAATTTACAGTTAGATCCCAGAAAAGAAAAAAAAAACTTCCTGATGGCAAAGATCCTGAAATACTGTATTTGGTTCTTCAGGGAAGTTATAGAATCTCCTTCCCTAGAGATCTGAAAGAATAGAACTGACATCCATCCCTCTGGTGTGGCTTCAGTAGAGTCCCACCTGAAGGAGGAGGGACAGGATGACTTATAGAAATCCCTTTGAGCCAAGGGATCCTACAGTTGATTTGTTCTTGCTCATGCATGGAAGAAGGGTTTTACAGTGGTTCTTGAGTGGTAGTAGATAGCTCAGTAGGCTGTGCCACAGAAAAGAAACTTGTTTCAAGTTCAAATCTCAAATCTAAAACGTGACCTTGGTAAAATCACTTTCATTCTCCTCTCTTTCACTGATTATATGATAGATTGATGAGACTTCCAGGGTTTCTGTGTTTGAGGGAATGAGGTAAGTTGAAAGCACCTGGGAGAAAAAGAAATGTGTTTTTGGTTCTCTAAAGTGAAGGCAATCTCCCTTCATAATGTTTTATTTCTCATCTAGCTTTCTTTCTCTCTGGATGGCACTCAAGTGACTAATTGTTTTCTTTCCATTCCAGGAAGTGATCGAAATGGCCTGGACTTCAACAGACAGGTAAGGACTTTGCTATCTAAGTCAAAAGTAATTCTATGAAGCTTGGGTTGCAGGAAGACCTTGGTTCACTTAAAGAACAGACAGACAGATGGAGCATCAATTTAGGACCAAATGTAAACCATGTATAATACAAGACATAAAAAAGATATGCTCCTCCTCTCCCCAAACCAACATGCTTAGAACAGAGGAAATTTGTAGGACATTCAGTCAATATGAGCCAGTTATGAGCTTCATGAGCCTCCTTTAATGCCTGATACTTGGCTTTGTGGGGAAACATTAGAGAAGGGAAGCTGCCCTGAGGAAGCAACTCAAAAATGGTACCAATGTAAGTGCTTTAGTGTCTTAAAGCAACTGAGGCAGGTAGGGTTGATCTTGGTCAGGGAAGACTTGTCTAAAAGGAAAAGGCATTTCTCTGACCAGGGTCAAGATGAAGCAGGTAGGGGCTGTGGGTTTCTTGAGAGATGTTAGATAGAGCAGGGCTTTCCCCATAGAACTATGAGCCTACATGAAGGCTTGGAGAAAGAAAAAGCCAGTTAACTTGGTTGGAGGGGAGAATCTAAGTTGTATGGTAAATAAAAAGGGTAGATACTTGGAGGCCTGGGTACGAGGGGACAATTGGTAAAGAGCCTACAGACAACTCCTCTTCCCATTTATCTTCAGTATAGTTTGACAAGGCTATAGACACCTCTCAGTGTAGTCCTAATCTTGGAAATCCCCTAGGCCTTCTGACATAGGAGCAGGGGAAATTTCAAGCCCTGAGCAAATACCCCATAGCAAACATCCCATAGCAAAAACCTCTGGGTTCCCCCTAGCTATCATCAGCTGATTTATAGAGACGGAAGTGAAAGGAGCATATTGGATCTGGGGAGTCTGCTGAGTTTAATGGTGAAGTCCTCCACATTCACTCTAAGCTAAATAAGGAATTTCTTCAACTATAACTGGAAAGGTTCAGGTGAGATGTGATAAAGGAATTCCCAACAGTGAAGGTTATTAAATACTATTAGGGGAGGTGAGGGGAATTTATAGACTCATTTTCTTACTCAAAGTGTGTCTGTGCAGCAGGAGATGAACAAGCTTGATGACTTCCCACGAGCTCTGGGATTCCAGAAGGGAGCCTTGAGCAGGTTGGGAGGAGCCTTGGCCACAGTGCTTTCTACCCTGAGGCCTGAGGGTCTACTGGCCCCATGTCCTCCCGGCCCTCAGCCTAGACAGAGTGTTGAACCAGTCCCACACCAAGCCAAGGCTCTGCCAGCAGCACTGGGAAACTAGCTCACTCCACAGGCTGTGCAGGTTTCACTGCCTGTGTGGTCTGACAGAGGCCTTTCGAAACCTTCATCCTGATGGCAGGAGACTGGTAATGGCATCTTCCACCACTCCATGACCAGCCTCAGTTGGATGCCCATGGCTCTCTGACCCACATGGGTTCTAAAATCCCAGTTCACACATATCTCCTCTCTTTCTTGAGTGTGCTGGGATTACATTTATTTCCTTTAGAGAAGCTCTGAGGGAAAAGATCCTAGATTCTTCCTTCCCTCTCTCCCTCCTGCAGGAGAGGTTTTTGGATTTTTCATCTCTCTTGACAAGCGTCAACCAGTCTCATCCTTCCTAAAAGAAGTGGGGAGAGGAGGGTTTAGAAAACACAGTTAGCTAGCACTGACACACCTCCTCTCATACTTGTCCCCTCACATATATGGTCTCTCATTCTCTCATTGTATACCAAAGATGTCTGTACCTTTTCCACTTCTGTCCTCCTCTTCCAATGGAACTGTCATACACAAACACTCTCAGAGTTGGACCTGCACTCTAGGGTCATAGATTCAGAGGTGGAAAGGACCTTAGGAGCCCTCCCCCTTTTATAGAAGAGGAAGCTGAAACCTAAAGAAGCCACATGATTTGCCCAGGGTCACATAAATAGTAAGTAACAGAGTCAAGATTAGAAACCAGGTTCCCTAACTCCAAATTCAGTACTCTTTCCATGGTTCCACACTCACATAGTCCTCTTAATATCACTATCCCCAAACACACACACACACACACACACACACACACACACACACACACACACACACATACACACATACAAAATACGCATCTTTCGGTCCTATATTAACATGAACCTGAGCTGTCTCATGCCGACACTTTCGCACTCATGTTCTTACTTGTTCATATACACTCTTATTTTCTCTCTCCATCTTTCTCCTCCCTTATCCCGCCTCCCTTCTCTCCTACCAATAAACACAAAGTCTGTGTTTCGCCTTTGAAAATCATCAGTCTTTCTGTAAGGTGAGACATGGGAGTTTGGGAGGCTGAATGTGACCTCACCATTACTAACTAGGTGGAAAGGGAAGAGAGAATAGGGAGGGGAAAAAAACAGGGAATGATTGTGTAAGGTGTTTTAATCTATGAGACAGTGAAGGTGTCAGCAAAAACCTCACAGCAAAGCAATGGCTTCAATCCTCAGTACAGGACAATTTAGAAGTTGGTTGGTATAATTGGGAGTTAATAGATGAGGCCCTTGGTAAGTGGCAGGAGGTACAGATGGCTAGATTAGGAGAGCTGGATCATTAGAAAGTGTTATGCTTTACAAGCATTAAATGCCTGGTTTCAGAGAGACCACTGTCTCTAATTCTTTTGGTAATTCAATTAAAAATATTTTATTAATCACCTATTGTGTATGAGGCACTGGAACTAAGGATTCAAAGACAAAAATATCACAGTTCCTGTCCTCAAGGAGCTTACCATCTATTGAGAGCACACAGGGAATACCAGTCTGAGTTGGCTAGAACATAAGTGTATCATGAAGAGTAATGTGAAATGACAGCTATATTGGAACCAGATCTCCAAGTTTCTCAAGTGCCAGGCTGAGGAGTATGTATTTTATGCTGGGTGCAATACAGAACCACTGAGGAGTTTTAAGGAAAGAAGTGACATGGTCATACTTGGGCTTTGGAA
Source organism: Pseudochirops cupreus (assembly GCA_028627135.1). Classification (NCBI taxonomy): domain Eukaryota; kingdom Metazoa; phylum Chordata; class Mammalia; order Diprotodontia; family Pseudocheiridae; genus Pseudochirops; species Pseudochirops cupreus. The sequence goes on from CM053582.1 coordinate 267,181,498, forward strand.
AATTATTTTGGCAACTATGTGAAGGATGAATTGGAGCCAGAAGAGCCTAGAAACAAGGAGATCAAATAGGAGATTATTACAATAGTTCAGGAGGGAAATAAGGAGAGTCTAAACATGAATAGAGGCTGTGTGAGTAGAAAAGAAGGATATGAATGTGAGAGAAGATGTAGAGGCAGAATCAACAAGATTTAGCAACCAATTGAATGTAGGGGGTGAGAGAGAGGAGTTGGGAATTGTTGCAAGGTTTTGATCTTGAGTTACTGGGAAATTGATAACTTCAGAATTATAGGAGTTTGGAGAAGAAGTAGGATTGGGGTGGAACATGTTAAGTCTCAGCTTCAAGCAGATCATATGGGTGGATATATACAGCAGTTAGTTTGAGGTGCAGGATTAGAGTTCAAAAGATTGATTAAAGTTGGCTTTATTGATGGGAAAAGTATCTACATAAAAAAAAAAAGATAATTTAACCAAAAAGGTAGATGAGATCAAAGCCTTGGTAGACACCCATGCTTAGGGGTTAGGAGATGGGTGATGATCCAACAAGGGATATTGAGAAGGAGCAGTAAGAAAAGTAGGAAGAAATCCAGGATAGAGCAACATCATGAAAGCCAAATGGGAAGAGAATATCCAAGTGTAGGGGATGGCTGATAATGTCAAATGATTCAACACAATGAAGGAAGGAAATAGAGAAAAGAATATTGGATGTAACCATTAAAAAATATCATTGGTAAGAGAGAAAACCATTTCAGTTGAATAATGGGGTTTTTAATCAGACTGGAAAAGAAGAAGAAGTGAGCAAATGGTAAGGAAATGAAGACAGTGAGTATACTTGAATCTTTCCAGGAGTCTGACAATGAAAAGCAGAAGAGATAGAAAGTCAGTATGAGGAGATGATGGGGTCTGGGAAAGACTTTTTCGTCTCAAACTTTCTCAATGACTTTTATCCCAGAGAAGCAACATATTATACTGGAAAGATCATTGGACTTTGGGTCAAGAAAGGTCTGAGTTCAAATTCTATCTCACATATTTTGTAACCATGTGACCATGGACAGGTCATTCAATCTCTATGAGTTTTGGTTTTCTGTAAAATGGGGATGACAATCTATGTAGTACCTAACTGACAAAGTTGTTTCAAAACTCAAATGAAACAATGTACATAAAGAACTTTAAACACCTTAAAGCCATATACAAGGTATCCTAAAATCTAAGACTTTTGAGACACCCCTATATCAGTGGTTCTCAACCTGTGGGTCACGACCCCCTTGGGGATCAAATGACCCTTTCACAGGGGTCACAGTGGTTACCTAAGACCATCGGAAAACATATTTCTGATGGTCTTAGGAATGGAGACACTGCTCCTCTATTGTCTCCAGGTGGGTCCGCCCACATGCAGATATGCCCACATACAAGTATTAAAGGGTCACAGCATTAGGAAGGTTGAGAACCACTGTCCTATATAAATGTCAGCTATTATTAATATCTACCTTCCCATCCTCTTTTCCAACCAGGATGCTATGATACCTGTCAATTTAAATTCAGCATATATTTATTAAGCTCTGTGTGCAGAACACTGTGTTAGAAACTGGGGGAGATATGAAGTTCTGATAAGAGACAGCTCCTTCTCTCAAGAAACTTATTGTCTGGTAGGTGGATAGGACACAATCACAAATAGGACACTCAATCAATGACTTATTGGCAACCTGAAGCAGCTAGGTGGCTCAGTGGATAACAGGCTAGACTTGGAGCCAGGAAAAGCTTAGTTCAAATCAGGCATCAGACACTAACTATTTGATCCTGGGCAAGTCACTAACCCACCCCATGCCCCACTGTCTGCCCATCTGTAAAATTGGGGAGGGTGATAATAATAATAAGTCCTACTTCCCAGGTTCCTTGTTAGGATAAAATGAGACATTTGTAAAGCACTTTGCAAACCTTAAAGTATTGTATAAATTCTAGCTATTACTCAGGCTTACGCTAGAGTGTTAAAAGGTCTGAGGATGAAAGTTATGTTGAGTGAGCTACTCAGTAACAAAAGGCTTAATGAGGAGGTGGCATTTGAGTTGGTCTTTAAAGGATGGGTGGGAATTCCTCCTGCTCCCCTAGGGTGAAGAGTCTCAGTGGTTTTCCAAAAAGACCTCTGCCATGAAGGAAGTTCAGGGGGGTGACACATGGGAAGTTAGTTGAGATCAAAAGATAAGAGTGTATCATGGTGATGATCTAACAAAGTATGTTGAGAAGGAGCAGTAAGAAAAGTAGGAAGAAAGCCAGGATAGAGCAACATTATGAAAGCCAAATGGGAAGAGATTTTGGAAATTTCTCTCCTGAGATCTGAAGTTTTCTCTGATGCAAAGAGGGATTACTATTCAGGAACAGGGACAAGACAGGAGGTCTTCAAAGGCTAGGAACTTCAATTCTATTAGACCCATCTAATTGTCTCCATAGCAGTTTCATTTTCTACCGATTACTTGAAAAAGTCTCTGGGTTTGAAACTCTGCCACTTAATCTCCTTGGCCTCAGTGTCTTCACCTTTAAAATGGGGGGGGGGGTGAACTAGATGGCATAGAAGGTCCCTTCCAGATCTAGATTTATGACCCTATTACCTCTCTGGGCCTCAGTTTCCTCATCTGTAAAATGAGTAATGGGGTGGCACATGAAGTCTCTTCTAGATCTATGATACTCTTACCTCTCTGGACCTCAGTTTTCTCCTCTGTATGATGAAAAATTTGGACTAGAGGACCCTTTAGATTTCTTCCATCCCTAAATCCATGATTCCATTATGATCCTCCTGCTCTTGTGAGGTAACTGGGAGGGTGAATGGAGAATCACACATGACTGGTGCTGTGCAGTCCTGGTGAGACAAAGCAAATTAATGTGGAAATGATACCAGACTGAGAGCAAAGAGCCCTTGGTGTCTAGCCCTAGCTCTGTTACACAAGAAATCTGTGACCTATCATGAGTCATTCTCTTCATCTGTCAAGTAGGGGAGGGGGATGGACTAGATCTCTAATGTCACTGCCAATTCTGGTATTTTATGATTCTATAATAATAATAATAACAGTTTTACAAAGTGTTTAGATTTTATGATTCATCCTCAACAGGACTTCTAAGGATCTTAACACCTCCGTTCTCCTCTGGTTCTTAGTACTTAGCACAGTGCCTGGCACTAAGCCCTTAATAAATGTTTATTGATTGAGTAATTGTCAAATTGTGTGTCCTCTTGATTAACCAAAGCTAGGAAATCCCTGAGGACAAAACACCCTATCTCTGGGGCACAGAAACTCAAGAACCCCTAAAAGCTCTCTGTTTCTCTTTGAGCCTCAAGGGCTATACCTAGTGCAGTTATACCCGTTGGCATTAGTCCATTGCTACTCAGTTTCTGTCATTTTGACTTAGCCTTCAAATGAAGTAGATTTGCATATGTGGCTTTCTTGGATAGGGTTGAACAATTGTTAAGGAGCTGTCTAACTCTTTTCCATAGAACTCTCAGACTATAGAGTAAAAGGGGAAGTTTCAGAAAATCATCGAAATCATACCAAGGTAAAGTATTCTTAGCCCTAGTAGATCTATGATGAGAGAATTGCCTTCAGTGGTAAGGAAGGTCTATGAGTATGTGGTAAGAATTTGATTAGAACCCTGGAAAACTGGAAGTCATCAAGCTATTTAGATGGTAAAAGGCTCACATCAGGAAAGCAAACCAAAACTTGTGTAGCATCAGTTACCATCCCAAGTCCCAGTATGATGGAGCAATAGATTTGGAGTCTATATTAAAATGTAACCTCTGCTATCTGCTTCTTGTTGACTCAGGGAAAGTCACTCATGGTCTGTGGACCTCAGTTTCTAAAACAAGAGGCTTGGACTAGATGATCTATCTCTGAGGTCCCTTCCACCTCTAAGTATCTATGATCTCATGATCCTGTTCATAGTCTCAGAAAACACTCCCCTTCACACTCAAGAACAACCCAGGTAGAGAAAAGCTAAGATTCTCCTGTGGGTAATGGGACGGAAGATCACCATTGGGGTGAAAAAGCTAAGTCTGCAGAGGAGAAGGTTTATATTTTGGAAAGACCAAGAAAGCACTAATGATTTTAACAGTTGAGGAGAGAGCAATTTCAATTAGGGCTATGGGGGGAGGTAGGGTTAGTCAGATTGAAAAGGGATGAGAAGTGAGTGATAAAGAGGGAAATTTTTCCCGTGGAAAAAAAATGAAGACATCAGAAAACAGGAATTAAAGATTCCAAGAGGTTTGTGTTCCTTCAAGGTGCTTTCCATATGCTTTTAAATGGGAGCAGCTTGATTCCAGCTGTATTTCACTCCTGTTCTTGGAAGCAGGAAGAGTCCATCACCAACAATTGTGTGATGCAATGGAAAGAGCATTGAACCTAAATTCTGATGATCTAGGTTCAGTCCTGGTCCTTCTATTTACTACCTGTATGACCTTGGAGAACTCATTCATCCCTCTGGAATTCCATTTTCTGAATATACAAAATTAGGGAGTTGGATGAGATGATCTCTGAGCTCTCTTGCTCTAAATCCCAGGAATTCAGTCCTTTCCTAGACACCATGAAAAACAATCACACTTATGTAGTGTAGCTCACACTTATGAGGGGCTTGGGAGTTTGCAAGGCATTTTATATGCATTATCTAATTTGATCCATGCAACAACCCTGTAATATGCAAGTACTATAGGTATTATTATCCCTATTTTACAGACAAGAAAATTGAGACAGAGTTTATTTAAGTGAGTTTCCCGTGATCAAACAGGTAGAAAATTTGGAAGGTAGAATTTGAATCCACATCTCTCTCAGGCTTCTTCCCACTACATCAAGAAATAACACAAAATGTAATCCCTGTTTAAAATCTAATAAATGAGAAAGGCACAAAACATATAAAGCAAACAAAAGAACAGTTCAAGAAATAGACAAATAAGTACAAGCCTGTTGCCATAATTAGTAATAACTTTATACTTGAGGAATCACAGAATGATCTGAGATACCTGAGCCAGATGGGATTAGTCAAGGAAGACTTCCTGGAGGTGGTAGCTTTTGAGTGGAATTTTGAAAGACATCATTTGAGGGAGAAGAGATTGGTGGATAGTGATGGTTCCTCTACCTGAGGTCCCCTCCTTATTTTAACTGAATGTTCTTTAGGTAAAATGAGAACCAGATTCTCTCCCTATTATTTCTTTTCTCTTGCTTTTTTTCTCTGGTAGGGGTAGGAGTGGGGAAGCAATTGGGGTTAAGTGACTTGCCCAGGGTCACACATCTAGTAAGTGTCTGAGGTCATATCTGAGCTCAAGTCTTCCCAACTCCACGACTGATGGATGTGAAGGAGGCTGCTGAAAGTCACCCCAAAACATTACAAGACCTCAGCAGCCCCCTTCAGATGCTCTATCTACTTTGCTACCTAGCTGCCCCTCCCTCCTATTTCTTTTTAAAATAATTTTATCAATATTTTTTTAATTTTTACATCATTTAATTGCCCAATATAGCACTCTCTCAACCCTCTCCCAGAGAGTCACCCTTAGTTTATCACAAGGAAAGAGACAGATAGAAAAACTTCTTTGGAAAAACTAACTGACACATCAAAAAAAAAAAGTATGATATCTTTTTCATCTTCCAGATCCATAATCTCTACTTCTGGCAAGAAGAGAATGAGATGACTTCTCATATGACTTCTCTTGACCAAGATTGGTCATAATAATTTTACAGTGTTCGATTTCAAATATTTTGCTGATTTAAAAAAATTTACATTGTTGTAACTGTTGTGTTTGTTTGCCTTCTGCTTACATTACTAGGTATCAGTTCATATTATTTTCCCATGTTTCTCTGTATTCATTTTTTTTAACAGCATAGTAATATTCCATTATATTTATGCACTACAGCTGTGGTAACCATTCCCCAGTCAAGAGAAATCTACCTTTGCTTTCAGTTTTTGCTGATGCAAAAAAGTACCACCATAAATATTTGGGTGTATATGGAGCCTTTCTTTTTTGTTTTGTATAGACCTAGCAGTGGAATCTCTAGTTCAAAGGGTATAAAGAAATACTTTAGTCACTGCCCTATTCCCTTTCCCATAGTTCAAAATTGCTTTCCAAAATGGTTGGACCATTCAGAGCTCCACAAACAGTACCTGTCTTTCCACAAGTTGTCCAATATTGACTGTTGCTACCTTTTGTCATCTTTGCCAATTTGTTGGGTGCGAGGTAATACCTCAGAGTGGTTTGGTTTTACATTTACATTTCTCTTCTTATCCTTGATTCAGGGGAAGTCTTTCATATGATTTATCATAATTTGCAACTTTTCTTTTAAGGGCTCTTTCTTCATAGCCTTTAACCACTTAACTCTTGGGGAGCTGCTTTTGGTCTCATATATTTCTTTTTATTGCCTATTTATGTTTTCAACCTTTATCAGACATATTTGATACAAAGATCTCTACCACTTCTCTTCTTATTCCAATTGGAATAATTATGCTTATTCAAAAATCTTTTCAATTCCGTATTATCAAAATGATCTATTTTATCTTTTATTGTTGCCTCTATTCCTTGTCTGATTAAGAATTCACTTCATCATAACTGTGAAATGTGCCTGATCTAGCTCTCTTCTAATGTTTTTATGGTATAACTTTTATTACTTAATATCCATTTCATGTTTGTTGTGGTGTATGGTATAAAATATTGGTCTAACCAGTGGTTTTTTCTTAGAATCACGTAACTTTTTTTTTAAATAACTGTACTTCAATAGAATTGGTTTTCTTTGTAATCCTACGTACTTATAATCCTGTGTATTTTATTTTGTTTTTAAACATCTATCCATCTTTTAATTCAGTATGTAGGTGTTTTTTATTTTGTTTTTAGTTTATAGAATAAAACAAGCATTTCCATAACATAATACAATAAAAAGATGAGTGTACATGGAACTGCAAATTCTATCATGCACAACTTGTTATTCCTTTCAAATATACAACAAATATACATTACTTCATGCATTTAAAAACTCTCTTCTGAGGAGGGGTCCTTAGTTTTCACCAGGCTGCTCAAAGGATCTATGACCAAAAAAAAAAGTTTTTGAGTCTCTAGTCTAAAATTACTTTCCACCAGACTGCTTTCCAGTTTTCCTTAAATTCTTATCAAATAGGGAATTCTTACCTAATTTATGTTTTCAGGTGTATTAAATATTGTGTTATTAAATCCAATTATTTCTGATTCTTCCTTGTCTAGTATGCTTCATTGAGCCATTTTTATATTTTTAGCCCAGTACTACACTTTTGATGATTACTGATATATGTATATATATGTAATATATACATACATATATATGTAATATATACATATATATAAATGTTTTATAATTAGAGGTTTAGGCATATTATTCTCCCTTTATTCCTAATTTTAAAAAGTATTTCCTTTGATATTCTAGATTTTTCTATTTCTCTAAGTACATTCAGTTAATATTGTGTCTAGTTTGATAAAGTAGCTTGTTGGTAACTCTCCCCTGTTTCTATCTGTATTCTACAAGTGTAGATTTTGAAGAAGAAACCATCACTGAGGGCACAAAACCAATTCCTGTTTAGTTACAGGGTAGATTAGATGATACCCCAACCTCTCACCTCTTCCACCAAGATCTCTTACAATATGAATTACCGTTCTATGTTACAATATTCCCTTAAGTGTTCCTTTAGGAAAATGGAAAGTGCCCTAGATTTGTAGACCAAAAGCCTCTATTACTTACAACCTCTATGATCTGGAATAAATAATTTCATTTCTCTGGACTTCAGCTTCCTCCTCTGTAAAATTAGGCGGCTGGGCTAGATGATTTCTCAGCCCTCAATCCTATCATGCCACCCTGTTCTATTCTGTTGAACTGGTGGCTTCAAAAACCGAAGGATTCGTAATAAGTTTCTCTTGCCCTGATGTACTTTTAACACACCTATGTTTCTTCCCCGAGCTCCACCATTACTTTCATGGGAAAGTAGTTGTTGATAAGTGTGATTGCATGCAAAGAGGTGGGAGTCTGGGCCCTTCCTCTGCCAGCTGGGTCCAACCTCTTGGCCTGAGGCTCAGGTGCTACCTCTGCGGCTTCCTTTTTGTGGCTAAGGTAGTAGCTACAGTGTAGGGGGGAGGAGGGGCCTTCCCAGAGCTGGGCAATGAAGGGGCAAGCAGGAGGAGCAAGAAAAAGACAGATACAGCCATACAGAGAGAAAGAGAAAAAGAGAGAGAGACCACCTGCTTTTTCATGAGATAGGTCCCTGTACAACAGACAGCCCCTATGGATTCCACTCACTCGCCTGATCCCAAGACTATTGGCCAAACCCAGTCAGGTTCCAGAAACACTTCTATTTCTCTCTCACACACATCACCACCACCACCCCCCCCCAGATCCCCTAGGCAATGGGAGTTTCCAGCCTAGGCTAAAGATAGAATTTTCCTCCAGGACCAAGTGTAAGGGTGGGGAGATCATGGAGACTTAACTTGAAAGAGGAAAGCAAATGGAGCCCTTCCCTCATCTTTCTGAGATGAAAATAATCTGGTTTTCCCCAGAGTCACCTGCAAGATCCCTTTGGTAGATCGACACTCATGAGACTGAAGGCTTAAGCCCTCCCCCAATCTTTTCAGGGTAGGGGTACGCTTATATTTCTTGGTGATTCTCTGAATGGCAATTTGATTCAGCCCCAAATGGGAGGCTTTCCAAGGGATGATTCCCATCCTTCAGCTGGGGCTGCTAGAGCATCTTTAGACTGGGGACAGGTTCAGGAAAGTGTTTCTGGAAGACAACTAGCCTCAAGTGCCCTCCATGAAGATTTTGACCTCAATTTCTGGTTTCCATCTTTCCCCCACCTTTGCATTTATTTTGTACAGATGTTGCATAGACTTATTCAGGAAAATATTTTCTCCCTTTATAGAATATAAACTCTTTGAGGGCATGGACTTTCATTTTTGTATCCCCAGATACAAAAGCACAATATAGTGTCTGACACTGGTTAAGTGCTTAATAAAATGCAAAATGGTTTGAGTAGGGTTGAGAAGGGTTTTCGTGCCCCTGGTCCCTGAGGTAAGCATCAACCCAGTCTCCCTGGGGCAGATGCCTGAGATAAAGAGTTTAGATGTTTGGGTGTGTATATGTGAATAGTAAAGGGTGGAGAGGAAAGGGGAAAGGAAGAGAGAGGGTACACAGAGCTCCCTCTGTTCTCCACCAGAAATGTCTATGGAAGCAATTTCAGCACTGAACAGATTAACTCCTCTCTAGCATCACAGGCTTCATTCATCATTACAATTTTTCCTTCAGATTTCTCTCCCTCTCCTGGCCCTAAAGGGGCCTTGGATTCTACCTTTGGAACTTGCCTGCTATCTCTACCTGGCCCCCCTTCCCTATTGATATGAACGTCAAATGAAATATATAGAAAATGCTTTGAAAATCTCAATGAGCTCTATCTATGCTAGCTATTATGAATTGTCCCCCTTCCCATCTGTATTCCAATCAGGAATCTATGCTGCCTGTCAATTTAAAATTCCACAAACATTCTCCTTCTCTTGATATTAATTCCCATCCTATTTCATATTGTTCTATAGTCTCCCTTTTCTTATTACCCCAATAGCCTCTTGGTTCTGATTTCAGCCTCTTGTCTCTGCCATCAGGGCTAGAATCATATGTCCTACTCCTTTCACCTCCAAGAAACTGTCAACATCCAGTTTGCTTCTGATCCCTACCCTGCGGGACTCTCATTCGCATCCTGCTTTGCTTTTCCTCATTCTCCCTAGTGTCCTCTCCAACTCTCCCTCCAACATGCCAGTTGCCAGTTCACACTGGCCTGTGTCCAGTTTGCTCTTTCTTCTTTGCTACTGGATTGAGGAGATGGGCCCTGCTCAGATTCAGTCATACCACCGAGCTGTCTCCTGCCAAGTGTGGGCACAGTCCTGGACCTGCAGGCTATAGCAGAAGGAGAGCCAAGTTTGGAGTCCCAGGATGTGAGATGAGATCCCAGTTTTGCTATTTACTACCCAAGCTGCCCCATCTTTCTGGACCATGATTCCCTCATCTGCAGAATGAGGGGACTAGAGTGGATGACTGGTATCTCATGCCTCTTCTAGCTTGGTATGCTATGATCTTCCCTGAAACAGTGTTTGCCCTTGCCAACTTGTGCCCAAATAACAACCTATTAATAGAACAACCGAGGAATTTACTGAAATGGTGTATTTCTAGACAACTGAAAGCATAATTCACTTTATACAATAGGTATTCCTGAAAAGTTGCGTGGAAACAAAATTTTTGTGAGAGCATATTTTCAATGCACCAAGATAACTAAAGGAATTCTATGATGAATTCTAATGTAAAATAATGAATGAATTTGTGTTCTTAATTTATCTGTATTATAAATCAAATTTTCACATCAGAATTCCTTAAGTGGGGGCAGGGATGGGTAGGAAAGTGCACCAATATTCCTCCTTTCAAAAATTTTTATTTGACCTTTTCAAAGAAAGCATAATTCCCTAACAGGGTCTATTCAGTACAGTAGCTCAAGCCTTCTGGCGTGGAATTCAGGCATAGTATATGGCTTCAGTCATTGGAGTCTTGGATATGATTTCTTGTCCAAACAAAGTGACTGATGAGTCCAGCCTTGGAAACAACTACTCAACTAGTTGCCCAGGGCAGTGAGTGATTTCTGGAGAGCATAGACGTTATTAGCTGATGGTGAAGCCTTCCAAAAGAGGATGCCTGGTTGAAAGCGGTGGAGGGAGGCACTCTGCAGGTGCTGGAGAGGTCTGGGACTTATTTCTGAGGATTTGAGCCCTCCTGCCATGAAAGCATTTCTAACATAGGTGATTAAAATTGTCGGGGACAAAATACACCCACCGTGACAAAACATAAGTAAAGACTTCCTAATGCAGGACCTGTCAAATGGTCCTGAGAGAAAGCTCAGGTTCTGTGAACTTTGGGCTAAGAAGCCACCATCTGAATGAGCATTTGGTACCACCACCATCACCACCACTCGAAGTAGGACCATCAGTGCCTTGAGTTGGGATTCCTAGGCTACGGGGCAGAAGAAGGCACTCCCCAAGAGTCAGAAAAATGCCCTGTGGCCAAGGGGAACATTCACTTCTTTGTATTTTTCCCAGGGTAGAGAGGAAGTAGGGGAAGATCCTGTACCCAGTGTGACCTGATACTATGAGCACTCCCAAACTACTTTGTAATAAAGCATTGGTGTCAGACTCAAATGAAAAAGAGGTCATTCAACCAAAAATAAAGATCCCTGCTAGGCATATCTTGGCTTATTTTTAAAATATAATATTACCTCTGTTTTATTGTATTTTTTATTTATTTTGTTAAATATTTCCCAACTACATTTTAATCTGTTTCAGGCCCTACTCTGGAGTAATAGGCCATGTGTTATAGCACCTTTGCTATAAAGTTCATGAAAGGGAAAGTTTGATCCTAAAGAACCCAGATTTAGGTTTAAGATGCCCTAATTCTCTCATGCCCATCATTTATCACCTCATCCAGGATCAAAGACTTTTTGATAAAATTTAATATTAAAATTTGATAAAATATTAGGTGATACTTTCTAGCTCTGTGACCTTGGATAAATCTATAACTTCTTAATAGTGTCTAAAATTAAAATAATAATAATAGCTAGTGTTTAATACCTTCAAACTTCCAAAGCACTTTACAAATCTTATCTCATTTTATCCTCCCCACAACCCAGGGAGGTAGGTGCTATTATTACTCTCATTTCATAAACGAGGAATCTGAAGCAGCCAGAGAGTAAGTCACTTGTCCAAGGTCATATAGTAGTACATGTCTGAGGCTGGATTTGAACTTAAGTCTTTCTTACACCAGTCCCAGTGTTTTATCCACTGTCCCACCTACAGTGGTACATACCTGCTTCATAATACTAGTACCTACAAAGTGGAAAGTGCTTTGTAAACTTCAAAGCCCTATGTGAACGTGAATCATTAAAACAGCAAACAAATTCAGCAAACATTTAAAAGTGCCTATTTACTGAGAGACAACAGCGGCAAGGTAAATAAAGAATGGGCCCCAGAGTCAGGAAGACCTGGTTTCAAATTCCTCCTCTGATACATACTGGCTATCATTGAACTTTTTGTGCTTTTTATTGTTACTCAATTGTATCTGACTCTTCCTGAGTCTATTTGGGGTTTTCTTGGCAAAGATACTGGAGTGATTTGCTAATTTCCTGCTCCAGTTCATTTTACAGATAAGGAAACTGAGGCAAACAGAGTTAAGTGACTTGCCCAGGTTTACCCAGCTAGGAAGTATCTGAGACCACATTTGAACTCATGAAGAGTGTTCTAACTCCAGGTCCAGCACCCTATCCAATGTGCCACCTACCTGCTCCTGTTTTTAAGACTTTTTAAGTCTTAAGACTTAAGTTTCAGAGAAAGCACTGATTTGCTCTAGTAGAGGAAATTTTCTCATCCTGGAGTTCTTTCCCTATATCCCTACTATGTGCAAGACATTGTAGGTGCTGGAGGTACAAAAGTGAAAATTTTTTTTACCTAATCCCTGTCTTCAAGCAACATATGAGGAGTCCTATCTTTCCTGGCTCCCAAATGGAATGGAAGGAACTACTGATAAAATGGCGGTCAAACAATTTGGATGAGCTCTGTCAAACAAGCCAGCCACATTGGCAAGGCTTAGTTCCTGGGCAATATTAAAGATTAGCAACATTGTTTCTTCTTTTCCAAAGTGTAGTTTCCTTCGCAGACTATGAGGGCAAATACTTGATTGCTCTGGGGGAATTCCCCTTTTCTTCCCAAGCCATCCCTCCATACCTGTTCCATGATTTTATACTCTTAGGAATACCAAATATCTCCTAGCTGCTTTTTCCTTCTATTTCAATGACCTCCATTTAAGGCGTGAGAAGAATCTCCTCTTTTGGAAAGACATTGTTATTCAGTAGAAAGGGTGCCAGACTCAGAATACTGAAGATCTGGATTTCATTCCCAGCATGGTGAAGTAAAAAATCAGAGAGGTCTAAAGGACAAATTTGGGGTTTGAATTGGATTTGGCGTTTGAATCACGTACTTGCCTGTCTCTGTTCAGCTTTTTGAAAGCCACAACCATTCTGAGTCTGTTTCTTGATCTGAGGCAACTAATTGGTACAATGGTTGGAGTGCAGAACTAGTTAGGAAGACCAGGAGTGTGAATCTTTCTTCAGACATTAATGGTGGGTGGGATCTTTGGTAAATCACTTAACTTAATCGCAGTCTGGGTTTTCTTATGTGTTAAATAATAGCACCTATTTTATAGGATTATGGTAAGGATCAAAGCATTTTGCAAACTTTAAAATGCTATATAAATGTCATTGCTGTTATCTTTTCCCCTAAATCCAGTCTTCCTCCTAAATCCCCTATTTCTCTTGAGGACATCACCTTTCTTCCAGTCCCCTGCTTCTTGTCTGTAAAACGAATAGGAAAAAACTAGATTGGCTCTTTGGTCCCTCCTCACTACAAATCCCTCCTCACTACAAATCCTGTCAGTCTCTGTATCTTTCCACTTAGACTTCCTTTATTCCCTTGAAAAATGGCAATAATAATATTTGTACCACTTACTGGTTTGTAAGGAAAGTGCTTTGAAAAACTCAAAGCATTATAGTTATTTGAAAGGCAGGAAGAACTGAAACAATATAAGAGAAAGGAGTTAAATTTGAAACAATGGACCTAGATTCCCTATTCCCAACAGACAGCCTTAGGCCACCTTGCCCAAGTGTCACACGCTGACATTGCCTCTGCTTTCCATTTCCTGCTATGGAACTTCTCCTTTGCTCATGCCTATGACCACGCCCACACCCAGTAGGGGTTGGGGGTGGCGTCACAAAAATGTAGGGTTTATTTACCAGAAGGGGATCAGGTTGGCTCTATGCAAAGAGAGGTGTGGAAAGGCCTCAATCCAGCCAACCATTGGTAAATATTTTCCAGTTCTCCATAACCACTGGCCCTGGCCCTGGAAACTGTTTGCTGAAGCATCCCAGCTGTTTGGTCTGTGAGAACTGAGGGAATGGGGCCTGGTTAGAGAATTCAGCAGAGTAGGAAAGAAAGGGGAGGAGAAAGTGCGCTGTTTGATGCGATTTTCCAATCCTTGAGGTTAGCAAATGAGCAGGGGACACAGACGTAGCAGGACTCAAATCAGAGCAGTCCTTGGGAGGCTTTAGAAGATCTGACGGTAGCCCTGCCAGCTAAAAAGGAAGGTTGTTTTAATGTTGCTTCTGGGCTAGCCTTTCTCTGGCCAGTTTTAACGATTCAAATTGAAAACAATCATATTTAAGGTGACCCCTGCAGGTTCCTCTGGCGTCCTAATGAATTAATTTTATTTTTATGGTTTGGATTCACCTTGTCTTAATACAGTGTAAGAATATGGCTGTCTCCTACAAGTTCCTGTTGCTAGATAGAAATCTTCTTGTTACGTGACAGATCTTTTCAAGTATCACAACCCATTCTCTTTAAATCTTGTATCTACGTAGTGTTTACATGTCTCCTGTATTAGAATGTGAGTTCCTTAATGTCAGGGACTGTTTTTGCCTTTTTTCGTATCCCCAGTGCTTGGCATATAATAATAAATGCTTGTTCTAAACTGAGCTGCCTGAATAGGAACCCCGCTAGTCGATTAACTCAGCTTGTCCTCTACCTCTCCTTCTCCCTCTTCCTCTCCCTCTCTCTCTTCCTCTCCTTCTCCTTCTCCTCTCCAAAGGAAGGTAAATATTGATGGCCAGAAGCTGCCCACTGAACTTGGGGTTTGCTAGCTAGATTCCTTCCTTCTTTCTTTCTTTCTCTCTCTCTCTCTTTCTTTCTCCCTTCCTCCTTTCCTTCCTTCCTTCTCTTCTTTCCTTCCTTCTTTCCTTCCTTCCTTCCTTTCTTTTTATCTTTCTTTCTCAAATCCTTAAACCCAGTTGATTCTGAAGCTCATAGTTTGGACCACAATAGGTCCCTGGCCACTTAATGGCTGTATTTTGGGTCCTTCTGGCTTAGAGTAAATATCAGTGGTAACTGTATTTCTTTGGAACAACAACCCTGATGGTCTTCCCTTCCCAGCTTGATTTTTTTCCTAGTTAAAGGGGTTTGACTCACTTCTTAAAGAGGCCTATTCACTGAAAAGGTGTTACCTCACTCTAAGTGAGTACATGAAAAGGCCTTAGCCTGAAAGGGCCAGGTTCTCCCAATGCATCCTGGGTCATCTCCAGTCATCCTGATGAATATCTGATCACTGGACCCTGATGGCTCTGGAGGAGAAAGTGAGGCTGGTGACTTTGCATAGCCCTTCCTCACTGAAATCAAAGTCAACTGCAAATCATGTCATCATCTCCCTGATGCCATGGTCCTCCTTCTCACAACAATAACAGTAAATGCTTGTTGCCTGACTGTAATCATCTGAATTAGCACTTTATAGGATTGTATATCAGTCAATCAATCAACATACCCTACATCAGTGGTTCTCAACCTTCCTAATGCCTTGATCCTTTAATACACTTCCTCATGTTGTGGTGACCCCCAACCATAAAATTATTTTCGTTGCTACTTCATAACTGTAATTTTGCTACTGTTATGAATCGTAATGTAAAGATCTGACATGCAGGATGTATTTTCATTGTTACAAATTGAACATAACCCACAGGTTGAGAACCACCACCCTAGATCTTCAAAATGTCTGGCTAGCACCACGGTGGTAAAAATGATGTTGATAATAACAATACTTAAATAACAAGTTTTATAGGCATCTTCCCATTTATCGTCAGAGTGCCCTGGAAGGTTAGAAATGGGGTAGAGATTATTCATTCCTTTTTACAGGTAAGTAAACTGAGGCACAAAGGTTAGAAGCTCAATCTGACTCAAGTTCACCCAGTTTTTTAGTAAGAGAGAAACACAACCAGTTCCAGGAGCTAGTTGCTAGAATTAACTGTCCCCGAGTGTTAGAAAACATGATTTAGTCAACAATATGAGACAGAGTAATGCAGTAGAAAGACCAGCAAAAGTCAAGAGAAACTTAGGTTAGGATCCTTCTTCTGATACTTACCATCTGTGGCACTATACCTAAGTCACCTAATTTCTCAGAGTCTGTTTACTCATCTGTAAGATGGAAGTAATAATAAAGATGCCTGTAGTAGTTCTACCACAAAAAAGGAATCCCTACCTCAAAAGAGAAGAACCATTTCTTTAAAGACTGGGAGCAAAGGAGGAGAGAATAGGTGAGATTGAGTGGGGAGTTCATCTCCCTGGGCTGTGACTTTGTGCTGATTGTCTCCCATGTCTGTTGTACTTCAATGATTCTGGAGGAGAGTGAGTTAGTGATTTTTTGTAACTCTGCCTCACTTAAATCCAATTCATGAGCAAGTCCAGGGTGATGTCATTGTTTCTCTTAGGGAAGGAACAGCAAAGAACGATAATGTTCTCCCTCCTCACTTCTGCCTTTTGGAAATCCTGGCTCCCAACCAATGAAGCTCAGCTCAATCTCCACTCCCTACAAGGGGTCCTAGTTGTTACTACTCCCTTCTCCCTCCCATTAGAAATTCCTTGGCATTTGCTTTGTATGTATTTTGTGTGGACTTCTCTGGGTCTGTTGTTTACCCCCAGTCAAATGTAAGCTCCTTGAGGGCTCCTTGGTTTTTGTCTGTATCATCAGCACCAAGCACAGTGCTGGTCATATACTGTCTTAAGTGGATGTTCATCAAATGCTCATCCGGTTGAATTGCCCAGACTCCCAGAAATAATAGGCAACAGAGTCAGATTAGCACCTTTATTGACTGACTCCCAATCCAATGATCCCTCTATTAAAACAGGCAGCTCTGGGGGCAGTCATTCCATAGCCACAATTTGTAGGAAGAGGGGCAAGGGGAAGTGGACCTTCCAAATAATTCTCCTCAGAGTGTTTGAATTTGTCACTTGCACAAACCTTAATGCCAGTTCAGTAGTATGATTGAGATCAGTTGAGGAAAGAAGATAAATAGCATGTTAAGGAGTCATTGGCTACTGGTTCAAGGGCTTTATCATATACCAAGGGAGCCCAGGTTCCTATGGATATAAGGGCTAGAGGGTAAGGGAGAGGAAAGGGTTGTGGATATAAGGTTAAGAGAGGGAATCATCCCCAATGTGAAGGAAATTTGAACAATCGATGTGGGCCTTTTGTTCTGGGGCTTCCTATGAACTGGACAGTGACTAGGGGAGGTACTTTGGGGAGGGGAAGTAGGTCTACATAGGAGTACTAAAAAAAAATCCCCAAGTCTCATCTACATACAAATAATTCCATTCCCCCTTCCCCCCCATCTTCCTGGCAAAGAACTAGGCTTGCCCTTCCCTCTGCCACACCCCCTACCTCAGGCTTCAGGTTGCCCATTTGTGGCTTCTTTCCCCATCTCAAATGTTCATTTTAACCTGCATCCTAATATGGGGATGTGAGCGTTCTCAAGCCTAAAGCCAGCCCTGGCAATAGGATCGAGTACTAAAATGTATTCAACATAGAGACCCTCATCCCTTCAGAAACTTGACAAATCCAACAGAAAAAATTCAGAGACACAGTCAGGCTTGGAAAGAATGACAGTGTGTCTTCTGTGCTCTTTCACCTTTTCCATTTATTTAATGCCATCACTATTGCCACCACCATCACCACTATCCACAGCCATGGGATCAGAGGGCTTAGAACAAGAAGAGAACCTCTGGGATCAGCAATTTTTGCTGTCCAGGACCTCAGATGCAGGCACCCTACTATAAACTAGTTGTCTTCATTGGTAAGACCAAGCCAAGTGCTACCCCATGTCAGTGACACCATACACATAGTAGAGTATAACGAATGCTGGATCTGGAGTTAGACAACCTGACTTTGAATCCCAGCTCTGCCACTTACTGGCTGAAGGTCTTAGACAAATCACTTAAGCTGCTTGAACTTCCATTTCCTTACCTGTAAAATGAGGGGACTTCTAGCCCTACTAATCTATAATTTCCCTTTATCCCATGGTGGCATAGTTGTAGAGTGCCAGGGCCTGGAGTCTGGAAGACTCATCTTCCTGAATTCAAATCTGGCCTCAGACACTTCCTAGCTGTGTGACTGGGCAAGTCACTTAACCCCGTTTACCTCAGTTTCCTCATCTGTAAAGTGAGCTGGAAAAGGAAATGGCCAACCACTCCTGTATCTTTGCCAAGAAAACTATAAAAGGGGTTACAAAGAGTCAAACACAACTGAAAACAAGTGCATATTTATTCTATTACTAATGACAAAGTTATAATAATAATTAAATTCATGCCATAAAGTGGTCAGTACTGGGGGGGTGGTGCCAAGATGGCGGCGTAGCAGCAGCAACATATCGCAGTTCTCACATAGCCACCCCAAAATACCCATAAAACAGGACTCTAAACCAATCCTAGAACTCCAAAATGCACACAAAGATACTTCCCACTAAAGTCAGCTTGGCAAGAGGAACCATATCAGCACTGCGAACCAAACCAGCCTGCCCTGAAGCCACGGCTGTGCCCCAGGGGCGGCTGGACAGGAGGAGTGGAGGAGCCTCTCAAGTGAGAGGATTAGCAGCAGCTGCGAGTGGGGATTGCGAAAGGGGGAGATAAGCAGTCCGGCTGGAAGGCTTCCAGAGCGTAAAAGCAAAAAGGCAGAGGTTTTGCACCTGCCTCCATGTTGTAGCTTCCCACCCACGGCCTGCAGACAGCAGGGGGACTTAGCAATTGTGCTCAGGCCAGTGCTCTCCAGTTGAATGGCCTGGATCCAGATCACCATCTTGGGCCTCCGTCTTGGAGTCTTTATTATCCAGTCAGCCGGAAGTAATTAGGAAGAGTCCCAGCATCTTCCTGAGAGCTACAGCAGCCGGGAGGACCCCAGCGATTTGGGACAGAGCTTTCCCTTCTGGAAGCAGAGCCCCACAGAGATTTAAAAAAAAAAATCACGGTCTGAAGAACCATGAGTAAGAATAAGCATAAGAAGCAAAGTAAGAACAGCTCCCAAACCCTAGATTCCTTCTTTGGGGAAAAGAAAGATCATGGGAGAGAGAGGGAGGAGGAGAGCGCAGCCAGAGCACCCCCACCAGGGGCCTCCAATAAACATGAAGAATGCCTTAAAGCTAGAGATGAGC
>CM053582.1:267201077-267219996 GCA_028627135.1 Pseudochirops cupreus
AGGAGAGAATAGACTGGGGGAGGGGGGACACACTGGGATGGCTGTTTTGGGGCAGTGGGTGGGGGAAAGACAGGGAGAAAATATGTAACTCAAAATCTTGTGGAAATGAATGATGCAAACTATAATAAAATAAAATAAAAAAAGTGGTCAGTACTTCATTGACCTCTGCTAATTTCATAAATTTGCCTGAAGCTCAGAGGTGAAATGATTTGTCCATGTTCACAAAACTAATACAATTAGAGGTAGGATTTGAATCTAAGTCTTCTCAAATAAGAGAAGACAACATATTGTAGGACAATAAATTTGATTTCTACTCTAGAGCCAGTTAGACAGAAGGTTGGACCTGGAGTCATGAAGACCTGAGTCCATACCCAGCCTCAGAAACTAGGCAATTCACTTATCAGTGGTTCTCAACCTGTGGGTTATGTTCAATTTGTAACAATAAAAATACATCCTACATATCGGATATTTACATTACGATTGATAACAGTAGCAAAATTACAGTTATGAAGTAGTAATGAAATTAATTTTATGTTTGGGGGTCACCACAACATGAGGAACTGTATTAAAAGGTCACGGCATTAGGAAAGTTGAGAACCACTGAATCTTAACTGATGTCTACCTCAGTTTTCCCTTCTCTAAAATGGGGGTAATAATAGCACCTATCTCTCATAGTTGTGGTGAGAACCAAATGAAATACCATTTGTAAATAGCTTATTAGCATAGTACCTAGCATATAGTGGGTACTTAATAAATTCTTCTTCCTTCCTTATTGAAGAGCCAGTTAGTGAACGTTTAGCAAAGAAATCCATGTTTGTAAATAGCCAGGATCACTTCTACCAGGATAGGCCATACCAGACTAAACCATATCCCCTTTTTTTGACAGGTTGCTAAAATGGTAGATCAAGGCAAAATAATACATAAGGTTTACTAGATTTTAACAAAGCATTTGATAAAGTTTTTTACAATATTCTTTTTTAAAAAATTAAATTGGTTTATTTACTTTAAGTTTACAACATTCAGTTCCACAGTCCCTTGAATGTCAGATTTTCTCCCCCTCTCTCTCCCCTTCCATCATGGCAGCATGCACTTGAATACAGGATCTACAAATATCTTCCCATTAATTATTACTCAGGTTGTAAAGAAGGATTGTAACTGATGGAATGATCAGTGGGAAAGAGGAAACAAAACAAAACAAGAAAAAGAAACAGAGCAAGTAGTTTGTTTCAATCTGCACTCAGACTCCGCATCTCTTTCTCTGGATGTGGATATCTCCTTCAATCATGAGTCTTTTGAGTTTCTTACAATATTCTTAAAAAGAAAAAAGAGTAATTATTAATGATTCAAGTCCAGCTTCTCAAGAGACACCAGTGGAGGTCCCCATCAAACTGAACTTGCCCTGTGCCCTTTCACATTTTGACCAGTGACTTGGATAAATGAATAGAATGCTTTTCTAATTTGCAAATATCACTAAGCGGGGAGGGATAGCTAATATACTAGCTGACAGTCAGGATTCAAAAGGATCTTTACAAATTAAAGCAATGTGATGAAGGTACTAAGATGAAATTCAGTGGGGATTAATGTAAAGACTTATACTTGGATTCAAACAATCAATTTCACACGAATACAACAGGAGTTGGCCTAAAAAAGATCTGGGGGTTTTAGTGGACTCTAAGCTCAAGGTGAATCATCAGTGTGAGGTACCAGCCAGGTTGCCTCTCTATATAGTGATAATATCGGATACTGGCTTCCTTTTTATTTTTTTTGTCTGGGCCTGTGATTTCATGGGTGTGGAAACTCCCTTCATGCAGATTGGCAATGCACTGTTTAACTTTACAGCCTTGGAGAGTGGCTCAGGGCACTGCCAGGTTAAGGGACTTGGCTGTGGACACCCAGCCATTAGGCATCAGAAGGAGGACTCAAACCTAGGTCTTTTGGACCACAAGGCCAGCCCTATGTGTGCTAATGTGCTTACTTCTTTGGCCACCTCTTGGAGTCCCAGCTCCCTCCAAAATTCAGCTCGGGGACTAAGGCCTTTCAGGATTTCTCTACTTATTAGTGTTTTCCTGCTTCAATTACCTGGATTTTATTTATGTCTTCATATTGTTCCCCACCCCATCACTATTATATACCTCCCCAACCCCAATAAAAATCCTTGAGGAGAAGGACTATTGTTTTTTTGCTTTTCATAGGGGCAGTTGGGGTTAAGTGACTTGCCCAAAGTCACATGACTAGTAAGTATTAAGTGTTTGAACTCAGGCCCTCCTGACTCCAGGGCTGGTGCTCTATTCACTATGCCACCTGGCTGCCCCAAGACTGTTGTTTTTCTAAGGCTCCTAGCACTGATCCTTGCACATAGTAGGTGCTTAAAATACTTACTGAATTCAATTGACTTAATCCCTTCTAGCATTTTTTTCATTTTAATAAAATCTGGCCTCAGACATTTACTAGGAAATTCATTTAATAAAATGAAAATGAAATAAAAATAAAATAAAATGAAAGTGTTTTAAATAAATATCTAGTGGGGGAACCCTAAGCACTGTGGTCAGCCAGTATAGAAGCTAGTTTTAGGAAAAGAGATCTTTGATCTACTTCCCTTTTATTATATCACTCTAGTGATAACTACCTCTGTTTGGGGGAAATCTGAACTCCCAAACTCCAGTAAGGTGGAAAAGACTGGATTTGGAGGCAGAGAATCAGGGTTTGAGGTTGAGTTCTGCCTCTTACTACGTGTGTGATCCTGGCAATATCTCATTTAATCCTCACAAAATCCCTGGGAGGGTAGTGCCATTATTATACTTATTTTATAGATGGGGAAACAGAGGCAGTCAGAGGTTATGATTTGCTACTAAGTATCTGAGTTCAGATTTGAACTTGGATCTTCCTGATTCCAGGTTCAGTGTTTTGTCTACTGTGATACCTAATTACTTCCTTTAAACCTTCTGGAAAGTCACTTAGCCTCTACTAGCCCCCAGTTTCTTCACATGTAAAATCAGGAGGTTGAATATTATAATCTACACCAGCAGTTCTCAACCTGTGGGTTATGTTCAATTTGTAACAATGAAAATACATCCTGCATATCAGATATTTACATTACAATTCATAACAGTAGCAAAATTACAGTTATGAAGTAGAAATGAAAATAATTTTATGGTTGGGGGTCACTACAACATGAGGAACTGTATTAAAGGGTCACAGCATTAGGAAGGTTGAGAACCACTGGTCTACATACTTCCTTCCAGTTCTGAGCATAAGATCCTATGATTTTTTTTTAAGATAGCTATATGAATTGTGCCTTCATTTTCTTTGGACCTCATGGGGCCATTTGCAAGAGTGTATTGATCAAACCCTAAAAATACACTAGTGTGCTAGAATCATCCCAAAAAGCCGAGTGAAAAAGTTTCATTGTGAGCATTTACGCCTCAGAAAACAATAAATGCTACAAATCAGGGCCTGATTTATCGTTGATTGTCTAGACTTAAGAAAGTAATGGAGAAAATGGTAATAACACAGATTAAACTAAAAGTGTCAGTGTTTTGTTTTGGTTTTTTTCCCCCCCCCTGGAGAGTGAGTCATTAAACTCTTACCAGCACACCACTGGATAGGTCTGGAGGTGTGAAAGGGGCTTCTAGCTGGGACCTAAGTATCTTCAAGAGGACCAAGGTCTCCTGGCATAGTCATATGACATCTTAACATCAAGGAACCCTCCACCCCAAGTTGTAGCTAACTCTGGGTTAGCAGGGAAATCCAAAGTAAGAGTCCATTTAGAGCCCCATGTAAAACTCTCATCTGAAGGGCCGCCTGTACTGGATGCTAATAAAAGCTACCTAGAGAGACAGATAGACCCAAGGGTCTCTTTAGGCGGAATGGTCTCATTCCAGAGGTTTCAACCATAAGATTATGGAAGATGAATTGTAGTTAGAGACAGGATTTGAATCCTGACCCTATTATCTAGGTGACTTTGGGAAGTCATTTCCTTTCTCTTGACCTGTAAAATGAAAGGATCATATTAGAACAGGAGTTCTTATTCTGGGGCCTGTGAAATTAAAAGAAATAGATAGGTAGATATACAGATAAATAGGTAACTGAATTTCAATATAATTGTCTTTTGGGGGTAATCTTATGGACTGTATTTTGTACCTTTAAAAATATTATTCTTAGGAGTCTATAGGCTTCACAAGACTGTCAAAAGGGGTCTATGAACACAAACAAAGGTTCTTACCCCCTAGACTAGATGATCATCAAAGTTCTATCCTGTTCTAACTGACATATTCCTTCCCCTTTCTCTACCTGCCTGCCATGGTGGTAAGAAAAGGGAGTGGTAGCTTTGTAAACCTGTGGGACCATTCCTTTATGCCCCCCTTTGGTAGTGAATTTGCTCTACCTTTTATTAATTTCATTTAAAACCCTCTGAGATAAATGCTAGGATAGGCATTTCTTTCAATGTGATGTTTTATTATCCTGTTTTTGGTATTTTCTTCTTAAAACTAAGGACCAGAAAAGCAAAAAAGCAAAACAAAGTTCAAAATAGAATCATCACGTGTGACCTGAGAATAGCACAGTGCAAAGGCAGACTCTGGGCAGAGTCTCCAGGTTAGGTTATTGTTCTCATTTTTGTCCTTCCTTCTTAAAGAGGACCATGACATCAGGAAGGTGATGTCATGACATGCAAGTGAATTGGACTTAAATGAGGGAGGGCTGTGCAAAGTCACCAGCATTACTCTCTCCTCCAGAGCCATCTGGGTCCAATGGACAGGTACAGATCAGGACAACTGGAGATGGCCCCCTCCAGGCTAGGTAATAGAAAAGGAGGGATCTTTCAGTCTCTCTCTCTCTCTCTCTATCTCTGTGTTTCTTTCTCTCTGTCTCCCTCTGTCTCTCTGTCCTTTGGTCTTTGTTTTGTCTCTATCTCTCTATCTTTTCCTGTCTCTTTCTTCCTTTCCTGTATTTCTCTTAATCATTCCCAACTCAGAGAAGAAAGTCAAGATTCTACAGTGACAGGCAGCATAGGCACATGACAATGGACATGATGGTGAAGGTGAAGATTTCTGACCAAACTGTATCCAAAAAGAGTCTTAAGGACAGTATTCAGAGGTTGATGGCTACAATAATCATTATCCAGTCCACTGCATCGCCCCTTGAAGAGGAGGTAGAAGTCATTTCTTTCTGCAGGAAAAGCAGCCATAACCAACAGTTCATAGGATTTAGAGCTGAAAGTAGTCTTATAAATTGTCTAGTCCAAACCCTTCATTTTCTAGATCAGAAAAATGACATCCAAAGGGAAAATGACTAGCCCAAGGTCACATAAGCATGGAAATAACAGAACAAGGGTTGAAATCCAGTTCCTCTTTCCATTGTACTCCTTTATTTCTCCCATATCACTTATCCCAGGCAAATAAACTGTGGAATGGAATTCAGACCAGAATTAAGAACAAGAATCCCCATCTTAGAATAATGGAACCACCTGCCTACAGCTCCTGGAAAATCAGACATGGGGAATGTGGAAATCCTGAATTGTGGAAATAGCTTTTAAAAAAATGAAGGTTATGATTTTATACCTTGGGTTTAGGCAAGAAAGAAACATTTCTATAGGCCTTCGTTGAGGTCTCCTACGCTCTTTGAATGCAGGTTAGTGGGTTTCTCTAGTTTTTTTCTAGGAGGTAGTATAGTCTCATAGACATAAAATGATCGTATTTTTCATGCTTGTGCCAGCTATAGCAAATCTCCTTTCTTGCAAAGGAGAGAATGGAAAAGTGTTAAAATGCTGTGACTAATAAGCTTGTAGCATTTCCAGAGTAACTACAAGCAGAAAAAATAACATAAAGGTGTCTCTTCTTTTGAGAATTTCATTTCTAGAGGCATCAACTTCAAGTGTCAGATGGAGAAGTAATAATAATTATAGGCTCCACAAGATCAGGCTTTTTAGAGATGGAAGGGACACTAGCAGACATCTAATCCAATCCCTTCATTTTACAGATTGGGAAACCAAAGCTCAGAGAGGTTGGCGCTTACCTTGCTTGGTTACTTTACTCAGTGCTGGGTACAGTCATCACTGAGGATACAAAGAAAATCAAACACAGTCCCTGCCCTCAAGGAGCAGACATTCTAATAGTGTGTAGGGAGGATCACAATATGTAAAAAAACAAAAAAAAAGCTAGGTATATACAAGATATACATAAAGAAGATAAAAGGTAATCTGAAATAACTGGGCAAGAGTAGTGGAGGCAGGAGCCAAAAAAATCAATCCAGCAATCAATTAACATGATTTAATACCTACTGTGTGCCAGGCACCATGTCAAGCATTGGAAAGACCTCTTGCAGAAAACAGGATCTAAGCTGTGTCTTGAAGGACATGAAAGAACCAGAGAGGAAGCAGAACACTGAAACACACAGGCATGGGGGACAGCCAGTAGAAAGGGACAAGAGACAGGAAGTAGAGTGTCCTGTCATTTTTGAAGAGCTTTGAGTAGGCCAATGTAGCGGGATTGTAGAGTTTGTGGAGGAGAGTTGTCATATAGCCAGTATGTAGCAGAAGTCCAACCCAGGTCTTCTGCTTCCAGATACAGAATTATTGCCACTAGGTGTTCAGTCATGTCCGACTCTTCCTGACCCCATTTGTGGTTTTCTTGGCAAAGATACTGGAGTGGTTTGCCATTTCCTTCTCCAGCTCATTTTACAGATGAAGAAACTGAGGCAAGCAATGTGAAGTGACTTCCTCAGGGTCGAACAGATGATAAATGTTTGAGGTCAGATTTGACTCCAGGCTCAGCACTCTCCACTATGTACCACCTAGCTGCCCTATTATGGCCACTAGACCATGTATTAACTAAAGGTCGTAAAGTTCTAGATTTGGAAAGAACTTCAGACATCATAGAATCCAACCTTTTCATTTTATAGGGGAGCAAACTAAGGTTTAGAGGAGTTAAATGACCTGCCCGAGGTCACATAGTTAATTAGTGGCAGAAACAGGACAAGATGCCAACTTTCCTGGTTTTCAATTCAGTGCCCTTCCTACTCCACCAAATCTGAAATGTATATGAGCAAAGGAGCTTCTCCTGCTCAGGGTGGCCAGAGGGACTGAAAAAGGGACTTCTCCATATCCTATACGTGCCAAGGTTTGCACAGATGTCTAAAGAGATCGGGGCAATGGGCCCATGGAGTGGAGCAGGAAGCAGAGACTGAGTGTCCCGAACTAGGGCGCGAGCACTGGTCACTGCGGGCATTTGGGGCCTTGCTCACCTGTGATGAGTTATCTACCTTCTTGAAGCTGGATTCCACCACTTGCAATATGTCTGCAGGATGTTTTCGTGAGCGGCACTTTTGCCAAACCTTTATAGATCACTTACAAAACAGAAACTGTTCTTCACTGCTAGGAAGAAGTAGAGAAGGGGGAGAGGGGAGGGGAAAAAAAAACTGGGCAGTAATTGAAGGCAGGTTGGGAGATGTTCATGCTTTGAAATTCTCCTTCTTGTGAAATGTTTATGAAACACTTTCCACAAACCAGTTATGCAACTAGGGCAACAGCTTTGATCACTTTCATCGCCAGTGATACATTCATTAGTGTTTGGTTGTTTTCCCCTTGTGGGTCATGTGAAAATGTCATCGGACTCTTCCTGTGGAAGGCGACTGACTACCTGCTAGGCTCTGCCCAGCAAAGCATGTCAGGGGGTGAGGGGTGGGGAACAATCTCAGTAGAAATATTCATTCCCCTCCTTGTCTTCTCCCTCCTACTCCTGGAAGATCCTGAATTGATTTCCAGGACCAATCTTATTTCTCTCAGTTTGGGGGGGGATTTGTTTTTTGTTGTTGTTGTTATTGTTTTGAAGAGAAGACATTAAATGTGGAAATCTGGAGACTGGGTTATTGAAATGGCTGAGCCAACTATTTGAAAGAGAAATTTTACGTCACTCTCTAAGTATTTCTAGGTCTTGATTTCTTCATCTGTTAAATGGGACTGGTGACACCCATCCTCTATCTTCCCTTTGGATTGTGAAGCCAAGTGTTATGTAAAATGTTTTCAGGTCCTTTCAAGGGGCTATCTCCTTCCAAGATGAGCTCGCTGTTTTCTGATGAATGATGCCAGGGAATTCACTGAGATTAGGGAAGAAAATAAAGCATGATGCCATTTTAACCATCCTGGTCATCACTGAAAATATAGGGTACCAGAATATCCATCTCATTTTGTGGGATAATCAACAGAAGTAAGACACCAATATTAAAGGGGACCAGGAAGGTGGGATTTTAGCTGAGACTTGGTAGGGGGGTGACCAGGCTCAAGTGACTAACTGGTAAGATTGGATCCTATGTCACAGTCCATGTCCTTAGCCTTCAATGAATCTTAATTAGAGCCTAAAGAAGTACTTCATTCCCACTGTGTGTATAGAGTCTCAAAGAAAGAGCAAAAGAGAGATGGACAGATAGACAGACAGAAACAAAGACAGAGCCAGAGCCAGGGGACAACCTCTGTTTCCAGTAAGGTTGTGGGTTTGGTTCAGTTTTCACAAATATGTATGGCAAGGGGTGGGTGGGTGCAGGAATCAAGTTTTCATCCAATTTGCCTCAGGTTCTCATGTTATGAAGTTATGGGATCCAACTGAAGTCTCTATCTTGTCTCCCAAATCCACAGCAACACCCAGTTGCCTGGAAGAAATCCAGCCTTTTCCCCTCAGCAGCTGTGAAAATGTTTCTCACCTCTCCCCCTTCCCTCACCCCTCCACTGGAAAGGACTTTGTTTCTTGAACACTTGGCTCCTTCTTTGGGCCACCTTGAGAGCATTTGAGAAGTCTGGAGGCAATGGAAGCTGTTAATCTCTCCCCCACCTCCATCCCTGCTACCTTTTCAGCTGTGGAGTGTCAAATATCCACAAAATCCAGATAGCCAAGGTTCTCAACCTTGAAAGGGAAACTGAAGAAAGCATCCACCACTTTAATTTTTAAATTCAAATTGTTTGAGAATAGGGATTTTGTTCTTTAGAGGGACCTTCCCTACCTCATACCTAGCAGATGATCAAGATATCAATATAAAATGAGGGTTAAGAGAGTCCCTGTGAAGAAAGAGAATCAGAAGAACATGAGACACTACTGTCAGAAAACCCCCACATTAACATCCAAAGCATGTTTCCCAGCATGCTGTAGATATCACTCTCAGAAGGGGATCAACTGTTGGCTTGGGAGACCCCTAGAAAGAGTCTGGTGGGCAGTTGATCCAGGGAACAGAAGAAAGGGTGAGTTTGCTTTCACATGATGGCACTGGGTGCTGAAAGTAAGTGTTGCAGGAAGACCTGGCACTGTTTCTAACAGATAGCACCCAGTTTGGACTCAGAGCACATGTTTTGGTGCTTTGTCATAGCTGCTCCTCCTTATCTTTTCATTGCGCATAATGAGTCTATAAAGGAACCCTACTACTTGCCTCCTAAACTCGGGCCTTGCCAAGCTGCCTCAGGTGGTTCCACTGGAGAGATTCTGGCTCCCCATTTTCCATATCCTCCCTTCATTCCCTTCCTCCCCTCCCCCCATTCTAATTCTCAAACTCCCAATGTTACCAACAGCATATTTCGAGGAGTAGGGGGATGGGAAAAGATCCTAGTGTAGAACTCTATGGAACCTTGGCTACCCAACCAGAAATGTTTCACTTAGATTGAGTAACAATAACACCACCTCCCCCCACCTTCAGAGCAAGGCTTAAGTTTTGGGTTTTTTTAACCCTCCATTTCTCACTCATTTTTCAAAAAACCGGCTGCCAAATGTTTTCTTGGAATCTGGCATGTAAAAATCTAAAATTCTTGGGGCAAGTAGCACACTTAGAAATTACTCTGAGCTGATCAGATGATGGTGCCATCTAAGGCGGGGGTGGAAAAGGTGAAGGGGCAATTGGGGTAAGAGTCTCAGAGTGGTAAAGAGTCTTTTAGTGGGCCAACGCCTAGAATGTAAAATACAGGTTCCTGAGGCCTTCCTTTTCTTCTCTGGATGAGGTTCATCCTCTGTTCTAGACCCTTATTGGCAGGATCCAAGAGTGGTCTACTGTGGTGGGAGGAGAGGGAAAGGGAGAAGCAAATTAGTAAGACCATTCCAGAAAGAGGCTGTTTGTGAAAACGGTCTCCTTTGCACTCTATACTTTCACCCAACAACCCCAGAGCACTGGTAAAGCCTGCATTCACCAAGTCCACCAGTCTCCCATGTCATAAGGACTGCCATCTTTGTTTCATAGGCTAATGGGAAGGAATCACAGGATGAAAGAGTATTAGCACTGGAAAGTCCTTAAAAATCGTAGGATCACAGGATTTTAGCAGGAAGGGACCTTAATATGTGACTTTGAGCAAGTCTTTTAACCTCCCTGAGCCTCAGTTTCCTCATCAGAATAATGAAGGGAGGGGCAGGGTAGACTAGATGATACCTAACCTCCCACCTCTGATAGTCTATGGGAGTTCCTGAAGAAACTGAAGCCTAAAAAGTTAATTAACTCAGAGCACATAGCTAGTGCGTGACGGAGTTGGGACTAGATCTCAGGTGTACTAATTCACAGTCCAGTTTTATTGTGCCATGCTGAAGACTATGGGAAATTTGACTCTGTAATTCACTTATCAGACACCCAAGTCACTTGGTAGGCCCTCATGTCCCTCCAGCCAAAGTGTGTCTTGTATTAGTGAAAACAGCCTTGGCCCTTCATGCAATCTTATTCACATAGGAACTTCACATGAATATCTAGTATAAGCTCCACCGGGGAGGGAGGAGAAGTGAACATACTCTATCATACAGCAGCTAAATCATATAGTTCCTCCAACACCTATGATGAGAGTGCTCAGCTTATAGAAAGAGCTTAATAAATGACAAAGTTGTCAATCAGTCGGTCAATAAACATTTGGTAAGAGGCTACTACGGGCCAGGAGCTGTTCTAAACACTGGGAACACAACGAAAGGTAAAAGATCGTCCTCCTCTCAAGGATCTTACATTCTAACCAGCATGTAAACAACCATGAACAAACGTTCTACACACAGGAAAAAACTGGAGATGATCAGCAGAAGGAAGGAGCCAACATCAAGGGGCATCTGGAAAGCACTTGTGTAGAAGGTGGGATTTTAGTTGAGACTTGAAGAAAACTGGCAAAGTGAGGATGCAGAGATAAAGAAAGAGAGAGAGAGAGACAGACAGACAGACAGACAGACAGAGAATTCCAGGCATAAAGGAGAGTTGGTGAAAATGTCAGGTGACATAGTATCCTGTGTGAGGAACAGCATGGAGGACAATGTCACTGGATCAAAGAGTATATTGGGGGCAAGATGGAGGGGAAGGAAAGTGTAAGAAGACTGGAAAGGGGTGTGTGTGTGTGTGTGTATGTATAGGGAGACAGAGATATACTGGAGCCAGCCCATGAGCTCCCTGGAGCACCGTTATTAAATTTTCAGTGTGAGTATTCACATAGTAAATGCTACAAATCAGGTCTCGATTTATCATTTGATTGATTATCTAGACTTAAGAAAGTGATGAAGAAATAGAAATAATGTTTATTAAATATTAATAATGACACAGTTAGGAGTATGTCAAGGCACTTTTTTATTTTTAAGAGATCCTCGTTCATTCATTTTCAACACACATGTTAAGCATCTACTATGGACCAGGAATTGTACTAGGTGCTCGAGACACAAATTGAAATAGTTCCTGCCCTCCAAGATTTCACATTCTGTTGGGAAGAATTAGCATGAACATAGATGAACAAATAGAAAACAAAGACACAGTACTTACTGGGAGAGGTAAGGGAGGACTAACACTCTATTTCCCTACGTAGACTTGAAAGCCAATTTCAAGACATATCCCCAGATCTAGCCCAGAATGTGGGAGGACGGACCATATAGCAAACTGGAAGAGTGATGGTCTGAATCAGGCCTTTATAAGCTGATTCTGTGGACAGCCATTAAAAGGGCAGCATGGCTAACTTATTCTGATGGATTGGGGAGATAGACTCCCTAGGAGCCAATCTGTCATGTTGATTGTAGGGTGAGAATAAGAGGTGGGATCAAGAAACAAAAACAGACCTTTTTGGCCCTTGCTGGGGCCCTTGCTATTACATCAGTAGACACATTGATGCCTGCATCTGCAGATCTATTTAGGCAATGGAGCTGATGGGGTGGCAGGATGGGATGGTAGAGATTGTGACCAAACTCACTGGAGTGTGATGGCCACTTCACATGCGAAGAGCAAGCAGCAGTGGAAATAAAAACATCACAGGCTTGCAGAACATCAGAGTTAGAAGGAGCTTTACAAATCTAGATCTAATCTTAACTGGACAATCAATGGATAAACCAGCATTCACTAAATTTTAAATAGTTTGAGGCTCTGGGGATACCAAGACAGGCATGAGATAGTCCTGTTGCTCAAGGAGCTTACATTCTAATAGGAGAGACAGAGATGTGTAAAGAAACAGCTACATACCAGATGTGTGCAGAGTATGTATACAGAGTAGATGGAAGGTAACTTTGGAAGGGGAAGACTTGAGAAGCTGGGGTGGGGGGTGGAAGGGGAAGGAAAGGAAGCAGGGGAGGGAAGGGGCATAGAGAAATGTACCTAAACACAAACCCTTTAGAGTGAGGGGATGGGGAGTGGAGTCTCAGTCTTGTTCCTTTGCCTTGTAAACAAGTACTCGCAGTGTTTAGCCCCCTTACTTTTACTATGGGGTTGCATAGCCTAAGAGAGGCCGCCACAGGTACCAATAATGATTTATATGTGGCTTTACATATACTATCTCGTTTGAAGGAGGGTTTACCGATATTGGTATCTCCATTTATCTGATAAAGAAACTGAGGGTGAGAGAAATTAAGTGATTTGTCCTTGATTGATCAACAAACTGGGGCTCCTGGCCTATGCTTATAAACCTTGCTAAGGGGGAAACTGAGGCTGGTGGATCACTTGAGTTGGGGAGTTTTGAGTTGTATTCCCAGTAAAGCTGAACGGACATCCACACTAATTCTGGCGCTGATACTCTTGTGAGTGAGTATGGGAAATGGAGCAGATCAAAGCTTATAAAGATCAGTTTTGGGGTCAGACCATGAGTAGCTGCCCAGCCTGGGCAAGATAGGGAGACACAATCTTAAAAAATCAACATGCATGAATCAACAAGCTGGTTACTTTGCTGTAGGAACTATGCTAGATCTATAAACAAAAAATGAAATAATCCTGCCCTCAAGGAGCTTACACCCTCCAAAGAAATAAGCTAGTTACTATGCTCTAGGAACTGTGCTAAATATAGATACAAACAAAATAAATAGTCCTGCCCTCCAGGAGCTTACATTTTGCAGAACAGACAACATGGTCACACAGATAGCATCAGAAAGATATGAACACATGTATTCCTTTCTCTAAATCTAGCACTCTATCCACATCTGACAGTCTTAACACTCTACCACCTTGCCTACATAAGGTAGGAAAGACAGTCAAAGCAATTTGCCACATACAAGTGCTCATCATACTTCTTTTCAGAGTAGCAAAGCAAATAGTTATTTATAAAGCCTGATAACTTTCTACTCTCCTCCTCCCCCATCCCTTCTTGGCTTACTCCAGATCTCCCCCTTTGGAGGAAGCTTACTTTAACTTTTCTCCTATTTCTTCTTGTAGATCAAAACTGAAGACCTCAGTGATTCCTTGCAGCCACCACTATCACACAGGCCCTGCCACCTGTCTCAAGGACCTGCCATGATGTCAGGAAACCAGATGCCTGGGGTAACTATCAGCCAGTTTCAGGAAGCCTGGATCTTCTCAATGGGAAGGTGACATTCCTTCAGAGGGGACTTGAAGTCAGAGCCTGGCACCCAGTGACCCACTCCCTCCAAAGTCAACCCATACTTTGTCTGAAGAAGCCCCAAGCAGTGAGTGTTAGGAAGGGGTTAGAAAATTGAGAGAGGAGATTTTTCAAAGAATCAGCTTGGCTAAGAAGTTGGGGAGGAAATAGTCTGGTTCTCCTGGAAAGTTAAAAGACAAAGATGCTAAATGGAAGGCGGTTTCAAAAATGTCAATGTCTTCAGGAGGGCCTGCCATCAATGTCCATCAAGGGTTACTTCTGCATGATCTGACAGTCCCAGTGACTTCCTTTATGGTTTTAAGTCAGTTTTTTTTTTTTAAAGTCAGAGTCATAGCATACCTCAGAATTAACTTTTAACTTGGGGGAGGACAAGAAGGGAGTGTACTATTCTTTGAATTGGTGACTTGAGGAAATAGGAGTCTCCTTTCCTAGAGGCCTTTCATTTGTTAAACAAATATTTATCAAACGCTTGACTATAGGCATAACACTCTACTATATTCTATAAGAGCTACATGGCACCAGAGAAACCTAGATTCACTCAGCTTCCCAAAATCCTATGGCAAGTTGGAAAGGGGACCATGGAAAGAAGTATCAATCTGATCTAGACCAATAACGAGATCATAGGATTAGAACAAGAAAGATAGTTTAGTGATTATCTACACCTTTATTTCAGAGGTGAGGAAACTGAGACCCAAAGAACAAGTAACTTGACCAGTATCACCCAAGTAGTAAGAAGAGCTAGAATTCGACTTCAAATTCAGGGTGCCTTCCAGTACACCACGCTGCTCTTGAATGATTTGATGGGATTTCCTACTTAGCCCAGGGTTTTGTTTTGGGTTTTTTTGGTGGGGCAGTCTAATGAAGCCTACTGACCTCTTGTCAGAATAATGTTTTTAAATGCATAAAATAAAATATACAAAATTACAAAGGAGACCAATTATATTGAAGTATAGTGATCAAAATGCTTGTTTGTTTTAAGTGAGCTACAGACCCCAGATCTGTGATCTAGCCCCTGATCCAACCAAAGTTAATGTTTCCAAATTGCTATTCATTGCTGGGTTTAATCTCTTATTAAACCTCCTAGCAAGGCTTTTGACCTAATCATTGGACTCTGGCTAAATCAGTTTGGATATTTGAAAATGCTTCTGAGCTTCCAAAGAGCATTATGCTCAAAGAGCATAATGGAATTTAGTCAGATAAACCTAACACTTATTTTTTTAAAAAAATGACAAGGCAAATAACAGAGGTGAACAGTACAAAAGGTTTCACAAGGGGCTGTGTGATTAAACACTAGGGAGAGAAAAGAGTGGTTAACCTAGGGATTAGATGCAGATGGATGGGCCAGTTGACCCCAGATCATGAGTTCTGTAAACTATGTCTCCCCACATATAGGACATGGCTTCCCTCCATCCTCTCCAGCAACTTGTCCTGGTTCCCAGCCACCTACAATCCGTGTCACAGTTCCTGCTGTCTCAGTCACAGTCTGGCCAACAAGGTAAGAAGCCCTGAGGTTCTCTCCCTGAACCCAAATACCATTTTATCAAACCAGGGACAAATATTTGTGGAGTGCCCACTTGTTAGCAGCTGGCCCCTCAGTGGGGAGCACAGCTCTTTCCCAAGAAAAGGCCCCTGGAATTCCTCATTCTGGCTATTCCATTCTGTTCCCATATCCTATCTCCTGCCAGATCGGTTTCAATCTCTCTCTTCTCTAGGCCCCAGCCCCAAGGGCAAAGGGGAAAAGAGAAGCTTCTCCAAGAGCAGACCAGCAACTGCAGCACCAGGAAATCCCAGTTCTGTGGAAATTTATCCTGACCTCCTTGTGGCTACATTGGGAAGGAAGGCTGTTCCAAGTCTCACTGCCCCAGGGTGGGGGGGAAAAGGACTATGGTTCTGTTTGGGCAGAGCAGTGGTGCCACCCAGGGGCAAAATGGAGGTCTGCCGGGAAGTCTGGGGTGGGTGGAGTAAACTACCATACTTGACTGTCGTGGGTCATTTGGAAGAATGTTCCAGAGCATTAAGTCCAGTCTTTTCGCTTCCTGGATCCCTCCCTCTCTCCTCCACCCACTCACACCCCTCCTCCCCCACTGGATGGTCAGAAAGCACACAAGCAAAGCACCATCCCATAGATATACTCTGACTACTCCGTAGCCCCTGATGTCTACTTTCTCTTCCTGAAAATGCCAGGGTACTGTGTGGAAAACCAGAATCAAAGAGAAAAATAATATTCACTCATCCTTCCCTTTGATTCCCCATACCTGTCAGGAAGACACCACCTAGACTCAGTTTCCAAGCTTCTGAGAAAAATGACAATACCCTTAACCCTCCTTTCATAGATTTATTTAGCTATTCCTCACCCCTTTGCTGAGATGGGTTATCTGGATAGCTAGTTCTTGTTATTTCTGAGAATGGGGGAAACAGGCCTGGAGAAGCCCCCACCCTTACCGCAGTTTAGCAGCAGCTGAGACTCGAACCCAGCTGGCTCTTCTGACTACTTGCTTCTTGGGATCTTCACCTACCTTTTGGTTTTGGTTTTGTTTTTGTTTTTATAGTATCAACAATTTTCTATGTAGCATAGAGAGCAAGGACAACCACTGGTACTGTCCTCTGTAGGCTAATTGGAATCACGCAAACCACCTCACCAGTACTTAGCCTGGTGCCTGGCACACAGTGGATAGGGGATGTGGGGGTAGGGACCCAACCTGTCAGTTCCCCGGTATATAAGGAATACTCATGCAAGGAAGCTTTCTCTACCAAGGCAGGTGTAATCTACCTTCTTAGAGTGTTGCCTAGACCAGTGATATCAAACTCAAATAGAAAACCATACATGCTGCAGAGGCACAGTGTCTTAGAAAACCACATATTACCTGTTGTATTTTTATTTATTTTATTAAACATTTCCCAATTTTACTCATTAGGCCTCAGGAATGTTACAGGCTTCACGCTGCCATCTCTGGCCTATACCACTGAGGTTAAGTGACTTGCACAGCAAGTATGTAACAGTCGAGATTTGAACTGTGGTCCCATTGGCTCAAAGACAAGCTCCTTATCCATTGTGCCAAGTTGCCTCTTACCCAGCACATAGAAGTAGGCACTTAATTAACGACTGATCAGCCTCCCTGGGTCTCAGCTTCTGTATGTGGCAAATAAAGGTTAGTCTACACAACTTCAAAACTTCCTCCCAGCTCTAAACATGATCGTGCAACAATTGATTAAGCTACGTTTTGGCTTCAATGGCCCTGTTCCTGAAACGGGCCTAGAAGACCATTGCTTCAATTCTCTGGGACAGACTGGATCTCAAAGCACTATTGTCAGCATGGCCCCCTTATAGTTAATCTCATTAGAGGGAAAAGGGAAAAAGAGGAGTCCGAGATGACATTGATCATTCAAGATGTAATAAAGGGACCAGTTACATAGCC
Organism: Pseudochirops cupreus; assembly: GCA_028627135.1. NCBI lineage: Eukaryota > Metazoa > Chordata > Mammalia > Diprotodontia > Pseudocheiridae > Pseudochirops > Pseudochirops cupreus. The sequence continues at coordinate 267,218,283 of CM053582.1, forward strand.
AACATCTTCATAGCTAGCCCAGTTGTGTTTTCTTGTGGGATAGGCAAAAATCCCTAGGTTCCCATTTGAATTCTCAGAAGAAACCCCTAGGACTGGGCCCTCAGGCCTCCTCCCCTCTTGGGTTTCTTCATGAACAATCTCTGTGTTATCTGATTCCCATCTTGTTTGTACCTCCCAGAGTTATCAGCTTGGCCCTCCCTCACTCTTCTGCACACCTCTCCCTGCCTAGCAGAAGGACTGGTTTGGGGACTGCTGTTCCCATCCCTGTTTGTCCCCCTCTCTGATTCATCAATTCACCACCGCCTGCATGTAGCAATCAATGCCTGGTAGCACTTGGGGCAGGCTCTCCAGGAGGTGTGAAATGCACTAAGGGACCTGGTAAGAGAGAGGTTCTTTAGAACTCACAAAATACATTTCACTGTCTCTCTCTCTTCATCTCTCTCCCTCTCTCTCTCTCTCTCCCTCTCTCTTTCTTTCTCTCTCTCTGTCCTATCCTTACTATGTTTCTCCCTCTTTCTTTTCCTTCAGGTCTACAGTCAAATCTTCTCCCATTTCCTCAGCAACAAAGCAGCTTCCTCCTCCCACAGAGTGGACCTGGCCTAGCATCTCAGGTAATCAGCCTTCTCCATATTTCCTCTAAGAAGCCTAGTTGTGCTCCTTCCTACCCTTATCCTGATACCTCATGAGCAGAGAAAGCAGCAAGAAACATTCTCTTTTCATCAGAGTTTTCCTCTGTAAAATGGGGGTGGGATGGGGTGGTGGATTAAAGATTTCTAAGGTTCCTTTCAATTCTGTGATCTCACTGTCCTAGATAGGAAAACCAGAGCTACATCAATGAGGAAATGGCTTACCTAATATCAATAAGAGATCTAGACCCAGAACCCAAACACTTTACTTCCAGGTTGGCGTTCTCCCCATTAAGTCACATACCTTCTCAGATTATAATGGCTAGCATGAGTACTGTCAGGTTTGCAAAACACTTTCCAAATATTATCTCATTTAATCCACCTAGCAACCTAGAGAGGTAGCTGCTATTATTAACTCTACTTTACAGATGAGGAAACCGAAGTAAATACGATTAAGTGACTTGTCCCTGGTCACACAGCTAATAAGTGTCTGAGGCAGGGCTCAGACTCAGATCATCCTGACTGAAAAATCCAAGGCTTTGTCAAACCACTGCACCACCTAACTGCCTATAATTGAGTTCCATTCCTCAGGAAGAACATCCTGAACTGGTATCATACCCTTGAGAACTAGGCTTCAATTTCCCAGACTCTCCAACTTGGGACCTACTTGGTGACCACCAGCTCAGCTTTCCGCACTTCTGTTTGCACTGAGGGATGCTAGAAGCTACGGGGATGTGGCAAGAGGGAGGGATGTATTCAGGTGTCATGTAAGCTCTGGAACCCCTTCAAGGCCAGAAAGGAGACTGTCCTCAGCTTGATCCTCCAATGGGATCATGGGAACTAGAACCGAGACTTTGAAAATATCTTGAAAAGTCACTTAGTCCAATCCCCCTCCTTTTACAAGTAGAGTGGAACTGAAGCCCAAAGTGAGTGCTCAGGGTCACATAGATAGTAACAGAGCTAGAATTAAAAAGGAAATTTTCTGATACCAGATCTAATGTTCTTTCAACTAGCTCTTGGTGGAGGACCCTAAGATGGATGGGGAAAACGGTCAGAAATAATCTAATAGGGAAAGAGCACACTGTCAG
>CM053582.1:267220496-267241328 GCA_028627135.1 Pseudochirops cupreus
TATAAATGTTAGTTATGATTATTATGAATCTATTAACATTTATGTGGTAAATCAAAGGGTACAAGGTACTTTATATATGTATATATCTATATATATCGTCACATCATTTAAACGTAACAAAAATCCTAAAGTGTAGCTATTAAAGGTATTATTATCCCTGTTTTATAGAGGAGGAGACTGAGGCTTAGAGACCTTGAGTGACTTGCTCAGTATCACACAGCAAGTGAGGATCTGGCGTGGGATTTGAACTCGGGTCTTACTGAATTCAAGTCTAAACTTCTAGTCACACCTCTGTGCTAATATTAGGTTAAATCAAGGTGGGAAAAGATATTATATGTGCAAGGGATAATATGATGGTACAAAGTCGGTAGAAAGACAAAACAGTATCCTCTGTTCCCAATAAAATCCACTCTACCTAGAAAAGATGATGTAAAAAGAATAGTCATTATGGTTTGAAAATGTCTGCTCTGAAGCCTGGAATTTCTAATAGGATAATTAAGTATTAAACCTAATGATACCTCTCTAGCTGGCTTACCTCCCTCTGTCATCATTAATTAATACTTATTAGACACCTTCAGTCTGCCCTGAAGAAACAGATAAAACAAGACGTGAGTTCAAATGTGACCTCAGACACTAGCTGTGTGACCCTGGGCAAGTTACTTAACCTCTCTTTGCCCAAATTTCCTCATCTGTAAAATGAGTATGAAAAAAAGCACCTAAGTCCCAGGATTGTCAGGACGATCAAATGAGATAAAATTTGAAAAGCATTTTGCAAACCTTAAATCACTATATAAAAGCTTAGCTACTATTAAGAAGCTAGGTGACACAGGAGATAGAATACTGGATCTGGAATCAGAAAAAAAAAACTGCCTCTGATGTTCACTATCTGTATGGCCTCAGACAAGTCACTTAAGAGGGGTCTGCCTCAGTTTCCTTGGCTATAAGATGGGGATGATAATAGCAGGGTTGTTGTGAAGAGCAAATGTAAGAGTATTTGTAAAGCTCTTCGTAAACCTTAAAAAACACTTTGTAAATGCTGGCTGTTATAACCATTATTACCTTCTGAGGTGCTGGTCTGTAGGGTTGGGGCTTTGTGACCCCAGTGCCCTTGTTCATGATAACATACTGCTTCTTAGAGAAGTCCACATGCCTTTTCTCCTCCTTTGAAAATTGTTGTCTCTCCCATTAGATTCTGAGCTCCTGGAGGGCAGGGACTTGTCTTTTGCCTCTTTTTGTAACCCGGTACTTAGCACAATGGCTGGCAGATGACAGGTGCTTAATAAATCTTTATTGATGGATTAATTATTGATTGAAATTAAGTTGCATCCAAGGTGAAGTATAATGAAATGAGAAGAATACTGGATTGGGAGTCAGAGGACCTAGGTTTGCTAGTTACTATTCATGAGATTTTGGGCAGATCACTTAGCTTCCCCATGCCTCAGTTTCCTGACCTGTAAAGTGAGAAGGCTAAGGGCTTTCTTCTAGTTCTAAGTCCCACAACTTTATCACCCCTGAAATACAAGTAGGCCAACATATTCCTTTAGGACCTGTCTGTTTAGAAGTATCAGAGAAAATGCCTCCTGGGATTCAGAGTATTTGTGAGTTTGGGTTCATATTTTTTTACCCAACAGGCAGTTGGTCGCCCTGGGCTGCCAGGATCATCCTTAGACTCCCATCTGGATGTGTCACAACATATACAAGTCTCCAAACATTTGCCCAACTCTGGAGGGCCAGATGAACCCAGTGACCTGGAGGAATTAGAAAAGTTTGCCAAGACCTTCAAGCAGAGACGCATTAAGCTTGGCTTCACTCAGGTTGGGATTTGGGGCTGGGAGAAGAAGAGGGAATTTTGAGAAGGGGAGGGGAAAAAACCTGGTCTTATTAGTAGGGAAGTATGATAAGACTAATGCAAAATAAAGCAGAAACTTAGTCAACTCCCTATGGGAAGAAAGGGGTTATAGATAATAAATGCAATGTCAGGTTTGCTATGAGCTCATTTTCAGAACTGTGTGCTCTGAAATTCAGAACAGAATGGCCACTGATAAGGAAAGTGAGGACGTGGATAGGTTACCTCTCTCCTCAAAGACGATTTAGTGGGGGTGGCTGACTTAAGGGTTGGCATCAGGACTGTTTGGGGAAGCATCATCGTTGGTTATGCCTTTGCCCCATTTAAGGTCTAAAACTTTTTTGCCTTACTCATCCCTTTGGCCATGCGAAGAAGTCATATTTATTCTTCCTCTTCCTATGCGTCCTCTATCCTATGTATATTTCCTGCTCTGCCTCCCCAGGCAGCCAAAGGAAAAGCCACTGGCTCAAGGTTTGACAAAAGGAAAGTAAATGCTATACTCATAAGGAAAAAGCTGTCCTTCAAATGTACAGAGATGACAGATCCAGGCAGTAGTAGTACCATGTAAGCACTGGTCCCAGAACAGATGGGGACAGGTCTACTCAGAGTGAATGAAGATTAACTAATGCTCTGGCTTGTAAAGAAACTCATGCGATATGGGTGATGAGGATGGGATCATGGGTGGCTTGTGAAGGGATAGGACAACCAAGGGGTGCTAAGAGAAGTGGGGGATGAAGAAGAGGATGGTCTCTTTTATAGTTCTCCATTTTGTTCCAACCGGCAGGGTGATGTAGGGCTGGCCATGGGGAAGCTATATGGAAATGACTTCAGCCAGACCACCATCTCCCGATTCGAGGCCCTCAATCTGAGCTTCAAGAACATGTGCAAACTCAAGCCACTCCTGGAAAAGTGGCTCACTGATGCAGGTGGGTGGGACAGATGGCATGCATGGAAATTCCAGAGGCCCAAAGAGGGTGGTGCCTAGTCCTTGATACCCTGATAAATATGGTTACTCGAGTCTATCAGCTTTGACAATACCTTGGGGAGGTTTCAATGAGGCATTTGGGAGAGTGAGGAGGTGATGTTAGTGTTGTCACCTTGTTAAACAACGACAACTCCCAAAGTGTCAGTCTTCTTAGCTTGAAATGCCAGTTTGCATTTTACTTTTAATTAAACTTCCAGGCATATTTAAATAAAATAAATTAATTAGTTTAACCTATAGCAAACATACTCGTATGTATGTATGTTTGTGCATATGTGCACACATATATACCTTCCTTCAATGCCTAAAGCATCCCTGCACCATGAGCTACAAATCTGAGATCCATTACTGTTAGGAGGTAGGGATAGCCTTGGCCCAACCCAACTGGGAAAAATCTGAATCTGGCAGGCTCTTCCTGAGCATGTCTTTTCCTCCCTTCTGGGCAGCCCTGGCAATGGCAAAGGACCTATTTAGAGGTGTCTGGCCTTAAGTCAATTCAATTCAATCCAACTAATATTTATTAAGCACTTTCTGCTGTGAGTGTCAAGAAAGGGGAACAGCTACAAGTCCCATTTGACTGGAATATAAAGTTTGGGAGTGAGAGAGTCAGGCAGTGGTATGAGTTAAGGGAGGAAAAGTGGATAGAAATGGTGGAGGGCTTTAAATGCCAGTTTGGGGAGTTTCTATTTTATCCTAAAGGCAATGGGGAGCCATGGAAGGTTTTTGAGCCTAGGAGTAACATGATAAGACTATTGGAGTTGGGATCTATACTAACCCCTTCTTTCCTTTATGGAACTTTTCTTGTGCTTCCTTTTCATTCCCTACAGAATCCTCTCCTTCAGACTCCACAGTGAGCACCCCCAGCTCTTACCCCTCCCTCAGTGAGGTTTTTGGTCGGAAAAGGAAGAAGAGGACCAGCATTGAGACTAATATACGTCTGACTCTGGAAAAGAGATTTCAAGATGTAAATTTGCTTCTCATTTAGATTGGGACCACTTTGACTGAACTGTCCTCAGAATATCAGTCCATTTAGGAAGGGTGTTCAGAATCTCATTCCTCTCTTGATTTAGAAAAATGCAGAGAATATAAGTTCAGTTTCCCTCCTAAGGCTACTAGCCAAGTATCTGATTGTCATGCCATCTCCCCTCCTCACACCCTAGACTCCCCTCTTTGGGGCTGAGTGGGAGGTGACTGTTCCCCCAACCCTAACCCTCCACTTACACTACCTCTTCCTGGCCTTCCTCTCCCTTGTAGAACCCCAAGCCCAGCTCTGAGGAGATCTCCTTAATTGCTGAACAGCTCTCCATGGAGAAGGAGGTGGTTCGGGTCTGGTTCTGCAATCGGCGCCAGAAAGAAAAGAGAATCAACTGCCCCATGGCCACCCCCATGAAGTCACCCATCTACAGCTCAAGGCTGGTACGAGGCATGCAACCCAGCAGCCTACAGAAGTCTGAGGGGAATGATGCCTGCAGGGTAACAGGGTGGGGGGAAATATCCCCCTCTGGCCTGGTTCTTGTCCTGAATTCCTGAGGATTCAGGGACTGGTGAAGTATAGCCTCCTCCAAGGAGAAATACAGCCAGCCACACAACAATGCTGGGGATCTGGGTGCCCTACAATATGGTACCTTAGCACTCCTACCCCATGCCACCCCAACTACCATTACCAAATAGGGATGAGCAAAGCCAGTGATAAATGCTGAAAACTAACTTCTCAAGGTCACAAGAGAGGGAGTTGTTCTTCTTGAGAGGCAGCATGGCATATTGGATATGGCCCTGAACTTAAAGTCAGGAAGACCTGAGTTCAAATCTCACCTCATATACTTACTAATTGTGAGACCCTGGCAAAGCATCTAACCTCTCTGTGCCTCAGTTTTCTCATCTATAAAATGGGGAAGTTGAACTCAATGACCTCTAAATCTCTGATCCTGTGATGAAGAAGCAAGAGAAAGAGAGGAGAAGGCACAATCATAGTTTAGACTTAACCGATTATCGAGTCTAAACTCATAATTTAATAGAGGAATAAATTAAGGCTCAAAAAGCTATATGACTGACTCAGTAGCATATAGGCAGTAAATGTCATCACCAAGAACCAAAGCTAGGTCATCTGACTCCAGATCCAGTGCTCTTCCCCCTTGACCACCCAGGGTACTTGAGGGTGGTAACTAGAACCTTTAGGGGAAGGGAGGGTTCATCAAGTCTATTTCTATTGGTCTCTTGAGGATGTGGGTGAATAAGGTACATCAAGCTGAGACCACAGAACCACAGGATTTAGAGCACCTTGGAAGTTATGGAGTCCAAATCTCTTGTTTTACAGACAGAGAAACTGAGGCATAACAAAGTCATCCACATATTAAGTGGTAGTAAGATCCAAAATGTGAACTTAGTGCTATTGACTCCAGGTCTAATAGTTTTCTACTATAATCTGCTATTCCTAAGGGGGGAAAAAAAAAAACAGAGAAAGTAAGAATCCCAAGATGGCACCTCCCAGCAAAGGAATCTGCAAAGCTTCCATCTTTGGAGCTCTTCCTACCTTTCCTGTCTCCAAGGCTGAAAGGCAAGCTGCTTTAAAGAAAAAAAAAAAGGCTAGGAGGCTCAGAGCCTGAGAAGCCGTTGAAGAACTGTTGATTGTTCATTACCCCATCATGAACGATCCACTTTATCCTATCTGCTCTTTGTTTTCTTTCTTTTCTCCCTGTTCATCTCCCTAGGGTTGATGGAGATTCATTCATTTCCACAGACATGGCATAGGCTATGCATAGGACCTCTAATGGGGCTGAAAATATAGACATAAACATGAGAGATAGTCATTGTATTCCATGAGATTGCATTTGACTGTGGATTTACAACCTGTAAATAGATAGGAAATAAAAGGTGATTGGAGGAGAAAGAGAGCCCTCACAATTGGTTGGATCAAGGAAACTGTTGCTTGGGGAGTGATTCCTGAACTAAGCTTTTAAGGAGAATAAATATAGTAAATGGCAGTGATAAGAAAGAAGCATATCACAGGAATGGGGGATGGTTTGTGAAAATGCATGGAGATTGAAGATGGAATGTCAAGTTTGGGGTACTATTTGGTTGGAAAAATGAGTGTATGTAGAATATGGACTGTCTGAAAAGGTAGGTGGGTGCTACATTGTACTGAGCTTTAAATATTAGGTGAAGGAGTTGGTATTTTATCCTAGAAGTAATAGGGACCCACTAAGGTTTTCGAGAAAGAGAGTGACCTGATCAGACCAGTGCCCTAAGAAAAGTGTTTTGGTAGCCACATGGAGGAGAGATTACAGAAAGGAGAGGCAGTAATCTGGGGGACAAATTAAGAAGCTAATGCAATAGTGAGGTGTGATTCGGACCGAAATGAAGGTAGGGATCATGTGAATGGAGAGAAGGGTACAGATGAAAGAGATATTATGCAGGTAAAATCTTAAAGATATGTCGACTGATTGGATCTATGTAATGAGGGAAAGGGAAGACTCAAGGATAAACTTGAGCTTATGAACCTGGGTGCCTAGAAGGATGGTGATCCCCTATCAAAAAATAGGGAAATGTCAATTAGGGATGGGTTGAATGAGGAAGCTAATGAGTTACATTATGAACATGGTGAGTTAGAGGTAGAGATATTCAGCAAATAATAATGTGGTTAGCCTGTCATTTAAGAGACAAACTAGGGCTGGATATAGATTTAACAGTCATTTGCATAGAAATAATCATTCAATTAGAGATGATGAGATCACTGAAAGAAAGACCATTAAGTCTAACGGGGGAAGGGGGTAAAAGAAGGGATGGGGGGGATATATGACAGGGCAGACTTGGGGGGGTAGGGGAGAGATGGGGAGAAAATCTGGAAATCAAAATCTTGTGGAAATGAATGTGGAAAACTAAAATAAATAAATTCTAGAAGAAGGAAAAAAAAGACCATTAAGTCAACCCATATCTGCCCCAGTTTCTTTCTCACTCTTCTCCAAAGGGATGACTAGTTAATCTACCTTGGACTTGGCATGAGATTTGTCCCTTCTGTGGTCACCACCACGACCTGGGCTATTACTCTTATAAACTCTGAAGGTCTTTCCCTCCCCCCACCCCCCCTCCCCCCCACCCCCCCACCCCCCGCCCCAAACTGATTCTCTTGTGAAGGCAAACTAGGCTTTCGTTTGCCTCTTAACTAGCATTTACTTACTGAGTAGGTAAGGCCTCAGACAAACAGACCTGGAAAAGATCTTAGCTTAAAAAGGCCAAGGTCTCCCACTGTATCCGGGGCATTGCCAGTTGTTCTGATCTATATCTTGCCACTGGATTCAAATAACTCCAGAGGAGAAAGTAAGCCTGGTGGCTTTACACAGCCCTGCCTCTCTTAAGTCCAATTCACTTGCAAATCATGGCATCACCCTTCTGATGTCATTGGTCCTCTTAGTGTACAAAGGAGGAACAACAGGTCCTGTCATAAGGGTGGCAATAGCCTACTCTTCACCTTTCTAGGGGAAGGAGAGAGAAATGAAAGAAAAGAAAGGGGAAGTAAGACAGTCTTGCTTTAGACTGTTTTAAATTTTGTGCCCTCTGAGAAACAGAACGAGGACTCAAAAGGAGGATGGGAGGTCTCCTCCCAGCCCCCAAATGGATCTCTCTTTAGAGCTGTGGTGCTACTTTCCATCTCCTTGGTCTTGCTTCTGAGCTTCGGCAACTGTGGTTTGGATATACTTTAGAACTGGCTTCTAAGTGGCCAGTCTGAGGGTCCCTGTCTGGGGCTCAAAGTCAGACTTCACTTAGAGCAAATACCAGGCAGGTTCTAGTTCTGGTTCTCTCCCAGAACATGACATTATTGGGTTTCACTGCCAGAATTGGGGGAGGAGCAGAAAAGGGAGAATGTAATCTAATTTCTCCCTCTATCCTTCTCAATGTTTGACAATGTCACTAACTCCTCTCTTACTGCTACTTGACCAAGATAACCTATCCTGGTTTCTTGGAGAAAAGGTTCCTGTTTTGCTAATTCCTTTGCCCTCACTCCCCTTTGTCTTCATGCCAGGCCTGATTTTTCTGTGCTTTGCAAGGAATAAGACACTTTGCTCTAAGTGGGTTGCTCTTGTGACAGAGGCAGAGAGACAGGGGAATGGCAGAAGCACAGAATATCTGAGCCAGAAGAATCCAACATCCTCACTTTAGAGAGGAAGAAACTGGGCTCTGGAGATGGGACATGATTTGACCAAGGTCACACAATCCTTTAGTGACAGAGTTGGGATTTGACAAGGGAGATAAGAGGAAGCAGAGGTGCTCAGGATGACAAGTCTGGAAGTCTCTGGCAGAAGTTCTTAGGATGTCACAAGGGAGCCACTGGGTGCTTCTCCCCCTACCCTGGCCCCACTCCCATGTCTGGGCATTCTCAGCCTACTGATGAGTCTTATAATAAAAGAAAAGGGGAACAACCACAGTTGAAACTGGGTCTAATAAATTAGGAAACAAGAGCATGCTGCATCCTGCTGAAATGGAAGATTTGAATTGCAGATCCTAGAATGTGTGTGTGTGTGGGGGGGGAAATCATAGTTCTCTGAGCATTTAGACCCTTCAAAGGTCTATAGACTGAATCGCTCGATAGTGATCCATCCTAACAACAGGGACTAGACCTGTGATTTAATTAATTTGTATAGGGAAAATGTAAGGAAAACTCCCCCTATCAATGCAGATTGCCAGTTTCTGTGCTACTTGTAGTCTGAAAGAATTGCCTAGAATACTAAGAAGTTAAGTGACTTGCCAAGAGTCACACAGTCAGCCTCAGTCAGAGGCAGAATTTGAACCCAAATCTTCGTTTCTAGACTGGCTCTCTCTTCATTACATCACACTGCCTCTTAATAATAACTATAATAGGAGCAGGCAGGTGGTACAGTGGATAGAGCACCAGCCCTAGGGTTAGGAGGACCCGAGTTCAAATTTGACCTCAAACACTTACTGGTTGTATGACCCCATGTATAAGCAGCGAGTCACTTAACCAAGAAGCAACCAAGCCAGAAGCAGTAATGACAAGAAAAATAAGGAGGATAACAATGACAAAATAATAAATAGCATTTATTTGGCACTTTGAGATTCACGAAGCACTTTACCTGCGCCATCTTGTTTGGCCTTCGTGCCTTTCCTCTAGGGCAGTTGCTTTGCTGTCTTCATGCTGCACGTAAGGACTCTGAGAAGGGTTAGTTGATTTGCCCACAGGCACACAGGCAATAATGCGCGAGGCAGAATTCGAACTCAACACTTCCTGACCCCAAAGCCAAAATGCCATCTACTATCCCATTCAGACAACTAGGAACCCGTCTGGCAGGCGATAAGGGGGAAGAGGGGAGGGAAAGAGCGTGACGCAGGACTCAACTCAGAGTAAAGACAAACTCCGAAGCACCTTACGGTATCTGACAGTGAAGCGGGGCTGCCTGGTGGGGAAGGGCATCAAGGCGGTGCAGTGGATGGAGTGCCAGGCCCGAAGACCTCCGACCCTTCCTAGCTGCGTGACCTGGGCAAGGCATTTAACCCTGTTTGCCTCAGTTTCCTTATCTGTAAAATGAGCCGGAGAAGGAAACGGCGAATCACTCCTGTATGTTTGCCAAGAAAACACCAGATGGGGTCATGAAGAGTTGGGCATGACTGAAAACAACAGAACAACGACAAAATGAGATAGAAGCCGCTATTATCCGCATTCTGTAGCAGGGGAGGCTAACAAAAACAGCATTTATATGTTACTTCAATGTTTGCAGAGCATTTTAGTTTTAACATTTCATTTTATCCTCATGATAAGCCTGTGAGATCACTGCTACAATTTCCCCATTTTACAAATGACAGAGCTAAGGCAGACAAAAATTCAGTGACTGTCACAGGGTGACATAACCAGCAGGTCTGAGGCTGGATTTGAACTCAAGTCCTCTGATTCTAGGGCTGGTGTTCTATTCACTGTGCCACATAGCTGCCCTAAAGTTTGTTACTTATTGCCTGATTTCTAAAATCTGCTACTACTCCCTTCCAGGTAGTATGAATCTATGCTTCTTTGCAGTCTTCAGGGCAGTTTGGAGGTGATCAGTGGTCTGAGTTCAAGTCTTCCAAATGTTTCTCCCAGAAGCTGGGTGTTGGTCCTCCTGCCCTCTCTTTGGTTCAGCCTTTCTTGGCTCGTCTCATTGCCAGGAAAGAGCTGTACTAGATTAAAGCATCCAGTTTTCTCTCCCTGCCTTGGCACTAGGGGCACTGTGGCATTGCATTCATCAATACATTAGGGTAGTGTGTATGTGGAGCAAGAGTCCACAGTAGCCCCAGTTTGTGGGAATGGACAGTCACATGGGCTGGGTGCTCATACATGTTCAGTGGGGAAGACTTTCCTGGGAAAGAGATAACAAACTCTCTATATGGGACCACCAACTGGTCCCACTCTGTGGTGAGTGCCAAGGGGTATCTCTGGGAAGGAGAAAAAGTAGCTAGAATATCACAAAACTCTGTTGCTTTTCAGGTTTCTACTACAGGGTCCCTTGGACCCCTCTCTGTCACTCCTGTTCACAGCACTATGCCTGGAGCAGGTAAGTTTTATGAGGATGCTTCAAAAGGGAATGAGGAATCCTGAGAACCATAGAATCCAAGCTGAAAAGGAATCTTAGATATCATCTGACTGCAATAGTGGTACATGTGGTGGTGTAAAGAGAACAGAATTTTGAGTTAGTAGGTCCTGAGTTCAAACTCTATTAACTATTAGTTGTGGGATTTTAGATAAATTGTCTGGGCCTTGATTCATCATCTGTAAAATGAGGGGTTTGGATTAGATTACATCTCAGTTCTAAAACTATGATCTAGTCCAACTTTTATCTTGTAAGTGAGCAAAATTAGACCTAGAGGAATGAAGGACTTGTCCCAGGTTACACAGTAGCAAATAGCAAAAGTCAGCACTATAGCTAACCCAGTGCACGTTCCATAACATCCTGCCTCCTTTTTTTTTTTTTGGTCTTTGGGGATGGGAAAACTGGACAGGTTGGCTGCTTAATTTTATTCAAAAGGCTCTAAAGGAGATCCCCATGGTCTGGCTTCTCCTTCTTGCAGACTCTTTTCTCTTTCCCTTTTGCTCATGGCCTGATAGTCCTTAAGCAAAAGGTCCCTTTTCATCTCTTTGGCTGATGGGAGTGGAGGGGCTAATGCTGTACTTGCCCAGCCCTGGGTGTGTCCTCCTGAAGTAGGCTGATTTGAGCATCTGTCTTTGCCAAGTCTGGGGCTTGCAGAACCAGCTCTTCCACTCTCTGAGCCCTAGGATGCAAAGAGCACCATGTTCAAGGCTGCTCAGGGTGGTGTTGGTATAAATGCACTGGGAGCTGGGGGGTGGGAAGGAAGGTTGTGAACATACCAGCTGTCACTGAGTGAGATCCCTTCTGGGATAGACAAGTGGAAAAGTGAGTTGATGGGAGGAGAAAGAAGTTCCTAGGATTTACAGAAAGGATTTCACCTTTGTTTTTGCTTTTCTTTGTAGTAACGTCATCCTGTTCCCCTGGGAACAACAGCAGACCTTCATCTCCTGGCTCAGGACTCCATGCCAGCAGCCCCAGTGTATCTCAGACTCACTCAAAAGCGTCAGTGAATTCTAGTTTTAACACTTCTGGGTAAGATGGGATACTCCCAGCATGCCCCACCTCAGGCCAAGGAAGGGTGAGAAGTTGAGGTCAATGCTATGAGAAATAACTGAAGCTGTCAGTGTTGGGGGAAATAAAATAGATGAGGGAGGTAGTCAGAGTACAGGTTTGAAGAATCATTCTGTAGAGCTTATCCTGTGGAGGGTGGGAATTCAAGGGGAAGTCACAGTCACTATTCCTGGCTAGTAGCTGAAGTCAACAGATTCACCAACATTTTCCTCTGTTCTGTGATGGAAATTTCCAAACACTCCCATTAGAAAGGATTAGGTCATGTGCTGGGCTCTGCAAGTGTGCTGCTCATTTCGAGCCAAACCCTGGATTCTCTGAGCTGTTCTGAAATGGGCCCACTGTTTAGGCACAAAGAAAACACTGAGTTTGGAGCAGGATGGTGCCAGACTCTCCCTTTCCTCTTCTTACCCTTCTAAACTTCAACTTCCCCTCTCTCAGGATACACACCAGAGGAAAAGATGCTTTTCATCAAGGAATCATGGACTTCTCTGCTCATAAACCGAAAGGATCAGCTTAAAAACATAATTCCCAAACTGGGAGGCTTTGTTCAAGTTCAAAGGGCTGTGAAAGTTTTAAGATCTAGAGCTGTCAGGGACCTAAATTTGTCCAGATAATTTTGTCTGATACAGATCAGCAAGACAGTCAATGAAGCCTGGGAAAAGGCAAGCCCACCCTCCTAACTGACCATATGGCATCTAGAGCAGGAAGGTACTCTTAGAGATCATTTCATCCAACATCTTGTTTTACAGGGGACGAAACTGAGGCCCAGACAGGGGAATCAGCTTATCCAAAGTGGCAGAGTCAAGATTTAAAGCTAGTTCCTCTCATTCTGAATCCAATGCTATTCTATTCTACTATATTACAAGCATAAGTTTCACCTAAAATATATATAAACATATTATGATATCATATCATATATTACTGTATTGTAATATTATGTTAATATAATATATATTTATGTATAAAATATATTGTGTATACACGTAGAAATACATATGTGTATATATGCATACAAACACAATGCATATATATGTGTATGCATGTATGTATAGGTAGTACCATGTGTATATCTATAGAAATATGTATCATTATCAATATAGATATAAATATACACATATATGCATATAATTACAGTTATCTTTTGATGTGCTTTTTACTTTGTTGGTTTCTTTCTATACTCTAGATCTTGGTACCGATGGAATCACCCCACCTACCTCCATTGAAACCAGAGAATCTCTGCCATTGCATCTGACCTTGTTTCCCTCATTGCATGGAGGAAAAGTCTCTCTCTTGCCTTTGGGTTATGGACCAACTTCTCTAAGAAGAGGAGAGGAGACTCCACTATCAACAAGTTCAAATTCTTGCCTTCTTCAGCAGCAAGAGGCTCAAGAGATTCAAACTGTGATTGCACCATGTGTTGACTCTTAATGCTCTTGAAATATAAATCCCCCCCTCTCTCTAGGAGCTTGCCAAACTCACCTTCCTTGCCTGGGACTTTCTCTTATACTTCCAAACACCTGAGATGACTTCTTATGCCTAGGGTCTTTCAGAGGAAGGAGGCCTTGGTCATTCCTTCAAATCTCAAAGGAGGGTATCCCATGAGAACAGTCTACCTAGCATACCACACCACAAATACTGATGGGGCTATACTGATATTAACTTTAAACTGAGCCGTGGTCACCAAATTCATTTCAATAGAGAATTGTATCAAAATTTGAACCTGGTGCTGTCTACAAAGCCCCTCTGCTTCATTCTTTTATCTGTTCAACAAAGTTTTTAGGTCTGTATACTCTTTTCCTTCCTCTTTCTTTTATAAACATCCAAATCTACCTATATGTGCATGCTTTCCCACTGCTAATCACCATCTCCCTGTTTGCAGAAGACTAATCTATCCCTAGTGCCCTCAGAAGCAATCTCTTTCCCTTGCCCAGACTCTGAGAATGTTGGTTCTCTGTATATTCTTTCTTTCCCTCCTTCCCTGCTCTTCTAGGCTTCTGTAGCTGTGGAATGGTAGGACTAAACACGCACACATATTTTAAATAATGATGGCAACTATATACTTGAAAACAGTCCCCTGCTCCTCGCTTCCTTCCCCCTCCCCCAGTATACTCTTTCCTTAAGATGGAGTTTTCAACATATGTAACTCAGGTGCAGATTTTGAAGACATGTAATATTTTATCTTATTTTTAAAAAAAAGAAAGAAAAATACCAAAGTGTGAAATACTCTGGTAACTCTCAGTGTCCCTAAGACTTAGAGCTCAGTGTCCCTAAGACTTAGAGCCGGAAAGGCAGCCTAGAGAAGTTATAACTGAAACTCACACACGTGGTAGTCAGTAGCAGATAAATTTGGGACCCAGAATTTCTGACTTTAGATTGGCTCTCTTGCCACTCAGTGTACCATGCTGCCTTATTACTCAACTGGAAGGGGCATTTTAGTTGGACTTCCTGGTGAGGGAGGCAGTGTGGGGGGGGTGAGGAATGATCCTTATGTTGTCCTCACCACTCACTGCTGAGTACTGACTTAATATGAAGTCATTCCAGCAGACTAAGGTCAAGACATCTGTGCGCTGTGAAGCAAGTTTCAAAGTTGTGCTGCCTTATGAGTTATCCTTCACTGGAGGCTTTGAACATTTACTGTAATATGTGATTTAACTTGCTACAAAATAGATACCTATTTACCAAGAGGAATGGATCACATGTAGAAATCTAATGTGTGTATATATACATATAGGTGAGCAAGTATATATTCATATATGCACATATATGTATGTATGTGTACATATATGTATACTGTAAATCTATGCACTTACATACACACACATACAGAGATAGTGTCCCAAAAGTCTTGGTACAGTTTTAAGTTATCAAACCTTTTTAAAAATGCATTAAGACTTTTGGGACACCCATTTATGAATCCCAGAAATCTCAGAGTTGTAAAGGAGCTCAGAGGTTATCTAGTCCAATCCATCTATAGACAACAAGCCTGTCTAGAACATATGCAATAATTAATCGTCCACCGTCCCACCAGTGGGAACCCACTGGCTCCCGAGGTAGACCATTACACTTTTGGAAAGCTGTAACTGTTAGGAAGTTTTTGCTTACATCAAGCCTAAATCTGCCTCTTTGCAACTTTCATTCCTTGTTGCTAATTCTGTTGTCTAGGGTCAATTAGAATAAGTCTAAATCCTTTTTCAAGTGACAGCCCTTCAACAACCTGAAGATAGAGCCATTATGTCTACTCTAAGTCATTTCTCCTTCAGGCTAAACACCCCCAATTCTTTCAACCAACACTCACAGGGCAGGATCTTAAGGACCCCTCTAACTCTGGATGCTTTCCAACTGATAAAAATGTCACTAAAATATGACACCCGGAACTGAACACAATACCTTAGATATGACCTGTCCAGGGCAGAGGATGATGGGATTATCTCCTTCTTACTCCTGGATACTACTAGAAGAGTCTCCATGAAGCCCAAGATTGGATTAGCTTTCTTGGCTGACATACGTCACTATTGACTTATTAAGTGTGTAATCCTATAACACCCTCACCCCTCCAATTTTATTCCATATGAACTACTTATCTACCCATACTTCCTACACTTTCTATTTAGAAAGTTAATTTTTTTAAATCCAAGTGTAAGAATTTATGTTTATCCCAATTAAATTTCATGTTATTAGATTAGGCTCAACTTTATAGTTTATAGAGATGCTTGGAGTCCTGTCACTCAATATGTTAGGTATCTCTCCTAGCTATAGCTCCTATCCATTCTCATCTTCAAATCTGATGAGCCTATTATCTATGTCTTCATCCAAATCATCAATAAAAATCTTAAATAGAACAGAATCAAGACAAGACCCCTGGGGCTCACCTGGACATTTTATCGAAGGATGACATTAAACCATTCATGATTATTCCTTGTGCCTAGCTATTCAACCATTTCCAAATCCTAATTGCACTCCTATCTTGCCTATATCTCTCTATCTTGTCCATGAGAACAGGGTTAGAGATGTTGTCAGATGCTTTGCTAAAATCTAGGTAAACCATATCTATGAAACTCCCCTGATCTACCAGTCAAATAATCTGTCAAAAAAAGAAAATGAGGTTAGGCGGGCATGATCTGTTCTTAATGACGCCATGGTGGCTCTTTGTGATCACTGCTTCTGCTTTTAGTTGTTCATTAACCATCCCTTTAATAATACATTACAGAATTGTTCCAGGTATCAAAAGTGCTCAGTAATTCATAGTTTGCAAACTCCATTTTCTACCTTTTTTGGGAGGAGAGAGAGGAATTGAGAAATCTGCCCTTCTCTAGTCCCATGGTACCTCTCCCATCATCCATGATCTTTCAAAGATCACTGACTATGGCTCAGTAATTAATTCAATCCTCTAGTTTTCTCAAAATGATACAAAGTTGGGGTGGGATAGGGTGGGGGAAAGTGAATAGATTTCTATTACTAATTGTTTTTCCTTAACCCATTCTCAAATTATATAGTGTCCCCAAGGCCCATAGTGACCAAAAGGCAAAAAAGGAAGCTCAGAAATATGAGGGGGTGATGCTGAAAACCAACTTCATATTAAACGTTTGTTCAGAGAATATGCTGAGTGGGCAGTCTACATCTAGATAATCTTCATCTAGAGACTTAATTGTAATCTTATGAATGAACATTAAGAGCTTGTACTTTACTATGTCACAGAATTAAAGAAGTGTTTTTGCCACTTATAGCAATTATTTCCTTTAGATAATAAAAGATCTATCACTAAAAAAGTAGTCAAACAAGATGTGGATAATAAAAAAAGGTCAGGAAGAGGTGGGCAAGAAGAGATGGCAACAGGGGCCCTTAAGCCTTGTCTTGAGCACATAATTGGTTATATTCCCCTCAACACACACGAACAAATATATGCTCTTGTAGGCATATATTCAAACATATATATCCACACCTCCCTTCCCAACTCCGATCCCTGAGCTAACATATTTCCACAGTAATACCAGTTTCTTTGACACTTTGGCTAATCCTAAGATCCTTTGATTTTAATTCATATACATTTGGTTTTTATTTATAAAAGAAATAAAGAGAAACATGGCTTAACTACTCAGCCTCCAGTGGCTTCTAATACTTTTGGACCAGGTCAGTTGCAGGGAGGGTAAAGGCCTGAGAGTGAGCTCCCAATGTCTCTGGTCCAGGTAAAGCCCATCAGCTCCAAATGGGTTTCCCTATGGCTTAGACTTCTCCCTTAGCAGCAACTTGCTAACAATAAACATCATGTGATCCTCTAAATATCATCATTAGGGTAGGGGATGGTGGGAGTGGGGGAACAGAGGAGTGGGAAAAGAGGATTAATGAATGCTTTTATCCCTACTTTAAAATTTTTTTAAGTGAACCCCAAAGTGGTAAATAATATCATGGACTCCAGAGAGTTACTTATTCTGCCCAAACAATCAATATGGGCACCAAATTTGATTCAAATATTCCTAGGATGCCTCAGACTTTCACTCTCCCTTCCTTCACAAATTCCTAGAAAAAGAAGTTTACCTACACTTTGCTACCTAAACTTCCTCACTTACTATTCTGTCCTTGATCCCTTGATAACTTGCCTCCATCCCAATCACCCAGTCTCCACTCTAAGGTCACTAATGACGTCCTTATCACTAAAATCAACATTTTCAGGTCCTTATCATTATTGACCTCTCTACGATATGAAAGACTTTGAACTGCTTTTCTCATTTAAACTCCCTTTTTTATATTTTCTTCTCCCATGGGCTTCTAAGATACTGTAGATCAGCGGTTCTCAATCTGTGGGTTGCGACCCCTTTGGGGATCGAACAACCCTTTCACAGGGGTGGCCTAAGACCATTGGAAAACACGTATTTCCGATGGTCTTAGGAACCAAGGCACCACTCCTCTATCCGTCTCCAGGCGGGTCTGCCCACATGCAGATACGCCCACATACGAGTATTAAAGGGTCGCAACATTAGGAAGGTTGAGAACCCCTGCTGTAAGTTCATGGTTTTTCTTCTACCTTTCAGGCCACTCCACTGTTCCTATTTCAGGATCCTATGAATTTTCTTCTCTTCCCTTGAATGTAGGGAGATAACCAAGCCTACCTCTTTTTTTCCTCACTCCACACTCTCTCTGAGTGATTTTGAACCCTCTCTTAGTTTCAATTGCTCCCTTTAGACAGATGATGGCCAAATTTGTCTAGCATCAGCATCTCCCCAGAGCTATAGACCCATATTCCCAACTGCCTGCTGATATCTTTATCAGGATATCCAGCTGGCACCTCAAAATGAACATGTCTAAAAATGAACTAATCATTTCTTCCCAAAGCTTTTCCTCTTCTTCATTTTCTCCATTTTTGAAATGATATGACCATTCTTCCAATCTTGGAAGCTCATTATCTTGAAGTCATATCTTATTTGATTCTTCCCTATCCCTTGCCCCAAGCATCTTATTCATTTGCCAAGTCATGTTATTTCTACCTCTCAATCTCTATCTCCTGCAGTTCAGGTTCTCATTTCTTCTTGCCCATGTTGTTGTAATAGCATCTCTCGTAGTGCTCATGTCTCTGATAGATTCCCTATCCCATCAGTCTTCCCCTATACTGCTGGAGTAATCTTCTACTACATTACTATGATGTCGAAAGACTTCAACGTCTGTCAAAATATTCAAAAGACTTCAAGAGCTTCCCATTGCAAATGGAACAAAGCATAAATTCCAGATTCTGGCATTCTAAGTCTTTCAAAATTTTGCTCAGTTTTACCTCTTCTTTCTTATCTCATTCAAATCCGCCTCCTATGGTCTGCATCCCAGTCAATCTAGACTAATCTTCATCCTCTGTTCTTGTCCTGCCTTTTCCATCTCTGCACCTTCACTTACTTTGCCCTTTCCCACTTCCATTTGTGGCTGACCTTGCTTTCCTTCAAAAACTCCACCCAGACTCCAATTCCTCTACAAAGCAATTAGCAAGTACTTTTAAAAAAGTTTTCTCTGCTAACCCAGGTGGAAGTGACCGAAGTGATCTCTTCCTCCTCAGATTTCTCATAAAACTGTCAGAATCTCTCTTTTGCATTTACCTTCCTCTCTTGTATCATAGCTATCTGTGTCTTCACGTTTCCCCCTAATTATATTTTTGTTTTCCTGAGAACAGGGCCCGTGTCATATTTGTCTTTTATGTTCCCAGAACCTAGCACACAATATTTGTATGTATGTGTGTAAGAAAAATATATTGTATATTCTTAGTTTGGTGTCTGTGACCTTTTTTATGGATGATTTTATTTTGATTTAATTAGTTTCTTCTGTAAATCCTATGAATTTTATTCATTTAACAACATTATTCTGAGGACTCTGGGTCCATGACCCATTGTAAGGTTAAGAATCCTTGTCTTAAATGTTTCTTTTTATAATTTCTCCAACACTCAGGATAGTGTTAGGTATGTATGTATGTGTGTATGTGTATATGTGTGTATGTGTATATATACACATACACACATACATACCTAACACCATATAAAAATAGGTTTTGAATTTAAGTCAGTTCAGATCAACAAATATATGCCTATTAAGCAGAGACAGGTTTACCTTCTCCTCCTTCCCTTCCTTTTCCCACATATCTTGTCTGGTTTTACTTGGAGCTGAACTTTTGACAATATAGAACTATGTGTCCTAGTGTCCTTTCTGTGTTAATGGATGACAGTGAGGGAAAAAATAAATTAAAAGGCAAAGCGAGTGATTTAAACAAACACATACACACATGGGATTGAATATAGGTATATGTGAGCAGTCCAAAACACTTTTTACACACATAAAAATGAATGTAGATAGTTTGAATAGAGAACAGTTACAAAAACTCCCTCTGACACCTTGGCTGTCCAGAGGAGTTTGATAAATATTTGTTCATGTGAACTGACTTGAATTCAAAGCCTACTGTGCATGTACTCAACATTGTCTTGGTGCTGTGGGAGGGAAGGGCAGGGTAGGGAAGGAGGAGAAGGAAATATAAAAAAATGCATCTAAGACAGGTATTCTAAATTTGTGTGCATGTTATGGGCCCCTTTGGCAATCTAGTGAAGCCTTGGGACCCCTCCTTAGAATAATATTTTTAAATGTGTACAATAAAATACAAAAGATTACAAAGAAAATCAATGATATTAAAATGCAGTTATCAAAATATTTCAAACAATAGATTTGTAGTAGGTTAAGAACTCCAGATTTAAGATCATACCTCTAAAAGCAACAACTCAAAGATTATTTATTCCAACTTTTGCATTTTTAAGACAAGAAACTGTGGCCTAGGGAGATTAATTGGCTTAGCCTAATTCATAGAGTTGGTAGCTATCAGAGGTAGAATTTGACCTCAGGTTTTTTTTGTACCCAGAACCTGTGATTTTTTTTAATACCCCAAGCTACTTCTGACATATTTTCCTGACAATGTTCCTGTCCTCGAGGAACCTGCACTTAAAATCTAACTGGGAAAAACTTTGAGGTGAAATACTGTGGGTAAAGCATTTTGCAAACTTTAGAGTGCCGTGTGACCTTGGACTATTCTCATGGTTTTTACTTGCCCTGTGATTCTCTCAAGGATGATCAGAGACTTTATGGTATACTCCACCATGGAAAGGGCCTCTTCTGTTTTAGGCTGTGATGCTTTTTGTTGTCACCCAGAAATTATTATTATATTTAATATTTAGGAAATACAAAGTTGTACTGATTTGTCCATAATAAGGCAAGATCCTTCAGACATCCCTGTGAGGGATACTTATGCATGCACACATAGGCATATGTGGATGTACATTTTGTTCAGACATGTGATTTCATTAGTGTAGGAAACTCCTGCTGGGGAAGTAACTCCCCCTACCAATGCAGATCTGCAATATAGTCTTGGAGAGTTACCTGGAACATGGAAGGATTAAGCATTCAGTCCAGAGTCACATAGCTAGGAAGTATCAGAGGACAAACTTGAACTAAGGTCTTTCTAACTGTTCTCTATGCATTATGCCCACATGGATATGTGCATAATTATTTGCATATATATGTTCATATGTGGGTATATATGTACATATATTAATATATAACCACTAAACACATATGTATTTATTAAATGGATCTGTGATCTCATAATTACATGTAATTGGAAAAAATAAAATACTATTTAAAAGAATAAATGTTCCAAATCACTAATAAGAGATGTGCAAAATAAAGCAATTTTGAATATTCATCTAAAAAAAGAGGATGTGTACAATATGTGTGTAAATTATTTGAATAAAATTTTCTGTGGATATCAGAAAGTAGAACTAGGGTGAGTAATTGTTGATAGTCTCACTTATCTTTTCAGTAATTATAACACAATGTGATTTTTTTTCCTCCTA
>CM053582.1:267241828-267278038 GCA_028627135.1 Pseudochirops cupreus
TTATATATTAAATGGATAACATACAAATTAATAGAGCAAAAATCTCTCTCTCTCTCTTCAGTCCTTCACTTATCTTCCCATAGATTTCCCATTGAGGTTACACGTTTGTCTCCCTAGATGTTCTTTTAATATCATTAAGTGGATAATATACAAGTCAATATAGCAATATATATATATATATATATATATATATGTATGTACATATAGATATGCAATCTAAAGATAAAGATCTATTAAAAAGATAAAATACAAGTAAATAACATACAAATATAGGAAAAAGTGTATGTATGTAACAAATATCCCTCTATGTCTATAGATGTATGTATGTATCTATCTATCTTCAGTCCCTAGTCTCTCTTCCCATTGATTCTCCATTGAGCTTACACTTTTGTCTCCCTGTTTTTAATGTATCATTAAATGGATAACTTACAAAGCAATATTGAAAAAAGTGTATATATGCATACACGTTTGTGTTTCTGTATATAGACACACATAAATGTCTATAGATACATATAGATAGCTCTATATGTATCTATGTAGTCAACATATATACCTATGTATAAATATACACAGATATCTTTAGGTATCTATAGGTCTATCTCTATATAGATAGATCACTATGGACCAATATCTATATGTGTATATATATATATATATATATATATATTTATATATATCCACTGATAGGATCTATATAGATCTATAGATAGTTATCTGTACAACAGAACAAATACACACATGCTTTGTTTCTATATTGATTTGAATGTTATCCATTTAATGTTATTAAAACTGCAGCAAGAAAACAAAGGAATAACCTCAACGGGAATTTACGGAAAGAGAGTAAGGACACTCATGTGAAAAGATGGCAAGCACCTTGTTTGCGACCTAATTTTAGAGTTACCTACTGTTACTCAGTTATCCACTAAGCAATGGATTAACTCGCCCTCAATCACACAGCCGGGCTGTTTTAAACGCAGGACTTTAAGCTCACCTCTACCTGGTTGTAAGGGTGACTCTCTAACTAACCCAGCCCCTTGCCTCTCAGCGTAGGGGAAACATGCACAGAAATAACGGAGCCAAAGAAAACGTAGTTGGATGAGCTGCGTTGGCAGAGGAAGCCCATCGTGGATCCAGTTACCGACCCTTCCCAAGACCGCATCAAATCAGAGAGGGCGCGGAGCCCAGGCTGGCCTAGCTTGGAAAAACAAGCACTAGACACAAAGAGGAGGCTCTGGTCCGTTCAGCCCTCAGGGGCGCATTTCCCTCCAAGCTCCGCCCTGCCTACGCGGGGGGCGCTCGGGTCCCCTCCTAGGGGTCCTCCTCCAGCCGGGCTCGGGCTCTGCGCTCTGTCCTCCCCGCCACCAGGTGCCCCCAGACCCCCGACTCCTCCTCGCCCATCTGCATCGCTGCTTCCTGTTGCCTGAATCCGGGCCTGAGCGCTTGGGCTCCGAGGCGCAGGCGATATCGGCAGCCGCGACATCGGCAGCATTTGCAGCATCCATAGCGGCGGCAGCAGCAGCAGCAGCATCCTTGCTGCTCTTCCGGGCCCGGTCTTGCCCGGCCCAGCTCGGCTCTCGCCAGAAGGTACCCGCGTGGCGCGAATCCTCGGCCCCAATCCCCACTCCTCTGCATCCTAGAACGCGGGTTGCGGTCGGTGGAAGAGGGAGGGAGAGGCAGCCCCCTCTCGTGCCCCCCTCTCCCTGCTCTCTCCTCTTTGGCCCCATGCTGAGCCACCGCCCTCTCCTCCTGTCACTGCCCCCCATTCTGCTCCCATTCCTTTCATGCTTCTCCGGGAATCCTACACCCGGAATTCTGACCTTTGCCCCTAAAATTCTGCATCCACATGTCCATCCTCACACTCCGCACTTAACATCCTGGGCCCTGCATTTGATGTGTACATCATAATAATTAACGCTGATATAGTGCTATGAGGTTTGCAGAGCCATTTATACTACATATGGTCCTCACAAGGACTGGTGTTATTTTTATCCCCAAAAACAGATGCCAAGAGAGGTTAAGCAATTTGCCTTGTGTCACCCAAATAGTGTCTGAGGCAGGAATCGGTGAGGTTTTCCTGACTTTAAATCCAGCACCTTATCCCTTCATCACCTAGCAAGCCTCATTGCGGTGCTAGCACTCTGCACCCCCATCCTTGAATCCTGTACCCTATTCCTGTCATCCTGCTCTTCTTCCTGCTCAACCCTTTCTCGGGTGTTGGTTATTGGCCTAAATTCCAGCTCTCAAGAGGGTTAAGTCAGTAGCAGACCCAGCTCTCCTTGGTCTTCCCCAACTGAAAGTGTTAGTCACAGAGTCCTGGGTGGTATTATGAGGGGCCAACTTGGATCCCTTAGAACTTTTGAACTTCAGAGCAGGTCAGAGTGTGAAAAGAGATCCTTGGTACTTTCAGCGACTACCTTTAGGCTTAGAAAAAAGTGTATATTGGGATGAGGAATGGGGTGTCAAGACAGACAGCTCTAAACTTTGTCCCTCCATGATCCCCTCCCAAATCAGGCAAACATCACTCATTAATAAACCTTTCATTCGCCACTTATTTATTTAGGCTTAGTCTTTGCAAGTGGGTTAGTGTGTACATGCTATCAGGGAATTAGATCCCCAAGAAGAAAAGGGCTCTATAAATACCAAGTATTATGAGCATGTCTAAAGAAGCTGATCCGTCTTGTGCTAGCTATTGACCTTTAGGAGGGAGGATGGGTGGGTGCCTTTCTTTTCATTACAAGTGTCCTGAAACAGATTTTTCATTTCATTTTCTGAAAATTTACTCTTTTCCTACAGAATTTATCCAGAAGTGTAGAATGTTAGAACTATAATGAACCTTTGAGATGGGTTCGTACAGTTTAGACCCAAAAGGTACTGTAATTCAAACCCCTCATTTATAGATAAGGAAGCCCAAAGTGGTTAATCACATAGTCCAACTCCCTAATTTTCCAGATGAGGAAGGTCACAACTTTAGGCAAGTCTTTAACCTCTCTAGGTCTGTTTCCTCAGGTGAAAAATTAGGGTGTTCAACGATATGATTAACCTCATTGGGCCTCAGTTTCCTTATCTATAAAATGAGAGGGTTTGAACTAGATGACTTCAAAGGTTTCTTCCAGCTTTAAATCCTATCTGAACCTTTGCTGGCAGACTAGAACCCACATATCCTGACTCTCTCTTTAAGTGTTGTAGACATCAAACCACATCTCCTTGAATGAAATCTGAATGATGAAGTTGTGATAGGATGTGAGGATGTGGTCAGGTCAAAGTCGTTATTTGAAATATATTTTGCTGAGTGGTTTATGAATTGAGGGGGAAAAAGTCCTGCTGTATTGTAATTCATTGATTCTTAGGCACTGTTCACCTGTCAGAATGGAAATAAACTGTTACAATGGTACAGAAAATTCCTGTTGAGATGAGAGGGAGACATGAGCTGTTTTTGGCCTTGTTTATACTTACAGGGAAGCACTTCATGAATGTTAATAATAATGAAGTCACTTCCATAGTTTCATCCTGAGTGACAAATTCATCCAGCTACAGTTTTTCCATTCCCAACTGGGGCAAATCCCTAAGTGAAACTTTGTTTAATTTTTCCAAAAATGACTTTTTTTGGGGGGGGGGGAATGGGGGGAAGACAAGGCAATTGAGGTTGAGTGACTTGTCTAAGGTTACACAGCTAGTAAATGTGTCAAGTGTCTGAGGTCAGATTTGGACTCAGGTCCTCCTGACTCCCAGGGGGGGAGGGGCGCGGCGGTGTGGTGTGTGTGCTCTTTTCACTGTACAACCTAGCTGCCCCCCAAAAATGACTTTTCAAGTTATTTCCACAAGAAAACTAAAGTTCCTTCCTTTTTTTATTCCCTTTCTACCCCTTTAATGAAAGTTTGGGTAGAATTCAGAATTGGTTACAACTCTGGCTGAATTTTTTCATTTCAGATTATTCATCTAACTTGATTTAAGGTTGTCTCTACATTTTGATTTTTTACTCCAATACTCTGATAAACATGTGGCTTAAAACCTAACCTTGGAAATCTAACCTTGGATGTGTGTGGTGTCAGATTAAAATTGTTAGGTTCCATGTGACTCCCCTCAGTGACAACAAACAATAGCATTTCCTTTTTTTAAAAAACATATTTTGTTGATGATCTTTAAACAAACAAACAAAATTTCCTAGTGATATTCTTTCTCCCCTTTCCACTCCAAACCTTCTGTAACAAGCCAGTACATGTGAAAAACCTCATTTAATCAACCCATTCTTCAGTCAGCAAGCATTTATTAAGCACCTGAGATCAAATCCAACTTCAGATACTTCCTAGCTATGTGACCCTGGGCAAGTCACTTAACTCTGTTTGCCACGATTTCCTTATCTGTAAAATGAGGTGGGGAAGGAAATTGCAAAACACTCCAATATCTGTGCCAAGAAATCTTCAGATGGAGTAAAGAGTCTGACAGGACTGAAAGAACGACTAGACAAGAGCGAAGGAAGCATTTCCTAAGAATCCAAGCCATCTGAAAATGGGATGAGCAGCTTTGTGGGATGATGAATTACACCATCACAAGTGGTTTATAGGATTTAGAGCTAGAAGAGGCCTAGGAAGTCATCTGGTTTAACACCCTCACTGAAAAACAAACAAACAAAATGGAGGCAGGCATTGTGCTGGGTACAGGAGATACAAAGACAAACACAATGCTAGCTTTTAAGGAGCTTATAGTCTACTGGGGAGGCAACATGTACATGTAGAAGTATATAGAGGATAAAGAAAAAAATATATGAAGGAATTAAATAGTCTGCAGAAAAATGGGAGACCCACTTCACTCATGTCACAGTTGTTCAGAGTTCTGCGGCTGCAATTCTTCTAGTTTTCTTCCAGGGAAAAGATTCCACTGAGGTTTTTGAAATGCAAACTCATCCTCTTCACATGTATGTTATTAAAGCTGTCCTACCATAGAGGAGCTAATACAGAGAGAAGTAAAGTGACTTCCCAGAGGCCACAAGGGTAAGTCAGCAGTTAGAGGTAAAGACTTCTTCAGAGTCATTGAGCACAAAAGCGTGATAGGCACTATACTGAGTATACAGTCTAAGCTCCTGAGGACCTTTGTGCAGCTCAACTTTTTAGAGCATGCTGTCTTAAGGTAAGATGGTGTCAGGAGGAGTGTCAATTAAATTTGAATAGAAAATTTGTGGCCATGTAGGTTAGGAAGAAGAGTCAGGGTGAGGAGAAGTTATTTAAGTGCATGTGGGTTTGTGGTTTCATAGCACTCTGCACTGGAGATGAAGATACATGCATACAAAAACCATGACTTGCCGTCTTAGGGGAACCCCCATGATATGTCTTTTTCTGGTTTTTCTGTGACAGGATGGCAGCTGCTTTGTGTCTACAGGTTCTGTGCAGCCTGTGTGGCTGGCTGTCACTCTACTTCTCCTTCTGCCGACTGAATAAGCATCGGAGCTATGAATGGAGCTGCAGACTGGTTACCTTTACACATGGAGTCCTTTCCATAGGCCTCTCTGCTTATATAGGATTTATTGATGGTCCCTGGCCTTTTACTCACCCAGGTGGGTTTCAAGATTTTTTGGGGGGGATTTATGGGCTGAGGGGATGCCTTAGAAGAAAGGGAATTTTCTATAGAACTGAAGGGTGATCCCCATTAGGGCGACTGCTGAAACACTCATCCGTCCCCTATACCGTTCCCTTTTGTTGTTTTCTCTGTCCATGTACTTGGACAGAGATTCTGTTTTCCCAGGGCCTCAGCGCCAAGTAGACCCTGGGGAATCTGTGTCTTGTTATTTAGATACCCTTCACTGAGTATCCCACCAGAGTAAATGTTGACTAGAGTAGAGTACAAGAAGCTTTCTTCTTTGTTGTTAACATTTCTTAGCTATTGATTCTGTAAAGTTCTGCATTGAACTCCTGAGTTTATTCCTCAATTTTCATTCCTAGAAGATAGCAACCTTCAAACTTTCTTTCATAATGCATATTCATGTGTATTAAGTATTCATGTGTATTAATGTATTAGTTCTTTAGGCCCTTTTCCACAGGTTTACTGGTGTGTGTGTGTGTGTGTGTGTGTGTGTGTGTGTGTGTGTGTGTGTGTGTGTGTGTGTGTGTGTGTGTGTGTGTGTTCAGCTGCTTTTCAGTCATGTTTGACTCTTTGTGACCTCATTTGGGGTTTTCTTGGCAAAGATACCGGAGTGGTTTGCCATTTCCTTCTCCTGCTCGTTTTATAGATGAGGAAACTGAGGCAAACAGGGTTAAGTCACTTGCTCAGGGTCACAGAGCTAAGAAATGTTTGAGGCCAGTTTTAAACTCAGGAAGATAAGTCTTCCTGACTCCAGCGCCCCAGGACACTGGTAACATGTTGAAAATGACTGTAATCTACTTTGAGCACAGGAACAGGGTTACTATCTGTCTACTATTAAACCATTAGAATGAAAAATAAATTTGATGTCCAGGGAAGAATGCAGTGAGAATGAGTAATAATTCATCTTTTACTGAGGAATGCAAGTATGAGGTTTTAATGTAAATGACCAAATGCCTTGAATTGGTTTTACATGATTTCCTAATGAGGATATCTTTTATAGACTCCTTTGGCTCTCAAAGCTTACATTTTTACAGTGCTGAAAAGTTTGCAAAGTGCCTTCAGTACAATAAGGTTCTATTATTATCATTCCTATTTTGCAGATGAGGAAACTGAGGGTCAGAGAGATTAAGTGACTTCCTCATTTTGACACAGTATCTGAGGAAGGATTTGAACCCTGTTTTCAAAATCTAGAGTTCTATCTCTTATACCACGTCTTGGTTCAGTTCTAATTGATGGGAAATGAATCTCTTGGGTTCTAAAAAATTAATTTGATATACTTGCCATTATTTTGGTTTCAGTTGAGGCTACAGAAACTTGGGCAATGGCATTGGATCTCTGGGAAAGGTCACATGGTTTGTCACTGAATTTCATTCTCTTCTCGTTTATTTCAGGATTACCCAACACTCCTCTTCAAGTACATGTTCTGTGTCTCACCCTTGGCTACTTCATCTTTGATCTTGGCTGGTGCGTCTACTTCCAGACAGAGGGAGCTCTGATGTTGGCTCACCACTCACTGAGTATCTTGGGCATCATCATGGCCCTTGTTCTTGGGGAGTCTGGCACTGAGGTCAATGCTGTTCTCTTTGGCAGTGAGATCACTAACCCTTTGCTACAGATACGATGGTTCCTCCGGGAGACAGGGCACTACCACAGTTTCACAGGGGACGTGGTAGACTTTCTCTTTGTGGCTCTGTACACAGGAGTGAGGATTGGGGTTGGCGCATGGCTTCTTTTCTGTGAAATAGTCTCACCTAAGCCCAAGTGGTTTGTGAAGGCAGGCGGAGTGGCCATGTATACTGTGTCCTGGTGTTTCATGTTCAGCATTTGGCGCTTTGCCTGGAAGAAGAGTGTCAAGAAATACCATGCCTGGCGTAGTAGGCGAGGCGAGGACCGACAATTGAAAAAGAATGGACATCTCAAAGTGCATTAATCAGGGCTTGTAACTTGCTATGAATGGGAATAGGGACTTCACCCTCTTAAAAGGGTAGGCTTGGGAATCATGTTGAGGGCCTGCCTGTTGTGGAATGGGATGCTCATAGCATACTTAGGAGAGAATTGTTTTTTAAAGGGCTTAATTTGTTCAGGGACTGTATTCAGTTCTAGAGCACAAAC
This sequence comes from Pseudochirops cupreus, assembly GCA_028627135.1. Lineage (NCBI taxonomy): Eukaryota > Metazoa > Chordata > Mammalia > Diprotodontia > Pseudocheiridae > Pseudochirops > Pseudochirops cupreus. The sequence continues at coordinate 267,249,515 of CM053582.1, forward strand.
ATAAATATCAGTATTGAGTACTAACTTTTGCACTGGCACACTTGAAGCAACTGAGGCTACAATGCAGGAAGTTTGAGGGCTTGAGTCGTCCCCTCATGTCTTTGGGCAGCTTGGAAGGGCCAGCAAAGTGAATTGTTTTGCCCTTGTTACTGTGAGAAGAGTGACTCCTTCCATCCTATTTATTACCTAATGTAAGTATATTCCTTACCTAGTCTATGCCACCACCATTAGAGGGAATTTGGTGGAAGTGTCATTGGCATTTTCAGTACTGGATTATGGAGAACAAACTTATTCTCTGCCTTAACAACAAATAATCCTTGCAGATCAGAAGAGTGTAGGGGAAGGAACACACACTTGCAGTCTCAGCTAGACCAATTTTTCAGCTAGAGGGCTGCAGGCTCTTCCAGGTAAGCTGCAGTGCAGAGAAATGTATAGGGTCTTGTTGTACAGGTTCTGTTATACGAGGAAAACCGTACTCCACTTCTCAGGGGCTTTTAGTACATTAATCTCCTGCGCTTGAGAGGCTGTGGCTGGATTCCATGGGGATTTACTCTGTGGATTCCATGGGGCTTGAGATGGCAGTTCAGGTTTCAGCTCAGCTGTAAGCACTACAAACGACAACCAAAGACGAGTAAATTGTTGTGCTGGCCCCAGGGCAGTGAGGCTGCATTTTCCTTCTCTCTCATCTATTACTTTCTGTCTCCTCATAATACCTTTACTCCTCTAGTTCTTAAAAACATGCCACTGGATGTGAGTTTTCATATCATATAGCCAATCCTAAAAGAACAAAAGCACCCATAGGGATCAAGCATGACCCTGCCAGCAAACAGAGAAAGGGGTCAGGGAATCACAATTTCCTGGTTTCTGTATCCACCACTGCCACTAACTTGGCTGATGATATAGACATTGAATCACTGTGGTCTCCTGGGAAAAGCACTGGATCTCCATTTAGAAGACCATTTAGAAGATTCCAGCTCTGTCATGTACTACCCGTTTGACTTTGAGCAAGCCACTTAAACTCTGCAGTGTTCAGGTTCCTTATCTATAAAATGAGGGAGGGGGGGGGGTTAGATTAGGTAATCTTTTGAGACTGATTCCAGCCCTACATCCTGTAGGACAGTTAAGATCTTGCTGCAGTTTGCCCCTTGGTAAGGATGGTAATATCTGTCTGACAGAGGGTATTGTGAGCTATTTGGGATGCCTGTGACAAAAAATATTTACAAAAGGCAGAAGTGGCATTTATTCATTTGTACAGGCCTTTGGCTGTTCAGCTCAGCTGGTTAGAGTACAGTGCTATTGAAACTTAGGTCAAAGGTGATCCCCGTATAGATTAAGGAAGTTCACTCTGTCCCACGTCCAGACTACCCTGACTTCTTCTAGTTGGTACAAAAAGGCACGCCTTTCGCCACAGGAGGGATTAGGCGTAAGAATCATCACATCTTGGGAAAACAACACAGCCTATCTTTCCTGTTATTGGCAGGTCTGTAGCATTGTCCTCGTATGGGAAGCACGGGACGTTACTCTTATTTGGTTTGGGAAGTATTTCTTGCTGGGCATTGAAATAATCTTCCAATACCCATCATCTCCATCTGCTTGTATTACCATGTCCATGGAAAGCTAGCGAGTTACACTTCAACAACATCTGGGTATCTAAGGAATGCTGATTTCAGCAAAAGCTTGTACTGGGGAGTGTGGCTTGGCACATGGACTCCAAAGAAAACTGGCCTTTGGATTTTGGCACAGTGAAATCTCTGTACTAGCCAAGTGAATGCTCCTGATATGGTAACACATTCCTTTTCCCTTCCCCTTGACAAGTGGATGGGGGAATCTTGCTATTTGTGGGTAATCTTCATGAGAAAGAAGCTCTTACTAGTTTGTGGAACGATGAGTTAACTCCTAGGCAGCTGGCAGTGGGAAGGGATTCCTCATAGCAACTCTCCTGTGTATTGTGGTTGGTACTTGTGTAGCAACCTCCTCAAGAGAAAATGTGAAATAAAGATGACTCAGCAGCTGAAGGAATAAGCTTGAATCTTCCATCACAGGTACAGAAAGGGCTAACTCACCTGTGGTACTGTGGAATGAAAATGAAGCACTAATTTACATTTGGATTACTATGTAATAATATTTTACCCATGAAGGAGTTATATATAAGTATATATATATATATTGTTTGTACTAAATTTTATACAAATAAACAACTTTGTATTAATACTATATCTGTATTTATATCTTCATCTGCAGCTTTGTAGATTGGCTAAAAACAGCCATGGGGGAGGGTGGGGGGAGGAGCTACAAACATTTCAGTTTTTCACTTGGCTCCATCCACATTACACATTAAAATAAATAACTTCCTTTTCCTGCCTATCCACTCAGCCATTACTCCTGTTGCTTCTGTCTCCTAACTTTGGGTGGATTTGGGATGATTTCATGGGTACTTTTGCCAGTCACATTTTGCATCTCCTCTGTCCCTTATGAGAGCCTTTATGATTTGCTTTGGCTGATGAATTCATCACTGCAGTCAGGCTGATGTGGAGACTAAAATGGGCTGAGTTGGTCCTAGGATTTCAAACCTATATAGCACCTTGGTGAGTCTGTAATCAAAGGTTTTCCAGGTTGGCAGGACCTGTTAGAGCTTGTGTTTTATTGGCATAGGCTACGAAAACCTGAGGGTCTTCTCAGTGCATCAAAGTAGGACTTTAGTGAAGTATTCCTTTTATCTTTTTAGTGTCTCAACATGGGATTTCATCCTTGGAAGGGGGGGGAAGGAAAGAGAATAATTCCTGGTGTGGAAACTCCCTTTACTATGTGAGATGCAATTAAGCTATAAATTATGAACTGAGAGAGTTACCTGGACCTGGTGAAGTTATAGAATTGCCCATTCTCATGGAATTAGTATGCATCCGAGGTAGAAGTGGAATCAATGTCTTAAGGCTACACAGAGAGACTTCTTATATATCTCTTAGCAAAAATAACACAATAGCCAGCTGTATACAGTCAACATTCAGTTTGATTCAACAAATGTTAAGTGCCTGCTGAGCACGAGGGACTATGTTAGGTGCTGAAAGCTCCAACAAGTAAGCAGACAAGTGCAAAGTATGTAGTAATCTCATTAGGAAGAGACATCTAGCACCAGTGAGGGCTGGGGTGGGGCAGGAAAGCCTGGAGTTAGAGGCAGTCCATGAGCTATGTACTGAAGGAAGATGGAGAATCCATTGGAAAGGTGTGGGAGTGCATTCTAAACATGGTGAACCACTCGTTTCATAGCATGGAGGCAAGATGGACTGCCATGAACATAATCTGTTTTAGGAATATTAGTTTGACAGCTATGTGGAAGAAGCCTTGGAGAAGGGAAGAGAATAGAAACTATAAGCCCAGTTAGGGGGTTAGGGCAGTAATCTATCTGACATGTGATAAAATCCTCACCTATAAAGCTCTCCTATGAATATATAAGTTCCCATGAAAACCTAACTACAAAAAAAAAAATAGAAAAGAGAGGAAGTACTTTTTTTTTGTCTTCTGACTGATTTAAGCCTGGAGGCATTCCCTTTTAGACTAACCTAGGCTGAGCTAGGTTAGGTCAGGGGTTAAACAAGCAAGGTTAAGGTGGAGAGTTGATTCCCTTAGGCAGAGATCATTTAACTTTGCACGTGTTACTCAGCCACAGTCTGTACCCCAAGCCCTTAGCCAGCTGAGTCGAATATTCACACTGTTGGTCACAAGGGGAGCCAGCTGAGAATGTGTTATAGAGCTCAGTGCAAAAGCACCACTACTATTGAAAGAACAGCCTAAACACATGTCCTATTAATGTCAGGTCATTAGTGTCATTTTTCAATGTGGAAATCAGTATATTTCTTTTGGGTCTGGGATATGTCAGGGATACAACTTTATTTGGTTCTAAAATCACCCTTTTAATCAAGTTTTATTTTTACCTTTTTATTTATTTTTTAAAATCAAGTTTTAGGCAATGTAATGCAGCAGAAAGAGAGCTGGATAGGAAGTCAGAGAATCTGGGTTTGAATCCTGACACTGCCACTCACTACCTCAGGCAATTCCTTGATTTGGTTGGACTAAATAATCTTTATTTTCCCTTCCACTTGTAAATTCATGATCTTAAGTGGAGCTGTCTCTTTACCTTTTAAACTTTTCAGGGGAGATGAGATAGCTGTTTTCAAGTATTTGAAAGGAAGAAAGTGGAAGACATTAGTCTCATTCTGTTTGGCCCAAGAGGAAAGAACCAGTAACAATGGGTGGAAATTGCAAAGAGTCAAATTTAGGTTTGATGTAAGAAAAAAAAACCTCAAAGCAACAAACAACTTCCTAACAATCATAGCTATCCAAAAGTAGAATGGACTATCTCAGGAAGTAGGGGGGTTTCCTTTCATTGGAGATCTTCAAGCAAGGGCTTTGTGATCTCTTACGGAGGTTATTATAGTAGGGATTCTTTTTCACATGACTATGGAGGTCCCTTCCAATTGAATTCTGTGATTCCATAAACTATAGGTAGCTCTGAAAAAAGCCTTTACTATTCTATAGAGAATTGGGGGGGCGGGAGGAGAGGTTGACTTTGTAGTACTTCAGTGATTAATTCCCATCTTAAATAATTTCATCACCACTATGTATCATTTCCCACTACCAAATTCCTGAGGAAGAAAGCAACTGGAAAGCACTGACCTGGGAGTCAGGAAAGCTGACTTTTAGTCTTTTTTTTCTGCCATTAATTCTTTGTGTGACTTTTGACAAGTCACTTCATCTTCCCCACATCTCTTTGTTCCCCTATTTGTGAAATGAGAGGGCTAGGCTATCTCTAAGGATCCTTCCAGTTCTAACAGTAAGAGTTTTATTCTTTGTTCATAGCTGGATGTCTAAGTTTAGAATTATGTTCAAAACAGTTTTCCCAGGAATATTGTGTAGAAAAAAGGGCCTTTAGGATCCCAAAGGGAAGAGGGGAACACTTTGCAGTGCACCATTTGATGAATCACTGGAATGAATATATGTCTAACAGAAGTATTATGTCAAAGGAAGACACAGTCCAGCATTGTGAAAGTCTGCATGATTATGCAGAATACATTTGTTGAGTTTGTGGGTCAGATCTGGATCTTGTCCAAGGCTTATTGAAATGGCTGGATCTCCAGCTGTTCAACAATTTTTACTTTTTTAAATTGCAATTTTGCCCGAACAGTTCTTAGAATGGGATTGTGTCATACTAGGATACTCCAGCAGGTGGCAATATATCCTGCTGACATCATTAGGACTGAAGTGACCTGTATCACTAATTCTGTTTCTTTCCAAAAATAAACATTACAAAATTAGCTGGCTCTTCACTGATCTCAGAAATCGAGCAGCTAGTCATCTTTGGACTCTGTTTTCATTTTTTTTTCCCCTGTGCTACGTCAGCCTTAGTCCAAGCACAAAGAGCATTCAGGGATATGATCCTTCTTGCAGAATGACATTCACAGAAAGCAATGTTGAAATGAAATCATTTTAACTAAAATTATTAAATTCTGATAAATTGCAATTTTCACCAAACAGCTGACATCATTAAGCCATTAAGACTCTGAAAATAAAACAATGGACAAGGTTATTCAGAGTAGATTAAGCATGTCAAATCTGGCGACAATTTATTAAGTTCTTACTATGTGTAGAATCTTGTGTTGAGGGAAATAAAGTTTAGATAAACTGTCCCTGTTCTCGTCGAATTTATAATCTAGAAGAAGAATATGACATATACACATATAACAATAAAAATACATGTTAAGAGGTTCAGTGGAAAGTGGGCTTCAAATCCCTGCTCTGACACAATACCTGCATCACTTTGGAAAATCACCTTTCTTGTCCTCTTTCTCCTCATCTCCAAAATGAGGGCATTGGACTAGATGATCTCTAAAATTCCTTCCAGTCCTAAATCTATGATCCTCTGATAATGTGTAGGGGATGTCCAGAGGGTGGATGGGTGTAAAGAGAGTGGTGGCATATGGGCATCTGTATGGGTAGGAATTCAAGGGTAAGGAGGGATTTCTAGCAAAAGGAACAGCCAAGGCATTTAATACCTGGACATGAAGACTTGTAGAACATGGATATATTGGGCACAGATTCCTGTAATGTTGACCTTTATATCATTTATAAGTAGATAACAGTGACATAGCTGGAAAAACCTCTAGAGAAAAAATTTTCTATATAGATTCTCTTTGATCAAAGTACCAGAAAATGCCTCTTCTTTTCCTTCACAAACAGCTATGAAGGCCTGCAGAGAAAACAGCATAGCATGCTCTTTTCAGTGACTGCAAATAACACACCCTATTTTTCAAGGCAGAAACAGGCTAAAGGTAACATACCAAGAAATTACAAAATATACAGCTGGAAGGGACCTGAGAGATCAGAAAACAGAGCTAGAGAAGTGAAGTGACTTGCCCAAAGCTACTAAGCTATTACATCTCCTAGCCAGAATTCTCTTGCTTTTTTCCAATTTACTAAGAAGCCCTCCAAGGATCCCCATTACCACTAATCCTTAGACATGGGGATTGGGTACTCAAGCACACTGTCCTGCACAGGTGAAGAAGCTGTTGTCCCATTGGGGTGTTTCATGTCTGTTCTGAAGCCCACCAGGAGGTTTCCCTTAGAAGGGTCCCTCGATGCCAGATGGAGCCAGGGCATTAACAGCTGTGCCTTGCAAGGGAAGTTTCTTTCTTCTTCCTTTTTTCCTTTCTTTTGTATTAATAAATGAGCCTTGCAAGGTAGGTCTTTTTTTCCCTCCCTCTCCATCTCTATTTTGTTGCTTGACAGACTAGCTCTCTCTCTCACTCACATACACACTCACACTCAGTAGGTATGAGGACATAACTACATAACTAGGCACCACGGCTCTTAAAATGTGTGAAAATGAGAGGCAAAGGAGAAACCCCGTTCACCTGAGGGATCATAAAGTTGGGTGAACTTGGGCCAAATCTTGTGTACACCACCAACCTACTCTTAACCCCCATTTTACAGATGAGGCTAAGAGAGGCACTGAGGCCCTTAGTGACTTCCTCCAAGTGCCACGGCAGAGATTTAATGCTCTAATTCCAAGTTACAGCACGACGTAAAGTCAGAGAAAAAGGATTATTGACGTAGGTTCCACACAATTAGCTCCTCTGGTGGTCGCGGTCCGCAGCCTCGTTACGAGGCGCAGGCAGCTGCTGCCTGGTGGCCCCTCCGCAGGACTACTTTTCCTTTCCTTCTCCACAACGCTGCCTGCGAGGGAAGCTCCCGGATCCGGGACGAGAGCGCGGAGGAGGTGGCAGCGGCAGCGGCGCCCTTGTATGTGTGCGCCGCGCGGAGGAATCTGAGTGAGGCGGTTTTCAGAAGTAAAAGAGGAGGACGGAAAAAAAGCAAAAGAGGGAGAAAAGTAGGGCGGGGGAGGAGAGCGAGTGTGGGAGAACGAGCTTAGGGCTGGAAAGGATAGAACCGGAACCGGAACCTGTGCGCGCGGCTGGAATCGTCGCGACTCCCCCCCCTTCGCGTGCCGCCTTACCTTGGGCGTCCGACGCATTCCCCGCTCCCCTCCCCCTCCGTCCCAAGCGCGCTCCCGAGGAAACCCCGCGGGACCCGGCGAACCGGCCCTGAGGGGAGTCCTTGCCGCCGCCGCTGCAGCTCCCCGCAGGCCGAGCCGGGACAGGCCCCTCTCCGGGGAGGAGCCGCGGCGGAGTGCGGAAGAAGCCAGAGCCAGTTCCCAGGGGATGGGGAGCCGCGGCCCGCGGCGCTGAGAGATCTCGGCCCCCACCTCCTTCTCCTCCCCCTTCGGACTGACTCAGCGAGTGCCCGCGCCCCTGCCCCAGCCGCCGCCGGGACAGCCCTTCCCCCGGGCGGACGGGACGGGACGGGAGGGGACCCCGCCCCGGGGGACATGGAGGAGCTGAACCCTGCGGAGCTGAGCGAAGCCGGCGCGGGACGGCCCCACGAGAAGAGGCTGCGACAGCAGCGACGGCGGCAGCAGCAGCAGCGACGACTCGCCCGCAGCCCCAGATAGAGCCGAGAGGGCCCCAGCCCGGCCGCGGCACCCGAGCCCCGAGAAGAAGAGGAGGAGGAGCGGGGCGCCTGGCCTCTGCCCGAAAACGGGGAGCCCACAGCCCCCACCCCTTGGCCGCCCCCGCGGAGGCTCGAGGCTTCTCCCTCTGCCCGTCCTAAGGATTCCCTGGCGGGCCTGGAGCTGGTCCCCCGCACTCCCCGAGACTTTCTCGCCGAGAAACCCCTCCCGTCCTTCCCCCTCCCCCCAGTGGATGCCCTATGACTGGCCGGAGTTTGGAGTTGGACTTGTGCGTCCCTGCGGAGCAGCGCTTGCTGGGGGTGGGGTGGGTACTGGGATGTTGTTGTAAAATGCAAGTTGGATAGAAAGACGACCTCTCGCTAAGGGCCCCAATGAGTGGCACACAGTCTACTATCACGGACAGGTTAGTATGAAATTCCTTTTGTTGGTCAGTCTCTGGTAGTGGGCGACTTCCACGAGCTCCATCCCCACTGGGGTTGACAGGCCCGGGGGAGAGTTGGGTTCGGATCTTTAGAAACGTTCCTGAGCTGCAGCCGCCGAGTCACCCGCGGGATTTCATTTGGGAAATGTGACATGTGCGCACCTTCAGTTTTCAAAGTGAAGCTAAACTCATCTCCTGATTCTCAGGGAGTCACGTAGGTAAAATTAAGGTTTGGGTTGTTTTGGCACTACTGAGATTCTTCACAACACCCCCCCTCCCCCCAGCCCTAGAGAGGTCACTTTGGGTGAAGGTCAGTGCCTCGCATCTGCTGAATATCGGGGCAATAGCAATCACCCACCTGTATGGGCAGTTTTGTATTTGATTATGCCTCAGTGAGAGCTACCTTGTGGCCAGTGTGATGTTGATCTCTTTTAAAGGGAAATTGGGATTGGTGAACTTTTTTGTTGTTATTCAGTCGTTTCAGTCGTGTCTGACTCTTCCTGATTCCATTTGGGGTTTTCTTGGCAAAGATACTGGATTGGTTTGCCGTTTCCTTCACCAGCTCGTTTTACAGATGAGGAAGTGAGGCAAACAGGGTTAAGTGACTTGCCCAGGCTCACACTGCTAGGAAGTGTCTGAGGCCACTTTTGAATTTAGGAAAATGAGACTTCCTCACTTCAGGCCCTGCACTTGTCCAGATCTTGGTCTTTTAAAGATATTGACTCACCTAGTTTTTAATTGTTATATAGTAACTCTACAGATGAACGGAACTCTCTGTCTTGTTGGAATTGGTGTAAAGCATCTGGATGGAGATTTTTTTTAAAACTTTTGCTTGTTATGTTTCCATATATGTTATATCTGTACGTTATGTATAACATTACACATATGTTATAGTTCCATAATTTCTGATTCTTACGTTTCCCAGGAAAATGTAGATTAAAAGAGTATCATAAACAGTAAAGGAATTATGTAGTGTTTGAATGCTAGGTAATATATGGATTTGTCTTTATTATCACTTAGATTAGATGGATCATTTCTGAGTTAATAAGTCAGCAAATACTTTTAGGTTAGGTACTCTGAACCCTTGAGATTTAAACTTTTAAATGTGATGCATTAACATTAAGCATATACAGTGTTTTTACATATATCATTTTCATTATGACTTTGAATTCCTTTCACAATATTACAAAATAATGTTGTCTATTTGTGTTCCTTATGCCAACTTCGTGTGTGTGTGTTCGTGTTCTGAACCAGAATTATAATTTGAAGGTTTTCTTTCTGCCAGAAAAACTCTTAATACCACTTAAGAAAGTAGAGGGAGGAACTAAAATTGAAGTTTAATAAAAGAAGTATCAGATTTAGAAAAGCCTGTTCGTTTTTAAACTTCTTTGTTGTAAGGTAGAACAATAGGACTCTGGCAAAAAAAAAGTGTTTGAATTACTTTATAAGAGTTACACCCAATTGCTGGACTCATTTGTTGATTAAAAAAGGGCTGAATTCCATTATCATACCAAAACAGCTCCTCTAGAGACAGAAGTTGCACTTCCTCTTCCTGTTGATGCTTTCCACTATGTCACGTGCATACTCACCTAAAGCCTTCCACTGACATTTTAAAACTCTATGTTTCTTTTAAAGTATATCATTTTTTAAACATGAAGTTTTATTTTCTATGAAATATTTTCCCCTGTCTCCTTTGAGCAGCCACCATGCTTATCTTGTACTGCCTGAATTTGCTTTTACTCCCCTTTCTTTCAGGGTATTTTGCTTCTGAGAATTGCTTTCAGGGTAATTGTTTTCCTTGCTCATTCATTTCTTGCCCTTTCTGTTGAGCCATTAGACAGGAAAACCCTATTAGAAACAAATGTATTAGTAATTTTTTTCCCCCTTCTTGTTGCTGTTTAATTCTGTAGAAATGGAGTTTAAGGCCACTAACTCATGCCACACAGGAGTCACCAGTCATCTTTTGTTTAGTGTTATTATTGGGGACTGTGTTTGACTGTTTTCAGTTTTAAACATATATTTCCTCTGTCATCTAGTTACAGCACATGATTGTTGTGGGCATTAGACTAAGTTTCAAGTTAGGGGAGGTGTAACTTTAAAACTTCTGTGTCTTGGTTGTTGCTAGTAAAGTTTATTTTGGGTGTGAATTTCTACAGATAGTTCACAGTGCTAACTGATTTACAGAGTAATATGACAGAATCTTTATAGATGTACTCTTAAGTTTCAGAGGACAAAATGTAGGCAATTTAACCAGGCAGTATGGATACTTGTTTCTTAGGTATTTGTGTTATAAGTTCTTTCTCCATACTTTTGTTCACTACTTTGTATCGATTGCCGGTGTTATAGTTTCTCTAATTATTATCCACGATCACAGTGTGAATAGTTTTTCTATTATAACTGCACAACTTTGACATAATCTGACTTGTAGTACTCATTTGAATGTGTTGAGGAGAAAATCTGGAAGTACTGGTTTAGTGTTGCTTCTTTGCCAAGGATTCTTAAAGTCCAGAGTAGGGAATACTTTCCGGCTTCCTCTAGGCACCACCCACTGTGACCTCCTCCTTCCCACTTATTCAGCTTCCAAACTAGTGCTGAGGGTGTAGTTGATGTCTGACAGCTAAGTTTTCGGTGATTGGCAAACTGACAGTACTTAGTGGACCTTGTCATGGTCTTTTCATGTTTGAAGTACTGTGTGTGGTATGCTTTGTAGCATGTGCAAAATCATCCAGGCCAACTGTGTGTGAGTCTATGTTCTTTCATTGTGGTGCTTCTGACTGCACAGTCTGTCTGTCCCTAGCTAAAATCAGACTGACTGGCTTTGGGCGTTTCTGTTTTGCAGTTTGTGGCAGGCGACACATGGTTGAGCAAGATAAGGGTTTTATTCTTCTTAGGACGTGCTGGGACTAGGATCGAATTCAGCTATGCTCATGCTCTGATTGGCCACTCTGGATGCCCAGAACCTTGTTGTATCCTGTTATTACTTTGTGGTTACATCAACACGTTTATTCTCTCTTCTTCCTTTCTTCTCTTTCTTTAAAAACAAAAAAAGAACCTCAAACTAAACTGAAACCTAAAAATAGTGGTGGTCTTTCAATCTAGACCATTTCTTGAAATGGCTATAGCTTTTTCTATGTAGTTAATATATTTGAGAAGAAATATGAAAAAAAAAACACATTTACAAATGAGAATTACCTTTTTTGCAGTTTTTATGTGAGTACTAGCAAATTTCAGATTGTAATCTTAAATCATCTTCATTTGGAATCTACGTATTATTGCCTTTGGGAGGTTTTTGATGACAGCTTTTGTGATCAGTCAGTTCTTAAATATTTTAATTGTTTCAGTCTCTTTAGATAACTTTCTGCCATTCCTAAGAATGTAGAGATCCATGGTAAAAGGGATGTCTTTCAAATGCCAGAGAATAGAAATTTCTTTCAGTAGAATAAGGGAAATAATTGTCTTGTGTGATTATTAGCAAACTTTGAAACCATCCACAATTTTTAATTACACTGGAATTTTTTTATATTTATCTTGAAATTTTGATATTTAGATTGTTTAGATACTTGATTTAGGAATAACCCTCATAATCAGTAACTGCAAGTTATTTTCTGCAAAATATAATCAATTTCCTTTTTGTGTATGCTGTTATTTGATATTCTCTATGTCTAGTGAATTTTGATATTTCCCTTCAAGAACTCAAATTATAAAGGAATAAATTCTTTTCCGTTTACAAATCTTTGGCTCCCTCATTGCTAATCCATATTTTTCAATATTTTTCTTGCTGTACTCACCTCTTCTTACCAAGTATCAGAGTGTATGTTGATTTAATATGGAGGATCTTACTGAGGTCTGCATACAATTTCACCATCCCTTCATCTTCTGTTAACAGATGGTGGTGTTTTAACTGCTATTATTTTCATAGTGGTCATTTTGCAGATATTTTATCATGAGCACTGCAATATGTGGTAACTAGATATGACCAGTGAACTGATGTTTCTTGTTATCTTTGGGTACAAGATAAAGCCACTTCTGGCCAACTCTTTTATTCATCTCTCTGAGGAGAACCTGTGATCCATCCTTCCATTTAGCTACATTTTCCTTCTTGCTGATTTTGTTTATAATGAGAATGTGGAGAATGATAAAATGATACCATATTTAGAATAACAAACCAATTTGGAAGCGGTTTAAAAATTGTGTGATTCTTAGCATCCTTTGCCCCATTTTCTGGCACTGCAGAATTGGAAAGGGGCCATGGGCCATACAGCACTGAAGGTGGTGAACTTAGTAGAGCAAAAGTGAGGCATCTGGGTTAGTCCCATAGATCAGCGTAGCCACTTACACTTTTAACGATGAAGTATTTTTTTTTCAAGAAAGCTAATGCCGTATAATGCATTAAAAAAAAAAAAAGATCCAAAAGTGTATCATCTATGTGCTTTTTAAATTTTTGTCCTTTTATTGAAGGTAGTTGTTAAATGTTTTTCCCAAGGTCACTTAATGAGTCAGGTAAGAAGCCAAGTCCTCAGTTTTAATTGCAGTATGGTCGGCCCAAGTTTATTTCATAGTTAACTACTTCTGCATTATTCTTTAAGTTAAAAAAAGCTACAAGGTAAAGGTTCATTAGTGTTGAGTTGACTGACCTCATATTTATAAGGCATTCTGATAACTGTGCTACCTGGAATACTTTAAAGTGCTAAATTTGAGGATGTAATTTAGGTCATGGACTAGCAAACTTTATGGATTTTTTTTTTTAACTCAGCTCAGAAACTAACATTGTATTTCAGTGTTGTTAGGCGAAATTCTTTTTATACCTGTGGAACAGGCAAAGGCCTTTTCTTTCCTGATTTTTTTTTCTAGCTAGATCATTAGCATGTATAAATTACTATCATGTGGTCTTACTGCTATCCTACATCAGGGTTCCTAGAAAGACCAAGATTTTGAACCTTATCACTTTTAAGATGGATCCATCTACAGACCATGAATCAGCTTCTGTTAATGTTTTGAGCACTGTGCTAATTGCTCAGAATACAAAGATAAATGATGTGGTGCCTGCCTTCAAGAAGCTTATCAGGAAAGGCAACATGCATATACATGTATACATACATACACATACATAGCGTATATATGCATGTGTGTATATATGTATATGTAGAGAGGTATAAATCGCCACATGAGTACATATATGCGTCTGTGGTGTTTGTGTGTGTGTGTATGTGTGTATTTAGGTCCAGATCTGTCATTTTATCCAACAGGAAGCTTCTTCTATGAGGATCCTTCCACTACAATATGACAGTTTGAAAGAATTGTTTGAGCCTGAGAGGCCAAGTCATTGCCCTTAGTTTCAGTAGTCACTGTGTGAGAGAAGTAGGACTTGAACCTGAGTCATCCTGGCATGGAGACCTGCTTTCTATCCAGCGTCCTGATACCTGTTTAGATATTGAACATACAAAATATATGCAAAATAAGTAAAAGGAATTTTGGGATGGGGAAGAGATATAAAAGGTTTTAGAGCTGGATTAGTACTTAGGTGTCATCTGTTCCATTCTGATGTCAGGAGAGTTGAAGCAATTTGCCCAAGGTCACACAGTTTCCAGAAACAGAGCCAAGTTTCAAAACAAGATCCTTTGACTCTAAATCCCATATTATTTTGACTATATCACACTGCTTTTTCTGGGACTCAGTTCCCTCAAGTGGCAGGTTTAGACTCGATGATCTATATCATCTTTTCAGACTAAAAACTTCAGATTCTTTTCTATTTTATTCATTCATTCAATAAACATTTATTAAGTGCCTACTGTGTACCCGGCACTGTGCTAAGCACAGGGGATACAAAAAGGCAAAAAGATAGTCCCAGCCCTTAAGGAGCTTCCAGTCTAAAGGGGGAGGCAACATGCAAACAAATATATGCAAAGCAGCCTATGTACAGGGTACATAGGAAATCATTAAAAGACGGAAAGTACTGGAATTAAGGAGGGTTAGGGAAGGCTTCCTGTAGGAGGTGGGATTTTTAGTTGGGACTTAAATAAAACCTGGGAGGTCAGTAGTTGGAGTGGAAGAAGGAGAGTGTTCTAGCCAGAGAGAATGCCTGGAGCCAAGAGATGGGATGTCTTATTGGTGGAACAGGCAGGGGGCCAGTGTCTTACAATATTTGTAGATAGGTGTCTGCTCCTACATGGTGGCTAGATGGGTCAGTGGGTAGAATGCTGGGCCTGGAGTCAGGAAGATCTGAGTTCAAATGCAGCTTCAAATACTTACAAGTTGTGTGACCCTGGGCAAGTCATTTAACCTCTTTTTGCCTTAATCCACTGGAGAAGGAAATGGTAAACCCCATGGACACTATGGTTCATGGAGTCATCAGGAGTCAGATACAACTGACCAAGAACAACATGATGCTCTAGGTTAAATGGGTCTATAAAAATTAGATGCTAGGTTCATCACTTTAAAGGTGGCTCAAACTAATGGTGGCTGAATTTACTCATTCCCATTGGGTCCAACAATCCGGTTTGTTTTTGTAGAGTGTCAGAATGAGCTATAATGGATTTGGTCATGGTATATTAATGATTTTATTTGACGGCAAAGTTATTTAAGGTATGCCTAGTTTTTTTCTAACTCCCATACTAGATTGTTATGTCAAATCAAATTTATTAATGGCTATTATCTGTTAGGCTTCTTGAGGGTAGGGACTGTATTTTTTTTATCTTTGCGTCTTTCAGTGCCTGATACTCATTAGTTTTTGAATTGAAGTATTCTCCACATATATTTTTTTTCTGTTTTATATTTGTAATCCTTAAATGTCACTAGTTCAGCAAAGTGTTTAGAATTCAGTTATTTTTTTTATGTCCAGCATCAAGTGAAGTGATTTACATTTGGTATATTGGTTAAAATTGGGCCATGTTTATTTCCTGGATTGTACAAAACCTCAGTATGGTTTGTAATCAATATTATTTTTCAATATTTACCTATATATGTATATATTTTAAGAGATATTCAATTTTTGGATTGGTCAGTATTCTGGGAATACAACATACATATCTGTGTTTAGATATATGTGTCTATCTTTCTCTATATATCTTTTTTTTCTCCTTAATCCTCTGTAGTAGGCTAACAAATGTGCTGTAGATCAGAAATGTATAATTCCCGAAAGGATTCTTTTTAGTGCCTTGTTAGGTCTAATTTTAAATATCTCAAGGGGATGAAACTTCCATCACTTCCTGAGGAGACTCAACTACAATCTGGTCTTTGAGTCAGGAAGTTTTTCCTGATACTTAGCCCAAACTTTACTTTTAAGTTTGTTCTGTTACTTATATTAAACTTTCTGCACCAGGCTAAATAGTTCTCTTCCCCTTTTGTGTTTACATATATCTAAGGGATGTAAGTGGTTATCATCCATTTTACGTGTCCTTTGTTTTACTCTACTTGCTGTGTTCCAATCCCTCCAGCTTCTTAGTATGTTATTAATATTACCTAAACTATCTTCCAGCTTTTGAATACAATGTTTTGTGTTTTATCTTGCTGAATTCTAGAGCAAATTCCCAATTCTGAGTTGTAATAGTTCTGTTAATAGCTAGCATTTATAGAATGCTTTAAAGTTTGCAAAGTTCTTTACATAGTTTAATTCATTTGGTCCTCAAAATAACTCTGTGAGGAAGATATTATTATTCCCATTTTACAGATGAGGAAACTGAGACTAAGAGTTTAAATGATTTGCCCAGGGTCACACAACATAGCAAGTAAGTGTCTGAGGGCAGATTTGAACTTAGGTCTTCCTGACTCTACCTTGTTACTTAGTTATACCAGGTACTGTAAAAACTGAAAACTAATTTTAATTCCCTTAAAAATTATGGATCACGTCAATTTTTAGTTCTGCAAGCATTATCTTCATCCCATCCCTCTTCCTTTTTTTTTAGACAAATGAAGGAAATGAGCCTCAGAGTGGTTGTGTCTTGCTAGTAAGCGTAGGGGCTCTGAGGACAGGGGTGGGCTGGGGATATTAGGCTCAGTGCAAGTACTGCTTTATCCCTGCAACTTTAACTTATGTTACTTACCATTTAGACCATGCATTATTTTGTAACTTTTAGGTATAACTTACCCGTAATATGCACTATCACTAGATATGTGTTTGTGTCTTATTCTAATGCTACACTTTAAGATTCATGAGGACAGGAGACTGTCAAAACTTTATATCCTATCAGTTGGTATTTAGTAAATATTTGACCTTCATTTGACAAACAACTCTTTCTCAGTCACTAATTAAAAATGAAGAAACATATGAATGTGAACTATTTTTTATTACAGATACTTTGTATCATTTTTGGTTGCTGAATGAATAGGAACTACTTGCTAAATGCTTGCTACTATATCTTAATGCTGATAAATAATCCTATGCTTATTATTTATTAGTGTTTTAAAATAATAAATCTAAATTGAGATAAACATTTTGCTTTCTGGTTGCAGTATTTGCCTGCCATGAAAATACTGCTACACTTGATAAGGGCCTTGTGTCCTTATGATAAGGGACATAAGGTCTTTACCAGCATATAAGCAAAGAGTAACTCTTGAATAGACATTATAGCGATTGTAGGATTACTTAAGTCATAGCAACATGTTGCTCCTGTGTATTTTATCAGTGAGATTTGGTCTCTTTTACTTACTTTGGAGCCTTCAGATCTAGAAATTTTGTTTTTGTACAACTATATTGAATATTTGATCCTTAAAATAGGTTTGTTACAGTTTTTAACTTTAGGAGAGCCCATGAAACTGAATAGCTTTAGAGCCCTATTTAGTTTGCCTGATCCTATAGTAGTAATGTTTCAGGGCACAGAAACTAGTCATCTAACTTGTTTTTATCTTTTCCTAAGCTGTTCAAGTATCTGTCACTGACTTTTGGTAAAAGAGAGAAAATATACCAGGTTTACCTCATTGTATCAGCATGTACCAGTTCAGCTGACCAAGTTCAGATTCATACCAAAACAGGATCTTTTACCAATTTGAATGCCGAGTCCTGGTTTCTGAGGTCATAGTCACATGACAACCTGGGTGATTTCCCAGTGTTGAGAGACTGGAGAAT
Source organism: Pseudochirops cupreus (assembly GCA_028627135.1). Classification (NCBI taxonomy): domain Eukaryota; kingdom Metazoa; phylum Chordata; class Mammalia; order Diprotodontia; family Pseudocheiridae; genus Pseudochirops; species Pseudochirops cupreus. Next base: position 267,267,017 of record CM053582.1, read on the forward strand.
CTACTGGCCAGTGAAAAATTAGTTTTCCTGTCTTGAGACTGTGAGTAACATGTCTATGAGGGAATTGGAAGGATTTAAAAGAAACTAGGATTTGTTAATGCTAGAGACTAGTTAGCTTCCCAATTTCAGCTTATTTTTCGTTTGAAGTCTTAAGACTTATTGTAGTCATTTAAGGACATAGTTTTAAGACAAAAATGCTAATGATTCCTCTCTGAATCTTGGTGTTTTGGGAGTCATTGTGATCACATTTGAAACTTGTTTCTAGGTCAGGGCTTTTTAGATCTTACCCTAGATTGAGCAGTTGCAGAATTGTATTTTGGAAAAATTAAATATTTTTATCAGAATTAAAAGAATTCAGTCCAACAAGCCTTTATTAATCACACACTATGTACAAGGCACCATTCTAGTAATTGGGAATACAAAAATAAGACATAAACTATTTCTTGCCCTCAGGTAGCTAACATTCTTCTGGGGGACACCACATGTATAGAGATAAGTGGATACAAGGTAATTTAGGGAAGGGGTGAGCACTGTAACCGGAGAATCAGGAAACTCTCCCCTAGGAAGTAAAATGGTTCCCGAGTTAGGCCTTGGAAAGCTGAAGAATGTGGAGGTGATATAGAGAGTACATTCTAGGCATTGGAGGCAGCCTGTGCAAAGAAAGGCATGAAACTTGGAGATGAAATGCTGAGTTCAGGGAACACTTAAGTAGACTAGTTCAGTTAGAATGCAGAATTTTTCAAGGGGAGTAATATGAACTAAATCTGAAAAAAAAAAGTTGACTTTAAATGCCAAGCTGAGAAATTTAAATTTTTATCTTAAGAGTCTAATAAGGGATTCAGTGAAGATTCTCGAGTAGGGGAGTTTGATAATCCAACTTGCGTATTCTGCAGAATGGATTGGAAAAGGGAAAGATTGCAGAAGCAGATAATTTAATTAGGAGGCTGTTGATAGATTACACGTGAGAGATCATGAGTACTCCCTCCCTCCCCATGGGAATGGTGAGAAATGAAGAGATACAAGTGATGGTTCCGAGGCAGATTTGTCATTGACAGTTGAATGGAATTAAAGGGTAGTGTGGAGTGAAGAGGATGACTTTGGGATTGTGAACCAGGGTGACTAAAAGCATAGTGATTTAATGAAGTTAGTAATAACATGAAAGTGCTATATATTTTGTGATATCTGAGAGTATAGGGAGTTTGACATCCTGAAATAACACCTAGAAAATCCTGTGAAGGTGCTTTTACAGATCTTCCCATCAACTTTAAATTGGTGATTAGACTTGTATTAGAGACATACGTTGATACATTGTGGTTTGTCCTGTACAGTATCTGTGGTTTACTTGGAGGAAGTGGTTCTTGTGGGTGAAGGTCTGATCTTTTCAGAGATTGTTGGTGGCATATACACTGTCAGCTTATTTCCTGTTTTATTGGCTCTTTGGGCAAGACCTACTCAAGGGAAGTGTTGCTGAAGGAACCTTTAGATACTCTATAGTGAAAGGATAGATAGTCATTTGTATAATATCTAACTTCTGGTTATGAAGGTTAAATTGATATAAGGTGCTTTAAAATCCTTCAATGAAAGATGCAGACATTTTTATATGTGATAGTAACATACATATGTTATTACAGAGGTACTGCTCATTTCTAAGAAGAATTTTCATGCAGTTATATCACTTAATTGTCTTCTTACCATAAACATGGAGCTGGTCATTTCATCTGTAAGAACAGCTCTCTCTTGGCCAAAATCCTTCCCACCCACCCCCATTTACCTAATCCTTCTTTTAATTTCTGTACTTCTTAAGATTTCATTCTGGATGGGCTCATTTTATGAAGTAGGGGCCTTGTCTGTAGTAGAGTAGGCACCTGTTGAAACTTGTTCACTGGTTTTAACTGCCTAGAGCAAGGTTCTCTGCTTGTTTAACTGGAGTTCTACAAAAGTCATATTGAGAATACTTTCTTTTGTGTTTATTAACAGTTTTCTTTTCAGAGCAAATATTTTGCTGGTTGCTGATCTTACCTGATTGTAGGAATCTGGAAAATGAAGCTAATTTTTAAGTAAGCTTTTTTTCTTATCTCCATTACTGTTGGCCATGTATGGCTTTTATTCCGGCTTTTTGATTCTTTTGTTTTGAGGGGTAGAGGTGGAGGTGGGAGAGGGCTTAAGTTGATCCTGTAATTGTCAGACTTTTGGGTGTACTTTATCTATGAAGGAGAGAATAACTATTGGTTATCACTTTCTAGTAACTTGAGGTTATTTTCCTTTGACTGAAAGGTGTCAAGTAAGAGAAGGAAGTTAATGTAGTATATTCTAGGACTTGATAGACAGAAACATATTTTGATTTCATTTTGTTTTTCAGGGGGGAAAACTATTTGTTCCTCTCAGAATGGCATCCTCCCTTTCCGCTAACATACAAATACACTTTTGGGGGAAGGAGTGAAGCAGAAGCAGGTAATTAACTGTGGAAAAAATAACATTGCCACAGATTTGATTTTCCAGCGGTTTCTAGTTCTCAATGTGCCTCTGATGGAATGAAGCCAATTAAAAGAATTCCTAACTCTTCTTAATGGCTCCATGATTGCAGGGATATTTATTTATGATATTTATTGATATTTATTTACTTTCAAGAAGAAAGTTAGAATGACTTTTAAAAATTTCACATTCACCTATGCTGTTTGCTTTGTGGAGAAGTGATTCTAGAAGAACTTCAGAGATTTTCAAGATGATATAAACTATTGTGATAAAGATCCTTTAACATTTTGATTAACAAATCTAATTTTCAGCATCTTAAGATAGTTGAGTTTAAGAACATTAAAAATTCCAATTCATTCCAAGATTTAATAGTTTAGTAAATTATATGTTCATTACTACATAATTTAGTCCTACTAGTGTCCTTTCATAGTAACAGTTTTAATACATGCCCTACCATAATTTTGCTAAATCATCGCCGTAAGGGTGAGATGCAGATTGTCTCAAATACTCAAAGCCAATTAGAAAATAAGAGCTGGGAAGGCCCTGGGTGAATCTTCATAAAGGACTTACTGCTAATACCAGGTTACCTGTGACCAAAAAAGTTGTAGAGAGAGATGTATGACATATGACATTCATATCAAGCCCCAACTGCATGGTTTAGTGTTGGACTTAGAGTTAAGGTTCCAAGTCCCCGACTCTAAAGTTTAATAGCTGTGTGATCCTGGCAAGGTATTTAGCCTTTCTAAGCTACTTTTTCCCTATCTGTTGAAAAAAAAAAAAAGGTTGCATAAGGTAGCTTCTGGGGTGCCTTATTTCTTTCAATCAATGATTCTCTTTTCCATATATATACCCTTGTGGTTGCCTCTAACATGGAAGAATATCAATGTAGAGTAGCTCCTCTCTCCTAGGTGAAAAAACTCTGGATTTCTGGGGCTGGGGAGTATTATTGTTATAGAGTTAAAGTGCCTGAAAGACAGAATTGGCCCAATTTAAGATTTTATAATCTGAATTTTAGATTTCTAGGTGACTCTCCCGTTCTTCTCTGGAACCAATTAACCATCTTTTATGAGGTCTGTCTGTAATTTTTGAGGTGATTAGAGCCAGATCTAGTCAGCTTAGACCTAGGTTAGAGACTTCTATAGAGCTGCTACCATTTCTCAAGGACAGTTAGGATCATCATCTAAAACATTTATTGAACACTTATTTGATATGTAAGACCATGTATATCAAACAGAATAAACAGTGTCCTTGTCCTTTATAATTTGACATATGATAGTGAAATAGAGGACATAGAGCCAATTAAAGTATAAATGAGTACTTATGACATACTGTAAGTGTTTTATTTTCAGTCCTATGAATGTAATGATTTTTGCTAGATGATATAGGGCAGGAGAAGATTGTCACTAAATTTGTCTTTTTAACTGAGCTTTTTTTTAAAATTAAATTTAGAGATATTTACATTAAATCTACTTTCGTTGACATCTAAGTGACTTCTGTTTTCCTACTTTGTTTTAGTTCAATTATATTATTCTATTTCAGAGTCTGAACAGGAAATACAGTGGAAAATGTCTCTAATAGAGTTTATTTATAAATCAAATCTACAGTTTCTCCCCTTTTAAGTGAATTGTTATGACTTTGAGGGTACTACACAGTTTCTTGAACCCCTTACCCCAATTTCCTTTATAGAAACTTTGAATTCTCAAATTACCATTTATTCACTTTTTTCCTGTTTTATCAGAGGGAAAAAATCTTAATCCTCTCAGGTTTTCAGATTATGACTGCTTTTCATCAGGATAATAGTTTACTATATTTGTGTAGTGGAAGAATTGTGGCATTTAGATACTGCTTCTGTATAGTATTGGGAGGTTTGTGGTTTCTAGTGATTGTACAAGTTTAGGAGATTTACATGACTGGGATTCTCTACACAATGTCTCAAGGTAAATTGGGTATGTAGTCTGCATACAAAGTGTAAATGAGAAGCTTTGCAGCATGCAATCACAACTAACTGGGACTTAGGATACAATCATACCTCCAAAAATGGAAATTAAGTTTAAAAAAATGTAGGGATTAAGCTGATTGTAATTATTGGACTGAATGTAGCGTTCTAGCTATTTTTAAAAAAAGATTATTTTCCTTGCCAAAGTTAAACATTTGAAGTAATTTCTAAAGTGTGGCACAGTATCCATTGGGGAATAACTAAACAAATTATTCAAATGTAATGGAATATCATTGGACTGTAGGAAATAACAAATGGACAGTTTCAGAGGAGACTGAAAAAAATCTCTGAAATGATGCAAAATGAAGTGAGATTAACTAGAACAATTTATACAATGGCAACAACATTATAAAGAAAATTAACTTTGAAAGACTGAACTGTAATGCAGTGATAAACTACAATGACAAAGGACCAAGAATGAAGCTTGTTATCTACCTTCTGCCTTAGATGTGATGGACTTAAAATTCAGAATGAAACTTATATTTTTGGATATGGCCAGTATAGGAATTTTTTTTTTTGCTTTAACTATGCATATTTGATACAAGTGTTTTCTTTTTCCTTCTTTTCTTTACTTTAAAAATGGTTCTGTTGGAGAGGATAGTGGGAGGGAGAAATAATGAATGCTTATTTTTTAAAAAAAGGGTAGAATAAACTTCTTAGCGATGAAAGCACATTTCTTTTTAAAAGAAGAATAATGCAGAGTAATTGAATGATCCTTAAAGGTCCCTATGGGTTATTTCTAGTTTAGAAAATAACCAGCTTTTCCTAAATATACTTTTGCATATATGATAAATGATTTAAACTATTCCATCTCCCTGCCCTATGCTTCTTGCTCCCTACTCCCACTTTCCACCCCCAAATGGGAGAGTCAGAACAAAGAGGGCACTATTTGCCATGGAGGAGAGTCAAAGTAGAGAGGCCAGTTTGGAAGCTATTCCTTCTTTAAACTGATACCCCATTCTTGCTAATCTTCCTCCACCCACAGTGGTCATGGGGAAAAGAGAATGCTAAAGGACCACTTAGAGCTTTCCACACCATGTCAAAATGGCAAGTCTTCAAAGTACCATGTAGCTGGAAGCAAGTATCAAAGCACCCATACGGTCACTAGAACCAGGAATTGCATCTCTGAGCATGTTTCAAGATGGAGAATGATCCCTGCTATACTCCTCTGATAAATCTTGCATTACAGGTGCTAAAAATGCAGTCAATGAAATCACTTATTTGTGAGATAATAAGACTTGGTAATCATTATGAATTATTAATGTACTCTCCTTGAGGGCAGGGTGACATTTATTTTATCTTTGTAACAAGGACCATGTATGGTACCTGGTAGGTGTTTAATGAGTATTTATTGTGTTAAATCTATTTTAGTTAAGGATAAATTTTTAAAATTTTAAGGTAGCTTAGTTGGTAAAAATATTCCCTCTACCCTTAGCTCCTTGTTTTGTTTTATTTTGTTTTCATTTTTCATTTGACTGCCCTATAATGGGGTGTGTTGTCAGTTGAAGTTTTAATTGCTCATTACTTTTGAACATAGGGGTTACAACATTTTAGATGGAAATGTAACTTTTCAAAGAGTAATTGCATCTTAAATTATTGTCTGCTATAATATTGTCAAATACTGCCTCACATATGTACTCTTTTATTTTTTTTTGGAGGGGGGAAGGTAAGGCAATTGGGATTAAGTGACTTCCCAATGTCACACAGCTAGTAAGTATGTCAGGTCTCTGAGACTGGATTTGAACTCAGGTCCTCCTAACTCCAGGGCCAGTACTTTATTCCCTGTGCCACTTAACTGCTCCCACATAGATACTCTTTGCAAATTTAGTTGATGATGGTGATAAACCTTGCATTTGTTTTCCTTGATTTTCATTCTTCATTTTATTTGTTGCTCAAAGAGCTAATCTTTAGTCCATGACTGAACTAAAGAAAATTTCAGGTTCCTTATAGCTCTAAATTTATGATTTTATGATTTGTGCAAAAGAGCTGATACTAGTAGTAAATATTTTTGCAGGCCCAAATGAAACATTAAAAAAAGTGAACATAGAGTTCGATAATTCCTAACTAGGCCATTTTAAGAGGAAATAATTATTGAATGATTTCTATTATAATGCCTCCCCCTCTTCCCCAAATTTAATTATATATACCTCTAAGATATACATAATTCTCAAGAACTCATAGGGCAAGAAAAAATTATATAACCAATAGAAAATTTAATTTAATCAAAGAAGATAATCATGAGACAACATATTAACTTATGAAATTCAGCTAAAGCAGTAATGAGAAGAAAAATTTGTATCTCTAAAAGCTTTCATCAATAAAAGAGAAAAAGAACAAATCAGCGAACTGGGCATGCAGTTAAAAAATATGAACAATATATCAAAGATCTCTAACTAAATAACAAAGTATATTCCAAAAGATAAGACATTAATTAATTGAAAGCAAAAAACCACACTGAAATAGATAAATTAAACTAGGACCTTTTTTAAAAAAAAACAAACTAATAAATACATGAAACTGGCTAATTTAATTTTTTAAAAAAAGGAAAACCCAGCTGTTCATATAAAAAATGAAAAAGAAGAACTTTGAAATTGAAGAAGGAATAAAGAACATTGTTAGGAACTCTTTTATGCTAAGAAAACTGATAACTTAGAGGAAACATATAAATACTTACAAAAATGTAAGATATATACTTTAACAAAAGAAATAGACTGTAAGTAAGCCAGCATCAGAAAAGGAATTTGAACCTTTTTTGTCTTCTCTCTCTTAATTATCTGTAATTTATCCTGTTTATGTCTTGTTTGGAACTAGTTGTTTGCATGCTGGTCTTCCCTGTTAGACTGAAGACTTCTTGAGAGTAGTACTATCTTTTTCTTTTCTTTGTATCCCTACTACTTAGCGCAGTTTATGGCGTATAGCAGGGATTTAATAAATGCTTGCTGATTCTTTGAAACAGGAATTTGAACCAGAAAAATCTTATTTTAGCTGTGCTGGTAAGTGAATAAAAAGATATCCTACATATGTGTTACACCCATTTTTTTGTTGTAGCTGTTAAAAAGACAAAATATCTATCTTAATTAGTGGTTGAAAAAGAATTATGAAAATCAGTGATTGATGACATCACATTTTAAGAAACTTTGTGCTGAAGAACAAGTCCACCCATTACATTAATAATAAGATAATACTATTTTTATAAATTGTAAACATGAAAAATTTAAAGAATGCATAAATCAATACATAAATTTGTGCATGCTATTTTGTTATGTATTTAATATATTTTATAAAATTTTAATGAATTTTATTTGAACATAATTTGAACTAACATAATTATCTGGATAAATTATTAAAAATGGGGGGACACACACAACAATTTCTTTTTTTGTTGTTGTGAGGAAGGGGAAGGAGTTTTATATTAAATTTGGATGTCACTACTATAAGGTTTGCAAAACGATTCATTCATCCTGAAATAGACAAATGAATTCTGAAACAGGAACTTGTAGTTTTGGCAGATATTTTTCTTTTACATTTTTTGACTTTCTACTTGTATTCTGGGCTTTCATTGTTTATTAAAATGTTTATGCTTTAGTAATTTCTTTCTAATAATGTATAATTATGGCCAAAACAGGGTTCATCTTTCCTCTAGAACTCACGTCTTTTCTGAATTTCTCTAGTTAAGGATATTACTCTCCTTCCAGTCACCTCAGGATCATATTCTCATTATACTAGATTCTTCATGCTCCCTTCACCCCAAATATCCAGTCAGTCCCAAATCTTATTTCTGTTTATACAGCATTTCTCGCAGATGTTGCCTTCTCTCTATGTACTGTCACCTCCGTAGTTTAAGTCCTTATCACCTCATCTGGGTTATTGAATAGCCTCCTAATTGGTCTAATAGCCTAGTCTCTCTCCACTCCAGTTCATTCTCCACAGAGTTGCTAAAGTAATTTTCTTGAAGTTAAATTTGACCATGTCACTCTTCAACTCAAATTCCAGTAATGGAACAAAAATAAATTCTCATTGGCCTTTAAAGCCTTTATAGGCGGGCCTCAACCTCTTTCACCATTATTATATATATTACTCTCCTCCGAACACCTTGTGGTCTAATCAGACTGACTTTCTTATTATTCCTCACACATAATGTTGTATCTCCCATCTTTGCTTTTTGTACTAGTTGTTCCTTGGGTCTATGATGCACTCTCAGCTATATGCTTAGAATCCTTTATTTTGTTTGAGTCTTAACTCAAGTACTACACTACATAAAAGCCTTTTCTGATCTCTACCAAGTTGCTAGTGCCTCCCTCCAATTTTTTATTTTGTATATAATCATATAAAACATGTTGTTTTCCCCAAGCTTTTTTAGGGCAGAAACTGTTTAGTTTTTCTCATTATTCCTTTGCATAGAGCCAGTTACCAAAGCTCTTCTGGCCTTATTGATTGATATTGGGACATCACTGGGTTCACTGAAGACTTGGGCTCTAATTTTAGCTCCACTGCTTAGTAGTTTTGTGACCATGAGCATGTCCCACAGCTGTAGAATCTTATACTGGAAGGGATTTAAGTGAGCAACAAACCCAGCCATTTTATTTTAAATATGAGGAAACAGAAGCTTAAAGAGTTTAAGTGCTTAACCCAAAATAAGAGTTAATGGCAGAGTTGGCATTAGAATCCAGATCAACCAAATCCTGTTGTAGTATTCTTTTTACCACTAGTGTTCATTTAACCTCCCTGACTTTCCCTTTTTCTATACACCAAATACCTTGTCTATCTAAGAGTTATTATGGGGGGAATCAAATAAGAATGCATTAGAAACTTTTTACTTTTAAGTTGAAATTCTAGCTATAAAGTGCCATATAAATACAAAGGGCTGTTATTCTGTTATAACGTGCACACACATGCATTTCTTTATTACTGAAAATAACTAAATTTTCCATGGACTCTGCCTTTATTAACCTCCTACTATAATATCCTTCTCCCCTCAATTATTTTTAACCCTCATGAGATTACAGGACATTCTTCAAAGTAGTCATATTAATAACAGTAAATTTTTCATGCTGTACAAGCAAAGGTCTCCTTTTACTGACAGTGTGAGGAGGCAATGTTAGCTAGAATGGGTTATGGTAAATATTTATGCAAAATTTAGACCTTTACCCCAACAAGGAGAATTCAAGCATGGGAAAAAAAACAACTTCCCAAAACACCACATAGCGGATGTGTGGTGCTTTCCCTAAGGAATAGAAGGTCTTTGCATCCTTAGGAATGCTTGGAAGGGCAATGCCTAAGTAATAGGTTCCTTTTAATCTCTCCCTCCTCTTCTTTTTAAAAAAATAATTCTACCAAGCCAATATATCTTGTTCTCATCTTCTGCAACACATTATTCTCAAATCCAGCCTTGCTACTATTAAAAAATTAGCTATTGTAATAATTCTTCCAGCTCTCAATCTGATGATCCTTTGATAGATTGAGTGACTGTTATTCAGTCAGCCCATTTAAGAAGTGCCCAGGATAGAGCAAAGAACATCTCACATTTACATGGCATTTTAAAGTTTACAAGTCGTTTTGTTGACAATAATACAGAGAGGTTGCAAATATAAGTACTACCATCTTCATTTGCATCTGAGGAACCTGAAACTTAGAAAGATTAAGAGACTAGTAATAAGAAATAGAGAATTTTAATAAACCAATCTGGGGAGGTTGCAGGGGGGAGGCACAATGAATAAGTTATAAATGAACACCTAAAGGAGTAGTAGGGGAGGGCACAACCCTGGATCAAATAGAGATGAATTTACAAGTAATTCTACCAAACATTCAAAGAATAATCAATTCCAAACATAAACCATTTGCAAAAAAAAAAAGGTTTGTTGTTGTCATTCACTTGTTTCAGTCTTGTTCAACTCTTTGTGAGCCCCTTTGGGGCTTTTTTGGCAAAGAAAACTGTAGTGATTTGCAGTTTCCTTCTCCAGCTCATTTTACAAATGAAGAATCTGAGGCACACAGGGTTCAGTGACTTGCCCAGGATCACACATCTATTAAGTGTCTGAGGTCAGATTTCAGCTCCAGGAGTTCAAACTCTAGTGTCTTTCAGGGTACAGACCCAACACTGTATTCACTGTGTGGCACCTAGCTGCCTAAGCCAGAAGATTGGCTCCTACCAAATCTCTTCTGTGATACAAATGTTGTACTTTAGTTCTCTGTGCCACATTTTAGGAAAGATATAAGGAGGAACCTTACCAGGGTGATTAAGTTTATTTAACTATGCCATCTTAGGATCATTTGAAGGAACTGGGGATGGTTAGCCTGGAGAAGAGAAGATTTAGAGAGGATGATAGTTTTCTTCAAGTTTTTGAAGGTCTGTAATATGGAAGAGAAATTAGACTTGTTCTGGTTAGAACAGTCTTGGGTTTATATCTAAAAGATTCTGTTCAGCTCTGTTGTTTCCATCAGCAATACTTTAAAATTCTGTTACATTAAAGATAAATTTTTTTCTCTTTTAGGAAATACTTAACTTTGCAAAGTATGTTACTCTTTTTTTTGTGTGTGTGTTAAATTTTTTTTTT
>CM053582.1:267278538-267305564 GCA_028627135.1 Pseudochirops cupreus
GTATTATAAAAACAAGAGAATGAAGTTTTTGAGGGGAAAGGGGGATGGCAGAGGACAGCTGAGAATGGGGGGGGGGGGGATTTACGAAGTTATCTTTATTCTCATAATGTTAATGTTAAAGCCATCAGTGACTCCACGCCACTCAAAGATAAAATATAAACTTCTTAGTTCGGCATATGAAGCCTCTCCACACTCTGGCTTCCTTTCCAATCTTATATTTTACACTACACCTCCCTCACAAACTACACATTACAGCTAAACTAGAAAACTAGCTTTTCCTAGTTCCTGGACTACACTCTCCAGCCTCCACCCAATCTCAAAGGCTGACCGCTATATGTCTTTAAATTTTCTCTTCTCTACATGTTGAAATCCTACTCTTCAAAGCTCAGTATAGGTGTCACCTTTTTTTTTTTCAGGAAACCCCCTGGTCTCCTGAAGATGAAACTGACTTCCTAAAATTTTCCATGTTTCTTCTGTTTGAATTCTCCTTTGCCATAAATATACTATACCTTGTTTCATACATGTTTGTACATGTCATACCGCCTCATTAATAATTAATAATAAATTAGTTGAGAATTGGTAGTGTTTTTTCATCTTGGTAGCCTCAATTCTCTGCATACAGTAGGCACTTAAGTGTTAGCTGACTTTAACTGATTCACTAGATTAAATCTTTTACTACCACATGGCTAAGGCATGGAGGCAAGGGAAATCATTTAGTAAACACACAACTGCAGTTCAACCATTTAGTCCCTGCCCAGGCAAGTGTTTGAGCTCTGTTCCATGACACAAGTGTTTGGATTTTTCCAAGAGCTGATGTCAGGGCTTTTCATGGAGACAGAACAGCATTTATAGGGCAGAGGGGGGAAAGAGGGCTTCCCCAGCAGCTATTCTCAATGTGGTCTTTGTACTGTTCTGCTGGGAAAGCCAGGAGGACCCTGCAGAGTTTTAGTCCCTGAAGAAATTCTGCCCTAGAAGGATGGGGGTGGGGAAATGGACATTTTAAAGATAGCCATTAAGGTAACTAAACAGCATTCTTCTAAATTTTAAATTCTCCCATCATCAGGACTCCAGTTATTTTATTCTTGGAAGATTATCTGTTGGGTCTGGATAAGAAAAAAAAGAAATGAACATACATCTGCAAGGTCAAAAAACTAATAAAAGTAATAATTCTGTATTCTCTGAAGCATGCTTTCTCAAAGCAAAATCTAAATAGGTTTCTTCATTCAATATCTAATATCTCTTCATACAAAGATAAAAGGAAGGGCCAATACATATACTCCCTTCACTGGCTTATTAGATAGTTGGTTCCAAGGCAGAAAATTGGGATATTCAATATACAAGGCTCACAGAATAAGTACCAGTATGCCTTGCTTATTTTTTATACTTAGAAGATTTTTTTTAACATATTGTGGCATTCAAGTAATCTTGTATAATTTTAACATTTGGATGGGAGACATCTTGAAGAAGTGCCCTTAAGATGTCATTGTGATTTACAGGATAAAATGCTTTTATATACTCAGTAAATGCTTCCTCAAAGTGGAGGAGATAATATATTGAATACTGAAGAAAACCTTGGAGTAGAACTGACATAACTAAGGATAGAAGAGGATTCCACAGACCCATGTTGCCCCTTCAGGACCAGGGACTTGTCATTTGCTTAGCAAACAAAGAATGTATTCCCCATTCTTTCTCCATTTTTTTGCAAATGGATTAAAATTCAAATCAGCATTATCACTGTCTCTCTGAAGGAAATGAAAATTTACTGCCCTGAGGCTCTAACACCCCTAAGTGACACAGTGAATACCGTGGTAGGACTGGAGTCAGGAAGACCAGACACTTACTAGCTATGTGACCAGCTAGGCAAGTCACTTAACTTCTGTTTGCCTGAACTGTAAAACATGAATAATAACAGCACCTAATAGTCATTGCCCCCTCAAAGAGCTTACTTTTCTGGTTGAATCTTGTATTTCCTACTCCATGACTTCACATAATGTCTTCTGTATATAGAATGTTTTTTTCTTTCAACACGTTTATCTTCTAAAATATTATTGTGAGGGATAATTTATAGTGAAGTTCCCCCATTCTGAAAAATCAAATCTAGAATGATGTCAGTAATCACTAGGCCTAGGGTTAGGTCACCTGACCTTCAAGCAATCTGGGGCTTAGAGCAATGGAGACCCCAGAGCCAACTCAGCAGAAGATATGCCAAATAAGGTTAAGACTGCTTTCAATGGACACCCACATGTTTCCAGGTCCTTTGTCTCAGAGCCAGCCCCCCTACCAACAAGAGTGAAGGCCAGTTGGGGGGGCTGGGTTTCTGCATTGGAAGATTATATAACCATGGGCTGGCTTCTACCTGTTGCTCTCTCCCTGCCGCCATGCAGGCAACAGGGGCAGGGTCCTTTCTCATGAGAAAGAATAAAGACCTTTTCTGACCTTAGACTCAGACTCTGAACTCTTTCATCTCACACATTATCCTTACTTCAAGGCCCAGTTCAGTGTCTGTAAGGCTCTCCCAGATTTTTTCCCTATCCCCCATGTGTACACCCCAAAAACTCTGTGCAACAGAAATCTTTACCCAAATAATACGCAGAGGTTTCTCAAGGTAGGAAGCAGAAAAGAATGGTTTATTATGATCTCGAGAAAAGGTCACCCTCCTGACAAATGGTCAGGGAGGAGATGCAATTTACAAAAGGAAATGGTGGAAGTTATAAAGCCCTAATGCGGAATTCTCCCCTAATCCCCTCCTGACCCTTTTCTTCCATTGGCTAGAAGTCAGGTGTACAATCTAAGTGTGGCAATCTACCTCAAGTACCGGAACGAGGAAACAGTAGACCATCCAATGCACATTTGAGAAAGCACTTCTGTCCTTATTTGGCATATCTTGTGCTGAGGTGTCACTGAGGAGAGGCATGACTCCCTACCACTCTGATTTTGAGTCCTTGTAAATCATGTGATTTCCAGGGAAGGGGAACTTGGGCCTGTTTCCCATGAAAAGCCTTACTAGATTTTAGAGTAGTCTGAGAAGTTTTCATTTCTCTCACTCACCCAGCCATAAGCGATTTTTGTCTTTCTTAAACTCACTTCAGTAAGCATACATTAAGAGCTTATTATATGTTTGGTACTTTGCAAAAACAAGCAAAAAACACGGTCTCTACTCTAAAGACACTTAAGCTCTTTGAGTGGGCAACGGCTGTTAGATATTTTTTAATCTTTTGGACCTAGCAAAATCTTTGGCTCATGATGGGTACTACACTTATGCTTACTGAATTGAACTGAATTACTGAAAGGGCAAAACAAAAGCAGATTATAGTCCAGATTGACTAGAATGATGAACATATGAAGGGAGGTTGGAAGGGGGAAAAAGGCTGCAAGAGCCAAGCTGAAGTCAGCTGATAGAGTGGCTTGAATGCAGAGGAAAAGAATTTGCATTTATTTGGTAAGCATTAGTGAGCCCTCAAAGATTTCTCAGCAATAATATGAATGATCAAGTAAGTGCTTTAGGAATGCTACTCCCCGCAGATGGGTAAAGAGCCAGAGATCAGAGGTGGGGAGATAGATCAGGTGGCTAATTCCCAGAAATAAGAACCTTACCTAAGATGGTGGCAATGAAAAGGGAAAGAAGTGGGTGAATACATGAGACACTGTAGAGATAGAAACAACAGGACTTAGCAACTAATTGAATGTGTGTAGAGTAATAAATATTACATACACACACACACACACATCAACATTTAGCTAAAAAATTAACTTCACAACTATAAGATAAGGGAAGCATGGGTAGACATAAGTTTGTGTGGAAAAAGATCTGGGGGTTTTAGTGGACTGCAAGTTCAATATGAATAAGCTATGTGCCATAGCACCTAAAAATTAAACAAATAAATAAACCTAATGTGATCTTGGGCTACATTAAGAGAGGCACAACTTCCAGAACTAAGGAAGTGACAGTACCATCATACTCTGTCCTCATCAAGAGTATAGTGTTTATTTCTAGGCACTACAAAAGAACACTGATAAATTGTATAATATTCCGAAGGCAGTAACCACGATGATGGAGGAGCGCTAAGTCTATGCCATATGAGGATTAGTTGAATGAAAAAAAGATATTCAAACTGTAAAAGAAAAGGATCAGCTTTCTTCATATATTTAAAGGGTTGTTACATGAATGAGAGACTAGATTTGATCCCAATAGCAGAACACAGAGCAATGGGTGAAAGTTTTAAAAATGAAAATTTAAACTTGATGACAGGGAAAACTTCCTGAAAATCAGAGCTGTCCAACAGTGGAACAGACTACTTCTTTTCAAGAAGCAGAGGTCTTCAAAAAGAGGCTATATGACTCCTTCTCAAGTACTATCATGTACTCAGTAAGCATTCCTTTGTTTGTGAGCTAGACTGGATGCTCATTAAAGCCCCTTCCAACTCTAATTCTGTGAATCCCTGAAATCGCAAATAATGGTATTCAGCCAACCACCAGTTGTCATATGGAAAGCCATTGAAAGTTCTGAAAAAAAAAAGGGGGTTTCTCTTGGCAACTAAAATACAAGAAATGCCACTGGGATTACTAACACAGCATTTAATATAATTTCTATTTCCATAATTACTAAAGCAATTTCTATGTGGTTTATTAAAAAAGAAACTGATTATTTTCTTTTTCAAAATGACTTATTATATAGTCCAATTTGTTTTCCTAAATAGTATTTAATTAATATTAGAATAAAGCTTGCTTCTTCTGTCAATAATCACTTACATTATATAGTAAAATCAAATGTTAAGTAAACTTTTTCAGAAAGGAAAAATGATTGTCAATTTTATTCAACCAAACCAAGTCACTGAAAATTGGGAACACTTCAATTACCATATTCTTATTCTCTTAACACATACTGAGGTTTAAAAACCAGGTATTTTACCTATCGGCAGAACTGTATATAAGTCTAATCCATTATAAATATATCTTCCTTATAGCCATAATTGACCCATAAGAAGCCTTTATTAAGGTTCTTCCAAAATAACGATGTACCAGTAAAGATAAAAGCACCAGAGGGGTAATGCAGAATGGCAGAAAAGTTTGTTGGACTGAACAGCCTAAGATCAGACTTAGAATCCTAACTCTGGCTTTGCTACATGGAACGAACATGTTACTTCCCTTCTCTGGACCTGTCTTCTCATTTATAAAATAAGAAAATTAAACTGTTTTGACTTCTAAGTTTGTTCAGTTAAAAAAAATTCTAACTCTATTTAGAGAGCACATAAATACAGAAAAATGTAATGGAGGTAACCACTGAACCTAGAATAAGCTATAAGTCAAAATTAGACCTTGGAAGTCAAACTTAGACTTTGGACTACAAGGAAACTGGTGACAATGAAGTCAGATAATACTAGAATGGTGTAAGAGCTAGCACTGGACTTGGCCCTGTAATTTGATATCTGGATTACCTTGAGTAAATCATTTATCTTCTCTGAACCTCAACTTCCAAAGGAGCAAAATGGAAACAACTGTTACAGAATGTATAATTAGTACTGTAGTCTTTCCTTATTCTAAAGAGCTTACTGCTACTGGTAAGGTCTAGGGCTAAACTAGAAACTGCTCACTTTACTTCATAATAGCTCATTTTTATGTTAACACTCTACAAATATTTTCCTTACTTCCTCTGAGGTAGGAAGTACAAGTATCATTCTCAGTTTTTAACCGTCAAACAGGAAGTCAACATCAGCACTAGAACACAAGACCAGGCTTTTCTGAGTCCAAGTTTAGTTCACTGAACTATAACTCTTTCATAGAATCTCAAGACTGGAAGCAACAGTAGAGATCATCTAGTCCAACCATCTCAAGCCACTAAGGCCCAGAGACATAGCTACAGACCCCAGACTAGAAATCTGGGTCTCCTGTCTCCCAAATTAGTGCTTTTTTTCCATTAATACATTCTTCTACCAGAGGTTCCCAAACTTATTTGGCCTACCCTTTAAAAAAATAAAATTACTCAGCATTCCCCTGGAAATCTATAACTTTTTTTAAAAAAATCTGTCACATATACATATGTATGTATATAAATGTGTATATGTGTGTATGTGTGTGTATTTTAAAAGTGACATATCTTAAATTTAATAATTTGTTGTAAATCTGTGGGAATTTTCCGGCATTGAAATTTTGATAATGCAACATCATATCATGCAACCCTACAGTATTGTATTGTAAACAAATCATTACATGCACATATTCCTGCTGATGCATGCTGCATTTCCCAACAATGTACAATATGCTCACCTACCAACACTTGCTTGTTAAGACCTGCTGGTGGACTTGACCACTGATCAGTTATAACTTGCATTTTAGGTGTTTATTCGGAAAATAATGTAATCACTACAACTTTAACTCTGCTACACGATAGATGACACATGTACAAAATTCACTTCTTTCCTTATGCTTCCACTTCCCCTTCATTTTTATTAAGTGTCCCCCTAGATCATTCCAGTGCCCTCAGAGGACCGTATCTCCCACTTTGGGAATATCAGCAATATCCTGTATCTCATGAATTTACTGTTATGGTCAAATAAGAATATTCAAATAAGATTATATCTATAAAGATATGTTAAATATTATATTGTTATATTATAAATGTATTATAATATATAATATATAAGTTAATCTAAATATATAACATATTATAGATAAGAATATACATTTATATTATCTTTGATCTTCACAACAACCATGTCATGTATATGAGTGTAATGGGAGGGAATCTGAAGATCTTCCCTACCCCTTAATAGACCTAGGGGGGAATCTGAAGATCTCCCCTGCTTTGAAAGTAAACTCTGCCCCCTAATAAGCTGAATATAATCACATGCAACCTGTGATGGAGGGAATTTGCTGAAGGGAGCAGTAGAGCCCAGAGGAAGCTTCTCTGCTGTGAAGATAAACTCTGCCCCCTAACAGGCTGAATATAGTCACATGGAGCCTGTGGTGGGAAGAGTTTGATGAAGGGAAGCAGGGCCCACAGGAACCTGAGAGTCAGAGCCAGAGAGACAGTGGGAGAGAGAGGTGCTCAGGCAAGGAGAGAGAGAGGTTTGTGAGTAAATATTGATCTTGTATTGGTTTGTGGGAAGGCTGAAGGATGGTATGGCTCTCAGCATTATTATGGCTTCTTAATATCTTTGGTACTATGATGGAATCGGCTTGCTAGTTTGGGGATTCACTTTTCTGGTGTTTAAATAAATGCTTCAGTTCTGTCCTCTACCTGGAGAATCTGTTATATTTTGCGATTGACCGTCATGCAACATTTGTAGTCATGGTCTTTATCGTGACTGCGGGTGCTGTAAATATTGCATTGGCACTACAGTGAGCTTGTGAAAAGTTATGAAAATGTAAAGTATTATAATTGTTGAAACATGAAATCAATTCGACAATGAACATTTATTAAGTGCTTCACTATGACAGACACACTATGGTAGACACTAATAATAATAGCAATAACTAATATTAATAAAAGCACTTTAAGGTTTAAATAGTACTTTACATATAATTGCATTTGATGTTCATAACAACCCAGGAAGGTAGATGCTATTATTATCCCCATTTTATAGACGAGGAAACAAAGGCTGAGAGACATAAAGTAACAAAGAGTCTTCCGGACTCCAATCTCAGCGCTCTGTGCACTGTGCTACCTAGCTACCAAATTCAAAGTCTAAAAGATGAAACAAATTCTCCTGTTAAAGAAATTACATTTTAATGGAGTAATTCTACCATAATGTTCCTATTAAGTTAGCCTGTGATCCAAGTAAGGGATTACTGAAAGCAATGGTCCTAATTCATGTTAAATATTGCTCAATATTTATTCTTTAATTCAACCAATATTTACTTGAGGTATACAACCTTAGGCTAAGCATAATATATCTTATTCCTACTTTCAAGAAACTTACAGTTCATCTGGGACAAGAACCTCATTAGTTGGAAAGAAATCTTAATGGTCATCTAATTACCTAGCACACTGCTTTGTACAAAGTAGGAACTAAAAAGCTGAATAAGTGACTGATCTTGTTTCTTATCCCACTCAAGAACAATCTACAATATCTTTTATGGATGGTTAAAAGGACGTAAGAAGCAGATGTAAGTTTGTTATTAGCTAATGAAAAAAAAGTATTTGAGCTGAACAAAATACAACTTTAACATTTCACCTCAAAAAGTGTCACTTGTTAAAAATCACATAAAATTCCACCAAAGATCCAGCCACTGAAATAAAAGTGTTCAACGATCTATTGAATATCAACAATAAATAAGTCTACAAGCATTTATTAAGCCCCTAATATCTGCCAACATTAAACAATGGAGACAGAGAGGCAAAAAAAAAAGCAACTGGGGAGACAACATCCGACATGTATAAGTATTTTAAAACACATACAGAAGAGCTACAATGTGAACTTGGGAGAAGGCGGCACTAGTGGCTGAGGGGCAGCAGTACAGAATGGAGAGGAAAGAGAGAAGATCACCACTAAAGGAAGCTTCATATAGAAGGCAGCCTATGAACTGAGTCTTGAAGGTCTCCAAAGATGCCAAGAATTAGAGGTGAGAAGGGAGAGTATTACAGGCAGCGCACAGGGAAGAGCCACTACAAAAGCACAGAGTATCAGGTGTGAACAACAGAAAAGATAATCTGACAAAACTAAAGAGGATGCAGAGGGGAGTGATATATAAGAAAGATAGAAAGACAATGCAGATAGGCTCAGAAGAGTTTTCAATGATAAATAGACCACTGAAGATCACTGAATTGGGTGGGGTGAAGTGGAGGATAGGGGATATCTAGGAAAATTATTTTGACCTCTATGAAGAACAGTGTCTTGACGGGGGAGAAACTAAATGCATTGGGACCAATTAGGAGGCTCTGGCAACCACATGGGTGAGAGGTGCTGAGGGCCTGAACTGAACTAGGGGGATAATTACGTGAGTGCAAAGAGGTAAAATGTTCGGGAGAAATGTAGTTAGAAGCAACAAGACTTGGCAAGGGATTGTCTATGTAGGGTAAGTGAGAATGAGGAGTCCAAGTGGACACCAAGGTTACAAACTTGGGTGAATGACAAATCTAACTGCTTTTTCTCAATCCTCATCCTTCCAGAACTCTCTGGGACTTCTGATACCGCCAATCACTCTCTTTTCTTTAATCCTCTTTTTTTCTCTAGGTTTTCATGACATTGCTCTCTCCTGGTTCTCCTCTTACCTTTCTGACTACTCCTTCTCTGTCTCATTTTCTGGCCCTTCATCCACATCACACCCACTAACTATAGGGATTCCTCAAGGCTCTGTTCTAGGCCCTCTTCCCTTCTCCTTATGTACTGTTTCACTTGGGGATCTCATCAGCTCCCTTGACTCCAATTATCTGCTGAATGGAATGTGGAAAAATAGGGACACTAATGCATTATTGGTGAAGCTGTGAAGAGGTCCAATCATTCTAGAGAATAATTTGAAACTACGTCCAAAGGGTTATAAAACCGTGCATACCCTTTGGCCCAGCAATTCCACTACTACATCTATAGCCCAAAGAGATCAAAGGAAAAAGACCTAGTACAAAAATATTTGTAGTAGTTCTTTTTGTGGTGGCAAAAAACTGGAAATTGAGGGGATGGCCATCAATTGGGGAATGGTTGAACAAGTTGTAGTATATGATTGTGATGGAATACTACTATGCTATAAGAGATAATGAGCAAGCTGGTTTCGAAAAAAACCTGAGAAGACTTATATGAACTGATGCAAAGTGAAGTGAGGAAAATCAAAAAATCATACACAGCAACAACAATATTGTAACAATAATCAACTGTTTAAGACTTACTCTGATCAGGACAATAATCCAAGACAATTCAAAAGGGCTCTCATGATGAAAAATGCTATCCACTTCCAGAGAGAGAACTAAATAACTGAATGCAGACTGAAACATGATGCATTTCACTTTACTTTTTCACCTTTTTTTTTTTGCCACATGAGTAACATAGAGATGTTTTGCATGACTTCACATGTATAATGGGTATCCTATTACTTGCCTTCTCAGTGGTGAGAGGAAGAGCTAGAAGGAGAAAATTTAGAACTCAAAATCTTTAAATGGAATGTTATAAATAAAAAATTTGATAAAATTAGTTCAATTATCATTTCTATGAAAATGATTCATACATCTATTTATTTAGTCCTAACTACTTCTCCTGATCTCCAGTCTTGCATTTCCAACTGCCAAATGGGCATCTCAAACTGGATATCACATAGATATCTTAAATTCTACAAGTCCAAAATTGTTATATTCTCCCCCAAAACTGTCTCCCTTTCACATTCAAGGGAACTACCATCTTTCCAATCACCTAAGATCACAACCTAGGTGAGGGTCAACTCTTCACAGTCTGTCATTCCCCATACCCAATCATTTGTCAAATCTTGCCATCTCCACCTTCATAACATGTCTTGAATATGCCTTACTTTTCTCCTCTGACACTGCAATTACCCTAATAAAGTCCCACTTCACCTCACACTTGGACTACTAAAATAGCCAGCTATTTGGTCTCCCTGCCTCAAGTCTTTACCTACTCCAACTCATTCTCCACTGAACTATAAAACTGATCAGCCTAAAATTCAGGTCTGACCATACTACCACTCTACTCAAACTCAGTGCCTCCCTATTACCTCCAGGATCAAATATAAAATCCTCAAACCTTTCCAAGCTTCTTCTGCTTTACTACCCCCTTCAAATACTCTATGATCCAATGACTGGCCTTCTTGCTATTCTTCCATCTCCTGACTTTGGACCTTTAAAGTTCAAAGGCTCTTCATAACTTGCCCCTTCCTAATTTTCTAGTCTTCTTATATATGACTCCTATCCAAATACTCTTCAATTCAATGACACTGGCCTCCTTGTTGCTTTTTTCAAAAGATACTTTGTCTCCCAACTCTGAGCCTTTTCACTCTCTGTCTCCACTTCTGGAATGTTCTCCTTGCTCTCCCCTCCTCATCTTCACCTTCTTGTTTCCCCAGCTTCCTTCAAATCTCAGCTAAAATCCCACCTTCTGTAAGAAGGCTTTCCCTGTCTTCCTTAATCTTAGTACTCTTTGTGAGATTATCACTTAATTATTCCCTGAATGTATCTTCTTTGTACATATTTTTGCATGCTGTTTCCCCTAACAGACTCTGAGTTCCTTGAGAACAGAGATCTTTTTTTTTTAATCTTTTATTTTTTGCATGACATGACAATACTTAGCACAGTGCTTGACACACAGGAGGTGTTTATTGACTGAATGACTAGCAGGTGGTGCCCTAGACAGTAACAGCTAAATTTAAAAGAAGAATAGGTTGGGGGAGGAAGGTAGATAATGAGTTCTATCTTGGCTATCTATGCTCGGTTTAAGATGCTCCTGGGATATCCAGTTTGAAAGACATCACTCAGATGTCTTTCCCCACTGCCTCCTCATTCACCTCCCATTTCTTACAAATTTGTGGTCTTTCTTGCCAAGACAAAGCCTTCTACATATAGCTCTGATCCTATCCCATTCCATCTATCTTCTCCAGCACATTGCCCTCTGTATCATACCCCATACCATCTCTCATCTCCAATATGTTCCTATTATCTCCTCAGTTACCTAAAAATAAGTTCATCTTCTACATTGTTTCAAAATAAAACAACAAACCCTCACTTGATCCAATCTTCCCTGCTATCTATTGTCCCATGACTCTCATTCACTTTTTAGTTAAACTCCTGGATAAACCCTGCTACAATCAGGTGCATCCATTTCCCCTCCTCTCTCACTCTTCTAAACTGCAATCTGGCTTCTGATTTCATCATGCAACTAAAATTGCTCTCTCTGAAATTAATCTCTTAATTGCCAAAACTAATGGTTTTTTAAAAATCCTCATCCTTTTTGACCTCTCTAAAATCTGACATTGCCCACCCTCCCCTTTTCTGGACATTTACTCTGCTCTGAGTTCTCATGACAATATCCCTCCTGGTTCTCCTATCTCTCTGAGCATTCTTCAGTCTCTGTTCTTTTAGCTTTTCATTTAAGTTACACCCAGCAATTGTGAGTGTCTCCCCCAAAGATCTGCCCTAGGCCCTCTTCTCTTCTTCAATACAATTTGCCTTGGTGATCTCACAGTTCCCATGGATTCAATTATCATCTCTATACACATATTTCTCAGATCTATTTATCTAGCCCTTACATCTTCTCCCTGACCCTCCCTCAGTGGACATTTACAACTGCCTCTTGCTTGGACAACTCAAACTGGATGATGACCTATAGACATCTTAAATCAAATGTGGTCAAAACTGAAATCATTATCTTTCCCCCCCCCAAAAAAATCCTTCTTCAAAATTTCTCTACTGCTATAGAAGGGTTCTCAACTGATCCGAATTTACAGTTTCTTACACAACATTCGTTTTACACACACTCCACATATATAATTGTTATCAAGTCTTGTTATTTTTCATCATAATTCCTGAATATGTCCCCTTCTCTATATTCATATAGCCACCATCCTGGTACAGGCCCTAATGACCTCATGCCTAGACTTACAATAACTTTCTAGTTGATAGTCATTTCTTTCTACCTCAATGGACCCTCCTCTCAGCTGTAAAATTAATTTTCCTAAAGTACAGATCCAATAACATCACCCCCTAATCAATAAACTCCAGTGATTCCTTATTTCCTCCAGGATAAAATATAAAATCCTTGTTGGGTAGGGGAAAGATAGGGAGAAAATTTGTAAAT
Source organism: Pseudochirops cupreus (assembly GCA_028627135.1). NCBI lineage: Eukaryota > Metazoa > Chordata > Mammalia > Diprotodontia > Pseudocheiridae > Pseudochirops > Pseudochirops cupreus. The sequence goes on from CM053582.1 coordinate 267,291,270, forward strand.
CAAAATCTCATGAAATGAATGATGTAAACAAGAAAATAAATAAATTTATTTAAAAAAAATTATATAAAATCCTATATTTAGCTCTTTAAAGCCCTTCCTAACCTGATCCTTTCATATTTTTCCAGTCTTCATCCATTTTGCTACCCTTCAGGTACTCAATGATCCAATGACACAGGTCTTCTTGCTCTTCCTCCAACTCCTGATTCCTTGCCTTTTGACTAAGCTGTCCTCATGTCTGCAATGTTCTTCCTCCTCATCTTCACCTTCTGGCTTCAGGACTCAGTGCAAATCTCACGTTCTACTGAAGGTCTTTTCCTAGTTTCCTCTAGTCCCCCAACTTTCTAGAGCCTTCACTCTGAGATTATCTTCCATTTACTTTGCAGACATCTTTTATGTGTATACTTGTTTGCATGTTGTCTCCATTAGAATGTGAACTCCTTAAGGGCAAGGACTGTTTTTACCTTTCTTTGTATTCCCAGTACTTAGAAATATCTGGCACATGCTTAATAAATGCAGGCTGACCTGACCTGACTCAACTGTAAACCCATTCTGGAAAGCAATCTGGAAGTATTCCAAAACTTCATAAATTGTGCATACCCTTTGACCTTGTGATTTTCTCTATCAGACCTAAACCTCAGAAAAATCAAAGAATGAGGAAATGGACCAATATGCACAAAAATATAGCTCTTTTTCGAAGTAGCAAACAACTGGAAAATAAGAAAATAAGAAGGTGCCCATCTACTGGCTAATCAAATTATGGTATAAAATGAAAATAATGTAATACTCTTGTACTGTAAGAAATAACAAATAGGACAGGGTACAGAGAAACCTGGAAAGACTTGTATGAACTAAAGCAGAGTGAAGCAAGCAGAATCAGAAAATCAATTCATACAATAACATTGTAAAGGCCAACAACTTTCAAAGATAAGAATTCTGATCATTACAGTGTCCAACCAAGATAAACTATGCTGCTAACCTTCTGTCAAAGAGGTAAAGGATTCAATATGCAGAATAAAAAATGGATTTTTGACCATATCCAATGTAGGAATTTGTTTTGCTTGACTATGCACTATTTGTTGTAAGAATTTTATTTTTATTTTTTTCAATTGGAGGTGGAAGTTGAAAGGGAGAAAAAATGTTTTCTTTGCTTATCAAAAAAGAAAATAAAAGAGAAAAGAGTACATGTAGAGGGGTTGGCTTTAGCTAAAGAGTTATATCATAATCAGAGGCTGATGTGAAGAAAAGTAGCTTATGGAGAATCCACTCAATATCCTAAGCATGAGAATTATTAAAATAATGATTTCCTAAATACAAGAATGAAATTGGATAATATTTATAAAGTACTTATCTTAGTGCCTGGCACATAGTAGGCACTTAATAAATGCTTGTTCCTTTCCTTGTTAAAATATTGATTTTTCCACATTTATTCTGTTTTCAAAGTATTATCTAGTCCTTATTTCTCTTCTACTGGAGTGTAATCTCTTTAAAGCAAGTATTCTTTATAATTACTCCTTGACAAAATAAAACCAGGGGCAGCTAGATGGCACAGTGAATAGAGCACTGGTCCTGGAGTCAGGAGGACCTGAGTTCAAATCTGACCTCAGACACTTAATACTTAGTAGCTGTGTGACTTTGAACAAGTCACTTAACCGCACAACTGCCCTGCCTTCCCCCCTCCAAAACAAAAACAAAAACAAAAACAAAAACCAAAGCTAGAGAAGACTAATTTCCAAGAGAAGCATTATATTTTCCTGGAAGTCAAGTGACCAAGGTTATTGATCTCAATGTCTCCACTAACCTTGGTCGAATCCCTAAACCTCTTTAGCCTCAGTTTCCTCATCCGCAAACAGAAAGATTAAGCAAGATTACCTATAAGGTCCCTTCCAGCTCTCAAGTTACATAATTCTGCTCTAATTATATTACTCTAAATCACACACAATGCCTACCAAAGAATATTTAATAAATTACTGAAATAAATAAAAATATTACTCCTCATGGAATATTAGAAACTAAGAGAAGCAAACTAGTCGTCAAAGTAGGTTAAAGAGTTAAAATTTCTTGTATTTTCTGTTAACAATAATAGAACTAATTAAATCAAATGGAAGCTCCAAACTGTGCTTCAAGATGTTTCTGGTTTATAAAAAGGACAGTTCTCAGCATAAAGCATGATCAATGTCATAAATTATCAAAGGGAAATGCATTCTTATCTACTAAAAAACCATTACCTTTCTTTTTTAAAAATGCTTTGAAGAAAAAAAAGTTTTTAGCATTTTCAGTTTCACACGACCTCTGTATTTTACAAATAATTCATATTATACAATGTATTTCCAATGCCATCACATATTAACATGGCAGTCGTTTCATACTGATACTCATCAGTTACCTAACAAGACAAATAACACTGAAAACCAAAGGACAAAATCCAGGTTTAGACTGGTAGTACTAAACATAATATTATTTAATTCTCTTTCTCATTCCTACTGAAATACTATAGATTATTTTAATCTAGCTTCAATTCAAAAAGCCAAAAGTGAAATATATGGAGTGCATATATTGGAAAAAACATTTCCCTTCCCCCACACAAATCCCTTACCTATAATAATAGACCCTAGGGTATAAAATGGAAACAGATTTCACATAACCACTATGACACTTTGGTTTATTAAATCTCAATTCACTGAACTGTATTTCAAAATGCCCAGCACAAAATTCACAAGAGACCATGCAAATTTATTTCTAAAAACAGATAAGAGGAAAAAGCTGCTTCTTATGCTTTTTGATTAAGACATCTTCACAATGCTGGAGGTTGAAAACCTTTGTTCTCAAGATAAGAAATTGATGCAGACTCAGAAATAACAGGTTTCTCTCCTTTGGTTCAATTAGGCTTTTAAATTTAAAAAACAAAAAACCTTAAGACATTTCAGAAATCACAATGAAGAATGTAAGAAAGGCTGTCCATTTTAATGCTCCTTCTTATTATAGCAACATCCTACTCACAGGAACTATTTTTCTATCCTTTCCCTACATTTCACATACCACACTGGAAACAAAGACTACCAGAAATTACCTGGATCACAAGACAAATCGGCTGACAAGTGAAACCTCAAAAGGCTTGTTTCCATGGAGTAGATCAGGCTGAAATCCTTTCTCCACAGCACCATTCCCCCGGCCATTCCCTGGCTTTTCCCTTTCACGTTTTCATGTGACTTTCCTGGAAAGGCATCTGCCTGATGGTTTTACTGACTACATGAGGGATGATAAGAAACTCCACCTCTTCCCCTATCCTCCACCACCAATCATCTACTATGATCATCTGAGGCCCAACACTGCGCCGCTAATGGACAGGCAGAGAATAGCATTTATACTCCCCTACCCTCACCCCCCTCTTACCTACCAACCAGTAAAGAAAGCCAGGATTTAACCTGATATTTCTTAAAGCAAGAGGCTATATAGTTACTACATAAAGAATATGATATAAGTATAAAAAGTCAAACTACAGCACCACAAATGTTTCATCACAAACATATACCTGTAGCTTTCCTCAGAATTCAACAGTCATGATTTTTAACAAGTATAATCCTTCACCAAAAAGGGAGGAGGGGAAAGGGGGAGAAAGGGGTGAAAAGATCCTGAGAATGTCTTTAAAATCTGTTGTTCCTTACTCTTTCTTCCTCTTAGAATATGATAAACCAATGAGCATGATTTATAAAAAGGCATTTTTGGATTCCCCACTGTGATTGGTTAAATTCATGGACAATTAAGGGTAGGGTACTCAAAAAATTGAGGGAGGGGAAAGCATTTTCTGCCCCAATGATCTGAATTTAGGTTTGTAAGCAAGGCTAGCAGGGGAGAAAATTCTTCAAGCTATTCTGTGTTTGATTATTGTAATGTTCCCAGGGCTGTAACTGTGCCCAGTGCAATGAGATCTAGTGCTCTACTAACAAGCATCAGCGCTGCTTCATAATGAGAGGGTGACAGGGCAGAAAGTCATTTAACTCATTTCCTAAAAAATATACAATTTTGCTAAAAACAAAAATCTGAGCCAAACACTACTGTCACAGAATCACAGACCATAGAGAGGAACTCTAAGGCCATCTAATTCAACTCCTTTTCACAAACGAAGAAACTGAGGTAGACAGTGGACTTGCCAGGTTCACACAACTAGTAAGAAGATAAGGCAAGATTTGAATCAAGGTTGTCTTGACCTAAAGTCAAATGTCCTAGCTGCTACAGTATTTGATGCCCTGAATATATCACTGCTATTCCAAACATTGAACGATCTCCCAATATGAAGACACATAGGATTCAAGAGTATTTTAGGAATTATTTTTTCACCCAGTAGCCACAGGATAAGGATTAAGCGCCAGCTTCTACTTGCTCCTAGACTGCAATTCAATAAACATTTAAGTTTCTACCATTTACAAGACATTATATTTGGTATTAAGGACAAAAAAAAAATCAATACAAGATCTAGTTTCTGGGCTTGGTAGATTTACTCCAAATGAAAAACAACTTTACTTTAATCTTTTTTAACTTAGTACCTACTATGGGTCAGCACTATGCTAGCTAGGCATTAGTGATACGAAGACAAAAATGAAACAGCTCTTACCATCAAGGAGCTTATAATGGTCTCAGGAGAGACAACCTACATACCTAAAAGTGCATACAAAATATATGCAAAGTAAATTACAGTGTGTGTGTGTGTGTGTGTGTGTGTGTGTGTGTGTGTGTGTGTGTGTGTGTGTGTGTGTGAGAGAGAGAGACAGAGAGAGACACAGACAGAAATGGAGGAGAAAAAGGATCAGGGAAGGTAGTAATCCCAAGTGATCATATATAAAGTGACATTTGAGCTGAGGGATTCAAGTATTTATTAAGCACCTACTAATATCCTTGGTACTTAACTTGTGGTTGCTTAGGATATTAATCTCAAAGAACATTAGGGCTCTTAGAGATAATTTACTTTAACAATATTTATTTACAAATTAAAAAATCTGAGGCCATAGTACTAATTATAGGTCTTTGACTTTGAAAAGGGTATTGCCTTCTTCATGGCAGTTTTTACTGAAGAAAGAAATCAAAATCTACACTGCAGTGAACTAAGTAGTTTCTGAAACTTTCCCTTTATCCATCTTCTTTCCACAGATGTGATAAAAATGCAAATAGACAACAAAACAAATAAGATACAACAAAGAAAAGGATTGTGATTTTATCAGAGGGCACAACATCTACCAAAGCAGATTTTAACTCCCTTCACAATTTATAGAAGATAAGCTATAAGAACTGCTATAAAGAAAAAATTCATTAACTTGTGGCCAGCCTAGAGAAGAGCATCTTTGATAATAGTATGATGTAAAAGTAATGGTAAAAACTTAGAAGACAGCCTCTAGAACATTAGGAGGATGTCTGAGTAGACACGGCCAAGAGCAGATGGAATGCAATGGGATGTGATGAAGAAGAAATGTAGAAGACTCTTGCCTTGGCCACCTTTTTATGAGATGGGTGGAAGAGATAGTGCGAGCAGACATTCTCTGAGACAGAAAATAAAAAATTGCTAACTGAATTTTACATAAGAAGAAATTAAGTCTTATAGTAGTTAAGAAACTTATCCAATATCATGTTAGTAAGTCTTCCAGTCAGGATTCAAATCCAGGGCTACTAACTAGAAAGCTAACATAACTCTCACTAGATTCTGGCCTGCTATTGACAAAAAGCAGTGTAATGAATCCAGTCCTTAAACCTCAGTCACCTTTAATCATTTTCCCACAGGAGTAGTTATGATGCTCTGGACTGGGTGCATCCAGCTACCCGCTCAAGCAGTCAAGTCAGTCAATAAGCATTTATTAAGAGCTTACTATGTGTGTGCACTGTCTAAGGGCAGAGGATTTAAGAAAAAAAGGCAGAAACAGCCCCTATCTTTAAGGATTCTAATTGGGGAGAGAACATGAAAATAATTAGCTACATACAGAGAAGGAAAGTAATCTCAGAAGGGAAGGAACTAGATACAGTGACCTGGGAAAGGCCTCCTGCAGAAGACAGGATTTGGGATGTCTTGAAAAGAAACCAGGGAAGAATCTCATGCCTCCTTATAAAGAGTATCTTCCAGGGGCAGCTAGGTGGCACAGTGAATAGAGCACCCACCCTGGAGTCAGGAGGATCTGAGTTCAAATCCAGCCTCAGACACATGACACACTCACTAGTCGTGTGACTTTGGGCAAGTCACTTAACCCCAATTGCCCTCCAAAAAAAAAGGCAAAAAAAAAAAAGAGCATCTTCCAAATCTTTGTTATCAAATTCTCTGAGATGAAACTGGTATCCAAGACAGATTAACAGACATGAAACCAAAAGCCATTCCCTCAACAGATAAATGGTCAAGGAATATTGACAAACTTCTCATTAAGAATAAAAATGATAACAACAGCATTAATATAGCACTCCAAGGTTTGCAGCTGGGGGCAGCTGGCTCGTGCAGTGGATAAATCACAGAGACTGGAGTCAAGAAGACCTAAATTCCAATCTAGCCTCAGACACTTACTAGCTGTGTGACCCTGAGCAAGACATTTAATCTTGTTTGTCTGTTTCTTCATCTGTATGGAGAAAGAAATGGCAAATCCCTCCAGTATCTTTGCCAAGAAAACCCAAAAGGAGTCAAAAAGAGTCCAACATAACTGTAATAACTAAACAACTACCGTCTGCAAAGAGCTTTACAAATCTTATCTCATTCAATCTTGTCTAAGGCTGTATTTGAACTCAGGTCTTCCTGACTCCAGGTCCAGCAATATGCACTATGCCAACTAGCTGCCTATTAACAACCATAAAAAACAATGCCCCAAATCACTAATATTTTAAGAGAAATGCAAATTAAAATAACTTTGAAGTTATACCTCACACCCTGAAAACAGGCAAAGATGACAAAAGATGGGAATAATCATACTGATTAGGGAATGAATAAGCAAATTATGGTACATGAATGTAATGGAATATTACTATGCTGTAAGAAATGACAGTTTTAAAATTTGTGCTAAATACAGAGAAGCATGGAAAATACACATGAACTAATGCAGAATGAAGTATGCGAGAATCCAATAAACACAATGATTGCAACAATGTAAACGAAAAGAACCAAAGAAAAATAAAAAATGTATGCTACAAAATTACAAAAAGCAAGCAAGACACCAAAGAGATAGGAGAAGATACTCCCATTTCACCCAGTGGTGGCAAGTACACCTCTACGACCAAGTGTGGTACAGTACACATGTTTTGAAGAATTTTGTGATGTAATAATCAGTTTCACTAATTTTTAACCTCTTTTTAATTTTTTAAATGTATTATTTGTTATATAGGGTGGATCTCTTGGAGAGGAAGGGAAGAGCAACACTAGGGAAAATTTTGGTGAATAAAGACATCGATAATTTTTTTTTATTTAATCATATCTTCCACTGCAAAAAACAATCCTATAGATTCACCTACTCTCAGAATTAAGATCATTGTTCCATTTTCTAATCCCAAATTTATTCTCAAGCAACCGGAAGCATATCAAAGTTATGCCAGGTTTGTGGGAATAGAGATCAATAATCACTCAACTGACTTTCCCACGAAAAGGAAATATAAATATGTTCCCATTACTACAAAAATAAAAATTCAAATGGACAAACATGTCACCTCCAAAGTTTCCAAAAAGACCCTTTCCTTACATAGTCACAATTCTGTGTGTGTAGTAAACTAACTGCATTAGCAAGGGGGACATAGCAGAGGTTTAAATCAATAATGAATGGTATCTTAGTAAATAAAATAGCTTTTTAAGTCCAGATTCTATTTTCAAATGTAGAAAATTTCAAATCCTGGAAAGTAGAATTTAATCACAAATTGAAATATAAACCTGATGCATTTTAGTATCAAAATTTAAAATAAGTATCCTATATTAAACAATAACAAACAACAAGGACAACAAAACAGACCAGGCATTTCAATCAAATAAAGGGGTCCAAAATTTAACTTAGAACACTCAAGGGCAAGAAAGGAGGAAGATGCTGGGAGGAGGGTAATCAGTCTGCACGGTAATTTGAGCACCACCATTACAGCTTCAGAGTACCAACTACTGCTTCCATTAAGGCTTTTTTTTTTTAATTAAGGGAGAGTGGGGGAGGAATAGAAGGGTCAAAGAGGAGATCTAACAGGGGACATTAAAAATACTCTTCCTGCTGCTTACACAGCTGCACTAGTGTCTTGACGGCAATCTCAAGACTCCTAGGGAGTTCAGTAACAACTCATTCTTTGGAGTTTGCTATATAGTATAAGTTGAAAAGTAAAATTAATCTTACTTTGAATATTAGTTTCCATGATACTTATTTTCAAGTTGAGAAAAACTTGTGACAGGAGAAAAGAACAGCAGGAGTGAACAATTAAACATTACTTTTGGAAGATAGTAACTGTGGTTTTATTGGTATAAGTAAGAAAATTCCCTCTATTAATGTCTGTCTGTAACTGCTCAATAATTTACAGAGGCAGTCTGTAATACTAGATAGAGAACTAGTTTCAGTTAGGGAGTCTAGGGTTCAAGACTAGCCTCTGACACCTGAGTAGCTTAACTCTAATTAAGTCACTTGACTTCTCTGTACTGCATGCATTTCCCTAAATAAGCAGCTAACAATTATTCAGAGATTGATTAACCAGTTTGTGGAAGAACTAAGTCTTTTTTGTGCTTGAACTCTTTGAGTGATAGTTTATTTTCATCGGGTAACTGTAAGAGAAAGGTAAAACTTCAATCTGTCAAAAATTTAACATTTTTTGGTTATGGTGGTGGTGACTCTGAAGAAAAAGTTTAGTGGGCAAAGGGACAAATCAGAGCTATATCAAACTAAATGGTGAATCTTTATGTAAAAAGTCATATTAAGAGTCAGTAAAATTGAGAACATCTATGTAAAGTAGATAAGGGCAGATGTGATTAAAATCAAACTGATTTAAATTATGACAAGCCACCAGACAATAAGATTCAATTTAGATAATTTTGTTTATATATTGTTGTTCGATATAAAATTAATAACACTTCACAATTCAGATAATACACAATAATAGTCACAACTCAGATAAATTTTAAGACTATATAGTTAAAAGCAATTATTTTGATTTTTTTTTCTAATTTATTTTACAACTGCATCAGAAGAATGATTATGTGCTGGGTCTGTTATGTTACCAAAATTAACATAAAATAGGTATTTGTGAAATCAATGAAAGAGAAACCATCAATTCAATAAGTATTTTAACCACAGATATTTAGAGGACATTTGTATCAGGCTCTATCAAAAGAAACATAATAAAAAATACATGCAAATTATTTTATTCAACTGAAATGTATATAAACTAGACACTAATAGCTCTTATAAAAATAAGAACACATGAGTTTGACATATTAGAAATTCTAAACATTTTTCTTTTTATTAAAAAGTATCATTAGACTTTAAGTAGTTTCCACCTCATCTACCTGGTATATCTTCCCTTATAACAAAGGAGAAAAAAAAAGTTAAACTCAATCAACCTATACATAAACCAAATCTGACAGTGTATGCCACATATACATATATAATCCTGGTCTTCTCATACAAAAATGGGGAGGGGCATTTTCTCATTTCTTCTCTGGTGCAAAGACCAATCACTGAATAAAAGATGTCTCATTTTGCTTTATCCTTCTTTTCATTTATATTTTGTTACGGGCATATACAGTTGTCCTGGTTCTGCTTACTTGATGCTCTTCATCAGTTTATTAAGGCTGTCCATATTTCTCTGAATTCTTAGTAATAATCATTACTTAAAGCTCAGTATTATAGTACATTTATACAGCATAATTTATTCAATCTGTTTCCAGTTTTTCACTATGACAAGAAGTCCTATTATTAACATGTTTTGTCCTACATAGGACCCTTCTTTTGATCCTGTACCTCTCTGTGGTATAGAGTAGCATTAAGATCTCCGGGTCAGAGGTCATGGGCAGGTAAAACTTCTGTGTGATTCCTGTTTCCCCCATCAAAAAAATAAAAAAGGATTAACTAATGTGTAGCTGAATCTATAAAGTAGTCTCTCTTTTTGCAGCTTTTCCAGTACTGACTATTCCATGTTTACCAATTTAGATATTCATTGTTTGTAGTTGGGCCACATCAATACAATTAACATGATGATGCTATCTAAATTTAGTGATTTAGTGCCGTACTAAACTATCAGGGAGTTATAGTGTTAGACCAAAAAATTAAAAAAGCATAATTTATTGAAATCCTATAATGTCAATATTAAAATCCTATAATGTCAAGGAACTAATGGGAAAAAAGTAGTAATGATAGAAGTACTTTTAGACTTCAAACTACATTATAAAGCTGTAATCATAAAAAGCCTCCTATTTAATACTGGTTTAAAAATAGAAAAGTTCATTAAGGGAACAAACAATAGAATCAAAAATAAGAAACAAGTGAACTCAATAGCCCAGTGTCAGATAAACCCAAGAACGTAAAATACTTGGGGAAAGACTTCCTACACAAAAACATCTGGAAAAGCTCAAAAACCAAAAAACAAAAAACAAAAAAAACCAATGTGACAAAAAAAAAAGGTTTAAATCAGCATCATACTCCATACAACACAACAATCACAGGATCATAGATTTACAGCTAGAAGAGACCATGGAAGCTGAATTCAACTCCCTCAATTTAAAAATTAGTAAACTCAAGCACAGAGAAAACAAGTGACTTGTACAGGATCACACAGCTATGAAGTATCTGAGATGGGGATTTGAACTTAGGTCTTCCTGAATCTGATGAAAGTGCTCTTTCCAGTATACCACACTGCCTCTCAAAATTCTAAAACAACTGACCTAAATATAGAAGGTTAAATCATAAAATAAAAGAACTGGAGTTAAACAGAAGCAGGTTCCTTTTATAACAACAGCTATGTGGAGAATTCTTAACCAAACAGGGGATAGCAGAGACAAAGATAAATACAGGCATCTAAGTGAAACGATACATAAAGAGCTACACCTAGTGTCAGAAAGACCTGAGGTGAAAATATGCCTCAGACACTTGCTGGTTGTGTAACCCTAAATAAGTCACTTAGCCTATCTGTCTTGTTTTCTCATCTGTAAAAAGCAAATAATAATAGCACCTAGCTCCCAAAGTTATTGTGAGGATTAGATGAAGTATTTGTAAAGGGCTTTGCAAACGTTAAAGAGCTATATAAATGCTAGCTATTATTGTTATTATTAATTTTATTTAGATGAAATTGCAAAGCTTCTCTAGGAACAAAATCATGGGCAAGAACTACCTATCATACAAGAATTGTTGGTAAAAGCAAAAAGCAATCTGGCAGCAATTAGGGTCAGACAAAGATCTTACACCATAACTTACAATAACTGTAAAATGGATATCTCACCTAATTATTAACAAGAAAATCAGAAGAGATATAGACCTTACAGTCAAGGCTGGGATATGAATTCTTAGCCAAGCAAGAAAGAAGCAATTACAAAAGGCAAAACAGATAATTATGATATGAAATTAAAGATCTTTTACATTACCAAAATTAATGCAACTCTGATAAAGAGAAGCAGCTGAAAAGGAAGAAAAAAATCTCTGATACAGGCTTAATAAGCCAAGTTACATAGACAACTAATAGAAATATCTAAGACAAAAGTCATTTTTCGATAAGCAGTCAAAAATCTATGAAGAAGCAGTTTTCAAAATAAGAACTGCAAACTATTAACAATCATATAACAGAATATTACAAATCGCTAATAAAAAATTCAAATCAAAATGAATGAGGTTTCATCTCAAATCCAGCAAACAGGCAACGATGACAAAAGACAGGCATGGTAAAAATTAGAAAGGTTATAAATATTAATACAATATTGGTTTTGCTCTGAATTGGCTCAAACATTTTGGAATTTGGAATTATGTGAAGACATTAACTAATTTGTCTATATACTTTGACCAAAAATGTCTAATGTTAGGCATATACTCCAAAGGGGTCAATGACAAAAATAATACCCAACACAAATCAAAATATTTATAGTAGCACTTGTTACAGTAGTAGTCATCAATGAAAAAGGAAAAAAACAGTTGGAACTAAGGATGGGTCATTATTAGCTTTTAAACTAATCACAAAGTTATTTGAAATATGTAAGACCATTTCCACCAACAGTAAGGGAGATCTTTTTGTGACACCTCTCCCCAAACTGAGTTTATTGCTAGATAACAACTAACAATTCTAAGGTTCTTTACCTCAGTTTTTATGCTTTTATTAATGACTTTTGGCTCCTTTTATGGCTTGTGATAGACTGGTAACCATCATTCTATAAACGATTATCTGAAGCTCATCTACCATTTTTATGCCCATTTTATGCAATCTCCTACAGTTCATGCCTTTGTACTTAAAATTTTACTACCTGCAAAACTGTATCTCCCCCTTCTCTTTCAGACCATCTATAAAAATGATAAGACCAGTTCCAGGATCAGTTCTTAAAGAATCCTACTTTTTACATTTACCCATCCATAAAAGTGCTGATTTATTCCCATTCTTCATTTCCTTCTCAAAGCCAATTTCCTACTCCATTAGTAAACATTCCCATTCATCACAGAGTAACTTAATTTGTTTTAATTTATCTTTCAAATATTCTTTGAGGAGATGCCAGCCTCTTCAAAAATTCTTTCAAGTCAGCATGATATAGTAAAAAACCAAACAAACAAAAAAACCAATGGATTTTAAGTCAGAAGCTCTGAGTTCAAACTCTGCCTGCCACTTACTACCTATGTGATTCTGGGAAAGTAACTTAATATCTCTAGGTCTCAGCTTCCTTACCTGTAAAATAAGGTTGAAATAGATAATTTTTAAGGTTCCTTGCAATTCTTTATCTATGATCCTACTTATAAATTGCATCCACTAGCTCCCTTCACGATCTGGGATGCACCCAATATCATCCACTTCTTACCTGTCTCCTCAGAGGAGTTTTCTAAATTAAACTAGATTTCCTTTACTGGAATTATCTTTTCTCCCAAAAGGATGTTGTAATAATAGTTTAAATACTCTGGTGACTGTCACAAAAGAAAAATAACTATAAAATAGCTAGTTGAGGGGGCAGAGTCAAGAAGTCAGCATAGAAGCAGCAAAACTCCACAGCTCCCCCATAAACACCTCAAATACGTATAAAATATGACTCTAAACAAATTTTGGAGCTCCAGAACCCACAAAAATTACAGAAAAACACATCTCCTGCTGAAGGCAGCCCAGCAGGCAGACACAAAGGGGTTCGCCGCAGCTGGAGATTTCAGGAGAGCGAATCACTGGCAGCTGTGGCGTTTTCCAGAATTACCAACCCATAAGAAACAAGGACTAAGTGAAAGGCCAGGAGACTCAGCTAAATTTGGGGGAGAGGGTCCAGCCGACTGCTCCAGGGCTAGAAGTGGCTGAAGCAGTGGCCCTGCAGCCGCCTCCTTGTGGCTGCTTCAGAAGCTCCTGGCCTGCAGATTGCAGGGGGGCCAAGCGACCATTCAGAGGCTAAGTGCCCTTGCCTTGAGCTGGCTGGATCAGGATCAGGGTCTTGGGTGGTGGTCCTGAGGTGCATTTTCAGTGAGCCAAAGATGGTGTGGGCAGCAGAGACAGTGGACTGCTAATACCTCCAGCAGCTGCGAAAACCCCAGCAATTTGAGACAAAGCTTTCCCCTCTAAAAGCAGAATGCTACTGAATCCAAAAGTCAAGTAATTGACTGGCAACATGAGCAGGCAAAAGAAGCAAAGCAAGCACAGCAATCCAACTTTAGATTCCTTTTTTGGGGACAAAACGGATCAAAGCATGGAACAGGAGGAAGACAACACAGTCAGAACTCCCACACCAAAAGCTTTCAAGAAAAATGTAGACTGGTTACAAGCCACAGAGGAGCTTAAAAAGGATTTTGAAAAGCAAAAAAGAGAAGTGGAGGAAAAATTGGGAAGAGAAATTATAATGATGCAAAAAAATCATGAAAAGAGAGTCAACAACCTGACTGAAGAAAATAACACCTTAAAAAATAGATTAACTCAAATGGCAAAAGAGACCCAAAAAGCCAATGAGAAGAAGAATGCCTTAAAAAGTCAAATTTCCCAGATGGAAAAAGAATCTCAAAAGCTTTCTGAAGAGAAGAATTCCTTCAGAATTAGAGTGGAGCAAATGGAAGCAAATGAGTTTATGAGAAATCAAGATACTATTAAACAGTATTATTAAACATTTTTCATTAAACAAATGAAAAAATAGAAGGCAATGTGAAATATCTCCTTGAAAAAACCACTGAC
>CM053582.1:267306064-267343766 GCA_028627135.1 Pseudochirops cupreus
CCGAGCTGACTTTAGTGGGAAGTATCTTTGTGTGTGTTTTGGAGTTCTAGGATTGGTTTAGAGTCCTATTTTATGGGTATTTTGGGGTGGCTATGTGAGAGCTGTGATATGTTGCTGCTGCTACGCCGCCATCTTGGCTCTGCCCCTGGAATCCAGTTTTCAAGATGTCAAGAAGTATATTGGAGATAAGGATGATAAGGAAATGAGTATATAGGGCTTTTTTTCCCCTACTAGTTTGGCTATGTGAGAGAAGAGAAAGAAATAAGATTTATAGCCTGATAGTTTAGTAGGGTCAAGTTATGGTTTTTAAAGGCTAGAACTACCCTATACATGTTTATAATCAATAAGGAAGGAATCACTGGATATACAAAGACTGAAAACTTCCTCTTTTCTTGAGCCTAACTTAGGCTCTAGGTATAAAGTTTTTCCTGTTTCGAAAACCCAATGGCAAAGTTTTTGTCTATTTTTCATATCCCCTTGTATCAGAGGGTGCAGAAATATACTCCTTTAAGTCAAGATTGTTTTATTTTTTTCCTCATTCCTCCACTTGCTCTCTCCCCATAAAGTCATGGATTCAGAGCTGGAGCAGATGTTAAAGGTTATTTAGTCCAGGCCCCTCATTTTTTCAAATAAGGAAATTGAGGCCCATAGAGGTTTAGTAACTTGGTGAGGGTTACACAAGTGTTAGGTTTTAGAAGCAGGATTCAGACCCAGGTTTTCTAACCCCAAATTTAGCATTCTTTTTCCCCAACTGTGCTAAGCATAGGTGACTAATAAATGTTTGAATTAGATTGAATTTGTTACTTTTGAAAAGAGTACCCTGGACATAACAACAAAATAGTTTGTAATTTATAATTTGATTCTGTAAAACATTATAACTATTTTAGTGCTTTAATGAAAGTAGCAATTGAATAAACTTTTGTTTAATTAAATTGGTGAATCAACTTTTTCTTCTGCACTAGAGAGATTTCAATAGGATTTCTGATTTCCTTGTATGTTAGTCTTTTGCATTGTTAGAATGGAGATAAGATCCCATCACTCAACTGCCAGAAATTTAAAACTAATAACACCATGAAAAATTCTCCCATGAGTCATTCTGTCAGCTGTGGCTCCTGCCTTGTACGCCTACTGAAATAACAAGAATGCTTTTATCACTAGCTCAGCTCTGTTCTTCTGCATACATTTGATCTATATGGTAGTTTGTTTATCAAAATGTATTGGTTACTTCATTGTAGCCAAATGTTCATATTTTGTTTATCAGTGCTGGTTCTTTTCATTTCTTAAAAATGCATGCCATAGTTTGTATAATTCAGAGCCCTTCTTCACAAAGATGACTCCCTAAAAATAGATTTTGAATGTGGGATGAAGCTAGAGACATTTATTTATTGTTTTTTAAATAGTTTTTCTTCTCATTTTCTCATTGGTTCTCTATACTCTAACTGTCCAGAGGCGTAACCACCTTTAGCTCCATATTGATCGAATTAGATGTAGGAAATACCTGCTGACAAATCCCTGTACTTAAGAGCTATTATATATTGCAGACAAATAGCCTGCTGTTTTGGTTGTTTATTTTATGAAAAATTGTATAGCACTAGGCCAAGACTAAAAATCATTATATAGGAATAATAACTGAAATTTGACTTATATATCTAGTCCACAAAATCGCCTAATCATTTTTGGCACATGATAGGAGATAGCAAATCTTTTTAATAAACCAGATTTTCTGTCATGTAGTATGTGTAGTAAACTAAAATACTGTGAATTTTCAAAAATCTTAGAGGAGATGAACTTCTGGTACTGAGATGGCTGAGTGAGGAAGATCCATACCCCTAGCCCCCCACCTAACCCTCAACATCCAGAAAACTGCCTCAGACTTGATCAAGAATCAGGGAAGCAGCTTACCAGCACAGGAGGAAAGGTCTGTCTCACTGGAGAGGGAGGGGAGCAAGGTCCAAGAGCAGCAACAGTCTGCCTCACAGCAGGAGGCCTTCACCAAGGCTCTAAGCCTGGGGCAATCCACCAGTGAGGCCCCACTCTCTTGCAGACCAGTATTCCCCTAGATATGTGGGCAGTTTGTGTAGCATAGCAAGTCTCTCTGCCCTGTCAACACAACCCCCAGCACAAACCACCAGGGAGGCTCTGACCCGGTTGCTGAACAGTAGTGAAGCCCTGCCCTGGGGCTGGCCAGTAGCAAGACTCTACCCCTCCCTCCTACCAGAGGGAGACTCTCCAGCAACAAAATTACTCCTCTAGGGCCTGTTTCCATAGTAATCTAGCAGCACAGCCACAGCAAGATCCTCCTCTAGGGCTAGCCATCAGAAAGACTGTTACCATAGCAACCCAGCAGCAAAGTCTCCCCTCACTAGAGTTGGCCAGCAGCTAACTCCCTTATCTAGGGGAAGCCAACAAAGAGGGCAGCCCTAAACCCTACCCCCAGTACACACCAGAAAGGAAGCCTACCATTCAGTGAAAACAAGCAGCTAAACTCTGAAGCCTAGTAAAAGCCAGCAATAAGACCTCAGCACAAAAAGCCTGGGACAGTGCAGGACCAGAGCCCAACTCTCACATAAGAACACCAAGGCAAGAAGGAACTTGAAACAAGGTCAGATGAAAATGAGCAAAAAAAACACGAAAGGAGCTTGACTATGGAATGTTACAATGGTGATAGGGAGGGTCAAGGCATAAAATTGGAAGAGGACTAGAGTGTCAGAATGGCTATACGTGAAGTCTCAAAGAAAAATATAATTTGGTCTCAGGCTCCAAAAGAATTCCTGGAAGAACTTAAAAAGGATTTAAAAAAGTATATTAGGGAAGTAGAAGAAAATCTGGGAAAAGAAATGAGAATAATGCAAGAGAATCATGAAAAAAGAGCTGAAAGCATGGGAACAAAATATACAGAAATTTAAAAAGGAAATAACTCCTTCAAAATAGAATTGGCCAAATGGAAAAGGAAGTACAAAAGCTCACTGAAGAAAAAATTCCTTAAAAATTAGAATTATACAAGTGTAAACTAATGACTCTATGAGACATCAAAATATAATAAAACAAACTTAAAAAAGAGAAGAAAATGTGAAATTTCTTATTGGAAAAACAGCTGACCTAGAAAATAGATCCAAGAAGATAATATAAGAATTATTGGACTACCTACCAGACCATGATTAAAAAACAAACAAACAAAAAAACTCCCTGGACAACATCTTTCAAGAAATTATCAAAGAAAACAAACTGCTCTGATTTTGCTCAAAGGGCAAAATAGAAATTGAACAAATACACTGATCACCACCTGAAAGAGATCCCAAAATGAAAACTCCCAGGAACATCCTAGCCAAATTTCAGAGTTCACAGATCAAGGAGAAAGTGTTGCAAGCAGCCAAAAAGAAACAGTTCAAATATTGTGGAGCTACAGTCAGCATTACACAGGATTTGGCAGCTTCCACATTAAAGAACTGGAGGTCTTGGAATATGATGTGCTGAAAGGCAAAAGGATTCAGATTGCAACCAAGAATCACCTACCCAACAAAACTGAATATGATCTTTCAGGGGAAAAATGAACATTTAACGAAACAGAGGACTTTCAAGCGTTTCTAATCAAAAGACCAGTGCCAAATAAAAATTTGACCTCCAAATACAAGACTTAAGGGAAACAAAAAGGAAACAGGAAAGAGAGAACATAAGAATTTCAATAAGATTACACTTTATATTTTTACATGGCAAGATGATATTTGTAACCCTTAACAATTTTATTACTGTAACAGCAATTAGAATGAGTATATGTAGACAGAGGGTGTGGATATTGTTACTTTGATGGGATGATGCCCCAAAAAACAAGATAAAGGGGGTGAGAAAGAAAATTGCACAGGAAGGAGTGGGAGAGATTGAATGGGGGCAAATCATCCCACATAAAAGAAGCATGAAAGAACTATTATAATGGAAGGGAAGGGGGGAAGGGTTGGGCAAAACTTAAAACTTACTGTCATCAAGATTGGCGCAAAAAGGAAGTAACATATACACTCAGTTGAATGTAGCAATCTATCTTACCCTATAAGGAAGTAAAAACGGGATGAAGATGGATAGAACGGGAAAGGGGACTGATGAAAGGGAGGGTATATTGGGAAGGAGGTGATTAGAAGTAAAAACATTTGTGAAGAGGGAATGGGAGGGGCAGTAAGGGAGAAAGGGAGATAAACAAGTGAAAAATAGCATGGAAGGAAATACAGAGTTAGTTGTCATTAGGAGTACCTCTCTGCTGGATTCTGAGGGTCATTATTCTTATAGAGTTCATAGTCTATTCTGAAGAGTTAACACCTTTCTTCCATCAATGGTTTTTCTTAAAACTGTAGGTTAGTAAAGTATTAGCTATTCCTACAAAGAGTTTTTTTTTTTATTCTTTCAGAATGACTACAAAAGTTTTTTCTGTCAATAGTTTACATTCTAAATGATGTAGTAGAAAAAAATTGATTAATATGTAAATCCTTACTCAGGGTATCAGTTGTGCTTAAGCTTTGGCTCCACAAAAAGGCAAAAAGAAAAAAGAAAAGAAAAGAAAAAGAAAATATCTACCATGAAGAACATATTCTACTGCATGCTGTCTGCACATGATACTACCTCTAAAAAGAAATGACAGCAGGATGTGGATATCTGACAGGTTGGTCCAGTTTGGAAATGGAGATTAAAAGTCCTGTGCCCATCAGTTGTGGGATTGAGTCTGTGGGCATTCTGAACCTAGGTGAGATAGGGAGACCCAGTCTTTTTAAAAAACAAAGAGATCCAGTTGGTGTATGTTGAATGAGTGAATAAATGAATGAATTTCCTTTACTGTTGAAGTGTCCTAAGAGGTGGAAAAATAAGAGGTGACAGTAATGTGACAGAAGTGAAGTCAGCAACCATTTAATTAACTTCCTTCTATGTGCCAGATACTGTGGATAAAAAGAGAGGCAAAAACAGTCTCCAAGGAGCCTATAGTCTATAGAGAAGAAAACTTGCAAACATAACTGTACAAAAAAGATAAAAAGGGTGTTCCAAAATCTTAGGGCAGCTAAAGTGGCACAGTGGATAGAGTACTGTACCTGGAGTCAGAAAGAATCATCTTTGTGACTTCAAATCTGGCCTCAGGTCACTTAACCCTGTTTGCCTCAGTTTCCTCATCTATAAAATGAGCTGGAGAAGGAAATGGCAAACTGCTCTAGTATTTTTGCCAAGGAATCCCCAAATGAAGTCATGAAGAGTTGGACAAGACTAAAAACAACTGAACAACTAAAAGTCTTATTGCATCTTAGTTCTTCTAATAGCTTAAAACTTCACTAAGACTTTTGGGATACGCTATGTACAGAATAAATTGGAGATAATCTCAGAGGGAATACAGTAGCATTAAGGGGTACCAGGAAAGATTTCTTGTAGAAGCTGGGATTTTAGATTAATTCACTTCATATCATTTTGTTGATTCATCCATTTAATATTTATAAAATGCCTGGCGCATCCTTTCCTTCAAGGAATTTAGGAGTCAAAGACCTGAATTAGAATCTAGACTCCAGCCATTACCAACTAATCTGTTGGTGACTTTGGACAAATGACAACTTCTCACATAGCCTTCCAATCTGATGGTCTTCTAATCTGACCTATTTATCTCCTTTTTTCAGAGCAGAGGTTCTTAATCTGGGGTCCATAAACTTGTTTTTAAGAAATATTTTGGTGAATGTATTTTAATATAATTGCTTTCCTTTCAAATATTAGGTCTTTTAAAAATATTATTCTGAGAAGAAGCCCATACCATGGAGTTCACCAACCTGTCAAAGGGCTGGTGACACAAAAAAGGTTAACCACTTATGTAGAAGAATGATCTTCAGGCTGGAAATTGTGGAATAGAAGTATTTAGTTAAGATAGATTTGAAGGTAGTATCTAAGCCTAAAAAGTAGGATCACTTAATTACTCTAAATTCTTCTCACTAGGAGTTTTACCCCATATATTTTTGAAATGATATTAATAACCCCTGAGGAATTACCAGAATAAAGAGAGTTGCAAAAAGATTAGAGGATGACAAATACTCCAGTTTAAAAAAAATAAAAAGGTAAAGTGAATTTAGGGAACTTTGCATTTACCTTTTCTGAGTTTAGAAATATTACCTAAGAAGAACCCTTTTTATAAACACAGTAGGAAAAAAAGGGGTGGGGATTGTTCATGGAACTTCAGATATTTATTATATGAAACCTGGTTTTCTTTTTAAGTATGTAATAAAATAAGTATATACAAATAAGAAAAACAAAACCTTTATATGTAGTCAAGTAAAACACATTCTCCCATTGACTGTGTTGGAGAATGAACATTTTACTCTTTAGCTTGAGTCACTCTTCAGTTATCAGCAGGTGAATATACTTTGTCATTGACCTCCTTGAATAATGATTGGTTATTGCATTAATTAGAGTTCTTAAACTTTACAAAGTTACTTGTTTTTGCACCATTGTTACTAATGTTTAAATTGTTTTTCTGGTTCTGTTCTTTTAACACTATCAGTTCATACAAGTCTTTTCATATTTCTTTGAAACCCATTCTTTCCATCATTTTTTAAAGTGCAGTAATATACTATTAGTATTCCAGTCCATTATAATAACAATAATACTTTGGTACATGAATGCATCACAGTTTGTTTGACTAGCCCCCAGTAGATGGGTGCCCCCTTAGCTTTTAGTTCTTTGATATAAAAAATAATGCTGCCTTAAATATTTTTGTGCATGTGGGTCTTTTTCATTTTACTTTGATTTCACTGGAGTTAGGCCTAGTAATGGTATCCCCTGAGTCAAAGGAATGAGCAATTTAGTGACTTTGAGGACATAGTCCCAAATTGCTTTCAGAATAGCAAGACCAATTCATAGTGCATTAATGTGCTTGTTTTCCTTAGACCTTCCAGCAATTTATTATTATTTTTTGCCAATCTAATAGGTGTAAGGTGAAACCTTAGAATTGTTTTAATTTGCATTTAATAATTTGTTATTTAGAGGCCTTTTTTTCATATGGTTGTTGATTAGCTTGGATTTCTTTCTTTGAAAGCTGCCTGTTTGTATCTTTTGACTATCTATGTATTTGAAATTTGCTTATTAAAAATTTGAATCAGTTTCTTAGATATCTTCAGTATGAGACCTTTATCAGAGAAAAGGTTAAGGTTAATTCCTTTGATAGTTTATGTTAGACTGATGATTTGATTACATAAAGTAAATCTTGAATGTATGATATATTTGCAAATAACACATTTTTTATAACAGTGAGTGTTTACATGCAAATCATTTGTTTTGGGGAATCCAATACATATTTGCATATAGAGCTGATCAAGAAAAAGCCACCATCTGTTGCCTGTGAATCCTGATCCAAATTTTCTCACATACACCTGTGACAGGTCATCAAAAACTGGAATAGACCATTACCTTATCAAAATGATTTGATTTCCTGCTGCTACCCTTTACTTTCTTTTCCTCTGCTCGTTAGAGGTCACTTCTCAGTAGCCAGGAATCATACAATTATTTATAATAATATATTTTTTTAACCTCTAAGTCACTGACATGGTATTTTAGGGGGGGGAAAGCCCTTAAATTTTATCAAACTTTTTTTTAACATTGTGCCAGTTATATGCAATAAAATATTCAAAAGTCATAACAAAAGGACATCTTTATAAAATTGTGCCTAGCATATCCCAAGAACTCAATATGTATTATGAATAGATGAATAAAAGTATGATTAATAGCTTGACCTTCCAGTGGTATTGGGCCTTAGCAGATCTGTAATACAGATTTTCTGTTTCAAAAGAATTTATTGCATCATCAAAGGCATCTTGCATGTCAACTATCAGCTGTAATGTAGTAGAAAAAGCACTGGATTTGGAGTCAAGACTTAGGTTCAAACACTGCCCTTAAAAAAAATTATTTTTTAAGAATTTAATAGTATTTTTTTCTAGTTACATGTAAAGATAATTTTCAGCATTTATTTTTTAAAGATTTTGAGTTCCAAAATTTTCTGCCTCGCTTTCTTTCCCTCTCCCCAAGATGGCAAGTAATCTGACATAGGTTATACATGTGCAATCCTGTGAAACATATTTCTACATTAGATATGTGAAAGAAGAAACAGAACAAAAGGAAAAAAAACCACAAAAAAACCCCCCAAAGTAAAATAGTATGTTTTGATCTACATTCAGACTCCATCAGTTCTTTTTCTGAATGTGTATAGCATTTTCTATCATGAGTCTTTTGGAATTGTCTTGGATCATTGTGTTGCTGAGAAGAGCTAAGTCGATCATAGTTGATCATCTCACAGTGTTGTTCTTACTGTATGCAGTGTTCTCCTGGTTCTGCTTAATTCATTCAGCAACAGTTCGTCTAAGTTTTTTTCTGAAATCCACCTGCTCATCATTTCTTTTGGCAAAAGAGTATTCCATTATATTTGCATTCTACAACATGTGCAGCCATTTTGCAGTTGATGGTAATCACCTCAATTTCCAAATGCTGACTTATAATCTTGATATGTGACCATGGGCAACTGTTAACTTCTTTAAAGCCTCAGTTTAACCATTTGTAAAATAGAAATAATAGTAATATTTGCTCTGCCTGCTTTCAAAGAGTTGTTTTGAGGATCAAGTTAAGGTCATGTATATGAAGTACTTTTTAATTATTTGAATTTCAGCTGTCATATTTACGGATAGGTGGGAAGCCCTGGCTTCAAGTTCTGTCTACTTGTAGTATGCTCATGTGCAAGTCATTTAACCTCTTAATACCACAGGCAGTTCTCTATTTCTCTGTACCAGCAACCACCAGTCTGTAATTGAAGAGTAAGTTCCATGATAAAAGTTCCCTTTACTGATAAAATCACAGTTGTAAACCAAATAGACAGACATACGTTTGTTAACTGAATGATGGAAATGATCTCCTTATTTAGACCTGATATTACTTGAAATGAGAGGCAGTGTGCTGTAGTAGATAGAAAACTTTCTTTGAAACAAGGAGCATCTGGATTCAAGTTCTGCCTCTGACACGTATTGTGTGACACTAGGCATGTAACGTAATGTCTTTGCGCTCTAGGCAGCTGTAAAATACAGAGAAGGTGCTGACCTACATTGGTAGTTCCTTATAACAACAAAATCTTAGATCCAGTCCTTATTCTCTATTATTTGAAATATGATTCGATCTGTAGTAAGCCTTTATATGCATTATACACTCGTATTGACTAATGATATGCCCAAGCAAATAATGGATAATTGGGTCTAGCTATGATTTTAGGATTTATCTTCTTTACCCATTGTTCTCATTGCCCTTTTAAGAGAAAAAGTAACTTGAATTAACTGGCTCTTTTCCTTCCTGGAAACTTTCACTAATGTCTCCTTAAACATTGTAGTGCTTTTGGAATTGTTTTCGGGATAGATGTTATTCTCCAGGTATTCTCCAGAGAAGTTTTGGTTAAAAGTGATGGGGTTAAAGGTGATATTTGTCTAAGAATGATCCTAGCTAGAAACATCTCCACTACTCTTGAATGGCCTCCTTGAAACACTCGTTGTTTGAAGACTGATTTGTAGAGATTTGGTTGTCTTTTCGATATTTGCTTCTTCCTGATTGAGTTCTTAGCCAATACCAAATTGTTGTGATGATTACAGCTTTATAATACAGTTTGAGATCTGGTACTGCTAGGCTATCTTTCTTCACATTTTTTTCATTGATTCCCTTCAATCAATTCCCTTTTGTTCTTCCAGATAAATTTTGTTATTATTTTTTTTAGCTCTATAAAATAATTTTTTTGGTAGCTTGATTGATATGATACTGAATAAGTAAGTTAATTTAGATAACAATTGTCATTTTTATTATCTTGGTTCATGTTACCCATAAGCAGTTAATATTTTTCCTGTTTGTATGGATGTGATTTTATTTGTGTGAAAAGTGTTTTGTAATTGTGTTCATATTGTGCCATAATCGACACATAATTGTATGTGACATAATTGTGTCTTGGAAGGTGGACTCTTAAGTCTTTTATATTGTCTGCAGTTATTTTAAATGAAATTTCTTTTTCTCTCTCTGCTGGATTTTGTTGCTAATATATAGAAATGATAATGATTTGTGTGGGTTTATTTTATAACTGCCAATTTTGCTGAAGTTGTTAATAATTTCAGCTAGTTTTTTAGTTGACTTTCTAGAATTCTTTAAGCATATCATCCTATCATTCGCAAGATGTGATAATTTTGTTTCCTCATTGCCTATTCTAATTCCTTTAATTTCTTTTTCTTCTCTTACTGCTATAGCTAGCATTTCTAGTACAATATTGACCAATAGTGGTGATAACGGCATCCTTGCTTCACTCTTGATCTTATTAGGAAAGCTTCTAGCTTATCCCCATTATAGATAATGCTCGTTGATGGTTTTAGACATATAGTTTTTATAATTTTAAGGAACGATCCATTTATTCCTATGCTTTCCAGTGTTTTTAATAAGAATGAGTGTTGTATTTTGTCAAAAGCTTTTTCTGCATCTATTGAGGTAATCTTATGATTTTTGTCGTTGATGTGGCCAGTTATACTGATAGTTTTCCCCAAATTGAAGCAACCCTGCATTGCTGCTACAATTTCAATCTGGTCATAGTGTCTGATCTTTTTGATATATTGTTGTAATCTCCTTACTAGTGTTTTATTAAATACTAGTATTTTATTTAAAAATTTTTGCATCAATATTCATTAGGGAAATTGTTCTATAGTTTTCTTTCTGTTTTTGCTCTTGCTGTTTTAGGTATCATTACCATATTTGTATTGTAAAAGGAACTTAATAGGACTCCTTCTTTGCCTATTTTTCCAAATAATGTATATAGTATTGGAATTAATTATTCTTTAAATGTTTGGTAGAATTCATATGTGATCTCTCTGGTCTTGGGGATTTTATTCTTGGGGAGCTCACTTATGATTTGTTCAGTTTCTTTTTTCTAAGATGGGGTTATTTATGTATTTTATTTCTCTTCTATTCTGGGCAATTAATATTTTTGTAAATATTCAATCTATTTCACTTAGATTATCAGACTTAATGGCATATAATTGGGCAAAATAGTTCCTAATAATTGGTTTAACAACTTCTTCACTGGTGGTGAGTTTATCCTTTAGATTTTTGATACTTGTTATTTGATTTTCTTTTGAAAAAAATCAAATTGACTAATGGTTTATTCAGTTTAGTTTTTTTCAAAGCCATCTAGTTTTATTTATTAGTTAAGTGGTTTTCTTTCAGTTTTATTAATATGTCCCTTGATTTTCAGAATTTCCAATTTGGTGTTTAATTGGAGATTTTCAATTTATTCATTTTCTTTTAGTTCTTCTTAGTTGTATGCCCAATTTATCAATTTGTTCTTTCTCTAATTTATTGTTTAAAGGTTTAGAGATATAAATTTTCCCCTAAGTACTGTTTTGGCAGCATCCCATAAATGTTTGTATTTTTTCTCGTTGTCATTCTCTTTAAGGAAATTATTGTTTCTGTGATTTTTTAAAACTCATTTCCCACCCACTTAAAGTATTTTATTTTGTCCAATTACATGTAAAGATAGTTTTTAACATTCACTTTCATAAGATTTTTATCTTCCCTTCCTCCTCTCCCCATCTCCACAATGGCAAACAATTTGAAGTAGGTTATACGTGTACAATCATATTAAATGTATTTCCACATTTGTCATGTTGTGAAAGGAGAAACAGAACAAAAGGAAAAACCACCAAAAAAAGGTGAAAATTGTATGTTTCAATCCACATTCAGACTCCATCATTTCTTTCTCTGGATGTGAATAGCTTTTTCAAAGCATCATGAGTCTTTTGGAATTGTCTTAGATCATTGTATTACTGAGAAGAGCTAAGTCAGTTATAGCTGATTATCATACAAATATTGCTATTACCATGTAGAAGGTTCTCCTGGTCCTGCTGACTTCACTTTGCATCAGTTCATGTAACTCTTTCCAAAAGCTACTTGCTAATCATTTCTTACAGCACAATAGTATTCCATTACATTCATATACTACAATTTGATCAGCCGTTCTGCAATTGATGGGCATTCCTTCAATTTCCAATTCTTTCCACCACAAAAGAGCTGCTATAAATATTTTTGTACATGTAGGCCCTTTTCATTTTTTTAGGATCTCCTTGGGATACAGACCTAGTAGTGGTATTGCTATGTCAGAGGACAAATGTGATTTGATTACCCTTTGAGTATAGTTCCAAATTGCTCTCCAGAACGGTTAGGTCAGTTCACAACTCCACCAACAGTGCATTAGTGTCCCAATTTTCCCACATTCTCTCTGACATTTATCATTTTCTTTTTCTGTTGTATTAGCCAATCTGATAGATGTGAGGTGGTACCTCAGAGTTGTTTTGATTTGCATTTCTGTAATCAGTAGTGATTTAGAGCATTTTTTCATAAGACTATCGACAGTTTTAATTTCTTCATATGAAAACTGCCTGTTCATATCCTTTGACCATTTATCAATTGAGGAATGACTTATGTTCTTATAAATTTGACTCACTTTTCTATTTATTTGAGAAATGAGGCCTATATCAGAGACACTGTAAAAATTGTTTCTCAACTTCTTGCTTTCCTTTTAATCTTGGTGGCATGGGTTTTGTTTGTGTAAAGGCTTTTTTAGTTCACTGTAATCAGAATTGTCCATTTTGAATTTTGTGATGTTCTCTTTCTTGTTTGATCATAAATTCTTCCCTTCTCCATAGATCTGACAGGTAAACTATTCCTTGCTCTCCTCATTTGCTTATGGTATCACTCTATGTCTAACTCACATACCCATTTTGACCTTTTCTTGGTATATAGTATGAGATGTTGGCCCATGCCTAGTTTTTGCCATATTCTTTTCCAGTTTTCCTAGCAATTTTTGTCAGGTAGTGAGTTCTTATCCCAGAACCTGGAGTCTTTGGGTTTATCAAATAGTAGTTTACTCTAATCATTTACTACTGTGTTGTGTGTTCCTACTGATCCACCACTCTGTTTCTTAGCCAGTATAAAATAGTTTTGATGACTGCTGCTTTATAATATAGTTTTATATCTGGTATGGCTAGGCTACCTTTCTTTGCAGTTTTTCATTAATTCCTTTGATATTTTTGACCTTTTAGCCTTCCAGATGAATTTCTTTCTTTCTTTTTTTTTTTTTGCTTTTTGGAGGGCAATTGGGGTTAAGTGACTTGCCCAAGGCCACACAGCTAGTTTTTGTGTTAAGTGTCTGAGGCTGGATTTGAACTCAGGTCCTTCTGACTCCAGGGCCAGTGCTCTATTCTTTGCGCCACCTAGCCGCCTCCCAAGATGAATTTCTTATTAATTTTTTAGCTCTACAAAATATTTTTGATAGTTTGATTGGTATGGCACTGAATAAGTAAATTAATTTAGGTAGAATTATCATTTTTATTATTATAGTTTGGCCTACCCTTGAGCAATTGATATTTTTCCATTTGTTTAGATCTGACATTATTTGTTACTCATTTTTTTCTGTTTAGATTATTTAGTTTACCATTAATTTTAAATTTATGTTTCTATAGCACTTTATTGGGGTTTTTTTTTGACATTATGCTCTGAAAAGGATGTATTTAATACTTTTACTTTTCTCCTCTTGGTTGTGAGGTTTTTATGCTCTAATAAATGATGATATGTATAGGTGCCATGCAGTGCTGAAAAAAAGATATATTCCATGTCTAAAATTTTATTCATCTCCTTATCTTGTTTATTTTTTTGGTTAAAATGAGGTAGTTTTGAGAGGGAAAAGTTGAAGTCCCTTCTAGTGTAGTTTTATTTTTTATTTTGCCCTGTAATTTATTTAACTTTTCCTTTGAACATTTGGATGCTGTACTATTTGGTGCATATATATTTAGCATTGATGTTAATTCACTGTGTTACCTTTTAGCAAAATATCGTTTTCCTGATTATCTCTTTTAATTAGATTTGTATTTGCTTTTGCTTTGTCTGAGATCATGATTACTATCCCTGCTTTTTTTACATCAGGTAAAGCATAATTGATTCTACCCCAGTCCCTTACCTCTATTCTGTGTGTGTTTCTTGTAAACAACATATTGTCAGATTCTGGTTTTTAATCCATACTGCCATCTGCTTCTCTTTTATGGTTGAGTTCATTCCATTCATATTCACAGTTATGATTACTGTATGTTTCCCTCTGTCCTATTTCCCCCCTGTTTATCCATCTTTCTTTTTCCTTTTACCTCAAAACTCTGTTTTGCTTCTGACCACTGCCTCTCCTATTGTGATTTCTCTTCTATCACTCTCTCTTCTTAAGCGCCACCCCTCCTACTTCTTTGTAGGGTAAGAGATTTCTGTACTCATCTGAGTCTGTTTGTTATTCCTCTTTGAGTCTGTTTGGATGGGAATAAGGTTCAAGCATTACCTGCCAACCACCCTTTTTCCCTGCCACTGTAAAAGCTCTCCATTTTGTGTCTCCTTTATGAGATAATTCACTCCATTATACTGCTCCCTTCCACCTTCTCCCAGTGTATCCCTCTTTCTTACCCTTTATAATTTTATTTTTAAAAAATCATCCCATCATACTTAACTCACACCTGTGCCTCCTGTGTATACTTCTTCTAAGTGTCCTATAATGATAGTCCTTAAGAATTAAAAGTATCATCTTCCAGTATAGGAATATATACAGTTTAGCCTTATTGAGCCCTTTATGATTTCTCCTATTTACCTTTTTATGCTTCTCTTGAGTCTTACGTTGGAAAGTGAAATTTTCTATTCAGCTCTGGTCTTTTCATCAGGAATGCTTGAAAGTCCTCTATTTCATTAAATATCTGTTTTTCCCATGAAGGATTTTACTCGGTTTTGCTGGTAGGTGATTCTTGATTGTATCCCTACTCCTTTGCCCTCCAAATTATCACATTCCAGCTGCTCCCCTCATCTTTTAATATAGGAGCTACCAAACCTTATGTTATCCTTACTGTGGCTCTGCATTATTTGTATTGTTTCTTTCTATCTGCTTGCAGTATTTTCTCCTTGACTTGGGCCCTCTGGAATTTGGCTATAATATTTCTGGAAGTTTTCATTTGGGTATCTCTTTGATCAGTGGATTCTTTCCATTTCTATTTTGCCCTCTGGTTCCAGGATATCAAGGCAGTTTTCCTTGATAATGTCTAGCCTTTTTTAAAAATTTGGATCATATCTTTCAGGTAGTCCAGTAATTCTTAAATTGTCTCTCCTCTATTTATTTTCCAGGTCCATTGTTTTTCCAGTGAGATATTTCATATTTCTTCTATTTTTTCATTCTTTTGACTTTGTTTTCTTATTTCTTGATGTCTCATATCTTCTACTTACCCAGTTCTAAGTTTTAAGGAATGGTTTTCTTCATTGACCTTTTTGTACCTACTTTTTCATTTGGTCAATTTTACTTTTTAAGAAGTAGTCATTTTCTTCAATGAATTTTTGTACCTCTTTTCCAATTTGTCCAGTTCTGCCTTTTAAGGTGTTCTTCAGTGGATTTTTGTTACTCTTTTACCATTTGGCTATTTCTTTTTTTGTTAAGGTGTTTATATATATTCATTTTTTTTTAGTTTTTTTTTTTGTGCCTGCTTTATCAAGCTATTGTCTCTGTTTTCATGATTTTCTTGTATCACTGCATTCTTCTCCCAGTTTTTCCTCTACCTTTCTTGATTTTTAAAATCTTTTTGAGCTCTTTCAGGAATTCTTTTTGGAATTGTAATTGTAAGGAGTGTAATGGCAAGTACAAAGGTAATTCACACCTTACTGTGAAGGACTTGAGGTGGACTGGAAACTGAATTTTGGTATGGAATGGGAACTGGACAAAGGACAGGACAAGGAGCTGGACAAGGAACTGGGAACTGCTTCCCTTTGAACCCAGGTGACAGTTGGAGCTAGGACCATGGAAGAGGAACCATGGAAGCTGAGAACCAACCTCAAGTCAAGCTGAAAGAACACTTTACTTGGGATACTGTGTACTGACTGAGAAGATTATGATTTAGTGTGACATAGGGGTGGAGAACTTAGACTTTTGTACTTTATGATTGAATTAAGGATTTTGTGATTGACTAAATGAATGTACTTTGTTTAAAGCTGTGTGATCACTTTGGTGAAAGCTATCTGAACATTTTAGTGATAAGCTGTGAATGCTGTATTTTAATTTTTTGTGATAAGTTGTAATATTCTGAATGCTGTACCTTGCTTTTCTGTGAATGTTTTGTCCTGATTTGTTATTGAATAAATAGAGTTTCACCACTGGGTAATCAGAACCTTGAAAAGATGTTCACAGCAGCATTCTTCTGAAAAGCTGCTTGTGCTTAGCTTTACGTTGTGGCATAGTCAGCAGGATTACAAAGTATAGTGCCTCTGTTTGTTCTAGGATCCATGGCCATTTGGATTGAAATTGTAAGGCCAAGAATCCTGGAGGGGTGGAATGTAATAGTAATGAAATTTGAAGTTCCTTTTGTATTGCTAAGCTGACAGGTACTTAGGTAATTAATCAAGCCTCTGTTAAAGAAACAAAAGGTATGAACCCCTGTTGCTGATGTAGCAGGGAGAGATTGGTTGAAACAGGAGGAGATAACGCCGTGTGTGTATATAAGGAGAAGTCCCGGGTGGGTCAGACAGATTTTCTTGGAGCAAGCTTTGTGGAGGCAGAAGCTGCTGCTGCTGCCACTGCCAGGGAGGTTGAGCAGGAAAGGGCCCCCTGGCTGGAGAGAATAATTTTGATTTTGGGAATCTGGGTGAAGTGATTTTGATTCTGGGAACTAGCTGGGACTGCTGCAGACTGAGGAAGCATGACTGTGATGCTGGTACTTTTTATGAACCTATTTGTGGCTTTGTTGAGCCTTAACTTCGTGGGAACAGAGACTGTGAAGGATTTAAGGTGGACTGGATGCTGGGAACTTCAGTATGGAACTGGATGAAGAACTAGACAAGTTCTGGGGAGCTGTCTGCCTTTGAAACCAGGTGACAGTTTGGTGAATCCAGATAGAATCTGGGACCATTGAAGGGGATCCAGGGAATCTGATAGACCACCCTGAGTCAAGCTGAAAGAAGACTTTACTTGGATACTGTATACTGACTGAGAAATTGTAATTTACTAGTAACCTAGGGGTGGAGGGCTTGTATATTTTCTGATGATTGAATAGTGAATGATGACTGAATAGCAGTAACTAGGTATGCCCCATGAGTGAAGAACTTTGACTATTGTACCTTGTGTCCCTTAAGGACACAAGGGCAAGCCTCCTTAAGGATGATTGAATGATTGAATAAGGAGGCAAGCCTCCTTAAGGATGATTGAATGATTGAGTTACTAAATAATTTAGTGACTAAATGAATGTACTTTGTTCAAAACTTTGTGACTACTGTGGTGAAAACTATGTGACCATCTTAGTGATAAGTTGTTGTGAATTCTGTATTTTGATTTTCTGTGATAAGTTGTAACATTGTGAATGCTGTATTTTTATTTTTTGTGAATGTTTTGCTCTGATTTGTTATTAAATAAATGGAGTGTTCACTATACTGTGTAATCAGAACCTTGAAAAGCTGTTCACAGCAGCATTCTTCTGAAAAGCTGCTCGTGCTTGGCTTTACAGTCTGTGATCAATTCACATTTTTTCTTTGAGGTTTTGGATATAGCAGTTTTGATTTTGTTGTTTTCTTCTGTGTTTGTATCTTGATCTTCTCTGTCACCATAGTAACTCTCTAGGGCCAGATTCTTTTGTTGCTTGCTCATTTGTCCAGCTTATTTCTTAACTTATAACTTTTCATTAAAGTTCAGCTTTCATTTGGGGTGGAGGGAACACTGTCCCAAGCTCCAGACCTTTCTTGCTGCTATTTTCAGAGTGAGTTCTGGGGGTCTCTAGTTTTTCGCTTCTTCCAAGGTGCTATAACCATAGGAGAGGTGTGGTCACTGCCCTCTTGGCCTGTCCTTTGGTCTGTGAGTGACCACAGGCACTCTTCTCTGCCATGAATTTGTGATCAGATCCCCTACCCCACTGTGGCCGAAAGCTCTAGTGTGCTGATACTTCTAGGACTTTGACCTAGAATTGAGTATGGGCAATGTGATAAGGTCCTATTCTTAGTGCTAGCAAAGGGTTCATTGTAGTCTCCTTCCAACTAGTTGTCTGACCTCACTTATGGTCTGTGCGTTGAGAAGTCCTGAAGTTGCTGTTGCCATTGAAGGACTGCCTCCACAGACTTGCTCCCAGTTCCAACAGCCCCAACCCCCCTTCTGCTTCTAGTGTGGCTAAACTCCAGGTCCAACTATCACCCTATTGAGACAGACCTTTCCCTCTGACTTGCTGAATTTTCCTCCTCTGGAGTATTATTTCAGCCCATCCCTTGTTGGTTCTGCTACTCTTGAATTTGATTTGAAAAGTTATTTTATAGTTGTTAGTAAGAAATTTGGAAGAGTTCAGGTGAGTCTCTGTTTTTATTATACCATCTTGACTTCATCAATATATTCACTTTTTTCCTCAAGAAAATCATCTCCTCAGAGAAAGAAATTGAGTTTTATCCTAAAAGGAAAATCTTTATGGAGTAGCATTTATATGACCGAGTTTGTAGAGCCAAAGGAAATGATAATACATTCTTATTTTATCTGTTTCTTACCAGTAACTAGATTTGTTTGTTATAGCTGTATACCAATAATAGAAGATTGTGAGGTTAATCAAAATATAACAGAAATTTGCCAAGGTGAATCATAACTTAACAGCCAGATTTGGGCGTTGGGGTGGTATTTTTCTAATCAGATTTATTTGGTTATGTAGGTTTTTTAGAGAATAATTACAGTTATTGGAGAACTCATATTAAGTGTTTCAGCATTTTATGATTTGGCAAATAGGTTAAAAGTTGATTGAGTCATATTTACCCAGGATTCAATAGTGGCTAGAAACAACATGTAAGGGAATTTTAGTGAACTTGGGAGATCAATATGAATATGATGTAGCAGAAAAAGTGAGCTAATTGAATATTAGTTTGCATTTATAGAAGCAATGGTATTCACTATGAGGGTAGTGATAGTCTTTGTGGCAGTGTGGCATGTTGAATAAAATGCTGCCAGGGAATCAAAAGAGGGCCTAGGTTATTATACAGGCTTTTGTACTTAATAGCAATATAATCCCAGTCAGTCAGCCAGAGAAGTTATATATCCAAATCTCATAGAATAGTTTGAGGATCAAATGGAGAATGTGTGTGTGTGCGTGCATGCGCGCACCTGTGTACATAAAGTGCTTTTGCAAATCATAGAGTGTGCGTATATGTGTATATATACACAAAGATGTGTCTATATGTGTATAGATAAAATTTTAAATAAAAGATGGTAGCATTATTATTTATTATTATTATTACTCTACCCTAAATAAACTTTAGAGCAGGGGTGGGGAACCTGTGTCCCTGAAGCCACATATGGCCCTCTAGATCCTCAAGTGCTTGACTGAATCCAAGTTTGGATTGCTCTAGGCAACTCTCCAAGTCTCCCTTACAGAGAAGCTGCTCATCTGTTTTGGTGGAGATATTTTCCATAGGTGGAGTTTTCCCTGTATCAATTAAAATATAGGTTTGGATGAAAACAAACTCCCAGGTTAGGCTGTTTGATGCAGTATTAGAAGAAAGCTATTTCACTGTTAACTTTTTTTTCTTTGTTTCAGGTTTCCCCTCAAAAAACCTATAAGGTAAGTTGTTCAGTACAGTAAACTTAAAAGTTTCTCAGTCATTACATTAAAAGAGTTAGATACACATTTTGAATTTAGTTTAAAACATCACAGGTTGCATTTTTATTTAATTATATTAGGGTGGAAAAAGTGAATTTCAGGAAAGGATTCAGTTTTTTTTAAACAATAACAGAATATTTTACAGTTGTAAAAGGTGCTTAATCTTTCTTGTTTTTATAAAATAGCATTGCTTTAATAACATATTTTCAGCAGATTTTAGAATATTTGTCATCATCTGGTTAAACTGGTATTAAATGCTATTTAGGGTTGTAACCTATCAACATACTTCATTTTGCAATCTTTCTAACTATTTTTAGAAATGAGCTTGGAGGTTATAGTGGAAGTTATTGCTAGTTCAGAATTTTTTTAGCATGTGTGACTGCAGTTGACCTTAATTTAAGAAATGTTTTCCGTCATGCTGGTATATCACAAAAATCTTAATTAACTTTTAAATGTTTAAGGAATTTTAACTTTACACAAATTAAAATTTAAATTCAAATATACAATATATACATGTAAAATGCATCCAGGGATAAAAGAACTAGCTCTTCCTCAATACTTTTACTTCAGCAGTTATTCTCTCATATTAACACAATTATCTAAAAAATTACTTAGTACTTCACAGGCAATATAATAGCTTTTTTTGATCTAGAATAAACTGTGTAAAGAATAATATTGAGTCTTCTAATTATTAAATAACCATTATATATTACTGCTAGAGTATAGTAAACTGGTTTGATCAGGATTTTGACCTAACTATATTTTAAAATAAATAATAGTTCTAGTTCTATCAAGACTTAATAGTGGTTAGCTGAGATTTCTTTGGCCAGAACTTTAGACAAGCTTTTATTATTTTAGACAAGCTATTATTACCTTGGCTCCCTAACTGACTATCTATCTTTTGGAATAGGTGATGAAGATTGCATTGATGACAGAGAATTTGACCCTGGCTATTAATATGTGTAGGTTTTATAACACCAGATTTTGGCACAGTTATAGACTAGAGTAGGTGCTTAATTGATGCTTATTGAATAGAGAAATTAATAACGATACATAGAAAGAAGTTTTACAATTTATAAAATACTTTGCAGATAACACTACTACATAGATGTTGCAAATGTTTTTCTCTCCATTTTACAATCAAAGAAACTGAGGGTTAGAGAGGCTACATGGTTAGCCTATTGTAATATAGCTGTTATCAGAGAGGGAACTTGAATATAGGTCTTTCATTCTTAAATCCAGTGGTTTTTTGGTTTTGGTTTTGGTTTTTAAATTTGTACCAACTCCCTCTCCTAAATACTTGGGTTTCTATCTGTCAAGTGAAAATAATAATGGTCAGTCATTTATGAATCTGCTAAAATTTTTTAATAAACCTTTGTGTAGATGTAAGTGTGAACTATAAAGAGTAAATAGTATTTCAAATGTTTACAAATATGTCTAATCATTGAAGAAGCCTACTATATTGCATGTTGGAGAGACTAACGCTTTAAGCCACTTGAGAATAGAGTAAGGAAAAAAAGTAGAACAGACAAATTAGATGTAGAGCAAAGAGAATTGCTTCCTTCCTCCTTGTTCTTATTTTAAAGCTCACCTTTTAGGTTTTTGCAAAGTTTCTATCCTAGTGGTTTGGAAATTGGCATTAAGTTATTTTATTTGTATATCTATCTATCTAACCATTTATTTGCTTATTTACTAACCAAGTTATTTATTATCTATTTTAAATTTAGGCATGGAAGTATTTTGACCCGAGAGTCTCCAACAGACAAGAAGCAAAAAGTTGAACGCAGTACATCACATGACTTTGACCCCACAGGTAACAGCCATCCATCTTCATTGGGGGAGTAGATAGTGTAGAAGAGTTTGACATAAAACTGCTTAAATAACCTGTGGTATTTAGGAAGTTAATGGACATACAGTGGCTTGTAGCAGTGGAATAAAACCTTTGTTTTGAAAGAATACAGGATAGCCCTTGCTTCGGACTATAGTACATTTGTATAGAATTTAGAAACTATTTTTTCCCACAGTAACCATATAAGTAGGTGTTGTGTTTCTTGTTGTGGACTCAGCATAAAAAACAACATATATGTGCCCAAAATATGTCATAAATGCAAAGATATAACAATTGAAAATTTGTGTAATTTTTCAAAATGTAGGAATGGATTAATTAGCATTTGGGATGAAATCAAAAGAAATAATTGACCTCATTTTATAAAAAGCAAGTGTATAAATGGGTACTCTTTCTTGCTTCCATTGTGGTAAGTTTAAAAAGTGTCCTGTACATAGAAATATCTGACGCTAAATCTTAGTAATTTTGGGTACCTTCTTGAAGCATTCATCATACATGTGGGTTTTTGAGTATGAATGCATTTGACTTTATGTAAATAGTGTTGCTTGAACCTCTTTTGTTTCTGGGCATTCAGAATCTACTTTCAAAAGGTAAACTCATTGTTTAATACACACACACACACACACACCTACCCATATATACACCTTTAGAGCCTCCCTTCCTTCTTCTTAATCCTCACAACATATAAATCCATTTAGTTTATAAAACTGTCTGAATGATTCTTTTATAACCTTGAGATGTGTGCATTTGAGTGTGTCCCCATGGTATAATGTTAAGTTGTGTATCTCTCTATGGGATTATGTGATAAGTTGAGTCAAAGAAAGGATATTGCTTGTTCAGGACATGTGAATAGGAATCTGTTTTTAAAGGAAAGTAAACAAAGTTCATATTTCAATGTAAGATGGGTCACAGCAACTTTTTTTTTTTTAACAAGCTACTCTTCCCTTTTTGGGGAAAAAAGTGTTTAAAGTGAGCTTATAACTAACAAACCTTATCCAACAAAGGAATGCTAATCTATGAGAAGTTAATAACAATGTCTATAATTCCCTACCTTCTTGGATAGGAAAAGTAGAAATATTTGTTGTGATCAACTTAGGAGATTTGGATGGAAGGAGTATATAATGTGTTACCAAGCTGAATTTCAGTTGGAGAGAGAATGTTCTCTGTTTCTCAAACAATTTTGAGATCAGGGAGCCCTGTGGCTTTTCTTTCAGTAACAGTAGTTACTGGTTAGGGGCCACAAGTTTCTACCTCATTCCAAAAACAAAATACTTATGGTTTTGTTACTTTGATTTGTTGTGTATTGCTGATCTGTTGAATTCTTCTCTCCAATGACAGATTTAGGAAAGTTGTGTTCAGTGGTCTGTATTAAGGATATTATCCTGTTTAGTATCTGTATCTGTATAGTCATTAGAGTTCTATTCTAAAGAATTTCTCTATCCCATGTGTCATTGTATGAATAAATGTGTTTTTAATTGTCTTTTCTATGATAAATCCTTAGAATGTGTTGTTCATGGCTTGTTCTAAATGCTGTCACTTGTGGTGTTCACACCTTGTTTGTGTTTTGCACGATTTAACCTGATCATGATTCATTCTTTTTTCATAAAGTTTTTTCTCCTTATGTCAGTCTCCATATTTTCTATATCTTTCTCCTTTTCTCCCGCTTTTGTGCAGACAGCTCCTCCAAGAAGACAAAGTCTAGTTCAGAGGAGAGTAGATCGGAGACATATGGTAAGCTAAAGCAGCACCGTTAGCCTTGTACTTTTCAGCCTAATTTGTGCCATTTTGTTTCTGTGCACCTGCAGCCTCTTTCTTTTGTCTGCCCTGCATGGCAAGGGAGAAGGGAGTCTGGGGCTTTCGTGTGGCAGTGACTTGGCAGCTTGTAGTTACTAGAAACTAACAGCCTAGGTTCAGGGATAGGCTATGTTCTCCACGTTCTCTCGTCTTCTTGTTTCTGAAAGAAAATACACTATTTCCATTTTGTTGCTTCCCACATGATGTGGGTAGGTTTTGTCTCCTTTTTATACTATGTCCCGTCAGTGTGATAAACTGCTTTACTTTGGAATAGTAGCTCCTAAGTGGTTAAGATTTCATATTGCATCAGCTACTTTTTTCCTTTTGTGATCTTGAAAAGCTGTTTCATAGAATGACAGAGGCTCCCTTTACAGCCTTTGTCATTTTCTTGGCTTAAACAATTTGTCCTTACATTTCATAAAAATCTTTAAAAATTAACCCTCAATTTGAAAATTTCAAAATAGTACTTTTTAAAGATATTAATCTTTAGAAGAAGCAAGTTTAGTCCAGGTGAGTCTGCTACCTTGGTGAATGATTGATTTCCCCAGTTACCTTTAGTCTATATCCTGTCTTCCAAAGATAGTCCCAGGTGTGTGATACAGAAATTTGAAAGCTGAAATAAGTATCTTCCTATCTCCTAATATCTGACTCTTCTATATTTCAGGAATTATAGACATCTGAAAGACAAATTCAGATCAAATTTATTTAATTAGTTTGGAAACTGGCCTGGTAAATTATCCCCTTTCAGGAAGATTTCACACTTTTTTTAAGGTTAGGAGATTGATAGTAAAAAGGGAAATTTGACCTTTTCTAATTGAAAATGAAAATCTGCGATGTGACAGCTTTCCTGGTTATACCTGTTTTTTTGTTTTGTTTTGCTTTTTGGAGGGCAATTGGGGTTAAGTGACTTGCCCAAAGTCACACAGCTAGTAAGTGTGTCAAATGTCTGACTTCAGATTTGAACTTGGGTCCTCCTGACTCCAAGGCCTATGCTCTACTCACTGCGCCACCTAGCCGCCCTTTTATACCTGTTTTCTAACTGCTATATACAAGTGGGAAAATCAAGGAAATTTTGTATGTATTTATTACAGTTTTTATCTACTGTCACACAGTATTAAGCTGATTCATATTTATAAGACCTTAGAATTTAGTTAAAATTATGAAGGAATCCATATTAGTGAAATATTATGACTGGGTCCTTTCTCTGCTTTTACTTGTTTAAAAGAGCCCTATGCCGATTCCCTTTCAAGAATTGGCTTTTTATATGTTGTTCAATAGAAAAATGTGTACTGTGCCTGGGGGAATATTCTTTTCCCTCCTGTTGTAGTGTCCTGATTTTTTATAGGCGTGAGATGACTTATTAACTTAAACTGGCTTTTTACTCCAACATTTTGCTTCCACAAGTAATTTCTTTTACTTAATTCTCCATGTAGAAGCTCAGAATTCAGTTTCTTTACAGAATTTCTTTATAATCTAATCATTTTCTTCTAGTGGCTTTGACTTTTCATTTTTTTATGTCTGTGCGACGTGAAGAGATACTTGCTATTTAATTTGGAAAAGGCTTAACAATTTAACATCTATGACAAGAAATATTTTGCTAATATTTTTTTCTTACCAGTGATGAGGATTTTAACAGTGGTTCAGACATGCCATTGGCTGTGTAGTAATAGAAACATCTTAAGTGGTCACGGGAAACTAAGGTGTGGCTTTTTCTGCCTGTTTGTGTTCTTGAAATAAAGCGTTATAAGTGAGCCTAGATTATCAAAAGCACTTAGCAGAGGCACTAGAGGGAGAGGCAGAGTTCCTGGACCATGTCCTAGGTCTAGATGTTACAGAGTTACTTTACATTGGATAATGCAAATGTTTCAAAGCAACCACAGTTTATTACTTAAATGAGAAGGCTATTTTCTGGCCATTTGAAGCCAGTTTGCAAGACAGTTGCATGAAAAAGCATCTCTTAGAAAGTCATTTATCCAACAAGTGCCCTCCTGCTCCTTTACTACTAGTTTTATGCTAGGCATTGAAGACACAAGGGGCTTACTTTCTAAGGGGAAAAATCAACATTAAATATAATCATTACAACATTATGCAGAGTCACTACAAGATAATTTTAGGGGTGTCAGGAAAGGCCTTATTAGGAGATGTGGTACCTGAGTGAAGCTTTTAAAGGAATCTAGAGATTCTGAAAGATGGAAATGAAAAAGGGAGGTTTTGGAATGGGAGAATAGCCTGTGTAAAGGAACACAGATGGGGGAGATGGAAGGAACAGTTAGGAGATCAGTTTGACTAGATTAGAAGTTTTATGAAAGACAGTAATATATAAGAAGCCTGGAAAGGTAGGAGCCACATTTTGAAGTTAAATAAGCATAGACTAGAATTTGAATGTGTAATGTCTATTGGTGAAATTTAGCTTTATATAGGGCATCTTGAAATGTCAGTTTTTTAGATTTTCCTTTTGAAGTTATGCTTACTTTCTTCTCTTGGAGAGAAGTTTGAAAACCAGATACTCATTACACTTGTTGACTATTAATTTACAAGTTATTTTCTTTTAAACCGAGTTAGCTGCTTTTAAAATTAATTAGTGAGAAAGACAGTGGTTTGGGGTTCTTTCACGTAGTTAATTTCTAATAGAAACTGGTTTGCTTTTTGCTCATAAAAATGCATTCCCAGTTACTGTTCATTGTAATTGACAAATTTTATTCCCTTTCTTTTCTCTGTTTTTGGGGATGTATTTAGAAGAAAAAAAATGTTTTCTTATCTCTAGTCCCAGCTATATATTTCTCCTTTCTTTACACTCTTCCCCTTGGTAATCTTTTTATTTCTAAGGCTTAATTATTCTCTCTCTATAAAATACTCTAGAGCCAAGCACAGTTTTTGGGAGAGAGTAGATATTTAATAAATGTAGAATTGTTGAATTGTTCTCTGTAAAGGATCTGATTGGGATTTAGGTGTTGCTGAATTATATCAGTTTCTTGGGGAATAGCTCCTTCTTGAAAACCAGTCCATTTGATTTTGTCCTTGACCTTAGGGCTTCCTTCCTCAGTAATTTCTGAATATCACTCCTGGTCCAAGATCTTCTTGCCCTTAGATCTGCAGCACTTTCTAGGTTTCAAGTTCTATTGCATTTGATCCCTAGTTTCTTTCCCCTTTCTTTTATGATTTGGTTATCTGATTTTAGTACCTACTGTCTCTTTTCCATGCTAGATCAGAGTTATCTAGGATTTAATCAGATATTTATATTATATAGGAAAAGAGAGTATCAATTAAAAATATCTCCAGATAAACTAATTAGAGGTTTATATAAGCCTAAACTTGTTAGTTAATACTTAATTGAAGTTCCCCTTGACTTAGCTTGATCCACATATTCCTCTCTATATTGGGAGCCTGTGCCATGATATTTGACTACCTTTTAGCCCTCAAATCATATGTACCTCAGAAAACCCTCTTCCAGTCTGGAATTCATCTACCTGAGCATCCTAAACTAAGCTCATTCTGCCTATTTTGCTATCTCAGATTGTTCAGGAAGCCATATCAGTGGCAAAATGTTGGTGATCCTACCGCATTCCTATGTAATTATTTTGCAAGTCAGATACTCTCCTTCCTGTGTCCAGAAAGGGGATATTTTATTCCATTGGAAATAAACATATCTATTACATACCATTAAAGTATTTCCTCATCACCCTGAAAACAATGATTTAACATAATGCTAGGGTTCCCCAAGTTTCTTCCATTACATTCCCAAAGCCATATCTCTAGCATTTCTGTCTCTCTCATGCTCTAGTCTATTATTTCCAGTTGGGGAAATAACATACTTTCCTTTGCTTTGATCAGGTTGTATTTGCAGTATTTTGTTATGGGTCCTTTTTATAAAGGAGAGACATCCAGAAGAAGACAGCCAGGATGGGTAAGAGCCTTGAGAACATGTCTTAGATGATCAGTTGGAGAAAATAGACATTTTAAGTCTATAGGATGCATTACTCCTCTTTACTTACTCTAAACCACAGGTGGGGAACCCATGGCCTCAAGGCCACATGTGGCCCTCTAGGTCCTCAAGTGCAGCCCTTTGACTGAATCCCAACTTCACAGAACAAATCCCCTTAATAAAAAGATCTGTTCTGTAAAGCTTGGACTCAGAGTCTAAACTCTAGCCAAAATGCTTTATTTGTTTTCTCAAGTCATCACATTATATTCTCTTCTGTGCCTCTTTATATCCTGTCCTATTATTCCTAGAATGCTCTCTCCTCTCTTCTGCCACTTGGTCCCTTTAGCCTCTGCTCAAGTACTGTCTTCTTACAGAGGCCTTTGCTAAATCTTTACTGTTTGTTAGTGCTCCTTCCCATAACTTTATATTTATTTTGTATAAATACTGTGTTTACTTATCTAAACTTATTGTACAGTAGAATGTCAGCTCCTTGAGAGCAGTGATGATTTTACTTTTTGACTTTATATTCCTGATATATACATCTCTTATTTATGTGTCTGTTAGCCTATTTAATCCCCCCAGTAGGATGTGAACTACTTGAGGGTAGGCATTATTTCACTTTAGTCTTTGTATTCCTGTACCTAGCACAATGCCAGGGACATGGTAGCTACTTAATAAATGTTTGATTGCTTGATTTGGACTGCCCTCTCCTGTGTTAGGCTCTCATCATCTCTTGAACTTGTACAAACTCATGTCCCTGTTTATTGATTCTTCTTCAGTCTAAACTTCAATCTAAACTGATTCTAGGTAGTGTTCCTGAATCATATTCCTGGTCATATAATTTCCTTCTTTAAAACATTGAGTGTTTCATCATTGCCTACCACATGAATTCCAAATAATCTGACATTGAAGGTTCTCCATAATTTGGCCCCAGTCTAACTTTCTACCCTTGTACCCCAGATATATAGCCCTGCCTTTTCTTCTCATCTCCTCCTTTTAAATCCTGCCTGTACTTCAGGGTTCAGGTGAAATACTACCTTCTTCATCTAGTTTTCCCTGACCCTCCCATTCAGAAATTGAACCACTCACCTCTGAACTCTCTAACCGTTTTGCGGTGGTGCTTACTGCAGATCGTTTTGGCTTGTATTTGCTTTTGTGTTTTGGTTGTGAGCAGATTAACATGACAGATTCTGTTGTTTACACTTAACCTTGGTCTCCTCATCTATAAAATTGTGACAATAATAGTTGCACAGATTGATGGTGAGAAATGGGCTGTTAACTGTAAATTACCATGTAGATAAGAGCTATTATTGCAGGTCTTGCTTCCCCCCCTTTTAAGATCTAAAGATCCTGGAGGACAGGAGCAGTTTTAATCGTCTTTGTATATTGTACATAGTTGATGCTTGTGTTTATTTTCATTAATTTGAAGGAATAACTGTTGGGATTGGGTAAAATGTTTGGTAAGAAGACATTAATAGAAGTAAAAAATGGAACCTTGATTTAACTTAAATTGAACTCATCCATTCCTTCTTATTCTTCTCAGTTCTTTCTGATTATATTTGATCAGGAACAAAAATATAATCACCAGATTTGAGACTTTAGACCCCTAAAATTGGCAGCATTTATAACACATTTAACCAAGAGGCTTCTTAATCAAAGGATTATCTGAGGTCTTACTCATAAAACATGTATGGCTGGCAACAGAGTCTTAAAATGAGCTGTTTTTATGGAGTAGCACATGGTTTTTCCCCACACCCTTCCCTCAAGCTTAATTCTTTAGACATGAGGCTTAGAGAAGTTTGATCATGTAATGAAATAAGAGTTGAGGAAAGACTAAGACACACTTTCACCAAAATACATGTTTTATGGGAGGTTTAGCATGTGTTCCTTTTCCATTCCATTTAAACATTCTCCATTTCCACTATATTTTACTACCCAGCACTCTACACTTTGCCTCTTTACCGGAATTACAGTGTAGTGAAATTGAATAACTTTCTAGTCTCTCCAGAGGGGGAGAATCTTTCTTTCCTTCCACTTCCGTCCCAAGATTTTAATAATACACTCTAGCTCAGTAGTTCACTAGTAAGGGAGAAACTTCTCAATTAAAAAAAAAAGAGATTTCAATCATTCTAAAGAAAGGTTTTTTGCTTTTTGGGGATTCTTTTTTTTGCTTGTTATCAAGAGATAGGGAGTCACTGAAAATTGAGATAAATCTAATCTTGACAAACATTTAATTCAGCACTTTTTCAAGAAAAATGTCATAATTTTTGCCCCAGGATCATTTTATATCACTGTTGATAA
This sequence comes from Pseudochirops cupreus, assembly GCA_028627135.1. Taxonomy (NCBI): domain Eukaryota; kingdom Metazoa; phylum Chordata; class Mammalia; order Diprotodontia; family Pseudocheiridae; genus Pseudochirops; species Pseudochirops cupreus. The sequence goes on from CM053582.1 coordinate 267,335,616, forward strand.
TGAAATAAAATCAATGCTTAACATTTTCCTAATGAAATATGATAGTGCTGGAAGGATTAAGTATAACAGACTTCATTGGGAAGAAATCATTGTATTGGTAGTTGGACTATGGTTATTGTGACTACAATTCAGCTAAAATAAAAAGGTGTTAATATCTGACCCCTTTTATAAGCATTTCCACACCTTGAATGGTAAATGGTGGTGTTAGGTCTTTGATTTCATTTTTTATCAGAAAAATTACAAAAAAATTTTAAACTATCTTTCATGGAACTTTTGATACATAGGAACAAAGAAATATTAAGACTGAGTTTTAGGATTTGAGAATCATCATTAGTGATTATTGAGCACCTTTTATTTATGGAAGGATACTATGTTTTTAAATACACGTTAGTCAAAGTGATGTTGATTTCCTGATGCTTACATTTAAGTGGAAAAGTCGGCAAACATGCACACAGAAGAGAATGTCAACAAGAGATTAAATAACAGATACTTCTTTTATTTGTGTCCTCATCAATGTGCACATTCACTTCAGTGGTGCAGATCACAACTCATAGATGCCTTCTCATTCTTATTAATATTTTCCTATAAATCCTATAAAGGAGTCTTTGCCATGTGTTGAGAATTCTTTCACTAGATCTCTTTACATTATAGAGGGACTAATGAGGTACAGAGGTTATCCTCCAGTTATCTCTCATTCTTGCTATATAATTTTCCCTATTCCATACTTTTCTATTATATATCTTTGAGAATATTGTTAATCCTACCTCTTAAGTGTAATTCTTTGTTAGTCATATTCTATAGTCTGTTTACACATTGTATGTCCTTTTCTGTCACCCTTTGGGTGATCTATCACTATAATTGTTCAGATACTGCTATTCCTAGATTCTTAGCCACATAATGTCACTGACATAACGTTTTTAATTCATTCAAAGAATATTCATTTTGTGCCTAGTATATGCAATAAGCTTTGCTTGTATGTTGGGAATACAAAGGCAAAATGAACGCCTTTTCCCAAGGGGCTTAAGTTCAATTGAAGCAAAAACGTTAGTATTAAAAAAGGAAATTCATGAATTGGACTGTGGCTAAACAATTTGTGATATATGAATATATTACAATATTATTATATCACAAGAGACCGACCATGAAATTTTATTAAGTACCTTTCATATGCCAGACACTGTGTTAGACATTCTAGAATTTAGTATAAAGAATGACACAATTTCTGTTTACAAGGAGCTTACATTCTGATGGGGAGACCACAAATACATAAAAAGAAACATACATCATAAATATAAAATTAATAATTACAAGTATATAAAAATGGTTTGCCTTTGAAAAGAGAAAGGTCACCTCCTCATGAGAGATGAGTGAAGGAGGAAATGGTAGGGGGATGTAAGATGAGTAAAAAAGAAGAAGAGGAACTCTGGGGAAGGTCTCAGAGTTTTCAGTGAATTAGGAGGATAGGACTTCAGCTAATAGGATAGGGGATGGATCTGCTGTATTAGGCTTGAGACCAAATGAAGTTGTTTGCATTAGCCATAATAGTGAGTGGGATAATGAATTGATTAAGGAATATGGCCATGTTGCAATTAGGGCTTAGTTGAGATTATGTAACATAATTTGTCGTCAGTTTTGTGACTTTTTCTAGCTCCATTTGTATAGTCAAGTTAATAAGTCAAGAAGCATTAACGTATTAAGCAACCTCCTGTGTACTAAGCATTGTGCTAAGTGCTGGGCATACAACAAAAGACAAAAACAATCCATGCTGTTCAAGGAGTTTGCAATCTAATGGTGGAAACAATTTGCAAATAAGTATTATTCAAATAAGATATATATGGGATACATTGGAGGTCATCTCAGAGGGAAGACACTAATAACATTAAGGGTAATTGGGAAAGGCTTGTCGCAGAAGGTGGGATTTTAGCTGAACATTAAAGGAGGCCAGGGAAGCATGGACAACATTGTTAAAAGGCGAGGGGTCAAGAGATGAAGTGTATTGTGGGAAGAACAGCAAGGAGACTAGTGATTACTGTGTCCTAGAATACTGAGGTATAAGAAGTCTGGAAAGGTAGGAAGAGGTAAAGATATGAAGGATTTTACAGGCCAAACCAAAGATTATGTATTTGATCCTGGAGGTAGTATGAAACCACTGATGTTTATTAAATAGGGAGGTGACATAGACCTGCATTACAGCTAGATAGAGGATGGACTAAAGTGGGGAGAAACTTGAGGTAGAGACCAACCAGAAAGCTATTGTAATAGTTCAGGCATCAGATGTTGAAAGATTATACCAGAGTGGTGATAGTATTAGAGGAAAGAAGGAGTATGTGAGAGAAGTTACGAATGTAGAAATGATTGGGCTTAGTGACAAGTTGGTTGGTTTTGGTGAGGTTGAGAAATTCAAGGCAGACATGTAGGTTTCCTAGTTGCTTAGTCACTTAGGAGGATGGTGTACCGTTAACAGTAATAATAGGAAATTTAGGAAAAGGGAAGATTTTGGAGGAAAAGAAAATTAGCTCAGTTTTTGATGTGTTTTAGTTTGAGATATCTACAGGACATCCTGTTCTAGATGTCTAATAGGCAGATGATTTGAGACCAAAGGTCAGAAAAGAGATTGGATAAGGGCTGAATAAATAGATTTGAGAACCATCTGCATAGAAGATAATAATTGAATCCATGGGAACTGATGAGATTGCCAAGTGCAATAGTATAAAGGGAAAAGGGAAGAAGACCTGAGACAGAGCCTTATGGGATACCCGCAGGCTGAGAAGTGTGACTCTAATGAAGATTCAACAACTGAGACAGAGAAGTAGTCAGACAAATAAGAGAAACAGGAGAGAACATTGTTACAGAAACTTTGAGAAATGAGGAGAACAAGGTGATCAGCATTGTTAGGCTGCAGAGAAATGAAAAACAATGACAGGTGAGAAAAGCCCATTTCAATTTGTAGACATCAATTTCAGTTGAACAATACAATCAGAAGCTGGGCTGTAGAGTTAACAGAAGTAGATGAAAGGAAGTAGAGGCACCAAGTATAGATGACCTTTCCAAAGAGGTTAGCTGAGTGATATGAGAGATATACGCTGATAGCCAACAGGGAAATTTGGGCATGATTGTAAGTAGAAGGGAAGCAGTCAGTAAATAGGAAGAAATTGAAGATTAATGTTAAGAGTAGGAATGGGGAAGGTAGAGAGGTTCTTCTGGAGGAGATGGGATGGAATCGCTGAGTAGGAGTGAATTGCAACCCATCTAAGGTTGGGGTTTGTTAGGGGCATTATACATGATAGGATAAGGGGACAAAGGACTCATTTGTTAGAGGATAACGTAGAGTTGAATTTATTCACCAAGGGTTGAAGATAGGGAGGGGAGAAGAATGTATCCATTGCAGGGGTGGTATATGACCTGGGACTTAGGGATAGAGATATTAGAAGTCAAATAAATGCAAGTCTTATAAAAATAAGAAAGATCAGTATTTTTTCCTTAAGTGAACCTTTGTCTCAAGAAGAAACTGTGGGAAATTTAAAACACTAAGCAATTTCCCAATTAAAATTCAGTTTATTCTTTTCATCTCAGTTGATTGTCTATTTGCAGGGTTTGTCTTAGACTCTACTGGTGGATCAGTTCTATGGGCTTTCTGTCTAGCTGCATGCCATAGTTTGGTCAGTAGGTAATTCTATGTTCAGTTGATTTTTCCAGAGTAGATAGTTAAACTGAATACTTTTGAGTTTATAGGTCTCATTTAGGAAATTCTACAGTGTTCCAGGTCTTGATGCAATTGGTACATCCACAAATGGAAACATCTAACCTATTCATCTTTTTGAATCCTGATCTGTTTTCCAGTATATTAACTATCCCTCTTAGCTTTGTGTCATCTGAAGATTTCATAAACATTCTATGTCTTTATTCAAGTCCTTTATTAAAAAAAAAAGCTAAAACACTATTGGACTTAGGACAAATTACTAGGGTACATCACTGAAGTCCTTCTTCTGAGTTGACATGGAATCATGACTGCCGATTGCCTTGGACAGCCACTGTCAGTGACACACACTTTTGGCAAGCATAAGTCATACTAGGCTGCATTATGTATCACTTGATATTAAGTATCTGAGGGTCATAAACTTTTTTCTGTTTCTTCTTTATATTACTTTTAAACATATGGTAATTGATTTAATTACTTGGTCTTGGTAACTACTTATTTACCTTTTTCCTATGTGTTGAGAGAGAGAGAGACTGTGTCTGTATGTGTGGGTGTGTGTGTATGAATGTATGATTTTCAGAAATGTCCCAGATACCTCCATTTTGTTAAAATGCCTGTATTTTTTTCATTGATGAGTAGACTCAGACTTGTAAGCTATGTCATTTTGGGTTGCAATTTTAACTCCTTTGCTTTTTGGAGTAGTGCAAGATATTCCAAAAATCTTAGAGCAATTAGCTGAAAGCTGAAATACTACTTTTGTAATACCTTGTATTCCATTCCACTTTATGGTTTTAAGTGGTTTGCAAGATAATCTTGTATTACTTGATTGCCCTTTCTTTTATATTTGAAGGTCTCTTGGTCACTTACAGAATTTGTCATTGGAATTGTTCAGTTTAACCATTGTGGAAGCAATCCATGTATTTGTTCCGTTGGTGCTTTCTTTTCTATATTAATAAATTCTGGATAGTTTTCTTATATGACTTCTTGCATTATGATATTCAGGTTTTTTGATTTGTCATGTTATTTTAAGAGCACTGTGATCTGGATGTAAGTTGTTTCTGTCCAGCCTATCTTTGAGACTATGGCTTGCACAGAGATGAGTTCTTTTTAAAAAATAACTTTTTGCTTGTTTTCTTCCAGTTTTAATTCCACTCTGACATTTTGTATTGTTAATCAATTCATCTCTGTTTTGCTTCTTAGGAAAACTTTCCTAGTCTGCCTATGGAATTTTTTTAAAAATTACTGCATTTAGATCTTTATGGCATTTTCTTTCCATTTTTTTTTTAGTGGATTTCATTTTCCTTTTGAGCTATTCTAGAATTTCTTGTTCTACAGTCTCTTAGCATCCTACAAAATCATTTCACCAGACATTGGTTTACTTTCCTTTGTCTTATAGTTTTCCTAGAAGCTTGAGAGTTTTGTAATCTCTTTGATGGTTTAATGCTCATCCTTCTAATTTTATTAGCATCTTCTTTGTTAATTAATCTGCTGGTGCTTGTTAATCTGCTGATGCTCTGTGTTTTTACTAAATTTTTTTTCTTATAAGTTGTAGTGTTTCAGTGTTTTTACCTTATATTGCCCATTCATTTCTTATTTCCCCCATTTCCTTGTGGACAGACCCCATGGTTAGAGGTGAATAAAGGGTTGGGTCAAAAAGGTATATTTAACCTCCTGCCATTTTGTGGGATTTAAATTTCACTAGTTCTTGGTCCTTAGTAAACTGGGGAAAGGGGCGATATTACTCCCATTGAGTTTGCATTTCTTAAATCCCTTTGTAGCTGCTCACACTGGGCCCCTCTACCAGTTTCTCTCCTGGTTCACAACTTTCCTTTCTCTGCTCTTTTTTTCTGGCTTGAGAAAAGGAAGAAAGGATGATTCAGACCTCTGCAGGATTAAGAGTCCCTAGCCTACGGACTGCCCCAGGCAGAGGCTGCATGCTTCCCTATTTTCCTTCTCCCTCATTCCTAGAATCAATGTCTTTTTTTTTTTTTTTGGTGAGGGTGAGGAAATCAGTAATTGAAGGGATATTTCTGCAAAAGCGTCCACCTGGAAAGTGTGGGCCCCAGATATTAGCCCTGAGGTTGTTTTGTGCACCCCTTAGAGGAGTATGGTAGGAGAGAGGTACTGAGTGAACTCTTTAAAGATTAGTGGTCTTAAGTGTTAATTCATAAGGACTTTCTCATATCTGGGCTCTCTCTTTTGTCTATTATATTCACTTGTAATTGTTCCTTATAAAACTTCTGATGGTGGGAGGGGGAGTGAGAGAGTTTGGTATTGAGAGTTAATGAGGAATTGGGAAAATGTCTAGTCCATTAGGCTAGTGCATGACCTGAAAGTCTCAAACAATGTTATCTCAACATTTTATATATTTGGAAAAGATCTATAAAATTTTCACATGTGCATCGAGGACAAAAATATAAGTGTATATAAAGTTGAAATGAGAAATACAAAAAACGTCCAACAAGAAAATGTTTTTATTAGTTGAAAAAGATGACAGTTGAATTTTAGGGATGTAAGGTTGGTTAGCTTTTGGAAACCACTTTTTATTTCTTCCCTTTTACTTTCATAGCTACTTTTTGACTGCCATTTATTTTACCACTTAATTTTTTTCCTCATGTGACAGCTTTTGTAACACTTAATGGTGATCACAGAATTGCAAAATCAGAATTTTAGGGTTGGAAGAGACCTCAGCATTCATCTGTTCCTGTGACACCTGTCAAGTCAACATGCACATATTCAGCATTTACTATGTGCCAGACACTGTGCTAAAGAATCTCCCGGATAATATGCCCATTAAGTGATCATCCAGCCTCTGTTTGAATACCTCCAGTGGTGGGAAACCTACCTACCACCTTGCTAGGTAGTTAGCTTCATTCTTGGACAGCTCTAATCATGAAGAAGTTCTTTCTGACATTACACCTAAATTTGTCTTTGCAACTGATTCTGCCCTCTGGGGTCAGACAAATACTTGAAGACAGAAGTCATGTCTCCATCTTCATTACTCCTTCTCACATCTCCCTGCTTTCTTCATTCCTTCTCTTTCCCAGGCTTTTAACATCTCTGGTTCCTTCAACCAATTTGTATATGACATGTTCAAGGCCCTTTACAAAGGAGGTTGCTCTCCTTTGGACATTCTCTCGCTTTTAAATATCTTCTTTTTAACCCAAGGTGCAAAAACTAGAATACGGCACTCCTCCAGTGTGGCAAAGGTAGCATCTACTGGGACTACTCACCTCCCTATTCCTAAAGGTTTCGCCTGTCTTCATGTATCCTAAGATTGTATAAGCTTCTTTGGCTGCAACAACGTACTTCTAAGTCATTGAGCTTGCAGTCCACCTTTGATATGACATCACTAATAACTGTTTGTATCTGGCCATCCAACTAGTTCTGAATCCATATTATTTTGTTTTTGTCTAGTTACATCTCTGTATCAGCAAGCACCCTAGCATATCCAGGGTGGCTGCTAGCACAGGTTCTTAGATCTGCTTTTCTAAAGGAAAGCAACTTTAAAAAGGTTAACAATCTTAATTTAATCAATCAAACATATATCATTTACCTAGTTCAGGGGAAGAAGTCAGCACCCTGAACTTCAGAGAATGCAAACAGAATACAAACACAAGTTAACAAGCAGAAGTTACAAGCAGACAGAGAAACAGATCAGCAGACAGGGCTTCCAACCATGTGACCATTACATCCATACCTATTCAGTTACCAGAGAGGGAAGCACCAACATCTGGGCTTTTCAAAGTTTTTCGAAGCTCAACGGCTTCCCACAGTCTCATCTGGCCAAATTACACAACTTCTCAAAGTGAGCCCCAAAACAAAACCTCACGTGTGTGTGTATATATAGCTTTCACCTGGATTGGAGAATGTCACAGCCCTCTTGACCCACTGCCCAATCACAAAGTAATAAGGCGTGGGCATTCCTGAAGAACAAGCCTCCCGCCACAGGCTCCATGTGACCACATTCGGCCTGTTAGGGGGCAGAGTATACTTTCTAATCAGAGAAGGTTCTGGGAGCCACTTAAGTCTATCAAAGGGCCTAGGGGCAGGGAAGATCCTCAGATTCCCATAACAATCTATCTTATTCTTAAGAATATTGTGATATCGGGGGCGGAGCCAAGATGGCAGCGTAGAAGCAGCAACACATCGCAGCTCTCACATAGCCACCCCAAAATACCCATAAAATAGGACTCTAAACCAATCCTGGAACTCCAAAACGCACACAAAGATACTTCCCACTAAAGTCAGCTCGGCTAAGAGGAACCATATCAGCACTGCGAACCGAAACCAGCCTGGCCTGAAGCTGCGGCTGTGCCCCGGGGGCGGCTGGACGGGAATTGCTGAGAAGCTTCAGGTGAGCAGATTAGCGACAGCTGTGAATGGGATTTGTGAAAGGGGGAGATAAGCAGTCCGGCCAGAAGGCCTCCAGAGCGGAAAAGTGAAAGGCAGAG
>CM053582.1:267344266-267365641 GCA_028627135.1 Pseudochirops cupreus
ATCCAACTGGAACTTGAGATACACAGGCACTGCAGTTGGGAGATCCATCCTGCTCTACCAAAAAGTGACATAGGAGAGAATAGACTGGGGGAGGGGGGAAATACTGGGATGGCTGTTTTGGGGTGGTGGGCGGGGGAAAGACGGGGAGAAAAGATGTAACTCAAAAAAATTTAATAAAGAATCTCATATAAAAAAAATATTGTGATATCATTTAATAATTTATAAAGAGTTTTGCTAAAATGTAGGTTACCTGTATCAATAATATTACCATTATTTACTAATTTTCAAATCCTGTCAAAAAAGAAAATACATTAGCCTGGGAGCGCCTATTCTTGATGAAGCCATTGTAACACTGTTTCCTTTTCTAGATGTTCATCAGCTATGTCTTCAGTGATGCATTTTAGACTTTTCACAGTTTTTAGAATCAAATTCACTGGCCTGTAGTTTACAGATTGTGATAAATTTTTTAACAGCAATATCACATTTAACATTGCTTTTTCTGTGTCATGAAGCATCTAGCGTACTGAGTTTGATTTTTGTTTTTTTTGGCTCAAACTTATGTTTACATTGGTATTGGGAACCTCAGGGAGGAAACACCCTTTACCAATGTAAATCAGTATCTGCTCTGCAAACTGAGGACATTGAAAAATTTGGGATTTGCTCAGGGGTATGTAACCAATGTATGTCATAGGCATAAACCCACGTCTTTTTGAGTAAGAGACAAATCCTTTATCCCTACCACACTGCCTCTTAGTGTAGTATTAGGCACATCAGTCAGTAGAAACTTTTTGAAATAAAATGAAAATGATATTTGACTGATTTGACCTGAATTGGTACAACTGGATTAGGAATCAAATGACCTTAATTCTGATCCAGATTCTAACAGTTATTAGCTGGGTAGCCTAGGACCCCGTAAATTAACCCCTCCTATGTCTCAGTTTCCGTGTCTGTGAAATAAGTAGGCTAAAATAGTTGATCTCATCAATTCCTTCCAGCTCTAACATCTTGAATTTTTAGAAAGATTCCAAAGAGAACTTATACATCTTAGGGCACAGGATTGGGATATGAGAGAGGCAGGGTTAATAAAAGTAAATTTTATTTTCTGTTATGTATTGAAGAAGTAAAGAATAATAATAGCTTGATAGTTTATAGCCTAAAATGAAAATAGAGAGTTACTTTTGAAGGAAGAGGAGAAGCTTTATATATTTTGAATGTTAAAGAACATAAGATTTCTAAGTCTGAGATGTATTTTTAGTTGCAAGAATGTGTTTTCAGTAAAGTATAAGATAAAACAATAATCAGAAAAAGGTATAAATCTTAACAAATACATTTTGTATATGGGATTTTATATACTTATTATCCTTCTTGATATAACTTAAGTTCCTTGAGGGCAAGGACTATTTAACTTTTGTCTTTGTATCCTGGCATATAGCAGGTATTTAATATGTACTTGTTAATTGATGACATCCTAATTAAATTTGAATCCCACAAATTCAGAAATTACTCTCACTTAGCATAAAAATGTTTTAAGTGCTTAAAATATACTTTTCTACTAGGTCTAGCAATTATTGAATGGTAAAATGTAGCTCACTGATTCGAGGATGGGACTACTAAAGAATAATAAAAGGAAGATGGACTTGAATTAGGAAAAGGAGAGGTTTAGAGCAATCAAAAGTAGTCTTGATGTCTTAACTTAGAGGTACGAGGGCCCTAGAACAATTGTTAGGAATATTGAATAAAAATTTATATTCATCATAATTTTATGTCAGTAATTTGAGATTTATAGAACACATTTCATTTAACTCTTTTGGGTAGTATTCCCATGTTATAGATAAGGAAAGTGAGTCCTAAGCCTGATTAATAATGGGATTAGCCCAAGGCTAGTCATCAGAGCCAGAATTCAAACCTAGGCTTCCAGTTCCAGATCTGAAACTTTTCTCACTGCTTCACAGTTCAAATTTTTTTCCTTTAATTTTTCTCTTATTTTTTTTCATCCCATTTTAATCCTTTATTATGCGGGAACTTATTTTGATTTTTTTTTTTTTTTGTTCCCTAATTTGACTTACTGGCACTTATCCTATCTTTATTTTTGAATATACTGGATCATTAGAGCTGAAAAGGACCTTAGGGATCATTTTGCCCTAATTCACTCATTTTATAGACAAAAGGACATTGAGATCTAAAGTAGGTGGTGGTGATGTGACAATGACTTTATCAGTATCATACAGTCCACATAGTCTAGTACCTTTTCTAGTACGCTGCAAACTTAGAGCCAATGTTTGTTATCTTTGCTTGGATTTAGAAAATTTTAATGTAGAAAAAGATAACCATGTCCTCCATTTTGGTGACGTTCTTATACAGTTACTAGAAGGATGAAGAGGGTGCATGATGATAAGTACATATAATGATTGCTCTACTCATCTTTGCAGACTAAATACTCTGGTTCCCGGGTGCTATCTAGGTGTGAGCTCTTACTCCAATTTCCCCTCTGTAGCCAAGGGTTGTCTTTATGTATCACTAACTTTATATATCATTCCTTGTCAGCTTTCCTTTGTTACTTAAAGGACCTGAATTGTCTCCCAAAATTCAGATAAGTCTTGAGTGAATGAGGGTGGATGTGGTCCAGTTTCCTCTTTCTTTTTCTTCTATTAACCCTTTCTGTTTACCTTCTTGAATGTACTGTGGAAGCTGGGTCTGAAATGTCTTATCTCTCTGTACAGTCCTACCCCCCTCTCCCTACCTCATTTACGTGTGTGCCTATGTGTGCATATGCATACATGTATGTACACTTATTCACACAAGTACTTTATTCAAAAATTGAGTTTTCCTCTAAAAATTACTTCCTCTCCCTGGGGTTTGGTTTCCTCATCAGTAAATAAGGGAGTTAGATTCAGTCTTCTTTGAGGTCCTTTTTAGCTCTAGATCTGTTATCTTAGGATATTTTTTTTTTCTACAAGACAGGAAGAGTTTAACAATCTTTCTATCCTAAAATGCTTGATTTTGTCATTTAAAAAAGCACTTAAAAGTTATAAGAATATAGAATAAAAATTTTTGGTATGTTTTGCTTATAAGACTGTCATACTTAATACCTGTATCTGTCAGGTTTCCTGATTCTTACAATCAATTTTGCTCTGACACTGTATTAAGAAATGACTAGTTTGGGTGTGATCTTACTGATGTTTCCCTTCTCTTTGTTTTGGTTCCTAGATCCCTGTTTTTTTTTTTTCTATCTACATAGATTTCATTTGTTACTTTGTAATTCTTCTAAGATGTGGTTTGTTACTGATATTTAATAACCATTTCTGTATTTTTCTTTTTTCTTATGTCTTCCTTTCCTCATCCCATATTTTGTATAGGTCTTGTTCAGCGCTGTGTGATTATCCAGAAGGATGACAATGGATTTGGGCTGACGGTCAGTGGAGACAATCCAGTCTTCGTACAGTCTGTTAAAGAAGGCAAGCAGTGCTTTATGAGCATGTTGTTAATAGTGTTTTGTTTCTTAGGAAGTAAAGGGATAAGATGAGAAAACTGGATTCATGTCCCATATTTTGCTCATGTTTGGGGGGGGGGAGGATACACTAGCTTGTATCCATTACAGGTTACATTAGGTAAAGTGTGGACTCACCTAAGAGTGAAATTATCTCAATATTTGTTTAATTTTTTACAAGAAGTAAGAAATTTTCATTTACTGCTTTAAAAATGTGTGTGTGTATGCACACGTATATACATACATATAAATATAACATAAATATATACTTCTGTTTGCATCTATGCATATATATCTGTCTGTCTCAGATCTCAGATAGACCTCTGATTTAATTATCATAGGCAGCTTATAATGAGAGAACTCTCTGTACCAGTACAGATTAGCATCTCCTCTGCAACTTGTGGTTGTTTGGGGGGAATGAGAGGTTAAGTAACTTATTTGGTGTTAGATAGCTAACATATGTGAGAGACTTAACTTAAACTTAAGTCCTCCTAGTACTGAGACTGCTTTTTATCCACTAGACCACACATGCACACATGCACACACACACTCTGCATGTTTGAATGTTATGGTACTATGACCATAATATAATATGCTGCTTTACCTGTGGTAAAAAACCTGGATTCCTGACATTTCATTCGTTTGTGACACTAGTGAATTGTTTTTTACAAACACATCTTGAATAAAGCACAGACTCAAGATTTAAGACCATTTTAATATTCATTGAAATTAAAGAAATGAATTCCATTTTACGTAATCAAATACTTTTTTTTTTTTAGATGGAGCAGCCATGCGGGCTGGAGTACAAACAGGGGATCGAATCATCAAGGTAAGGAAGACTTTTTTGGGTTAACATTTTGCTGAATGATATTGATGTACTTCTTGACTAATGCTTTCTTAAATAGCAGCCTAGTTGCATGTCATACATATATTATAACTAAAAAAAGATTTATTTGTTGTATTTCAGTTCAGTACAATGAACATTTGTTAAGTTTTTGCTATAAGAGCTAGGAGCTAGTAAAAAAAAAAAAAAGATTAAACATTTTCCTGCCCTCAAATAGTTCATATGACCTAGTTAGGGATTTGTTGGAAAATGTTCTATTTAACGAAATTTGAGAAAGCACTTAAGTTTTAGAGCCTTTGGGTAACATGTAAATTCAGAATGTTTGAAAATGAACTTGTTGACTTTTGGGGGGAAATGTATTATTTTTCTGAAAGCATGTTTTACTTTATCTTTTTATTTGCTTATTCTATACCTTGGCTATTGAGTTTGTTCACATGAAAAAACAAAAATATCTCATATTGCCAAGTACTCTTCATTCTGAAGGATATGAAATTGTGTAATATATCTTCTCATTTGAAATAGAATGTAATGTGTTTCACAGCAAGAAAGAGATCATATCTTATGTTCAGATTCATAATAGTGTTGAATACATGTTAGTTGCTAATATTAATGAATGTGAAGGAAAATGGGTCAAATATATAAAAATCTCTTCATATGTCCATTATATTATGGGTATTTCATATTGTGCATGCAAGTTTGTAGATGAATATTTATATACTTTACACCATTATAATGAATCAGATATACCCACTATCCTTCCCCCCCCTTTTTTTCTTATAGGTAAATGGAACTCTAGTGACTCATTCAAACCATTTGGAAGTGGTGAAGCTTATCAAATGTAAGTAAATGTTTATGACATTTTTAATTTGACATTTCCTGAAACATTTAAGAAATGTCTGTGTCTGAGCAAAACTACTAATTTGGTGATAGCTTTTTGTGCTATGGGCCCAGCATATAGTGTTCTCCATGATATACTAGTTGGCATAGTATTGGAAATATATCTAAAAGTAATTCAGTGTGCTTTAGGGAATTTCTTGAGGGTGGGGAAAGGGAAGATGAAATGAAATGGAAGATTACATTGAGTGATAAACTAAACTAGAAGGGATCTGAGAGATCATCTGGTCTTGACACTTTACTCAAATGAATGTCTAAACCATATAGATCTAGGAATCATCAATATAAAGATAACAGTTAAAGTGGTGGAAACTGATGAGGTTACAAGAAAAGTATAGGACAGGGGTTCTTGACCTGGGGTTATGGAACCCCAAAGAGTCTGTGGATAGATCTTAGAGGTTCTGTGAATTTGGAACTTTTAGTATTTTGATAACTCTCTTTCAACATAATTGGCTTCCTTTGTAATTTTATGTACGTATTTTGTTCATTTATAAACATTATTCTGAAAAGGGATCCATTATGGTCACCACACTGCCAGAGGGATTGATAACCTCCCAAAAGTTACCCCCATGTATAGAGGGAGAAGAGAAGGGCCTTGGAAGAACCTGGGGGAACATTTACAGTTAGGGGGCATGATGAATGAGTTCAATTTCAAGTTCATTCAATAATGAACCAACAGAAGAGATTAATGTAGGAGGAGACCAGCGGAAGAGAGTAATGTCATGAAAATTTAGAGAGGAAAAAGTATCCAGGAGGGAGAGAATGGTCAGTAGTATCATAAATATAAGTCATGAAGGATTAGGTCTGAGAAAAGATTAAATGTAATAGTTAAGAAATCCTTGGGGCAGATGGTATGGTGGATAGAGTGCTGGGTCTGGAGTCAGACTTATCTTTGTGAGTTCAAATCTGACTTCAGATATTTACTAACTGTGTGACCCTGAGCAAGTGACTTAACCTCGTTTGCCTCAGTTTCCTGATCTGTAAAGTGACCTAGAGAAGGAAATGGCAAACCACTTTAGTATCTCTGCCAAGAAAACTTCAGATGAGGTCATGGAGAGTTAAATATGACTGAAAAACAGTAGATCATTGATAGCTTCAGAGAGAGCTCTTTCAGTTGCATGTGTTTAAAAGCCAAGTTGAAAAGAGTTGAGTAGTGAGTGAAGGGAGAGGAAATAGAGCAAATATATACAGTTTTTTCAAGTATTTTGACTGAGAAAAGGAAGAGGGGTATAGGATGATAGTTTGAGGGAACGATAGGGTGTAGTGAAGATTTTTTTTTAGGAAGGGGGAGATTTGGAAATGTTTGAAGACAGTAGGAAATGAATCAGCTGATAGAAAGAGGTTGAAGAATCAAGAAGGGGAAGGTGTGATTGAGGATGCAGTCTGCTGGATAAGGTGAGAAATGTGATCAAGTGTGCATTTAAAAAAATTGGCTTAGCAAGGAGAAGGGCTACCTCATTTTCAAAGGTGGGGGAAAGGAGGTGATTCCATTAAGGTAAAGAGAATGGGAAAGGAGGAAACTCAAGTTGAATGGCCTCCACACTAAAGTAAGCTGCAAGGTTCTCACCTAAAGGAGGGAATAGGTTATTGGGGAACTGAATGAAGGAAAAGAAAGTTTAGAATAGCTTCTAAGAGGAGTGAGATAGGAATTCAAGTAGCACTAGCTTGTTTCAATGAGAGCCCATTTGAGTTTGGAAAACAGTGATTGTAATGTATCCAGTTAGCACAATTGTAAGATTTCTTCCAGGTTCATTCAGCATCTTGTGAATAGTAGGAGCAGAAAAGGGTGGTAGGAGTAATCCCAAGGTGATGTTTTGTAAAAGAGTGATGACAGGACAAAGGAGGCAGGAAATTCAAGAGAAGAGGAAATTATAGAGCTGAAATGACCAAGTATTGGGTTGAGTTTGGAGAGTGAGACAAGTAAAGATAGATCAAGGTTAATGGCTTATGGGTACTGAGGGGTAGGAAGAATGGAGGTCTTCAGTGGGGCTACAGAATAAATGTGGTGTGGGTAGCATGGAATGAGGTAGAATGATAGATTTGATCAGATAGTTGAATGTCAACTTCTAATTTGGGAGGTGGAACACTTGCAAGTAATAACAACTCCTAGTGTGTGACCATCTCTATATGGGATTGAGATGAAGTAAAGAAATAGTTCACGGGATTTAAGGAAGTTGAAGAAATGGGAGGTTAGAGAGTTTGAGAAAGCATCTACATCAGTATTAAAAGTTCCGTACTATAAGGGAAGGAGTTAGGCAGTAGAGGAAGGTGGAGAGTGAAGTGTTTAATTCCTTAAGAAAGGAGAAAGAATGGGAGCCATTATTTTATAGCTACCATAATTTTGACTGGGTGGAAAATTTTAATTATGTCAGTTTCAAAAGAGGAAAGATTACTTAGTGAAAGAGACAGAGGGAGAGTCTAGAAATAAAGAGGAGCAAAAAGTATTCCAAGTCCTTTTTTCTCTCATCTCTCTCACCCTGGACCAAAGTTAGGGGTTAGGGTAGGAATGAGAGAAGACACAGGCTCTGCTGGAGAAAATAGCCTTGGATCCAGTGTTATTATATGAGAGAGGGCATTGTGAGGTCTCATTGATGGGCAAAGAATAAAAAAGAAGTCCAGAGTAAAGGGGAGTTTGTTTGCTATGGAACAGGAATTCCAGAATGCACAATGGAAGGGGTAGACCAGGTTAGGTTAGGGCATGGATGAAGTTTGGTTGAAGAGGATGAGGTAAAGGAACATGAAAAGGGAACAGGGGACAGTGTTCTCCTAAGTGAGAAACAGGAGAGGCCATATGAGTAATAGTGGCTGTCAGATGGGGAATGAAGTTCACAGTCTCCAAGGGGTATTGCATAGAGATCTGGGGCAGTCTGGGCGACTGGAAGACTAGAGAGGCCAATTATTAAGGGTATAGGGAAGGGTTTGGTGGGGTCTCAGGACTGGTGGAAGGTGCTAGTTAGTAGTCAAGCTAGGATCTTGGTTTGGCCCAAGCCTACCAGGTGGCCTTGCTCTCCTTCTGGGTGATTGGTGGAGGGGAATGGAGCATGGCATTGGTGGGTAATAAGCCATGGTACCCTGCCAGGAAACCAGAATTACTTTAAATTTAATCCCATTTTCTCTTAATAGTAGTTATGGATAACACTAGTCAGCATCTGGCATGGGACTAGATAACATGTTAGGTGCTTCCCAGTTCTAGATCCTATGATTTTATGAATCTTACTTATATGTTCTTTATATATTGAAGGCAATAGTTCAGTCATAGAATTATAGACTGTTAAATCTGGAAGTGTTCTTAGTTTGATGCCCTTATTTTATTGATGAGAAAATTGAGGTTAAGAGAGTTGAAATCAATTGTCTAAGCCAGTGGTGTCAAACTCAAATAGAAACAGATCCCTGCTAGCCATGTATTGACTTAGAAAACCACATATTACCATTATCTGTATTGTATTGTTAAATTTTATTTTGTTAAACATTTCTGAATTACATTTTAATATGGTTTCCAAACTTGGAATTTTCAGACTGAGTTTTGGCACCCTGATCTAAGTTGATACAAGTAGCAGAGCTAGTATTGGTTCTCCTGGCTTCCAGATCTGGACTCTTTGCACTACAAAACACTCTTACTGAGTACCTTCCTAAAGCCAAACGAGTCTTAATTCCTTTTCATTTTTTTCTCAAAGTACCTGTTTTCCATCCCTTTTATCATTTTTTTCCTGATCTTCATATGTCATTTTATAAATATATTAACTAAAACTAGACACTACCACTTTTTTTTTGTGGGCTACTAAGTATTTAATTCTTTGGCATGGTTACCCCTAGAACAGTTTCCCCCCCCCAAAAAAAAATTCAAAAAGACACTACCACTTTTTTCATAGTGGAACTTTAAGTAATGCTCCTCTTGACTTAAAGAGTCATCTTTCCAAAAGCCATCTGATAATGAGGACTTAAGCAAAAGTGGTCTCTGAGTAATCAAAATATATACTGTAAAGTAACTTATATATTTTAATTATAGTACAGCTCTTCACTTAGATCCTGCTTGCTTTGACGTAATTCTAGCAGAACAGATTGTTTTCCACTCCTTAGTAGATCAAAAGCATTAGGTTAGAAAGTTAAGAGGATAAAGGGATGGGTAAGGGTTGGGAATCTCCTTTGGAGAAGAGCTTTAGGTGCCGATACTTTTTGTATAACTTAGTCCTGTCAAAATTGAAAACAAAAGAGTTTGGCACACTGAGAGGGGTAAGTAGTGACAGGTAGAGCCCAACAAGGAGCAAGGATACAAAACAAAACCCCAAAACTATAAAAAGGCAGAGATGAGGAGAAAGTGCATTATAAGCTTGTGGAACTCCCTGCACAAAACTATGGAGATGGGAAATGGAAGGTAGTACATAGTGGACAACAACTGGTTTGGATGGACTCCCAAAGTACTTGAAGGAAAATAATGTGTGGTAAGGTTGGGCAGGAAAGTGGGGAGCAGATTGTGAGGGGCTTTGAAAACCAAATAAAACTAATTGTCTTGTGTCTTAGAAGTGAGAAGGAGCCAGTGTGACTTGCCAAATACTGAATCATGAAGAAAAATTTAAATAACGTATTGTACACAAGAAGAAATCAGAGAAATTTAGAGTATTTTAGAAATATTCCCATAAAATGGTAATTTAAAAAATTACAACTGAGTAACTGTTGATTACCTCTGAGATACATTATATATTTATGTGGAAATATTACAGATAAATGCCAGATAAGTGAGTCATTGATTTATTTAGCTAATTCATTCACATCATATTTTTTCTCCCAAGATCTTTTTCTCCTCTACTGATACCTAACTAGTATTTTCACATGCTTTATTTTTGTTATAGTCCTAAGTCTACCACATTGTATTTCTCTGTTGTGTTTCTTACCAGTTTTGTGAGACTGTTTCCCCAGTTTAGTAAAAATAATTTAAAATTGGATCATTGTCCAATTTTAGCAACCCTACCTAATTTGGTACTTGGATATGTGGTTTTATCTGTGTGGATACTCTCTCCACTGGTGTTGATCATCATCTATTCATGTCTTCTTTTTCAGTGTGACTCTTTTCCATGTCTTTCCACAAATTCCCAAAAAAGAGTCAATACATAATTCTGGATAGACAGAAGCCTGTGTTGTGTTTTTAATATTTCATGGACACCAGTATAACACTTGCATTACCCATCTCTTATTTATGTCTTGCTGCTTGGCTGACCACCTCCTTTCCTAGTTACAAATGTCTTAGCAGCTATCTTTATATCACTTTTTGCACACGTCTTTGTTGGTGATATACTCTGTACTCCTTAAACCCAACATATGTCTTCCCCTGGATCTTTGGCTCACCTTAAAATTTGATTCTCCTGAAATTTCACAATAATAGCATTTAATGTCACTGAGAGTAAATTGGTGTTAAATAAATGTATTTGATGAGAGAGCTACTTGGGGTCATTGGAATCATTGACTATGTTATTCAGCTTTCCAGATGCAGTTTTGCCTATTTGCTTCCTCCTTTTCATTTCTGGGCCTAGCTCAGTGACCAGCTGTATCTATGTGTGTCTGTGTCTGTGTGTATATACGTAAGCATGTCTGTACATAGGCATGTATTTGTATGGTGTGTAATTACACACTATGCTAAAAAAAATAGACTATCTATCTAGCTATAAGGCATAAACTGAAAATGTGCATTCTTCATCTGCTTGTTTTATCCTGTATGGAATGCTTAGCTAATCTCATAAGGGACCATGGATCTTATTATGGAGGCTCTAAATAATGGTCCATAGCTTGATATAATTAACACAATCTGTGAATAGGCCTCCACGTGGCACAGTAAATAGGGTGCTGGGCCCAGAGTCAGAAAGACCTGAGTTCAAATTTGCCCTCATATACTTACTAGCTTTGTGATTTTGGGCAAATCACTTAACTCTCTTTGCTTCAGCTTCTTCATTTGTAAAACGATCTGGAGAAGGAAATGGCAAACCTCTTCAGTGTCTTTGCCAAGAAAATCCCAAATGGGGTCATGAAGAGTCAGACATGACTGAACAACAAATAGCATCTGTGAAAGCGATGTCTGAAGGGTGTTATTGTACAGAGATCCTCTTGCATTTGGACTTTACGTAGGACGTCCTCCACGGCAGGAGTGAGAGCGTTCGTTGGCATGTGTTGTCATGTGTTAAGCATTATCTGATATTGAAAAGCAGAATCATTATGTATGATCTGTCACATGCAAAAGAGACATTCTTTCGTAAGAAAGCTTTCAGGCTGAATTTTATTTTACCAAGACAAATGCTTTTTGGCAATCAGATCTTGTATTCTGTATATGTCTCAGTCATTTGAGAGACAGTGTTGATAATAAAAAGAGTTCTGGCATTGGAATTAGGAGAAACCTGGGTTCCAATATCACCTCCAACATTTAGTAGTGTGACCGTGGATAAGTCCCTTAACCTCTCTGAGCCTGAAGTTTAGACTTCAAGAAGGAATTGAAGAACAGAGTGGTAGTAGAAATAGTATTTGCTTTGGAGTCAGAGGAACTGGATTTGAATCCTAACTCTGCTTTTTACTACCTTTATGACATTGGGCAAGCCATTTAATCTCTCTGGTTCTTAGTTTCCTCCTCTGTAAAATGACAGAGTCCTTTCTAGCTCTAAGTCTGTGATCCTCTAATTTATTATCTGTTTCCCATTTTTCAACAGTTAACAGTTGAAGGTGTAATTGCAAAGACGTACAGTATATTTATTTTTTCTTCCAATTTGACCATACCTCCAACCAGTTGATTTGGTTGTATACATCAGTGGTTCTCAACCTTCCTAATGCCACGACCCTTTAATACTTATATGTGGGTGTATCTGCATGTGGGCAGACCCTCCTGGAGACAGATAGAGGAGCAGTGTCTTGGTTCCTAAGACCATCAGAAATATGTATTTTCCAATGGTCTTAGGTGACCCCTGTGAAAGGGTCGTTCAACCCCCAAAGGGATCATGACCCAGAGGTTGAGAACTGCTGGTATACCCAGTTGATTCTTAAATGACCTTTTTTTTTTTTTTGAGAAGGGAAGGCTGGGCTTTTAGGGTTATGTGATTTGCCGAAGGTCACATGACTGGTAAGTGTCAAGTATCTGAGGCTGGATTTGAACTCAAGTCCTCCTTACTCCAAGGCCGGAGCTCTATTCACTAAGCCACTCTTAAATGACATCTACAGTGGTAGCCAGGCACTCTTAACTGGCCAGTTATAAGATAAAAGTTCTAAAAAATAGTTGGTTTCATTTTTTTGGCAGTATTTTTAAAGTATCAAACATCTAGACCTAGAAGGAACCTCAGAGTCTGTTTAATCCGATCTCCTCTTTGTCATTGAGGAAATCGAAGCCCAGAGAGGTTAAGTGAATCGCTCAAAATCCCATAGTTAATGTCAGAAGTATGATTTGAACAGAAGTTCTCTGATTCCACAGTCAGTGTTCTTTCTGCCATCTCAGCTGCCTCCCTCCTTTAGCATTTCTCTACCTCTCTTTTTATGAAGTAGACATTTGTGATACATAGTTCTGGGGTTTCTAATTAACATACAAACCTTAAGCCTCTTTTATTTCTTAATCAAAAACCTTTTTTTCCAGCATTTTATCTCTGTTTTATACTCTGCCCATATCTACATTTAATTATATAAGATTTGCAGGATCAGGTTAAATTTTCTTTAGAATTCTCTCTTCCTCCATAGTGAATATTGTCACAGGTTACACATAGTTTCATGGTTGGACCTTTTGCTAAACTCATTAGTTCTCTAGAGAAGAATGGCAAGTATTCCATGAAATATTTCTTGTTGCCTTTAGGTATATGATGAAACTAGCTCTATCACTTCTTTTATTCACCCTCTGAAGAGAATCTATAAACCATCTTCCCATATAGTTGCAACTTCTTTTGTCTTTTCACTTCATTTCTTAAGATAATGTCAATATGAATGCGGTTCAGTTCTTAGCTCATTGATAATTTTTATATCCCTAGCACCTAGCACAGTGCCTAGCACTTAGGTTCTTAATAAATGCCTAGTGATCGATTGGTTAGATAAGGATCTCACGCTTAAAATACCAACAATTAACTTCATATTAGTAGAAGGTTAAAAAAATAAAACAGATCCTTGGTCTCTTGTTCCCCTTCTCACTCTAATATCTTCACTGTAGAAACAGAAAGGGAAAGCACAAGACTGAGAACCATTTTGTATTGATATCTGCTTTATGGGTTTCCATGGTCAAATAATTTATCAGCTTGTCATCATCCTTCCAGTGAAAGGTCCTTTTATACTTAGCTGGGATGGTCCTCAGCACATGTGAGTCCTTTTCTGGGACTGTAGTCTAAGTCTCTTTAGCTTGATTGAACCTTCTACTGATGACATACCAGGGAAACTTCTGCAGCATAAGACTTGTGAAAACTGAAGTTTTGTTAGCTTACTCTTCCCTAACTCCTCTGTGTATGATTTTTAGTCTCTTTTGATTTCAGCTGGTCTCAGAATTTAGTTTATTGACTAGAACATACTATTACTCTTTTAAGAGTTAAGAGATCACAGAGTTCCCCTTTTTAGAGATGATTAATAGATGATATCTTCTGCTGTAGCAAGTCCTTTCAGACCTGAGAAATAAAGATTTTCATTTTTCATTTGCCTGTATGTATGAAGAAATGTGGTAAAATAGAGCACTGGACTGGGAGGCAAGAGATCTGAGTTTTAATGTCTGCTTTGCCACTATATAATTGTCTGATACTAGACCATTTGCTTAATGTGACTGAGCTTCTTTAGTGTTCTTCCCTAGAAAATGAAAGATTTAGAGTAAATGACTTAAGAAGTTCTTTCTAGCTCTTAATTATTTGATTGTAAAACTTATGTGATTATCAAAAATTCCGTATCAGTATTATTTCCTTTTTTTTTTCTAATCCTTTTTCCTAATCCTGTTTTCTCCACTTCATCCTTAGCGGGTTCCTATGTAGCTCTCACTGTTCAGGGACGCCCACCTGGGTCGCCCCAGATTCCATTAGCTGATTCTGAGGTGGAGCCAACAGCCTTTGGACATATGTCTCCCATCATGACATCCCCCCATTCACCTGGAACATCTGGAAATACAGAAAGAATCACCAGCCCAGTGCTGATGGGGGTAAGAATCAGAAAAAGTCTTGGAAGGAGCCTAGCCATGTAATATCTGATGTTTTATCTTAAAATTTCTAGGTTGAAGTAGAGAGCATATGTGTGCATTAAAAATTTGGATTTTAGAAAATTATTACATGATTTAATTTGATAGTTCAGGAAATCAGAAATCAGTGGGATAATAAATGATTGAAATGCACCAACCAAATTGAGTAAGGGAAACTTTTGCATTATTTGCCTAGACAGCTTCTTTTTTCCAGTGTTGTTAATAGCTAATATTTCTTTTAAAAAAAATTATTTGTTTACTTTTAGTTTGTAACATTCAGTTCCACAATCCCTTGAGTTCCAGATTTTCTCCCCTTTCCTTTTCTCCTCCCTCCCCCACAATAGTTAATATTTCTAAGAACCAAAGACAATATAAGATGTGGAAAGTCAGAAATATCCTTCTGATCATTCAGCTTTAAAAAGTGACACAGCTATGATTCTGTGCAAATAGGAATTCCTAGAACAACCTAGAATAGAGGGATTTCTGTTACTATTGATAAACTAAACAGAGGCACAGAGTTGTCTGTCCTTTAAAATTCACTTTTTTTAGTTTGATTTTTTTTTCTTCTTTTGTTTCTTGTTTTTTAGGAAGAAAACAATGTGGTTCACAACCAGAAAGTAGAAATTCTGAGGAAGATGCTGCAGAAAGAGCAGGAACGGCTACAGGTACTAAATTAGAAATGGGACCAGGGAAGAGGTCAGGAAAGATTGTAAAGAGTTGAGAGCTGAAATGTCACAATCCCATTGAGTAGGATGTTAATGTTAGCTAGTACACTCACAAGAGCAATAAGTAGCCTTTGCTGTGCTAGTCTAGGCTTTGGTGATTAACAAAATATTTTTTATAATTTGTCAGTTGTTGCAAGAAGATTACAGCCGCACACCTGCTCAGCGATTGCTTAAGGAGATCCAGGAGGCCAAGAAACACATCCCTCAGTTGCAGGAGCAGTTATCCAAAGCAACAGGCTCTGCTCAGGTAATACCACTATTTGAATGCTCTTCAGCCTTTCAGGTTTCCCTTCAAGAAATATTTCAAAGGAGCTAAGAAATGACTCAAAACAAAGTCATGTATTCTTGTGAACATATCTTCTTGCAGGAAATTAGGAAATTACAGAAATGTTGATGAACTAGGTCTCTGAACTCTGATGTGTTTGGGATTTCCCAGTTGTGTGCATTTTTGAAGATAATAATTTTCAAAGAAGTTAACTGAGTTTTATCTTGTTTGTTATACTACTTAGGAGTATTAAGGTATGCCACTGTATGGTTCAGTGTGTCACCTCAAAACAAGATTATTTTATCTTCCGTAGTTTTAAAGTTGTTGTTGTTGGTAGAAGTGATAGAGATGATGTCTTACTAGAAAAAATGGCCAAGGATTTGTGGTGGCAAAAATTTTTAAGCTGCTTCTGTAGTATTCAAATCTAAACATTAATAATTATAGCTAACATTTATATAGCACTTATGGTATGCCAGGGATTTGGTCTTCATAACAACTTTGAGAGATAGATGCCATTATTATCCTCATTTTAGAGATGGGGAAACTTAGTTATACAGGAGTTAAGTGACTTGCCCAAGGTCACATAGCTAAATCTTTATCTGGGGCCAGTTAAAACTCAGTCTTTCTTGACTCAATGCCTGGCACTCCTCTCCACTGAACCACCTTGCTGCCTCTTCCCAGTCTTCCATCTTAACGCAAAACCTTTTACAGAATATTTACATGAGGTTGGGGGGGAAAAACTGTCCCTGTACTCACATTGGTTTATTTGTGATGGTTGTTATTTCACTCAGTAATGCTTCCGTTACACACTGAACATCTCTATGTAGACGTCTCTCTCAGGTGAGAGAGATCATTTACTCCAGCACTCTTTTTTTTTTCAGATAGATAAACTGAGACTTGAAGGAGCTGTTACTTACCCAAGGTCAAATAGCTGGTCGATAAAGATTTAGGTCCTCTGATAGTGTGAATAGATTGGATTTCCTAAATCATAGAGATTCAAATTAGACAGAACCTTCAGAATCACTGTCCAACTCCCTTATGTTATATACAGTGAAACTGAGGTCTTGAGATGTTAAATGACATACCCAAGTTCACACAGGTAAGAAGTAGTTGATCCAGGCTTCAAACCCAACTCTACTGACTCCAAATCCATTGCTCTTTACACTGTTCCTCAAAGCCTCGAGAATTTTATCTCAATCCTGTTTGATAGCATTTTATTTTTCTGTAATTTATAGGTAATGGCCAACATACTTGGGGCTTATATCTATACTAAAATATGATCTCTGCCCTTTGTGGTTGTTTGTTTATAGAATCGTGTCTAAAAGTTTGTGACTCAGTGAAACTATGAAGGAGGAAAGAGAAACTAATAAGCATTTTTTTAACTCCTTCTGTGTGCCAGGCACTGTGCTAAGCGCTTCATAAATATTATCTCATTTGAAGTTGTGGAGTTGATTAACTAGAAGCTTACAGTGTAGTAATTTAAATCCCAAGGGACAAAAACTAGTGGACAAGAAAAGTAAATCACACAGTATTTTCACAGATGTACAGAACTTTGTATGTCTATATTGCATTTGTAGCTCCAACCTGCACTTTAACTGAAGTGATATTTTACTCTTCTTCATAGAAGTGTTGTTTCAAAATCACAGTAGTCATTGACAAGTTTTTTTGTTTTGAAATCTGCCATTGTTTTATGTTTGTTTATGTGTACAGTAACAACTACAGCAAACATTTGTTGAGTACTCCCTATTTTCAGAGCTTCACCTTCTGGCTTGTAATATGACTCTTTATTTTTGACTAGTACCTGTTACTTTGGGCTTGTTCCTGTGCCTTTGTCTTCTCATTAATGATTTTTTAAAATACATAAGTACATACACATATACATACACATATTTAAAAATCTGTTTTAGGATGGAGCTGTAGTTTTATCCAGCAAGACTTCTGGTGACTCCCTTCTACTCAGTGAAGTAGAAGCAGACAGTGGTGATGGGTTGGGCAGAATTGATTATAGCAGTGGAGACAGTTCTCGACCCAATAGTGACATTGCAGAAGTAAGTATTAAATATTTCAAACTTTAATCATTATTCTTCCCCACATCTGCTTTTTTGTTTTGCTTTTAGAAATTTGTCTTTAGTCATTCGATTGGTATAGATCATAGTAGATGCTTAGGATTTTAGATCTGAAAAGACATTTAGATATCATCTAATCCAACACCCTTGTCTTATAAGTGAAAAAATGATGCTCATAAAAGCTAAGTGACTTGCCCAAAATTATCAGAAAACTTAGTTTCAGAGACAGAGGATCTGGATTTCCCACTTACCCCTGAAAATGAACTTCAGTAAGGCATTTTATCTTTATGGGGCGCATCAGTTCTTCATCTGTAAAAGGTAAGCATTAAACTACATGACTGCTAAAGTTCCTTCCATTTCTGAATCTGTAATTCTGTGACTCCAGGTTTCCTGACTCTGAGCTCACCCCCTTTTTACACTCTTCTCATTATTTCTTGCTTCTCAACACCACCATTATCGTCAAACAGAGTAATGTTATGAACAAAACTCTTAAGAGCAATATTGTATTGAGACTTCCAGTTTTGGAGCTCACTTTTTCCTGTGTATGCCCAACGACTAATGTTGTTTCTTTCAATGGGATGGAATTTCCCAATAAGCATCTTGTTACTGCATTGAGAGGTCAGTAATGTCATTGCTTTCTTACTGAACCAGGAGGTCATTTGCTGATATCTTATGAACACATGTTAATATTTCCATTTGTGGTCAGTGACTCAGTCCTGAATCATAGTGTAGATTGCCACTGCTGAGAGGAAAAGTCCTAGTCTTACTAGATATATTTCATTTATTAGGTTGTGATTATCAATAGATGTTCCTTCATTAATCTCTCTGTTTTCAACTACACATGAATATTTACCAGATTAACAAAAAGAAGCTGTAAGTTTAATCTTAAAGCTCTTCTATCAGTGTATTAATAAAATTCTGTTAAAGTTTTGTGACTTCATTGGGTTGATCAAAACTACATTCTGTTTAAGGAGTAGATGGTAATAATAGACTACCCAGGCACGAGAAGAATATAGACAAATTGCAAAAATACTGTAATGAATTATTCTATATAATGAAATTATTTAAATGTCCAGCTGCGATAATACATGCATTGTTGATCTACAACCATTAATTTATTTTAACAAACACTTTCTTCAGTCTTTCTCAAGTTATTGTATTTAGCATTCTGCCCGCTTTCTCACCCCAGTAGTGTGTGTGTGTGTGTATGTGTGTGTGTGAGAGAGAGTGTACACATATATGTAAATGTATATATATTTACCAATTTAGAACTAAAAGCAGTCTTAGAAGCTATCTAGTCCAACTCTCATATTTTACAAATGAGGAAAGTAGTACAAAAGAATAAATGGCTTTTCTAGGGTGAGAGAGGTAGTTAAATATTAAAGGTAGAATTTGAATTTGGATCTTCTGGACTCCCAAATACAACATTCTACCTAATTCTTTGCAGTTTTTGAAGCATTTCATACTTATTAATTCATGTTCAAAGGGAAAGAAGAAAGATCTATGTTCTTTTGTTTGATTTGTCATTAACTTTTTATTTCTTCATCTTCTTCCTTGGGGAAGCTGGCGGCACAGCAGATAGAACAATGGGCTGGGAATCAGGAAGACTCATCTTCCCAAGTTCAGATATGCTCTCAGACATTTACTGTTTGTGTGACCCTGGGCAAGTTACTTAATCCTGTGTGCCTCTGTTTCCTCATCTGAAGGAAATGGCACATCATTCCAGTATCTTTGCCAAGAAAACCCAAAATGGGTTCATGAAGAGTAGAATAAGACTGAAAAGACACCACCACCACAACATTCTTCCCTTTGTCAGATAGTCCAACCACTTAACTTCTTCCTTCATCCACCTACCTCGAAACAAACAAAACATCCAAATGCCTTCTCTCCATAAGCCAAAAAAAAAAAACAAACCCCAAAACACCACCACCACACACACTCACAAAAGATGATGGAGAAGATAGGGACTGAAGTTGCGTGAATGATATCACCTTCTTTCTTTTTCTCTCTGTAGAACGCCTTTCATATGTTAATTCATTTTGCCTTAAATTATGATCTTAAATTGTATATTATTTAAAACTAGAAAGGATATTAGGGATCTTGGAACCTTGTCATATTATTTTATACATGAGGAAATTGGGACTTAAAGAGATGAAGTGATTTGTCCATAGTTATAGATCTCTCTGGTGGAAAATGCTGGACTACAACTGAACCTGCAAATTTTCCATCTAGTTCCATCATTTCCCTGCACATTACTGTTATGGTATTGCCATACTCATAGTGACTCAGCTGTGAAAATGTGATTTATTTCATGGATTCATTTAAGTGAGATTTTACTAAGAATAAAACATTTCTAATGATATTTGCCCTATATGTCATTTTTATACTTTTTTCCCCAAAAAAGCAGTAGATTAGGATAAAACAAGGTATTGATAAATGCCCTTTTAAAACAATAGATAGCTTTTAATAATTAGTAGGCCTATAATATTAATCATCTTTAAAGAGACTCAGTATATCAGTAAATAATTTTCTTTCTTTTCAAACAACTTTTTCGCATCCAAAAATTCAGATTTAGATTAAGTGCTTTGGGCTAGAAGTCATTAAGCATAAACTTAGAGGTGTTTTAGGAGGCTTTATTAAGAATCATTTAACACTTTAAATACTGTGGAAATGAAATTTGAGCATTTCTTTTTGAAAGATTTTGATAAGACTCTTGAATTAAGTAAACTTTAAACTTCAGTGAGATATTTAAATTTGACCAAGAGATTAATTTTATACTTTATTGTATGGAAGATGAATACTTCTTCCATATTGAAATTCAATTGTTATCTGCAAAAGCTTTCATTGCTACTAAAGTCTCCTGATGCTCTATCAGATTGTCATCCTGGTACCACATCCTTTATATTTCTCATGTTCTACAACATTAATTTCCTTGTGTCCATGTGTGTATTGGTTGTTTGTGTGCATTGGTTATTTCTGCACATATTTTGCCATCTGTTTTTCTATTTTTTTTTTGCTTTTATTTTTTTTATTAACTTTTGTTTATTTTTCGTTTACATCATTCAGTTCACAAGATTTTGAGTTACAGATTTTCTCTCCATCTTTCACTGACCCCCCCACCCCTACCCCAATATATAACATTTGATTTTAGAACTTTAAATTCTAGATTCTTTCCCTTCCTCCCTCATCACCCACCCCCACTGGAAAGACAAGCAGTTCAGTAAAGGCCGTACATGTGTAGTTACGCAGAACATCTCCACAATGGACATATTGTAAAAGACTGACTATATTTCCCTCCTTCCTATCCCATCCCTCACTCCGCCTCATTCCATTCTCTACTTTGTCCCTGTCCCTTTACAGAAATGTGTGCTTCTAACAACCCTCCCCCACCCTCCCCTCCATGATCCCCTCTCTCATCCCCATCCCCCCCTACTCTCCTGTAGGGCAAGGTACCCAATTTAGAGTGTATGTCATTCCTTCTCTAAACCAAATTCAATGAGAGTAAGGTTGACCCATTTCCTTTTGCCTTCCTGTTCTTCCCCTCCATTGTACCAGTTATCCCTTTCCCCTTATATATGAGATGATTAACCTCATTCTGTCTCTCCCTGTCTCCTCTAATTCTATTCCTCTCCCACCTCTCAATTTCACCTTTTAAAATACCATCCCTTCCTATTCAATTGATCCTGTGCCCTCTGTCTATGTACATATATATACACACACTCAGATATGTATTTGTACACACACACAGATATATTTATATATATATATATATATATCCTCCTATATAGACATATGTGTATGTATACATATATATACATTTATATTCCCTTCACCTATCCTCATACTGAGAAAAGTTTCATAAGTTACAATTATTGTTTTTCCATGTTGGCATGTAAATAGTTCAACTTTGATAAGTTCCTTATGATTTCTTTTCCAT
>CM053582.1:267366141-267424924 GCA_028627135.1 Pseudochirops cupreus
TTGTTTTTCCATGTTGGCATGTAAATAGTTCAACTTTGATAAGTTCCTTATGATTTCTTTTCCATGTTTACCTTCTCATGCTTCTTGTATTTGAATGTCAAACTTTTTATTCAGCTCTGATTTTTTCAGCAAGAATGCTTGAAAGTCCTCCACCTCATTGAATGACCATATTTTCCCCTGCAACATTATACTCAATTTTGCTGGGTAGGTGATTCTTGGTTTTAATCCTAGCTCCCTTGATCTCCGGAATATCATATTCCAGGCCCTTTGATCCCTTAATGTAGAAGCTGCTAGATCCTGTGTTATCCTGATTTTATTTCCACAGTATTCAAATTGTTTCTTCTTGGCAGCTTGTAATATTTTCTCCTTGATCCAGGAACTCTGGAATCTGGCTATGACATTCCTAGGAGTTTTCTTTTTGGGATTTTTTTCAAGAGGCGATTGGTGAATTCTTTCAAGTTCTATTTTGCCTTCTTGTTCTAAAATATCAGGGCAATTTTCGTTGAGAATTTCTTGAAGGATGCTTTCTAGGTTCTTTTTCTGATCATGGCTTTCAGGTAGTCCGATAATTTTTAAATTGTCTCTCCTGGATCTATTTTCCAGGTCAGTGGTTTTTTCAAGGAGATATTTCACATTGCCTTCTATTTTTTCATTTGTTTGGATCTGTTTAATAGTATCTTGATTTCTCGTAAACTCATTTGCTTCCATTTGCTCCACTAATTCTGAAGGAATTATTCTCTTCAGTGAGCTTTTGAGATTGTTTTTCCAACTGGTAAATTCGACTTTTTAAGGCATTCTTCTCCTCATTGGCTTTTTTGGGTCTCTTTTGCTATTTGAGTTAATCTATTTTTTAAGGTATTATTTTCTTCAGTCAGGTTGTTGACTCTTCTTTTCATGATTTTCTTGCCATCATTCTTACTTCTCTACCCAATTTTTCCTCCACTTCTCTTTTTTGGTTTTCAAAATCCTTTTTAAGCTCCTCTATGGCTTGTAACCCGTTTACATTTTTCTTGGAAACTTTTGGTGCAGGAGTTCTGACTGTTGTCTTCCTCCCATTCCATGCATTGATCCTTTTTGTCCCCAAAAAAGGAATCTAAAGTTGAATTGCTTGCTTCCTTTGCCTGCTCATGTTGCCAGTCAATTAACTTGATTTTTGAGCCACAGTAGATCTCTGCTTCCTGGGGGGACAGCTTTGTCCCAAATTCTGGGGTTTTTGCAGCTGCCGGAACTATTAGGAGGCTACAGTCTCTGCAGCCCCCACCAGCTTTGGCTCACTGAGAATGCACCTCAGGACCACCCCCCAAGACTGCGATCCTGATCCAGGCAGGTTAAGGCAAGAGCACTTAGCCTCTGAATGATTGCTTGGCCCCCCTGCAATCTGCAGGCCAGGAGCTCTGGAGCAGCCATGTGGAGGTGGCTGCAGGGGCTGCTTCTGCTGCTTTCTTGCCCTGGGGGCAGACAGCCGGACTGCTTCTCTCCCCCAAATTCAGCTGAATTCCACTGACTTTTCACTTTGTCCTTGGTTCTTATGGGTTGATAATTTTGGAAACTTCCAGAGCTACCAGTAATTCACTCTCCTGAATGCTCCAGCTGCAGCTGCTCCTGGCCACCCTTGGGCCAAGCCACAGTTTCAGGGCTGTCTGGTTTCGGCTCCCAGCGCTCTGTGATGAGCCCTTCCCGTCTGCCTGCTGGACTGATGTTTTTCTGTAATTTTGTGGATTCTGGAGCTCTGAAATTTCTTTAGAGTCATATTTTATAAGTATTTGAGGTGGTTATAGGGGGAGCTGCGGAGTTTTCCTGCTTCTACGCTGCCATCTTGACTCTGCCCCCCCATCTGTTTTTCTTTATAGTTATTCAGTAATTTTTGAAGCAGGTAGAAGATTTGCTTTGGTTATGACTTGAAGGGTTTTTTCCCTGATTCCTTTTTGATGGATTTACTGAAAATCATTGATTTTTAATTTTTTTGGTAGAGTCCCAGAGGTGGCTTGAAGGAAAGAATTTATCTAGAAGAAAGCCCAGAGAAAAGCGAGATGATACCAGATAATGTGAGTATGTAGTAGACTATATTATATAGTATGCTATATTAGTGCTTTCTATTAATGTTTTCTATGCTTAAATGGAATAAACTCTGAGATTTATGTAAAATATACAAATAATTTTTAAATATTTTGTTTATTTTTAAAGTTAGATTTGGTTTTTTTAAATAAAGAATTATAACCAAGAATAGCGTATAAAAATGTTAACTAGCAATATAAGGACTATTCCTCTAATTAGCAGTAAAATCAAGGAAGTTAGATAGCCAAAACTGCATACTAATTTCTATTCTTTCAGCTGAATTTCTTTTGAAATATTAGAGGCTAAAGGTTAAACCAGGTACTCAAAATAGCAACTGTAGTTACTGCACACCATTATAGTATACATAGAGGAATTACATCAACTTCCCTGTTTATCCATATGTAAATCCACTTCTGTAGCTTCAGTTATAATCTTTGTGCAGGTGACATCCAGGCTTATATCTTTGGTCCTGACCTTTCTTCACTACTCTAGTCCTATATTTTTACTGTCTGCTCTATATTTTCACTGGCTTATATTACTGGTACCTGAACTCATAATATATGAAACTGAAATAATTAACCATTTCCCCACACACAATTAGAAGCATTTCTTTTCTTGACTTCCATCAATGATGCCATCTTTTTCTTAGTCACTTACTCATAACCTTTTTTATTTCTCTCCCATCAGATCAGTAGCCAGTTCCTGTTAATTTATTTTTGACATCTGTATTTTTTTTAACCCTTTCTGCTACAGAACACCCTAATTCAGGCTCCTATCACCTCACTTCCATTCTGTAGGTATAATTTTATATACCCTTTTCTCTACCGTCCTCCCCCAAAGAAAAAACCTGCCACTGTAGATTGTAAGTTCTTTGAGGGCAGGAAATAGACCTTATTCATTTGTGTTTCTCCCAAATCAAAATGGAAACAGAAACTACAGAATATGAATGTAAAGTAGTAAGCCTTAAGGTAGTTACTGTATGTGAGTTCACTTTTTTTGACATTGTTATTTCCATAAACCACATATGAAAATCATGGTTTAATGAATACTTGAAAAAATAGACAAATGATTTTCCCAAATTATCATTTTGAAATTTTACTTTCCACATTATACTGCTACTACCTTATTTCAAACTCTTAACACTTTTAGCCTGAATGATTATAATAACCTCCCAAATAGTCTTCATGCCAACAAACTCTTCTCTTTCTTCTTTTTTATTTTTTATTTTAGACAAATACTAAAATTTTAATACATAATAAGAAGAGAAAAAGAAATATTATAAACTTAAATATAAAATAAGAAAAGGGAAAAAATCATGTGCACAGCAGTAAGAGAGGATTCAGAATGTAATAGCAATAACTTTCCATTTTAAGGAAGCCTATATATTAAATACTGTGCATCATGTTGAAAATTGTGTTTTGTTTCTTTGAAACAAAGAAAATTGTTTCTTTGCTCCCTTGTAGGTTTTCTTTTGTTCAGTACTGTACATCTTTTACTTTGTTCTTTTTTTCCCACTTCCTTCCCACTCTAATCTATTTTTTGCCAGAAGAATTGTCCTAAGACACCTGTATGACAGCACAACTTCCTTTTCAAAGACTTTAAGGCATTTCCTGTTATGCTACTAAATAAAAATATTTTAGCCTAACATTTACCTAACTGGCCTTCTGCTGCATAACTACAACCTATTTTCCCAGTTTTATTTCACATTATTCCCCTTCACATACTCTATATTTTAAATATGTTGTCTTCTACATCCACACAGACTCTCCCTCCCTTGTGTATATTGTCCCCCCCTCCTCATATCTGCCTTCCAAAACATTTCATTTTCCATGACACATGGAATTAATGTTATTATTAACACCCTTAACTTAGTAGGTATTTAATAAATGCTGCATTAAGACATGTTGTTTCCCTGCTCAGAAATATTTAATGGCTCTCTATCCTCTACAAAATGGCCTCAGTTTAACATTTGAAAGCCCTGCTAAGGTTGTCTCCACCATACATTTCCAACCTTCTACTCATGGTACAGTGGGAAGAGCTGTGAATTTGGCATCAAAGGATCTAAGTTTGAATTAACCCTTGCCATCTAACTAACTACATGACCTTGAAGAAGTTACCTCATTCCTCCGTTTCCTCATCTATAAAAAGAAGCTTTGATTAGGTGACTTAAATGGAACTATAGGTAATACTTTCAAGAAATCTCTAAATTTACTCTCCTCTGAGCCTTCCTAATCTTGATATTCCTTAAATTTACCTTAAACCTTCCCTCTTCCACATCTTTGAATATGTTGTTTCTTCTGCCCATAATGCTCTTCCCCCCTCTATTTCTGCCTACATGTAGCAGGTCTACTTGCCTGTCAAGGCCCAGTTCAGATATGTTTGCCTTCATGGAACATTATCCAAATAGCACACCATCATCCTTATTATCATTAATGCAACAAGCATTTATTAAATGTGTGTTCTAACTCATGTTTTAGTAAGGACGACAAAATAACTCTGTATATGCTATACACATATGTATGTGCATAAAAATTTGTACATATACATACATATACACTATGAATGGGAGATAATCTCAGAGGATAGGTATGAGCAGTGGAAGTACTGGGAAGGGAGGAGAAGAAAGAGACTTCATGTAAAAGATGGAACTTGAGCCAGGTCTTAAAGGAAGCTGGGAGGTAGAAATGAGGAAGGAGAGTGTGTGAGACGTGAGGAAAAGGCAATGAGTTGGGAAGTGAGGTATATGTGGAACTAGGTCCCTGTGGACAGATTGTAGAATATATGGAGGGGATTAAAGTATAAGAAGACTGAAAAGGTAGGAAGGGACCAATTTGTGAAGTACTTTAAAAGCCAAAAATAAGATGAACATATCTGATCCTAGAAATTATAGAGCCACTAGAAATTATTGAATGGAGGGTGACATAGTCAGTCTTGTTCTTTAGAAAGATCATTTTGGCAGCTAAGCAGAGGATGGGTTTGATTTGGGAGAGACTGGAGATAGGGAGCTTCATGCAGTGAAGCAGGCTGTTGCATTACCATCAAGGTGATAGCCATGTGAGTGGAGTGAAGGAAGCATAATCCAGATGTTGTGAAGATAGAAACAATGAAGTTTGGCAGTAGCTTGAATATGTGGAGTGAGTGTGAGAGTCAAAGAGTATACAAAAGTTGCAGACCTGGGTCACTGGAAGCATGGTAGTAGTAAGTTGTGAGTAGTAAGGAAGTTTGAAAGAGTGAAAAGATTTTGGTGAAAGGTAGTCATTTCAGTTTTGGGCATATCAAATTTAAATTGTCTTTTTGAGATATCCCAGAGGCAGTTGGTAATGTGAGACTGGAGTTTAGGGCTGGATCTGTCTAGAGAGCCTAGTTGAGGAACTGATAAGATCAGCAAATGAGATGGTATAGAAGGACAAGAGAAGAGGGCTCAGAATGGAACCTTGGGAGATAACCATAGTTACTGGTTGTGACTTGGATAAAAATACAGTGGAAGAGACTGAAAAGGTGTGATCAGAAAAGTAGCAGAAGAACCAAGAGAAAGCAGTGTTGCAAAATTCTGGAAGAGGAGAGAATATCCAGGAAAAGTGAGTGATTGATAGTGTCAAAGCTTGCAGAATGGTTAAGAAGGTTGAGGATTGAGAAAAAAACTCTTAGATTTGGCAGTCAAAAGATCATTGGTAACTTTGGAGAGCAGTTTCAGTTGAATGATAAGATTGGATGCTAGACTACAGAGGTTTTAGAAGAGCAAGAGAAGTGGAGACATTGATGGTAGATAGCTTTTTCAAAGAGTTTAGCCATGAAAGGGGAGGGAGGTAGTAGTTAATGGGGATGCATCCATCAATTAAGGGTTTTTTGGTTTGTTTTTTAAAGGATAAAGGATAAAGGAAGATGTGTTCTGTAGGCATAGGGAAGTAGCCAGTAGGTAACGAGAGGATAGGGATGATAAGGCAATCTTTAGGAGAAGATGGGATGGAATGGGATCACTTGTAGAGGAGTTTGCTTTAGGGCCACCTCTTCACATGAAATGGTCTGAAGGGGGTGTGGAAGAAGACATATGAGTTATATGAAATGAGGAAGAGGGTAGAAGAGAGAACTCTCAACAATTTCAATTTTTTTCAGTGAAGCATGAGGAAAGGGGTATCCTTGAGAGGTTTGAGGGAGGGTGAAAAAGTATTGAATAGCTACTCTGATGAGTAGCTGAGTCACTCAGGGAGTCATAAAAGGATTTCCTTTCTGAAGTTAGGGTTCAGTTAGGATTAAGTAGCAATTATTTAATGGACCCAGTCAGAACTGGACTGGGAAGTGTGTGTATATGTGTGTGTTCCTCCAGCTCTGTTCAGCATCATGTGAATAGGACTAAAGGCAATGGATAGGGGGATTGATCCAAGATTGAGGTTTTGCAAAGTATAATCAGTAATTGGATAAAGACTCAAATTAGGGATGGTATAACATTGAATTGTTTCACTGAGGGGTTAAACAGATAGGGAAGAAGAGAATGTGGTCAGAAGGCATGGCATTATAGAATCTTAGAGTCACAAAGGAACCAAAGAAGTCATCTAGTCCAGGGCTTCCTAAAGTGTGTATTGCAACCCCGTATGGGGTCATGAAAAATTTGGCAACGGGAAAAGGTTTCTGAATGTGCAATAGCCAAAAATTAATTAAAAATCAAACGAATAATGAATTCGAGGTGTTTCTGACAGTTCTTACTGGTATTGCCTCATACAACTTCACTGCGGCCTTGGTTCTGAGCACAAAGCATATTTGTTCACTTTGCATTGCACATGCCCAAAGGCCACACAACACCAGTGATGCAGCCAAAACTCGAAAAGGGGCTGCGAGTGGGAAAAGTTTAAGAAGCCCTGATTCTAGTCCAACTTCTTTCTGAAACATGAGTGCCCTGTAGACTATCCACGATAATTAGTGATCCAGCTTGTTTTAGGACCTCTGATAAATAGGAGTATGCTATCTCTGTTTCATTTTTAGACCTCTAAGAGATAGGAATTGTTTCCTTTTCTAAACCAAATATGCATTGCTGTAATTTATAGATTTTGGTTCTATATCTGTTTTCTAGGACCAAGCAGGTAAAGGGACATCTGTTTTCGTCGTGACAATCTTTAAGATACTTGAGGGTTTATATCCACCATCTCTGTGTTACTCTCCCCTTCCCTACCAAGTCTTCTCCTGTCTAGGATAAACATCTCCAGTTCTTTCAATCAGTCCTCACGTGGTATGATTCTCTTCTTTTATTCTTGACACCATGCCTTTCATTCTTCATCCCTAGTTCCATATATGACATGACTTCAGGCTCCTCTCAAGTTTGTCTCCTTTCCTCTTGACTTACACTGCCTTGAAGTAGACACGGTTCTATGTGGTCTGACTGGGTAGACTACAATAAAAATATTAACATCACTCTTCTGGACACTCAACTTCTTTTAATTCAGCATAATATTGTATTATTTTTTTGACTCCCACATCATATTATTGACTCATTGATCTTGTAACCCACTATAAACTCACTTGTCTTTTTCATATAAATAGCCTTCTACCTATGTCACCTTCCCCTCCCTCCTTCTAATCTCATACTTGGGTGGTTATTTTTTAAAATCTAAGCGTAAAACTTTTATTTTTATTCTGTTTCTTTTTTTTAATTTATGAGTAATTTCTCTTGGTTGTTATTAGTCTTTTTGGTTTTCTTGCACTTTTGAATTTTCAGTTCTCATTGTTTATGCTACTCATGGTATTTGCCTTACATTGATAGTAACTTAAATACTCTGATGGATCTGTGATATCACTGATTTGGGAGTTCCTCCAGCAATATATATATTACAGCCCAGTCACTGTTTTTCCATAAGTTTACCACAGGGAGTAGAAAGGCCTTCATTACTCTGTTCTGTTTTGCATGGGTACCAGTGAAACAATCAATAAATGAGAAATCACTAAGTGCCTACTATGTGCCAGGCACTGTGCTAAGCGCTAAGAATGTAAAAAAAGAGGGGAAGGGTGGCAAAAGATAGTTCCTGCCCTCAAGGAGCTCACAGTACAGTGGGGAAGACAACATGCAAACAAATTAATACAAAGCAATACCTATATTGTGGCATAGTATGGAAACCAGTGTCCCTAGATCAAAGAATATGTGCTGATGTATGAAAGACAAAGGTCTCCAACTGCATCCAGGGCTATCTGTAGTTGTCCTGACCTATATCTGGCCACTGGACTCAAATAACTCTGGAGAAGAAAGTGAGGCTCGTGACTTTGCACAGCTGTCCCTCACTTAAATCCAGTTCACTTACATGGCATGGCATCATCTCCCTGATGTCAAGGTACTCTTTGAAGGAAGGTATAGGTATAGATATCAAGGTATAGGAACCCTTGAAAGTGGGGAGGGGGCTAGGTTATAAAAGGGCTTTGAATGCTAAACAGAGAATTTTGTATTTGTTCCTGGAGCAATAGGGAGGCACTGGAGTTTATTGAGTAGGAGAAATGACATGACCAGACCTGCACTTTAAGAAAATCTTTGGGGTGGGGAGAGACTTGAAGCAGGCAGACCTACCCACAGGCTATTGTTGTAGTAGTCCAGGTGTGAGGTGATGAGGGCTTGTACCAGGGTGGGGGCAGTGTCAGAGGAGACAAGGGGGCATATTTGAGAGATGTTGCAAAGGTGAAATCAACAAGCCTTGGAAACAGCTTGGATATGGAAGATGAGAGATAGTGAGGAGTCCAGAATGACTCCTGTGAGGATAGTGTTGCCCTCTGTTGTTTTTTGTCCTTCAAAGAGTACCTTGACATCAGGGAGATGATGTCATGCTATGTAAGTGAATTGCATTTAAGTGAGGGAGAACCGTGCAAAGTCACCAGCCTCACTTTCTCCTCCAGAGTTATTTGAGTCTAGTTGCAAGATATAGATCAGGAAGCTAGAGATGGCCCTGGATGCAGTGGGAGACGTTTGTCTTTTTAAGGGAAGATAAGAGTTCTTTTTTGGACGTGAGGAGTTTAAGATGTTTTGGACATCCATTGTGAGGCAGTTGGAGAAGTGAGATTGGAAGTCATGGGGAGACATTGAGGCAGGAAAGGTAGATTTTAGAATGATCAGCATAGAAATGATAATTAATTACATTAGGAGTTGATGATATTACCAGTGAAGTAGTATAGAGGGAGAAGGTAAGGGAGCCCAGGAGAGAACCCAGGGACATCTATGGTTAGAGGGTGTACTCTGGGGGAAGATGCCACGAAGGCGAAAGAGGAGTGGTCAAATAGGTAGGAGGAAAACCAGGAGAGAGTGGTGTCCCAAAAACCTAGATAGAAGAGAATATCTAAAAGGAGAGATCAGCTGTGGTAGAGGCTGCAGAGAAGTCAAGGACAATGAGGATTGAAAAAAGGCCATTGGATTTGTCAGCTAAAAGATCAGTAGTAACTTTGGAAAGGACACTTAGGCTTTCTCACATTTTGCTTCTTATTGTAATTATATATATTATTTGTCCTTTGAGTTTGCCAATTCTTTGGAAGTTGAGGCTGTGTTTTTATTTAATCTTCATTTGCTCTATAACACCTTTGAAAAGCGCCTTCCACACAGAAGGTGCTCAGTAAACATTTGAATGAATTGGATGCTTATCCATATAGCATATTTTTATTCCAGGAATATGAGATACCTTCTCAAGTAATATATCTGAAGGGCAGGGTCATCTAAATGTGTTGTTTGGCAAGATGTAATTAGGCAGGTGATTAATGCTACAAGTCATACAACTGCAAAATTAGTGTGGTATTACATTCAGTCTTTCTAAGCCTCAGCCTCTTAACCTATAAAATGAGGTGATGATAACCTGAGCTCTTTCTATCTTTTAGATTCTGTAATTCTAAATTATTTGGTAATTTGGATTATTTTTGCTTCTGCTTGCCTCTTCTGTAGTATCACATTGTTTGAAAATGTTCTCCAGAAAAAAAAATTTCCAGTTCATAGTTAAAATCTTACTTTAAACTGTCCTTCCCACTCAGGTAAACTTAACAACTCCTGTTATTCATTCTTTGCACCTAATCAGTGCCTCAGGGTTGTGTTAATGAGGCGTATTGCTTACAAACTTGCTATGTGGTAGCATTTCGTGGCATATGATACTGTTTAATTTTAGTAAGGTTTAGAAAATACCTAGAAGAAGCTAGATCTAAACATCTTCAGGATAACCAGTTTTTTTCAGTTACATGTATGTTTAGAGTATACTGTTATTTTAAAAATCTTCTTGAACTAGATTTAGCATCTTGTTTCCTGAAGTAGCCAGTCATTATTTTTAATAGCAACCACAGCTTAGGTGTACTAATGATGTTGCATATAGATGAGCTGAGAGGTCATTGTCACTCTTTGTCTTCCCTGTCTGGTATGGAGACATTAGCCATGTTTCCTTTACTGTACTGAAGTCTCCGTGAGAGTCTAAAACTAAGAGTTGATTTCAGACCCAAGGTGGGAAATAAATTATGCTTATCTTCCATAGAAAAAAGGTATGATTGTCATAATAAATCACAGTGTTTATCAATCAGATTCATTCACAACTTCTCACTTTTAATTTTAAAAAAGAATATTAGAAATTATAATTTACAGTATAA
The DNA here is from genome assembly GCA_028627135.1 of Pseudochirops cupreus. NCBI lineage: Eukaryota > Metazoa > Chordata > Mammalia > Diprotodontia > Pseudocheiridae > Pseudochirops > Pseudochirops cupreus. Next base: position 267,376,780 of record CM053582.1, read on the forward strand.
TTCAATACAGTACACATTTATTAAGCATCTGCTGTGTGCCAAGTGCTGTGCTAAGTGCTGGGATTAACAAATTGAACAGAAAGGTAGTCCCTACCCTCAAGGAGTTTACAGTCTAATAAAGAAAGACAACTCTAAAAAGGAAACTAAAAAGTGGAAGGGGTGGTGGTGGTGTGTGTGCATCCTGTGCGTGTATGTCTGAGAGAGGAGGGGTGTGATGTTCTGTGTATCACAGACCTAAGACAACTGCTAATAGAAAGTGGAGAATTACCTGGAAAAGTTCCGATCCCAGCCCTCTCTTTTCCTAAAGGAAAGCTTTGGATGGAGTTTAGTAGTCTACCCTCGAGCCTTCCCATCAGTGGGGAGAGGAGCCTGAGGGAGTTAGGAAGGTGTTTAAAAGGGATTCCAAGTGCTATTAAACATGTCAGGACACAGGGATACTTCATTTATCTAAGCTTGATTAGTAATTACTAAAAAATATTTTGGTCTCTGTTAAATAATTTGCTGATGCCAAATTAGTTTCAGTTGAATGGTTTACCATAGAATGGATCATTTACCAATACTGGAACTTCAGTGATTCAATTAATGAAGCAAATGATGATAGGAGACCTAGTTTTTATACCTAATGTGTTGACACTTTGTCAGCTGAAGTACATATATGATTAAATAAATATTGGTGAAATTTTCAACTGCTCAAAGAACAATAACTCTAGATGAGAATCTCACTTATTCTTCCTCCTTTCAAGTTATCTGTTGCCCTGAATATTGGACCCCTCATTATACAGGCTGTACCCCTATGATGAGAGATCTATAAAAGGAAGGAAAAAAATGTAGGCACCCAATTTTATTTAAGCCACCTCTGATTACTTTAAAACAGTATTAAAGTATGGTAGGATTCATGGCTTAATATAAAATGCATAGGTAGAATTTGGTGTTGGATAGCTTATTAACCAAAATGGGATAAAAAAGAAGAGAAAAGAGCAGTTAATTAGCTACTTGATTGGTTAAGACTTACAGGTTTAGTACATTTGAAAGAATTAGAATGTGATTTCAACACACTTTATTACCGTGTATGAGGGGAGACAGGTTGGCATAGTGGAAAGATAACGGCACTTGGGATTACGATAGCTGAGGCCTAGCTTTTGTTACTAGCAAGATCTGTGGATTTGAAAAAGCCCCTTAACCTCTCAGGACCTGTTTTTTTCAACCATTTGATGAAAGATTTGGACTAAGTCCTCTTCAGTTTTAAATATTTTGACTTGCATAATGAATTCTATCCCACTGAGGTGAGGAAAGCTACGTAAAGGCACAGTAAATGGATTATAAGAATACAAAATCTTAGGTTTCATCTGATAGTGTGGTCCAGCACTGTGAGCACAATGCCTTGAAAATAGTAGGAGTACAATAAAAATGTATTTTCCCCTTTCTTTCTCTTCCCCATTTCTAGCCCTACCCCTTTCTCCCATTTTTCTTCCTCTGTGTTCCCTTGTCCTATAGTATAAAATAACAAAGGTTTAGTAGCTGAGAGTATAGTAAAACCTAGGGCTCTCTCTCCATTGAAGGCTTCTGAAGGATTCTCTGTCAAACAGAAGATGGTTAGGTTAGTCTTCTGAGGGATTTTCTCCCTGGCAAAGTAATCCATGTTTTGAAATATTTGAGGACTTCTCTTTGAAAAAAAATTCCTTTTCAGGTTACATAAACCAAGTCTTTTAGTCCTGAGAATGACTTTACTTCTCTTTGCAGATTCTCCCTTAATTCTGGTGCATTTTCTCTACTGATTATCTCCACTTAATTCTGTTTGTATCTTGTCTTTACCTAATTTTTTCGTTTTTGTCTTCACCATTAGATTATGAGCTTTTTGAGAGCAGGGACTGTTTTTTGCCTTTCTTTTTATCCCTAGCACTTAGCACAGTGCCTGGCACTTAGTAGGCTTTTAATAAATGCTTATTAACTGAAATAGTAACATCCGGTTCTTTATATATTATTCTTTCCCAGGACACTCAGTCAAACATTGGGAGTCCCTTAATTCGAACAGCACCTCAGATCATTGGAGCAGAGGATGATGACTTTGGCACTGAACATGAACAGGTGATGTTTTTCCTAAAGCAGGAATTATCAGTTTTTAAGATATTGCTTAATTTGTTAACAAAAACTAACACCTTCTGGGGCCATGAAACAGCAGTTGCCAGGATTTGATGCTAAATTTTCAAGCTGACAGTCTGTTGAATAAATTGCTATTTTTATCCTTAAACTTCTCCCTAATAGTAAAGACTCTGATATTAAAGCTGATATAACTTTGGAGCACTGAATACATTCCATAATTATCCATTAGAATTTTTTTCTTTTGAGTAGTCTTTAAAAAGGTGGGGGAGGGCAAGCTCAAGCTTGTCCTTATCTTGCCTGTGCTCTTGTTAGCTATTTCCTCACAGCTAAATTCCCCCCAGTTTGAGTTGATACAGGATAATTGTAGTAATAGTATTATATTAATTATATGATACATAGAATGAGTAGCAAAGAAATGTAGTGATAGTTCTGTTAAAAGCGCCTGAGCTCACTCTGTTCTCTGAGCTTTTTGACCGTGTGCCCCATTGAGCACTCTTCGGTGCACTTGTATTTACTGTACATTTACCTATTTGTAAGTTACATATCGGTAATTTTGTGTTAGTGATTACAGACATGCTGAAACTTGCGCAGAAATAAAAATTAAGAAGGATAAGATGAAGAGAAATAATATTTGATCTTAGAATCAGTAAAGAGCTACTGATGTTTTAGTGTATAGGGGAGTGACACTGTCAGATCTGCACTTTGGGAAAACACTTTGGCAACTGCATGGAGGATGGATTGGAGAAAGGGAGAGATGCGAGGCAGGTAGACTGGTTAGGAAGCTATTGCAGTGGTTTAAGCAACGAGGGACTAAACTGCCAAGGTGCCTGTGTGAGTAGAAAGAAGGGGACAGATAGAGATGTCGTGGACATAAAAGCAACATAACTTAGTGACTGGTTAGCTGTATGAGATAAGGAAAAGTGAAGCGTCAGGGGTATTGGTAGGGATAACACACACACACATACACACATTTGTGTATATACATACATCTAGGAATAATCTGTATTGAGATGATTTAAACTCATGGGAGCTGATGAAGTCTCTAAGTGAGAGACTGTACAGAATGATGAGAGGAGAGCCATAGTTAGCACCCTTGGGCACACCCAAAGTTTGGGGATATAATGGAGATGATGACACAGTAAAGGAGTCTGAGAGCATTCAGACTGGAAGAGAAAAAAGAAAAAGAAATGACAGCACAATCCAAAGAAGAGAGAATAAGTAAGTGGCACATGCCACAGAGAGATTAATAATGGTGAGGAGCAAAGGCCATCAGATATGGCAATTAGATTCTTGGTAACTTTGAAGAGAGCAGTTTCAATAGAATTGAGGAGTCCAGGATAATGAGGCAGCTGAGAAACTGAAAGACTAGTGGTAATGTTGACAAACTTAGGGAAGTTCTCAAGAGGTTGTGATTTGGGCGAAAGGTAATGTAATTGCAACCCCTCCATGCCTGCTCAGCCCATACCACTCAGTCTTTTTCACCAAAAAATGAGAAGTGCTAGTAGGGGTGTATTCATTGCCCATTGCCTAGGACGTGGAGCTTATGGTAAGGAACAAGAAATTTTGCCTTTGAAACTCTTGGAAATAGGTTAGATTATAATGTATTTGAGAAGTTCTTACCAAAGTTGGCTAATAGTGGGAGAGAGGTAGAGTTGGGGTCAGTGTTGAAAGAGGAGCAGGTAGATGTGCTAGAGCCAAGCCACCAGTTCCTATGGAAGGTGAGATAAAGCTCATCTTCCCACTCTCCAACCAGTTGATCACACACCTTATGGTCAAGTAGTGGCCCCCCACTTTGGTACTCTCTGCTCTAACTTACCCTTATTTGCCATCTCAAACTCAACATGCCCTGAATAGAATTCATTATCTTTTCCCCAAAACCTACCTTTCTTCTGAACTTCCTCATTTCTGTTGAGGGCATCATCATTCTTCCACTTGCCCACGTTTTCAGCTTTATCATAATCTCAGTTTTTCATTCTCCCTTAATTCACATACATACCTAGTTGGTTGCCTCGTCTTACTGTTTCTGTCACCACAATATCTCTTGCGTATATCCTCTTCTTACTACACAAATGGCCACCTCCCCAGTTCAAGCCCCTAGCACAGCGTTCTCAACCTGTGGATTATGTTCAATTTGTAACAATGAAAATACATCCTGCATATCAGATATTTACATTACGATTCATAACAGTAGCAAAATTACAGTTATGAAGTAGCAGCAAAAATAATTTTATGGTTGGGGGTCACTACAACATGAGGAACTGTATTAAAGGGTTGCAGCATTATGAAGGTTGAGACCCACGGCCCTAGCACCTCTCTTATTGCTGTTATCCTGCTGATTGGTCTCTTCCCCTCTTCAACCTGTTCTGCACACAGCTGCCAAAATGATTTTCCAAAACACAAGCCAGATCTATGGCACTATCCTCCTCAGTAAATTCCGTCTTCCTGTTATCTCAACAATGAACTGTGCCATTAAAAAAATCCTTCTCAACATGACTCTAATCTACTTTTGCAGTCTTACTCTGTTATCATCCCTCTTTACACATTCATGGGTACAGCCAGACTATCCTTCTTGCTGTTTCTCATATAAGACATTCCACCTCCTGTCTCAGTGCCTTTTGCACAGACTGTTTTTCATACCAGGAATACCTTCTCTCCTCACCTCCATCTTTTAGAATCTTTAGTTTTCTTCCAAACTTAGTACACATGTCACATTTTGTGTGTGAGGCCTTTGATGAATTCCGTAGCTACTAATGTCTTTCTCTACCCTCCCATTACCTTGTATTTATTTAATATCTGTTTTGAATATAATTATATAGATATATGTTATCTCCCTTCAGTGGAATGTAAGCTTTCAAAGGCAGGTATGGTTTTACTTCTATCTTTTTATCATTAGTTCATCATCTTCATCATACCATCACCACCACTATTGTCTGTACTTTAAAATTTACAAAACACTTTACAAATGCTATCTCATTTTATCCTCAAAAAACAAAACAAAATCCTTGAAAGTAGGTGTGATTACTGTCTTCATTTTACAGATGAAGAGTAAGAAACAGAGATTAAGTAACTTGCCAGGGTCACACAGCTAGTAAGTATCTGAGACTGACTTTGAACTTAGGTCTTTCAGACTCCAGGTCCAGTGCTCTTTTCATAGCATCACTTTAATAAGTAAATTTTTTTTTTTTTGCTTTTTGGAGGGGGGAAGACAGGGTAATTGGGGTTAAGTGACTTGCCCAAGGTCACACGGCTAGTAAGTGTTAAGTGTCTGAGGCTGGATTTGAACTCTGGTCCTCCTGACTTCAGGGCCTGTGCTCTATTCGCTGTGCCACCTAGCCGCCCCCGTAATAAGTGATTATTGACTGATTATCCAAAAGGTAAAAAAAAAAATCCATTGCTGAGTTAAAAGGCTTTTTATAATAACTTTGTTGTTCAGTCATTTTGCAGTTGTGTCCAGCTTTTTGTGACCCTGTTTGGGATATTCTTGGCAAAGATAGTGGAGTGGTTTGCCATTTCTTTCTTCGGCTCATTTTACAGATGAAGAAACTGAATCAAATAGGGTTAAGTGCGTTGTCCAGGGTCACACAGCCAGATTTGCACCCGAGAAGATGAGTTTTCCTTACTCCATGCCCAGCACTCTATCTGCTTTGTAGGATGACTATTACTTAGTACAGGAAGAAGTACCATATTTTTACTTTGAGTAAAATGAGTTTTTATAATTTTTTGACTCCTTACATTGATGAAGCCAAGTTATCTAATTTAGTTCATTCCTTCACCATTGAAGACCCATTCTGTCTACCTTGAAATGTTGACTGATCTCCAGAGAGAAAGACTATAGTTTACTTAGCTTATGAATTCTTAAAATTACTCTTAACAGTCTTGAATTTTCTCTTCCTTCCACCCAGTTAAAAAGTATAAAGTCGGATTTGATCAGGTAGGTCAGTTGGGGCTTTTCTTATACAGCACCCTGTGTGGAGACACCTCCCACTGCACCCCAGTGTAATAAATTTCCTAATGTAACTGTTCCTCTTTACAGATTAATGGACAATGCAGCTGCTTCCAAAGTATTGAACTGCTGAGATCCCGCCCTGCTCACCTAGCTGTTTTCTTACACCATGTGGTTTCACAGTTCGATCCTGCAACATTGGTGAAATATCATTGTTTGACATATTATTCTTATTTATAAGTAAACCTTAGTCCTCTCAAAGCTTAAAGTTCAGGTGTTCACATTGATACAACAGTTAGAAGGTAGGGTAGGGTGGGGAATGGAAGAATGGGGAAGAATTCTCTCCATGAAGTTCAGACTTTTCCTGTTTACCTGGCATAGCAGGATGAATCTAAAAATAAATAAAATCACTATCAAGCTCCTTTCAGAGTAGTGTTCTTGGCAGCTTGGTAATAATATTTCTTAAAATAACTTAGCAGGTCTTATGACTATTCTTTGAGGAAATGAACAGATTGAGTTTATGATGACCTCTCACTTTTTCTCTTTGTTGTTTTTTTCCTCTACTATATAGCTCTGTTACCTTTATTCAGACTTGTACAAACAGACCAACTCCAAAGAAACTCGGCGCATCTTCCTTGAGTTTCACCAGTTCTTCCTGGACCGAGCTGCCGTGAGTTGCCAATTTAATGTTTTCATAATTAATGTCCACCAACTGTGTATTAAACGTTTACCATAATGCTCAATTGGGTTAAGTGCTATGTGAGATAAAAAGACAAGTAAACGAAGTCCTTGTCTTCAGAAAATTTACACTCTAGTAGGAGTTGACATATATACAGATAAATATGATATTAATTAGGATGTGATGCATGCCTAAAAGGAGGACAAAAATGAAGCCACATCAGCAAGGGGATCCCTCATTTTATTTTGGGGAATATATTTCTAAGTTAGTGTTTAGTCAGATGTTTGTTATATTGAAACATTTATAAATATACACAAGTGTGTGTTTTGGAGTATGTATGCATATGTTTATGTGTTTATGTACACACAGTCTCTGTAATACTTGCCTAATTGAATTCTAAGTGAGGTGTCGTCAGTTTCTCAGTGAGATGTCAACAGTTTGACACATAATAAATATTTTTTAAAATTACGATGCTTATGAAAAATGCCATTCATAATGAGTTAGTGGATTTTTCCCATAACAAAATATTAACATTTTAAACTATTTTAGGGCTAATATTAAGGAATAGCAATTAGCAAATTTGGTATGGGCCTGTATATATTGCTATTATCAAAACTACTCATTTTTCTTAAGTAAAATATTTTCATTAAAATTGTTAGAGTTGTGTTCAGATTTCCCAAGTTGTTCAGTCTGTATTTTGTGCATTTTCATTTTATACTGGCAACTCAGGATAAATCATCAATGCTGTCTTTGAATTTTTTTTAATAAGTTTTAATTGATGTCTTCGGTTCTTTATGTCATCATACTTATTTCTAGTAAATCTTCCCCTTCTGTCTCCCAGAAAGCCATGTCACATATCACATAATATTATCTTGGGTCTTAAGCTAATATTATTGTACTTCATGTTATGAATTTAGCATAACCTAGTGGTCTTACCTTCTTTAGATAACGCTTACCTATAAATAAATGGGGATTTAAAATAAACATACATTTAAACACTTTAAGAAATGGTGATTTGGGGGTGGCTAGGTGGTGCAGTGAATAGAGCACCAACCCTGGAGTCGGTCAGGAGGACCTGAGTTTAAATTTGGCCTTAGACACTTAACACGTACTAGCCGTGTGACCTTGGGCAAATCACTTAACCCCAATTGCCCTGCCTTCCCCTCTCCAAAAAGCAAAGAAAGAAAGAAAGAGTGATTTGTTATATTGTCCAATTCAGTCAAATAAAAGCTTTGAAAGTCAATTTCTAAAAAATTTCATGTTACATTTCTTGCTGAAATATTAGAAGTCTCTTACTGTGTTCTGCACCCTTTTGTTGAATTACTAGAACTACACCCTGCAACTCCTGTGGCTTATTACTTAGTCTTAGAGCTATAGACCTTTTTAGAAGGTTTTTAACTGAAATGATTATTATATATAAGTCAAGTGTTTTATAGATCCTTGAACATCCTTGGAGGGATAGTACCAGATAAAGTATAGCTAAAAGCAGCTGTTATATAACCCATTCATTATTTTAATTGAACAGGGCATAATTACAGAAAGTTAAGCAGAGGTGGCGAGACTAAAAATACAATTATATCCAATTCTTCCTCAAGTGAAAAGTGCTGTGAACTTACATAGCAAAATGACTATGAGTGTATTCTATACAATGTTCACCATGTCAGTCTAGAAAAAGCATCTCTGACTTTGTACCTCCAAATTATGAGTCTCATGTGAGATTTTAAAAAATATATGATGATATATACTTTAGTACTTCAAACTCAGTATGATTTTACATTCCTGTGAGTACTCTTGCTGATCAAAGGATATCGCTCTCCTTTAAAGAATGTCTTCTTGATTAGCTGTCGTCAAAAATATTCCTCACCTAGTAGCCAACCTTCTGGTGATTAGCTGTCTAAACTTAATCTGACTCTTAGATGATTTGCCATCTGGACCCACACCAAAAGCATTTCCTCCTGCATAGAAACTGCCGGGACTTGAATACTGCTGGCATAGTCTTTGAGAATTCAGGTGCATCTCTACATGCTGATGAGATAACTGAAAAGGCCTGATAATATAGAATTTGCATTAATTTTCCGATATTGCTTCAGATAAGCAATCAATTGATTGTACTACCTGTGGACTTATGTGAAATTTACTTCATTTTTTCACTTCAGAAATTTATTTTGGAATAACCAGTTAAATTATTTGATAGACATTTATTAAGTGCTTATTCTGTGCCAGGCACTGGGCTAACTTCTGGGGATAGAAATATGAAAAAGAAAGATAGTCTGTGTTGTCAAGGATCTTACAATCTAATGGGGGAAGGCAATACACAAAATGAAACTGAAAAGCAAGGGGGTGGGAATTGGGGTAGGGTGGAAGTGATGGAGTCAAAAAAGGTACAAGTAAGTGGGAGATGAAGAGGTGACTGACCTGGGAGCTCTGTTTAAATGATGGCTTTGGTAGAAACTCTTTGCTGTGCTTTCCAGCCCTCGGATCAGTGGGGTAGAGGGCACTGAGGGTGCCAATGAGGTGTGAGTTGATGCTGTCTCAGAGAATTATGAATTTTCTGATGATTAGAACTGGGTAGGATGCAAAATTTTCATTTTGTAGTAAAATTGTCTCCTTTCTTTTGAAACATGAGCTCTGTAAACTTAGATAGCAAAATGTCTGGGAAGACACATTAGCCAAACATATAATGTTTGTTATAAGTACCTAGAAAACATCTCTGATGAGTTTTTTCTTCAAGGAAACAATTTGATGGGTGAAATATAAAAATGTTTAAGATATAACAGATTTGAATAAGTAGGGAAATAGTGAAGTTGTAAATGCTAAAGTGGATTTATAATCTCATCAGTATGGATACTTCTTCACGTGGTGCAGACAGACCTTCTGCTGGGGGAAGACATCCCACACTTCATCCTTTTGTTCATGGCAGCTCATACACGCTCCATAGACAGCCTACCCAGGGTCCTAGACTCTTTCTTCTTGGTATTTTAAAATTATGTGGGTAACAGTGTTAGAATTTAAGTTCTTCTTCTGTTATGCTTCAACCTCGAGAAGAAAGTAATATAATACTCGCAATAAGCATAAATCAATGTATATGTTTATAATTCAGTAAATATTGATCAAGTGTTATGTATGTCATGCTAAAAACTAAGGAGTACATGGAATCTAGACTATATCACTAATGTGTGTTATATGTGTGTTCAACACATATACATTTGTTGAAAGAGACGCAATACTGTTTCTTAGCCTTTTTTTCCCCTCTCTTCCCACCTGCCCCCCTTTTTTTTTAAAGCACTTGAAGGTTTCTGTTCCAGATGAAATATCTCTAGACCTGGGTAAGTAAGTTTATCTATGGTACCACAATTTCAAAAGAATAAGACATATAGAGTAACTAGGTGATGCAGAAGATAGAGCAGTGGGTCTGGAGTCAGCAAGACCTGATTTGAAATCTGGCCTCCGACACTTACTAAGCCTTGTGAGACCAGGTTAACTATTTAACATTTGTCTGCCTCAGTTTTCTCATCAATAAAATGAAGATAATAATAGTCTCTACTTTCCAGGTTTGTTGTGAGGATCAAATATTTGTAAAGTGCTCTGCAAATCTTAAATTATATGGAAAAGATGTTGTGGTTGTTGTTTATGAGAGATTTCCAAGTAATCTCTTTAATGAGGTCATGTCAAGTGGATTTATTTAACTTGAAGGAAAGACAGAATAGCTAGTCACCAGGTTTGTTTCAGAGGTTCAGACCCAGAGCTGAAAAGCCATGAGGTGGAAAGATAAAGTTTTTAATAAATAATTTTAAATTGTTGTTAACATAAGAGGTATTGATCTTTTTGTCAGTGATGTGTAATTCACTCCTAGATAATGCAAATAATGCCTTTCTTATTTTCCTTTAGAAAAAAGAAGACCAGAACTTATACCTGAAGATTTGCACCGACATTATGTCCAAACTATGCAAGATAAAGTCTATCCTGAAGTTCAGAAGCACTTGGAAGACTTTAGGTCTGTATATTGACAGATGATAATTAATTTTATCATTAGACACTATTTTAGGAAGGGGTAGACTTTAAAATCCCTGCACCTTGGCGTTAGGGACATGGTTCAAACTAATCTTGAACATCTAGGTCCTCTGGCTGTGAGTGGAGTAGAACTAACATACATGGTCCATTCTTCCAGTTGCTTGCAGTAGCAGACCTCTGTGTTTTGTCTGTGAGAAATGGTATCCCTTTGGAGGCATAAAATCTGTGTTCTAACGTGTGATTCTCTTCAGAGTTTCTTCCCCCAGAACCCAAGGTGACATTAGTTTAGAGCATGCAACTCTATGGCATTTCCCCCAGAACTAGAAACTGTTAGCTAGAGGGATACGTAGTCCAGACTTCTCCAAAATGAGATACTTCTTCTCTAGTGTCTTTCTATAACATTCATCTCATTCTCTTCAGGCAGAAACGTAGTATGGGGCTAACCTTAGCTGAAAGTGAACTGACCAAACTTGATGCAGAGCGAGACCGTGACCGGGTAACCCTGGAGAAAGAACGGGCATGTGCAGAGCAGATCATTGCCAAAATTGAAGAAGTGTTGTAAGTAATAGAGTGTTATAAAATGGACTTTGTTTTATCACACTATAAGAAAGACTGGATTGAAAGAATTGGCATAAGAAAGAAAAGTAAATAAATACACACACACACACACACACAGACATATACATATATATGAAATGTTAATGATTTCCTGTCCTGATATTCTAAAGATTTTTGTTAAATCAATAAAACTGGTTTTTTTCCCAAAATCAAATATTTATTATCTATTGTGCTTTAAATTTCATAGGACACCTAGAATAAAGCATGTATAGTTGATGAAGTAGAAATGAAAAGTTTTTAGTCCTACTGTGGATTAGATTGCCTCTGGCACCAAATTCTTTGTACTAAGAATTTAGTACCATGACTTTGACATCTACTGACTTGAGTTGTAAGTATTAATGTTAAATGATGAAAAGATAGCTTATTAAATTTTAATTTGTTGTTTCCAAACTATCTCTTGTTTGTAGGATGACAGCTCAAGCTGTTGAAGAAGACAAGAGGTAATATATTCATTTTCTTGTATTTTCAATGGAAAGAAAAACACTCTCCAATCCTAATTTGTGATTCATTCTTTGTGATTTATAAGTAATGTAACAGTCTCCCTCTAGTGGCACACATTTACAAAGAGATTTCTAGTCTTTTGCTGTTCATGAATGCAATTGTTTTCCAGTTGTAGCTTTAGATTGTCGTTTATGTTTGACTTTTTGCCTTAGGCATGTTGCCCATAGGTCTATAAAAGTCATTGATGCCTTTGTCCTGTTCACATTTCCTTATCAAAAGTAACAGTTGAGTTAACCTTTTCTCTTCTAGTTCAGCAATGCAATATGTGATCCTCATGTACATGAAGCATTTGGGAGTCAGGGTAAAAGAGCCTCGGAATTTGGAGCATAAGCGAGGTCGCATTGGGTTTCTGCCAAAAATCAAGGTACAAGTGGTGTAAAGGGGGATTCTGCACTTCCGCTCAGATTCCCACCTTTTGTTTGTGTCGGTTTAGTTTTCCTCACTGTGTGTTTATATTATTGACATCCTCACTCTCCCCCTCCAAGATCTTTTTCTTGGCTGTGTACGTTATTCTGTAAGAATACTCTGCAGCAAATTTGGTCTTCTATATCCTTGTCTTACTATTTCAAGTTTATGCTTATACATTCAGCTCATTCTTCCCCATCCTACTTTCTTCATTTTTCCTAAAATTTAATGTGTTATCAAGTCTCCTTCTGTCTTCTGAAACTGTCCTTTTAGGTATTTCTGTTCTTTATGGTATTTTACCTTTGATGCTGACATATTGTTCTATTTGGTTCTTAATGTGTGGATTAATTTTCCATTTCCCTGTCTAACCTCTAGATTCAGAGCCTGTTTTTAATGATATTCTGCACTACTTTTTGCATATTATTATTGTACTCTTGAAAGTTATAAAAGTGTTTTGATTTAAATTGTTGGCCCTCTAGACAGAAATTGCTCAGATCACAGTATGAGCAAATATGGATTTAAATAGACATCATCTCTTAGACAGAAGAGACTTTGTGTGGTCACTAAGGCCAGGTATATGTTTTGTTTTGTTTTTCACCAGTGTAACATGTTCTTTTCTACCCAGTAATGTTTTCTTTTGTATGGAAGAGGCAGCATAGGAGAAGTAGGAAGGGACATTGGATTTGGAGTTAGGAGACGAACATTCCAGTCTTGGCTCTCTGTGACTTAGGGGAAGGCGGTTAACCTGAAAGGGCTATAGTACATCCAGTTTTTTCATCTGTAAAAGAAAGTTTAATGAAGTAATCTCAAAGTTGCTTTCTAACTCTAAATTTCTATGATTCTGAGATTATTACTAACCTTCCATCAGTAGGGCTTCTACTTAGAGTTGTCTGTCTAATAATGTTGAATTGTGTTTGATTGAATTCGTGTTGATCCATACATATTTTCTTGCCTAGTGCTCTTGAGATCAGTAGCATGTATTTGGAAGATAACTTTGGATGGAATAAATGACTGCCCATTTACACTGTCTCATATGTACTTAGTTGTTTACATGTTTTCTCCTCGGTTAGAATGTGAGCTCATTGAGGGTGAGGACCATGTTTTTACTTTTCTTTTTATTCATAGCATTTAGCACAGTATATGGAACACAGTAAGCTCTTAATAGTAAGTCTTTTTGACTGCCTGTGACTGAAAAAGGCATTTATTAAATACTTACTATGTGTCAGGCACTGAGATAATCCCTACCGTCAAGGAGCCTTATATTCTAGTATATAGATTCTAGCAACATGAAACAGAACAAATCTGTTACAGCAAAAAATCAGTTCTATGATGTGGCTTCATTAGTACCATGTACCATTGTAATCGACTTATTTAATATCAGTGGATTTTTCTACATTACTCCTGTTTAAATAGTTGGCTCTTAAGTTAAGTGAATGATAAGATAATGTAAGCATGCCTTTATTGTCTTTTTAATTTTTACCCAACTTTTGAGAATATAGTTTTATTTTCAAGGAACAAGAGAAAAGCTGATAATAAAAAATGTCATTTTTAAAAAATTTTTTTGATTGTTTGTTCACTATAGCAAAGTATAAAGAAAGATAGGGAAGGTGAAGAAAAAGTGAAGAGAAGAGGATTCCCAAGCATTTTAGGACCCCAGAGGAAGCCGAGCCGTCATGACAACAGTGCAAGTATGTTCGTTTTGAAAATGCTCCATTCTCTATCGTTTGCTGCTTGGTGGATGTTTATTTCATTAGGATGCATTATCAGAGAGGAGTTAAAAGTGAGACCAATCCAAATAACATATATAGGTAAATATGTAACCACTTGAGACACTTTTGCGTATAGATTTCCATCCCTTCTTGGGGGCTCATATAATATGTGATATTTTTATTCATTTTCCACTTCTATTGAGGAAATACTTCCTTGAACTAGCAAAAACCAGAATTTCACTCATTGACCTTCCTGATTTCTAATTAGTTTCTATCTGTTCAGTTGGCAGAGCCATGGAACTACAAAAACAGCGCCATCCCAAGCACTTATCTGCACCCTCATCAGTGAGCCCTGAGCTTCAAGACTCTGCCAAGTTGCGCCAGAGTGGGATCTCCAGTGATGTAGCAGATGTTATGTATATGCCTGCTAATCCCATGTCTGCTTTGACTTCAGGGACTATTGTCTCCCAAGAGGGAGGGAAAGAGAATGAAATAGGTAAGTTGATGCTATAGGGCAACATGTTTAAGAATCTTGGTTGTTAAGACACCTTTTCTGTCCGGTTATAATAATTAAGAATTAATCCCACCTCATAATTAGTTAGTTTGAATCTTTTGTTATTTATCAGAAAGTGGTAACTTTTGAATTGTTCAAATTTGGACTATTTACAAACCTTAGAAATTGTTTTCCAAATTACTCAGGGTATTAATATCTTAAATATTTCTTGGTCCCAACCCTTTGTTTGTTTTTGAAGATTAGATTGGGTTCCTTTTAAAGGAATATATAATTGACAAAACCGTTGCATTTGGTTAGTACAAATGCCATTTAAATGCTTGATCTCTCTTTTCAGGGTCAAAACAGATTGGAGAAACACCAGCTTCTGGAGATTCTACAGATGGTACACCACGAACTCCTAATACAGTCTTTGATTTCCCAGCTCCACAATTAGACCAATTGCAGGAGGAGGAAGGTGAAGTAGAAAGGTAATGCTGGACACCCAGTCAGTGAGGATTTAAAGCATTGTTTAATTCCTTAGGAATAGTGTGAGGTTTTTTTTTTAATCTGTATATGTACAACTTCATAAATACCTACTCTTCCTTACAAGTAGCCATTTGGAAATTGTCTTCCAAACTGGTCTAATACTGATACTTCAAGAAAAGATAATGTTAAACTTATAATATTTAGAAAAATCGCTTATCTCATTGATGATTTAGACTATACTTTTACTGAATGTATGAGATGCATTTCTTTTTCTGTCATCATTTTTTTTATCATGAACTTGGCCAACATTACCACATATTGAGTATTTCATTATTTGGAGAACAGAAAATGAGAATTACATGTGAAGTAGTAGATTTCCATTACAAAGAATTTTTTTAAAGTTTACATTAAATTTAACATGATAGTAACAAAACTGCCCTGCTTGTCTGCTCCTCTTGAACTTCTTTATGCTTTTTTCTGTGTATTTCTTTAGTTTTGCATTGATGCTTTTTTCCTTTTCTTTCTTTTTTTTTCCTCATTAACATTACCTAGCAGCATTTCTTCCTCCAGAAGAAGCTTTTTCTGCTAACACTGAAGTGTATACAAGCAAAGCAATGTCATACATTCACCATGTCTGAAAATATATAGTTCATTCTGCACTTTTAGTCCATTTCTTACTTCTCTGCCAGAAAGGTGTACTGGTTGGTCATTGTATTGGTTAGAGCTGTTATCAGAAGTTTAAAGGTTATTTTCTTTTACATTGTAATCATTGTATAAATTGGTTCTTGTTCTACTCACTTCCCTTGTTATCAATCCACTATTTCTTTTTTTTTTTTCATTTGTTTAGGTTACCTGAACATGGAACACCAAAATCTTTTCGAAAGTGAGTACTCATTTTAAATAGCTTTCAGCAAAGACATTTATCTATTTTATTATCACTAATTGCTACTCTTTTATAAACCCACTTTGTATCACTTGTTCACTTATTAGATCTTAAAATAAGTTTGATTTTCTCTCTTCTAGGCTTGATAGTATAGCTTTTGGGGAAAGTCAGAGTGAAGATGAACAGTTTGAAAATGACTTAGAAACAGATCCACCAAATTGGCAGCAGCTTGTTAGCAGAGAGGTGCTACTAGGGCTAAAACCTTGTGAGATCAAACGGCAAGAAGTGATCAATGGTAAGTGTAATCACTTTTCTCCTTGACCTTTTATCATGTTTTATAGGAATAAGGCATTCTTCAGCCTTTTACTCTCTCTGTCAGTCTCCTCTAGCCTTATGAAATAAGGGTAGATGAGATGAACCCTTAAAGTACTGCCCATCTCTAAATCTTTGATTGTTATTAATCTAAGATCAAAAGACAGCCTTCAGAATGCAGGGAATTGTAGATCTCACAGCTAGAAGTAACCTCCAGTGATCATCTTGTCTAGTCCTTTGATTTGAGACATGTAAAGTATCATTATCCCCTTTTTTATAGATGAAGCAGCTGAGACCTTGGGAGGAACTTAATTAGGGACACATTGCTATTAGGAGTGGGTGCTGGAGGTCTCCTGGGTCGTTATAGAGTACTTTTCTCACTAGACCATGTATTTGTGGCCAGTATATAACAAAATGTCCATTACCTTTAGAGCATAACGAGAATAAGCTACACTTTCTACTTCAAGTGAAAAAGGTTCCTGTTGCAACAATAACAGCAACAATAACAGCAATAACTAATATTTATATAGTGCCTCCTGTATGCCAGGCATTGTCCTAAATGCTTTACAAATATTAATTTGTAATTAATTAAAAATTAATCATTTTATCCCTACAGCAGCCCTGAGAGATAGGTGCTATTATTATCATCACTTTACAGATGAGGAAACTGAGTCAAACAGAGTTTAAGTGACTTGGGGTCACACAGCTAGTGTCTAAGGCTGGATTTTTAACACAGGTCTTCCTGACTTCAGGCTAGTGTGCTATCCTCTGTACCACCTGGCTGACTATTACAGAATGTGCAAACAGAAAAGTATGACCAGAAAATATTATAATGTCTCAGTAGGACCCAGTTTAAAGGCATAACTCACATCCATTGCCACTAAGTTTTATTATTGTAAAGTTGAAGTGACTTGGGATGCTTAGAGGTATCAGTGCCAGCAAACATATTATAGCATATCCCACTAATCTGGAAAGCCCCTGAATATAGGCCTGATGGTGGATGAGTTCTCTTGTTCAAAGACTAGCATAGTTGAGTCTAGGAAAGACATCTTACTGTGGGATAGACCCCCAGGTAATAACTTTTTCTGTTATGTCAAAGCAGTTAATGAAGACCAGCTACTTGTGCACGGAGAGATGCTCACCAATGAGCACCTGATATGATAAAATCATAGATCTTCTAACCATAGTATAGTCTTTTAACCATAATAATTATGGGACTTAAGTTTGATGGCAAAACCCATACATTTATGGTGTTAAAGTTTTGATAAAGCAGTCATATTCTGTTAAAAAGTTAATTATGGTAAGTGTCAGTGATTATTATTAGCTTAAAAGTTAAGAAGTTTAGAATGGTGCTGTACAAATGATGAATGATTCTTCCTTGTCAATAGGAGTGGTCTTGTGATTCAGGAAAGAGAGATCTGGCTTCAAAGCCAGGAAAACCTGGCTTTAAGTCTTGCCTTCCTAGGCTCAGATCATGCGTGTGGGACTCTGGACAAATCACTTAACCCCTTGTGCCCTGGGCAGTTCTCTAAGATCACAAGTTGCAGAAAAGGTGCCAACTTCACTTGTCATTGTTAGTTTCCTCACCTAAGAGTTGCCCAGGACAGTGAAATCACAGGTCAAGTTTCTCTACCTAATTGTCAGTTCTCAAGTACCTTATGTTTTGTGGTGGTTGTTGTTGTTCAGTCATTTTTCAGTTGTATCTGACTCTTAGTGATCCCTTTTGGGGTTTTCTTGGAAATGGTTTGCCATTTCTTTCTCCAACTCATTTTATAGATAAGAAAACCTAGGCAAATAGGGTTAAATGACTTCCCAGGGTCACACAGCTAGTAAGTGTCTGAGGATTTGAACTCAGGAATATGAATCTTCTGACTTTGGTCCAGCTGCTGTATCAACTGTGTGCCACCTAGCTGCCCTTATCTTACTTGATTATTATATAAGGTATTTATTTCATGTACATGATTCCATTTGATCCTTACAGCAACTCTTTCAGACTTTGCAGGGGAGGTATTGTAATTTCCATCTTTATATTATAGGTTATAGTATAATTACTGTTGATTGTTTTGGAGTTTACCAACTGTTTTCTGTACATTATCCAATTTGATACAACATCAGGAAAATGGGTCTCAGAAAGGTAAAGTCTCTTATCTGAATGTCACATGATTAATAAATGGTAGAGTCCAATTTAAAGTACTTCTTGCATCATCCCAGCTTGCAGATGGGGAGACTGAGGCTCAAAGAGGTACATGACTTCCCCACAATCACCTAGATCATGTGAGACAGAGGTAACAGTCAATTCAGGTCTTTTTGACATTTGGCCAGTGACATCAAATAGGTATTTACCTGAGCCAGAGTAAATAAGCAGCTGAAACACTTTCATAGAGCTAAGCTGTTGAGTAAAGAGATTATAATAATACATTCTCACTAAACTGAATTATGTATTTTGTAACTCTGTCCTTCTTGAGCTCTGGCTTCTGCTAGTTAGAGAACTACCTTAGCATCATGGGACCTTTTCTTGACTGAAATCACCCCTTCTTTTCTGTGCAGAGTTATTCTACACTGAGCGAGCTCATGTCCGTACACTGAAGGTTCTAGATCAGGTGTTCTACCAGCGAGTGTCCCGAGAGGGGATTCTGTCATCATCAGAACTGAGAAGAATTTTCTCCAACCTGGAAGAGGTTCTTCAGCTTCACGGTAAGAAAGACTTAACACTGAGCTTAAACACTGGACTCACAGGGTACAGGGTGTGAAACACAGGAAGATGATACCTGGAAAGAAACAAGAGCAGATATATAAAGAGAAACTTTTTGATGTGAACAGTTAACAGTCTTTTTGGTTAAATTCCTATCTGTTAACACGGCAGTTTCTAGGAAGACTTTTACTGTGGAATTTATATCTAACATTATATTCCTTAAGTGCTTATTGATGATTAGGTTTGTTAACTTAATGTACAGATTCTGTTTTAAAAGAGGAGATGCTACTCTGAAAAGGTGAAATAAGTCTGATGTTAATATTTTTCCAAAATTCTGTCTTCAGCCCTCCTATATGTTCTTCTACAGTGTGTCCTTTAGTGATTCATCTTATTCTAATGGTTTCAACTAATAACCTCTATGCAAATCACTCCCAAATTTATATATTTCTTTGATCTTTCTTTTGAGTCTTATATTTCAGCCTGTAAACAGAATGCTTCCACTTGTATATCCTACTTATTCCATAAACCAACATGTGTATATAAAGCTAAACTTAGTTTATTTTCCTAACATTTGTTTCTGTCTTTGTCAGTGGCACCACCATTCAATTATGTTTGAAAGCTTGGTTTTGGTGTGACTTTTCTTTTCACCCTTCTCCCAGCTAGTCAATTGTCATGTACTTTCAGTTCACTCTCTTCTCGCTGTTCTCCCTGTTACCATCCTAGTACAGACCCTTATTATTATCTGCTGTTGTCCTCCTGGGTGTATCATCTCTTGTCATTCTCTCCGTTCTATTGCTGCCATACTAATCTTACTTACTTGCAAACCTCATGTCAGTCTTCTGTTCAAAATGCTTTGTAAATTCTCCATTACTTTTTTACGAAGTTAAATTTTTAGCTTTAATAGAATAAAGTTAAAACTTCTTAGCCTGGCCCTCCAAAACCTGGCAACACTCTGCTTTTCTATCATTACCTTTCACTGCTCCCCTTTATATGTACTACATTGTAGCCAAACTGAACTACTCACCGTTTTGTTTGCCCACATCATGCCAATCTGTTTCTTTTCCTTTATTCATGCTGTTGCCTCTACATGAAGTAATGCCGTTTCTCTCGCCACCTACCCCAGTCTGTGAAATCCTAATCATCCTTTAAGGCCCAGCTCAGAGGACTATCTCATGAAGTCTTCCCCAGTCTCCCTTCTCTCCAATTCAATAATGACCTTTCCCCTCACACAGCACTTGATTTGTACCTCTTTTATGCATTTATCACATATATTCTGATTTTGTGTGTGTATATTTCATTAACATTTCTTTTGCCTCCCCCAGATGCACACTGTATTGTGTGCTCTGTGAGGGAAAATATCTTTTCTTATTTAATTGTTGTCCTTCCAGAATGTAGCTGAGCACATATTAGACCTTTAATATTTGTTGAAGTTTAAATTTGTGATTAAGTTGAGAATTATTTTTTTTTCTCTTGCTTTTTTAAAGTTGGGTTGAATGAACAAATGAAAGCTGTTCGAAAGAGGAATGAGACTTCCGTAATTGATGAGATTGGAGAAGATTTATTGATCTGGGTAAAGATTTTTACTTTGAATATTTCTAGAACCAATTGATTTGTTATCAGAATGGAAGTTAAGCAAATACAACCTTTCCTAAAATATGCCAACTGCCACACTTTATAAACCTGAGCTCTGTTGGCTGTGCCACATGAAGGGCTCCAACTGAGAGCTGTTTTTCATTTATTTAAAGAGATGAATTATTTTTCTTCTAATGGTATAAAATGGAATAGTTTGGCTAAAATTGTATAGCAGCTACATGACTCCAATTCCTACATTCCCTCAAAATCTGTATATATACCTAGATTTTTTATGTTGATATATCTGCACTATCCCAGCAGTTGAAAAATGAAGATAATTTTACCATATGTAAAATATAGGAAAGGAAGTAGCAATATCACTCAACTAATAAGCATTTATTAAGCACCTACTGTTTCCCAAGCTCTGTGCTAGGTGCCAGGGCTAAAGTGAGGGTGTGTAGAGATGGTGGTTGAGGAAATAGGCATTTATGTTATATCTGCCATGTACCAGGCCCTGTGCTAAGTGTTGTACAAATATTCTTCCTTTTGATCCTCACAATAGTCCTGTGAGGTAGTTGCTATTGATATCCCCATTTTATAGTGAGGAGACTGAGGCAGATAGAGTTTAAATGACTTGTTCAAGGTTACGCAACTAGTAAGTGTCTGCAGCCAAATCTGAACTCAGGTTTTCCTGACTTCAGGCCCAGTTCTCTGTCCATGGCACCATCAACTACCTCAACAAGACAAAAGGATAAGGGTCCCTTCCCTCACATGGCTTGTATTCTAACAAGGGAGACAAAATGCACATGTATAGGTATATGCAAAACACATGTTACACAAGGTAACCTTAAAAGGGAAGACAGCAGTGGGGGGCAAGAAGAAGATGAGCCTCAAGTAAGGCTTCATGCAAAAGGTAGCACCTGAGTGTAGTCTAAAAGGAAACTGTTTGGAAGAGGGAGGGATTTGGGGGAAAGATAGTGAGATAGGGGAGAGACAGCAGTAGAATGTGTTCATCTGCGAGTGTAATGGGAATGGGAATTTGAAGATCTTCCCTGCCCTTTAATAGACCTAGGGGGAGTTTGAAGACCTCCCCTTCTTTGAAAGTAAACTCTGCCCCCTGATAGACTGAATGTAATCACATGGAGCCTGTGATGTAGGGAATTTGCTAAAGGGTGCAGCAGAGCCCATGCTTCCCTGCTCTGAAGATAAACTCTGCCCCCTGATAGGCTGAATGTGGTCACATGGAGCCTGTGGTGGGAGGAGTTTGTGAAGGGAAGCAGAGCCCACAGGAAGCTGGTAGTCAGGGCCAGACAGAGGTTGCAGGAGAGAGGAACTCATGCAAAGAGATAGAGGTTTATGAGTAAATATTGATCTTGTATTGGTTTGTGGGAAGGCTGAAGGAGAGTGTGGCTCTCAGTGTTATTATACCTTCTGAATATCTTTGGTACTGTGATGATGGAATCGGCTTACTGGTTTTGGGATTCAGGTTTCTGGTGTCTAAATAAATGCTTCAGTTCTGTCCTCTATATGGAGAATCTGGTATATTTTGCAATCCAGCGTCATGTGATATTTATAGTCATGGTCTTGATCGTGATTGTGGGTGCTGTAAATATTGCATTGGTGCTATAATAGTTTATGCAAGCTGATGGGGTTACCAAGAGACAGTGTAGAGCAGTGGTTCTCAACCTTCCTAATGCCATGACCCTTTAATATTCGTATGTGAGCGTATCTGCATGTGGGCAGACCTGCCTGGAAATGGATGGAGGAGCGGTGTCTGTTCCTAAGACCATCGGAAATATGTGTTTTCTGATGGTCTTAGGCGACCCCAGTGAAAGGGTCGTTCGACTCCCAAAGGGGTCTAGAGGGAAGAGAGAAGTCCACTACAAAACTTTGTGGGAAATCCATAGTTAGGGGACCTGATGTGAATGAAGACGCAATGAAGGATACCCCAAATAGTCAGTTTACAAAAAGGGTTAGTTAACAAAGGTATTAGTACCTAGGAAAATTAAAACTTTGTCACATCGCATTCATGCTTCATCTTCTTCACCAGAACAGCAGCGCACTCGGTGTCCCGTGCTAGTGAAGAACTAGCTTTTCTGAGTGTTGCAGTTACGGAGTCATTGACAGAAAAGGGGACTGTCAAGCAAGATCTTGGACAGGTCACTTAAACCACTCTGGGCTTGGGTCTCCTTACTTTTAAGATGACGCAGTTAAATGGAGGTGATCCTTGAAGTCCCTTTCAACTCTAATAGTCTATGAATTTTTATAAATATTTCTTGATTGACAAATTGATCTTCTAACATCAAGAGCTTAAATGATCAGAAAAGGTATGATTATTTTAGTGGAATGGAAAGGAGATTATTTTTAGTGGGTGAAAGTTTCCTTCCCCCATGTAAATAAGTAGTTAATCTACATCTATTATCACTTGAAAATATTCCCACTGAAAAGGTACTTTGGTTGTTCATCATCTTGCTGTGTGTTGTGTTGTCTATTATTCCTTTCTCTATTGTTTTCCTTACATTCTTGGCACAGTTCAGTGGAGCAGGAGAGGAGAAGTTGAAACATGCAGCTGCCACCTTTTGTAGTAACCAGCCTTTCGCCCTGGAAATGATCAAGTCTCGTCAGAAAAAGGACTCTCGATTCCAGACTTTTGTGCAGGTGAATTGAGTTGCTGAGTCAGCAGTAACAGCTAGTGCCAGTCTTGGCTTTTAGCAAAGCTAGGATAAACTAGGAGTATAATTAAGATTAAATCACTTACTAGAATTGTGTCTGGTATTGGCCTTACATCAAGATTATTTCCAGCCCTGGATTATCTCCATTAAATCATTTCTGGAGGGTAGAATATTAACATTGTGAAGTGGTCGATAATACTTTGATAAAAAGAACATTTAATATCAGGATCAAGACACCTGCCACAGATGTTCAGCAGTGCTTTTGGTGTATGACCAGGAGATAGTTTACATCAATTAGAATACTAGGGTGAAAGTAGTAGAACAAAAGTCTGACTCAAGAAAACACAGTTGTTAGGTATATGCTTTGGGAAAGAGAATGAAGTAGATGCATTGTGTGCTATGCTCATTTCAATGAAAAAACTACCACATTAGCTCACTAATTTGTCACAGGAATGTCAGATATCATAAAATATAGTTTGATTCTGAAAAATGGCATCATATAATTTTAAAATTTTTAATATGAAATTGATAGTGTCCCTAGAAGATAGTGACTTCAATTTATTACAGATGATAACAGGTGTCTCAGATGTGGTAAGGAAACCATTGGTTTAATGATTTAGTGATACTATTCGTCCTGTATTTGATTTATGACATAATAAGTTTGTGAAAGGTTGATGATAAATCTTGGCATTTTTGGCCTTAGTTACTGGAAATGTAGACACACACACACACATATACATACATAAATACATACATTCATATATATGAACACACACATATACATATATATTATGAATAGGTAGATTGTACATGTTCAAGTAATTATAACTTTAATATAAATGACAATTGCAATTTAATTTTATACTGTTTAATTTTAGGATGCTGAGAGTAATCCACTGTGCCGTCGACTGCAGCTAAAGGATATTATTCCTACTCAAATGCAGAGGCTCACTAAATACCCCCTTCTGCTGGATAATATAGCTAAGTACACAGGTACAGTATTCCCACTTAAATGGAGAAAGTTGTAAGATACTGCCTCCTATTAGTTTTGCATAGCACCCCATTATCTGCAGACTTGTTTTCCTTCTGTTTTCCCTTACCTAACCTCACACCAAGTCCTCTAACCCTTTGACACCCCCTCCCCCCTCCCCCCAGTTTTCTCCCAGACCACCTCCCCTCCACTAGCCACTTTCTCTTTTCTCTCTACTTACCCTTACCAAGCCCTACCTTTCATCCATACTACCCTATGATTGCTAATTTTTCAAATACCAGCTAAAATCCCATCTTTTACAGCAGTGGTATCAAAATCAAATAGACACAATCCCTGTGGGTTGCTTATTGACTTGGAAAACCACAAATTAACATGATCTGTGGTGTATTGTATTTTTATTTTGTTAAACATTTTCCAATTAAATTTTATTTTGGTTCTAGAGCATTCAGAAGTTTTTGCAGGTATTTGGGAGTGCTCTGACTTTGACACCTTTGTTCCTCAGGAAACTTTTCACAGCTCCTCTTAATTCTAGTGTCTTCCATCCCTTAATTATTTCCCGTTTATCATGCATATAACTTGTTTGTCCTTATTTGCTCACTTGCTTTTCCCCACCTTTAGATTGTAAGTTCTTTGAGGGCAGGGGCTATCTTTTGCTTTTTTTTGTATCCCCCCCAGCCCTTAGTATTGTCCCTAGCATATAGTAGGCACCTAAGAAGGATTTATTGATTGATTGACTGACCAAATGATATTGCAGGATTGTCAATCAAGATATTACTTAATTTACTGTGTAGCATCTTTGAAATGGCACATGCTAGTGTGCATGCCCCACCAGCACTGGAGGAAATTTTGTCTTTGTTTATAAATTAGGTTGGGGAAGAGGGAGGTCCTGAGGAGACAGTTAATTAAATCACCATTTCCCAAGCTATACATTAGACTGGGTAATATGTTTGAATTATTTACTGAGGACACTTCTAGGCAATTTCAAATACTTCAAGGGCAGAGGTTGAGAGCCTAAAGTGGAGAAAGCTAAGGGTAGAAAAGGGAAGACAGAGAAAATTACTGAAAAGAAGTTAGTTTCTCAAAGCTTTTTGAGTCTGTTTTTAAGAAGTAACAGTCTCTTGTTGGTATATGTTTAATGAATTGGTGGAAATTTGCCAGGCCCTGGTAATTGTGAAACACTGGACTAAATGTTCTTTTTAAGGGTCCTTCTATGTTCAAATGCCTATGTATGGCTCTTTGATTCTGTTAAGGCCTTACAGAGATACATAAAGTACTTACTGTAATACTGTAGTACTGACTTTCCTTTAGTGAAAATTGAAACAAAGTTTTCTTCATTCTTCCTTTAGGGTCATGTGCTTGCAGCTTTTTAAATAATTTATCGCAACTAAGCTTTTCCTCATCTAATGTTGATGTGGGATGATAGGTGTTTCAGGGACCTCAATAACCAGAGTCCCTGGGAGGACAGTCTGAATGAATTCACAGGCTCAAGCATTCTGACTCAAGTTAGTAAAAGTTTATTGTTATGCTATACAGCAGGCAGGAGGTCTTAGGGAGTTAAGTAGAGTTAAAGTTTTTATAGGATAATCTTTAGTATAACCTGTGCCAATTATGCTAACTAGGTGAGTAAGGGTGGGATTAGGGAGGAGTTAAGGAGTGGTCAGTGCTTAAAGGAACATGCACTTTTAACATCTACTGCACAGGCGTATTGCCCATAATTCACTGGAAAATAGCCGGGGGGGGTGGGGTGCAGGGCTGCATGGAGATGTGGTTTTAGGCTTGAAACGACACTAAGTCAACTAGCGGTCAGGGCTGACTGAGAAGTGCCCAGTCTGCGACCCTTCAATGTCCTATTTGACAAGATAGATGTTAGGAGTATACA
Organism: Pseudochirops cupreus; assembly: GCA_028627135.1. NCBI lineage: Eukaryota > Metazoa > Chordata > Mammalia > Diprotodontia > Pseudocheiridae > Pseudochirops > Pseudochirops cupreus. The sequence continues at coordinate 267,402,726 of CM053582.1, forward strand.
TATGTCCCAAGCTAATGAGGGATCCAGGATGTGTGTAATGGGCTAGGGAGTTACTTATAGATATCCAGTGAAGGATTCATAAGTGCAGCTGGTTATTATACTAAGGGGAGATAAACATTTGTCTGAAGCCTGATCATGAATGGTTGCGAGGCAGAGTACTGGCAGGGGCGGGGGGGGGGGGGGAGGGGGGAGAGAAGGGGCAGAGATGATGCCTTGAGGCTAGAGAGAAATGTGATTTTGCAGACTGATGTGATTTTACAAACTGTGGTTCAAGCACAAACACTCAAGCACCCCATCAGTGTTATATCTCAAAATTTGAATATACAAATCAGGAAATTGAAAATTATAGTTCTTCCTAAAAACAATAGCTTACTCCTTATTGCATAAGTAGGATTTTGTCTTAGTAAAAATGCCATTACATTTTATACTTTACTATATTTGTACAATGTGACTGGATTATAGTTGCCTGGGGAATTACAACTTTGATAACTGATTTTAGCATCCCTTAAATTCTCAGCAAGAATATAACATTCGCATACCTTTCATTGAATTTCTTTTTAATGATATGGATTTTGTAAATCACTTTTTTCTCTTTTTAAACTTGATTTCACATTCATTGAAATACTTTTTATAGAGTTATTTGGATTCATAGCACTCTTCAAACAATTGTATCTTAAATATGGTTACTTATATATGGAGGCCTACACTCTCTTTATTGTTTAAAATAGTGTTGTTAGCAATAGTTTGTTGTACCGTTGTACTGTTTTTATAGCTTTACTGCCAAGAAAAATGTTTTCAACCCTTCTTATTGACTTGACATTGAATGAGATTGTGATGACATTTTTAAACTTAAAAATAAATTATTTTTCAACTAGGCAGAAAAAAGTTGAAGCATTGATTTAATATATTGAAATCAAATCCCATTTTTCATCTTCTCATCAAACTTCTACCATTTTGCTTTTTTCTACCTTGCCCAATTTCAGAACGGCCAAAGGAAAGAGAAAAGGTGAAGAAAGCAGCAGATCACTGTCGTCAAATCCTAAATTATGTGAATCAAGCTGTCAAGGAGGCAGAGAATAAACAGGTAAAGAGCAAACAACACCTACCTATAAAGGCAGCAAAGGAGAGGGAGAGGTGAGACTGGTAAAAAGAGAAATAGATATCTCTGAAATAGCAGCTCTTTTAGTTATTGGAAAATTAGAGGGAAAGATTTTGTTTCTGTAACTGGTATATAAGGCCATTGTGGCCTTGGTATAGCAGCAAGTCACAGTACTGTGTGAGCATCAGTTCACCAAACTTCATGTTATCTCATTTCCAGCGCTTAGAAGATTATCAGCGTCGCCTTGATACATCTAACTTGAAGCTGTCAGAGTATCCAAACGTTGAAGAGCTCAGGGTGAGAGAGGTCTAATGGTCTTAATAGTTTTCTTAGAGTTCAGTTTAGCAGAAGAGTGATAGGTAACCACGCTTTGTTGGAATTTACCGCCACATAAAGAAGACATGACAATGACATATTGTCCACATTTGTATTTTTGGTGTTCCTTTAAACCTCCCATATTGTGATGGTAGCTAATTTAGAGGAGTGTTTATATGGTACTCTCTACTCTTTTGCACATCAAGATGGAAGAAGCTTCCAAGAAGCTCGGGAATCCTAATTATAATTAAGTTTTAAAAATAAATTGTTCTGTAGTTTGTGCAGGAGTGCTGTTTACTGAATGAACTTGGCAGATTATTGGGTTCAACAGGATATTTTAATAGTCCTTCCTTAAGGTTCTTCTAAAGCACAGAAAAGCCCAACTTGTACAGTTGTATTGGTAAACGATGGCAAAACCTATACTAAGTACTGCTTCTAGTAATATTATTTCTTCATGACTACTTTGAGTATCTCTAAAGATACAATTTCATTAAAAATTCTGCCCCTACTTTGTAGCCAGTTTATGTAGGTCTCTTGAATAGGTATTTAAAACAGACTTCATCATGTGATATAACTTTTCACAGATAATGATTTTTTAATATGTTTACCTTCTTTTTGTTGTTCTCATGCTCTTTTCTTTCATGGCTAAATGAATGACAAAAAGAGGATTTTTACGCTAATAATTGGTAATATTTGATGCTTCTTGGTCTTCTAGACTTTTTAGACTGAATATGAGCAATGGTCTTTATGGGCCCAGGCACATAAATTCAGGATCTGGTGACTGACTAATGATGAGAATCAAGTTGAAAAAGTAGTTAACTCATGGTAATAATAAGATCAAGAAAACAGGTCTTAAAATTGCTTTTCTGAGGTATCTCCATTCCTTTGTGTCATTTTGTGTTAATTACTCCATCTCTGTGTTTTATCCCTTGTTCAGAATAATTTAGGAAGAATAATGCCTGCTCTATACAAATAGTTTGAATTTAAATAATGAATATATTTATTGCATTGGTTATAATAATGATGAAGGTATGAGTTTTAGCAAAATATTACCTCACTCAATTCCAGGAAGTCATTTTTCTTTGCTTTTTTTCATTTTGACAGAATTTGGATTTAACAAAGAGGAAGATGATTCATGAAGGACCATTGGTATGGAAAGTGAATAGAGATAAGACTATTGGTAGGCTGGATGTCTTTTTTCATTTGTTTTTTCCCTTTTTTTAAATTCCACTAGGGGGAACGGGAATGTGGAAGTAGAATTGAGAGGAAGGTGAAATTCCTTTGAGGATAAGAGGCTTGTTTTTCATGCTTTCAAGTAACTGCTACCTTGAACAACTTGTATTTGTGAAGATCTGTTTTTTAAGGGTGGTTTGTTGTTTTTTTTTTTGCTTATTTGTTTTGGTTAGTTTTGAAATATGTTATATATTGCTTACTATGTGCCAGGCACTGTGTGCTAAGCACATAACTAATAGCTAACATTTATGTAACATTTACTATGAAAATCATTCAGGGATATCTCAGTGTGCTTTGTCATGATCTGATTCTAGCTCTGCCTGAGTACTACTATTTTAAAAAGTATTTGTAAGCATTTCATTTGTAAGCAAGGGAAATTTGACATAGTACTTAAAGTTCTGGACATGGAGTCAGGGAGATTTGAATTTGAATTCTGCCTCTGACACTTAATGACTGACTATGGGCAAGTCATTTAATCTTTCTTCATCTTCCAAGTGGGGATAATAAAACCTGTAAGGCTTACTTTTGTTTTGAGGCTTAAATGAAATAATAAATTAGAATGTGAGCTCCCTCATTAGATTGTGAGTTCCTGGAAGGCTTTTGTCTCTTGTGTCCCTAGTACTTAACACAGCTGCTTATTAAATGTTTATTGATTGAGATACCTTACAATTCCTAAAGTGCTGTGTGAATTTTGGCTACTATAAGGAAGTAAACTGACTATTGGGTCTCATACATCATCATACTGCTTTTTTTCCCACATGAAGTTGGATATGAATGTGTGGTACCTTCTCTTTTGTAGATCTATACACATTGCTGCTGGAGGACATCCTTGTGTTGTTACAAAAGCAGGATGATAGACTGGTGTTGAGGTGTCATAGTAAAATTCTAGCATCTACAGCAGATAGCAAACATACATTCAGCCCTGTAATCAAATTGAATACCGTTTTGGTTCGACAAGTTGCAACAGGCAAGTACTTCCACTGGGTAAAAAACTACAATTTATGGTTCATTATAAAGTCATGTTAGAAATAGCATAATAGCATGTCATCTAGTTAGGAAAAGGGACATCAAATTCTGCCCTTGGGTAAACGTGGAGAAACTTCATGAACTTTGTTTCCTATTTGTTAAGTGAAGCAATAACACACACACACACACACACACACGAGACTAGAGATACTTAGATTCTCTGAGCTTTCTTAACATTTGCCATTATATACATGAAGAGTAGTAAACTTTCTTTTGTTTTAGGTAAAATAAATGAACACGTAAGAGTTTAGAATAGTTGAAGTAGGAAAATCACATCTTACAATGTAAAATAAATGCAATGCAGTAATAATATTTGACTCAATAATAGCAGTATAGTAATAACATCCCCTTGGGGTCCAAAATATTTCTCTTCAATCCATGATGGAATAATATTTTATTCTCTCTTTTCCAGATAACAAGGCATTATTTGTCATCTCTATGTCAGACAATGGAGCCCAAATTTATGAATTGGTGGCACAGACAGTTTCTGAAAAGGCAGTGTAAGTGACAGACTCAACTACATTTTTCTGCCTAACATTTTCTGTTAGATTCAAAGCATAATATTTCCCGAACCTGATTGGTTTAATGGCTGAAATTAATTGGACTGCAAAAACGCTGACTGGAGTATAAATATCTTCCCCCTTCCAATCTTTGAGGAAGATTATCCTCTTCTGGGGCAGGAATTGGTTCTGTTTTATTGTCCTTGTATTCCCAACACCCATCACTAGCTTACTTAGCTACTTTAATAAATATTTGTTGAATTAAATTTAATCTCTCCATACATTTTCTTTTTAAAAAATTGTCTCAAGTTTCTAGTGGATCCTTTAAATAGATTACTACATTATTATTAGTTTTCTTGTTGAGATATGACTTTGGCACTTGACATTACTGACATAAGAGATTTCCTCTTTGCAAATTTGAGAGTTCTTTCTTATTTCAAGTTGGGTTAGATGTGGTTTTTCTCATCTTCTCTTATTTTTTCTCTTCTTTCTCTCCCTCCTCCCCTGGGCCACCCCACATCATTACCTCAACAACTTCTTGGAACTTCCTGCAGTTGGCAGGACTTGATTGGCAGGATGGCCCTAACAGTAAAGGAACAGTCCACAAAGCCCATCTCACTACCAGAGTCACCACCCTGCGAGTGAGTTTTTGCTTTGATTTTTGATTACCATGATTTTATATTTTGTACACATTGGTGCAGTGATGTTAGGTACTTGATGGTCATGAAAGATGGTTTTTATCTTTCTGTAGAGGGGAGCGTGATGAAGAAGAAGTTTCAAAACTGAAGGAAGAATCACATGGTGTTTCTACCTCTAGTCTTCAAAGTCCAGGTGAACTTGCTCCTATTAGCTCAAGGAAAAGTATGATCAATATATCTTATTAAATTTTTAAGGCATCTTTGATGAACTCTGGGCTACTGATCTAACATGGCAGGATAGTCAGGATAGCCCATGCAGTTGAAATTCTATTTGACTTCTTCAAGGTTGAGAATTATAAGCTTTGCTAGGGATGGCTTTCTTTGCCTTTTACTAAGTTTCTGTTTAAGATGCTCAAATGTAAATTATGTAGCATTTCTTTTTTCATTTGGGGAGCATGTGACGGCATTACTTTGGTATTTGAGGCTATCATCACTCCTTTTTTTCTCCATTGAGCAGAAAAACACATGGAAACAGAGACTCCTTTAACGTCAAAACCTCAGTCCCCTTCATCAGTTACCTCTGGGAAATCAGAGATCAGTGATCTATTGACTGAAAGACATTTTGGAAAAGAACAAGCAGAAGAGACATCTAAAGAGCCTGAAATGGACTATCAGAGTACTATCCCAGAGCCACATTTCCCTGTCTCTGAAGAGCGGTGGGCATTGGATGCACTGAGGAACTGTAAGTGATTCAATCAGTCACATACTTTGTGCAAGGCATTGTACTATGAGGATAGGAGAGAATCCCTGCTCTCAGAGATATTAACAGTGTAGTTGAAATGACAATGTGGCAAAGTGTAATTGAAAGTACTGGATTCAGAGTTAGAACTTGGCTCTGCTCTTGCTGTCTGAATAACCTTATCTCCTCTGGGCCTCCCTTTCGTCATCTGCAGAATCAAGGGGTTGGACTGGATGATCTCTAAAGTCCCTTCTAATGCTAAATCCTGTAGTCTTATATCAGTTGTGTGTGTGTGTGTGTGTGTGTGTGTGTGCGCGTGTGTGCATGCGTGTGCACGCGCACGTGTGTACACACAAAGCTTGACGGTATGGGACAGTATATATCAAGTATGTAATAAATGGTGGAGACATAAACAACTAAAAAGTTGCGAGATTGTCATAGGCTGAGGTGACAGGGAAGAGTATCATCAAATAGTTAGAATTTGTGCAATGGCTTAAAATGGGTAGACCTGGAGGAAGAAAAGCATGAGTTTTGATTGGGAGATAATGAACTAGACTAGTCTGACCAAAGTAGAGGCTTCATGCTAATGAGTATGATGGTAGATTAAATTGGGAAAATAAGGTTGAGACCAGATTGTGTAAGGTATTTGGGCAGGGAAATGATATAAAAAGACAGAGGCATTTTAGGAAGATGAAACTGGTGGCAGTGTGCAAGATGCATTTGAGCAAGTAAAGACCAGAAGTGGAGATACTAGTAGGTAAAATATTTCAGTAAGCTAACCTTTGGCCTTGAGATACAAGGTTAGAAGGGCTCGAACTTGGGTGGTAGCAGTAATGGAAATGAAGATTTTTAGCAATATTATAAGGGAAGAATCCATAGAACTTGGTGACTAGGTGAAGGTAAGGGAGAGAGGAGGAAGGGAGTAGTCAAAAATGATATCAGTGTTTTACCTTTGAATAATAGAATCCTGGTGATGTTAATAGCTTCAAGAAAAGGAAGAGGGAAGCTTGAGTTATATTTTAGACATGTTGAGCTTCAGGCCGTGGTAACATATTCAAGTGAAAATGTCTACCAAGATTTTGGAGATGTGGGGCCAGAGTATGTGGAAGAAAATAGGTCTGGAGATTTAAACTTGAGAATCATCCATGTAGGTTTAACAGTTGAAGCTATTGGGGCCACTGGAATCTCTGAAGGAGAGATTCAGGAGTGGAAGATCAGGGTACTGAGAGTGGGTCTTGAAGATGTTGAGAATTAGTGCCTGGGAAGGGCACAGAAGATTAACTCAAAACTCAGAGTCTATCAGTATGTAAAGTCTCTTTTTAGCCTCTCGCTCTTATCTAATTTCTAAATAGTTTTTGCACACTCCTGGTAACTTCCTCATTGTAAAGGTAACAACAAGATACACTTTGCAGCTCAGAATTTACACTAATTTTTTTATTTACAATAAACCAAGGAATATGTCCTTTGTCATTGACAATGTAGTTTTACCAGAACTCATCAAAACTTATCCTTTGACTGTATTTCTCAGCTACATAAAGAAGTAGGCAAAATTTATAAAAGGATGAACCATTCTCTAATTGGTAAATGGTCAAAGGACATGAACAGGCAATTTTCAGAAGAAGAAATCAAAGCTATCAATAGTTAATATGAGAAAATGCTCTAAATCACTATTGCTTAGAGCAGCAGTTCTCAACCTGTGGGTTGCAACCCCTTTGGGGACGAACGACCCTTTCACAGGGGTTATGGGTTGCCTAAGATCATCAGAAAACACATATTTCCGATGATCTTAGGAACCCCCTCTATCCATCTCCAGGTGGGTCCACCCACATGCAGACACGCCCACATACGAATATTAAAGGGTCATGGCATTAGGAAGGTTGAGAACCACTGGCTTAGAGAAATGCAAATTAAAACTGAAGTACCACCTCACACCTATCAGATTGGCTAACTTGAGAAAAGGAAAATGACAAATGTTGGGGGGAAATGTGAAAGAATTGGGACACTAATGCACTGTTGGTGGAGCTGTAAACTGGTCCAAACTTCCTGGAGAACAGGAACTATGCCTAAAGGGCTATAAAATTGCACAAGCCCTTTGATCCAGCAATACCATTATTAGGTCTGTATTCCAAAGATGATATAAAAAAGGGAAAAGGACCTACATGTACAAAATTATTTATAGCAGCTCTTTTATGACCATCAGTTGAGGAATGGCTGAACAAGTTGAGGATTATGTTTGTGATGGAATACTATTGTGCTATAAGAAATGACGAGCGGGATGATTGAAGAAAAACCTGGGCATGAACTCATGCAAAGAGAAGTGAGCAGAACATGGAGAACATTTTACATAGTAGCAACAATATTGCATTAAGAATCAACTGTGAATGACTTAGCTGTTCTCAGCAATACAGTGATTCAAGACCGTCCCAAAGGACTCATGATGAAAAATGCTGTCCACTTCCAGAGAGAGAGAGAGAGGAAATTAATGGAATCTGAGTGCAGATGGAAGGTTTTTGTTTTGTTTTACTTTTTTGCACTTTATTGTGTGTCTGTGTGTGTGTGTGTTTTCTTTTGCATCGTGTCTAATACAGAAATTTTTAAAAATACATTCATTCAAGCAAAGTAAACTCTTGTATATGTCCAAAATCAGCCCCCCCAAAACCCAGAAAATATATTGTCCTTTGGTTAATTCTATTACACGACTAAATTATTAGAACCAAAGAAAATTGTGGAGCATTTTAATTTTTCTTCTTAACACCTGATGGAAATTCCTTAGGTTATTTTTTAAAGAGCAGAATAATAACTAGTGTATTTTGAGTTTGGGTGTATTTAATGAGAAATTTTCTTTGGTGTCCTTTATTTAAAATATTCTTTACACATTGCAGATTAGCATGAAATGATGATCCATGTTTTTCAGAAGTTTATTTCAATGTCAGAATCAAATATTTTCATTACTGGTATTAAGACAGCTTTGCTTGGAGTCTTTTAAATATATGTAAAAAATACATATAAAAATATTCTTGCCTTGCCAAACCCAAACACCAAATTACTCCTATCATTTTGCCTTGTCTGGTACTGCTAACATACTTCTTAATGGAGTTGGAGAAAGTCAGGCACCAAAGCAGACTATGTCCACTACAGATTTATGCTGTGTAATTTCAATTGGTCCCTCACCTAAGCAAGTTGCTTTCTTCCTCCTTAATTGATTATCCTTCTTTCCACAGAGGCTGTTCAAAACTTCTCTGCTCAAGCCTCCCACAGCACCCCTTTGTCAACTCTGTCAGCTGTGAACCTTGTCTCAGACTTGGCTAATAGAGATCATTTGTCATGAGATACTACCTTTTCTTTGTGCTGTACTCTACAACCCTCTGATACCATGCCCCACTCTCTCCTTGTTGGCCCTTTTTTCCCAGCGAAAGCTAACCCCTCTACAGGTGACCTTGAGCCCATCCCTATTGGTCTTTTCCATCAAATTCATATTGTCAGGACAGCTAGGTGGTGCAGTGATTAGAGCACGGGCCCTAGAGTCAGGAGGACCTGAGTTCAAATGTGGCCTCAGACACTTAACACTTACTAGCTGTGTGATCTTGGGCAAGTCACTTAACCCCAATTGCCCCTTCCTTCCCCCCTCCAGAAAGCCCTCCAAAAAATTCATATTGTCTGTCTCTCTCTCTCACTTCCCTCCCTCTCTCCCCCTCTCCCCTTTCCTCTTCTTCTCCCCCTTCAATTTGTCCCTCAGCTGGTTCCTTTCCTGATACCTACAAGACATACTCAAGTCTCCCCCATTTTGAAAAAAATCCCCTCTAGAACCTAGCATCTCTTCATCTCCTTTTATTCTATACCTTGCCTCCCTTTCATAGCCACACTCCTAGAAAAGCTATTTACAGCTGTTGTCTCCACTTTCTCTCTTCCCCCTGCTTTTCAGCGTTTTACAATATGACTTTCAACCTCAGTCAAAACGTTTCTATCTAAAATTTCTGGTGATCTCTTCGTTGCCAGAGCTGATAGTTTTTTCTCAATTCTTATCCTTCTTGACCTCTCTGGAACATTTGACCACACCATTTGACCACACTTCTGTATTCTAACTAAAATTATTTGCTTGAGTTGTTACAGCCCTGTTATTGATGTCTCAGCATTTTGGGTGTTCTACTTTGTTAAGACCCTCTACTTTTCAGCCAACAACCATTTATTAATTGCTTGCTGTGGACCAAAGATTTGTCCAGGCACTGGGAATACTAGACATAAATGAAATGTTCTCATCCTCAAGGAATTTACATTCTATAGGGGAGAAAACATGGATACAGAGAAGTATGTGCATAATAAATACGATTTAATAAGGTGAAGGGGAGCACTGACAGCCAAGGCATTGGGAAAAGACTGAGGAAAGAGGCCCCTGACCTGAACTTTGAAAGAAACTCGCAGAGGTCAGGAAGGAGTACCTTCCATTCCAGGCAGGGAGGATCAGGCTGTAGAAGGGAACAGAAATGGAAGATGGAACGTCATTTGTGGGGAACAGCGAGACAGTCAGTTTGGTTGCACCAGAGTTCATGAAGGGCATTAATTCATAGGTTTGGAAAGATAAGGATGAACCAGGTTATAAAGGGCTTTAAATAACAGGAGTGTTGTCCTTTGATCTTAGAAGAAATGGGGATCCATTGGTGCTTATTGACCAGAGCAGCAGCCTGGTAAGACCTGTGCCTTAGGAACTCTAAGAGAATTACCAAAAAACACTTCCTTGTATTTATAGAGCATCTAGTTCTGAGTAACTCAAAAAATTTCATGCTGTTCAAAAAAAAAACCAACTAATTTTCTCAGAATACCTAGAAAGCAGAGGAAATTGTCACTAGTAGCTAGGTAACTTGCCCAGGTCATGTAGCAGGTTCTTGAAGGTACCATAATGCAACTAAATGATACCTGCTGGCTCTAAGGCCAAACTTAAGTACACTTGGCAGTTTATTTTAGTGTTTTAAATACCAAAGCATATACAAAATGACCTTAGTATTTGGCACTTGTGTTATTAGAAACTCATTTGTTTATTAGATTTTAATAAATGCTTATTGATTTATTTGCAGCTAGAAATGGTTTGGCCACTCAACTGAATCCTGATAGAAATTGGTGAATATCCTTTTTTTCTTTCTTCTTCTAGTGGGTCTGTTGAAGCAGTTGCTGGTGCAGCAGCTAGGTTTGACTGAGAAGAAGACTCATGATGACTGGCAGCGTTTCCTCAGGTTCAGGACAGCCTCTCAGGGTGTACAGGTTGGACGCACAGGTGCAATCCAAAATGCCCTAGACCACCCTGAAGATAGTAAGACCAGCCAGCCTGGTGAAGGACAGATGCCCCTTCAGATAGGACCTGGAGAAATTTCTGTGTGTTACAGCCCAAGGACTTCAGTTGAATCTCCAGTTCCACAGGATTATATGGAACTGGCATCTCAAGATAGCAGGGCAAGTAATGTTTTAGTCATGGACCACATGAATATGACCCCAGAGCCGTCTAGCGCAGAGCTAGAAGGGGGTCCTGAGGACAGCGGAGAGCACTTTTTTGATGCCCGTGAAGCCAATAGTGATGATAATCCTTCAGAAGGTGATGGGACAGAAAGAAAGGAAGAGGAAGCTCTTCAGTTACGGATCTCAGGCAAGTTCATTATGAACCAGTTCTGTCAGTTCTGATGGCAGTATGTCATTCCTTTTACCTGAAACAGATGATATTGTCCTGGTATACATGTACCAGGAAGACTGGATAAAAAGTATTGAATTATCTTCTTAACTTGTGTGGAATCTGTAGTATTTTAAAATTGTAATTGTACCTGAAATTGTTAAATAGCACTAGCTACAGCATGGTTAAACATGGGTATTTGGGTGTTTATAGACTTCTTGGCCAATATCAGCTCTGACTTGTCAGCTGTTGATAGTGATGGTAACTTGTTCTTTTGTTCCATCAACAGGAAACGTTCTGATCCTCGATGGCTTTGAAACAGTGCAGGAGAGCTCTACAGAGGAGGAAGTTGCTTCGGGCCTCCCTTCTGTGGATTGGGCTCACCAGCAGCAACCTCTCCAAGATCCCCAGTCTGATGGAGGAGGCTCTCCATTCACCCCTGATTTCCTGCTCCAGCAGCGCTGGGGACCTGGGGAGGAGTCTGACTTCAGTGCTCAGAGTCCTTCTTCCTCTGCAGACTCACACAGCCAAATCATGCAGTACATTCAGAAGATAGAGGCTGACCTTGAACACTTAAAGGTATCCACTGCTGCTTTTTTAAAGCCTGTTTCAGCATCCCTAATGCTTGTTTCCAAGTGGCGAATGCTACAGAATAGAAGCAAAGAAAGCATGAAACACTGATGTCAGTAAACTTGGTAGAGTCTGAATACGTGCATTTTCCTTGTCCATGGAGAGGACAGGCAGCTGGGGCTTCTCAGGTTGTTAAATCACAAGGATGGGAAACATTTTTCTGTGTCTGTATTTTCTTGTTGTGTTTCCAAGTTAAAAGGGTCTGAATGAATGTGATTTTCTTGGCTGATATATGAGAAGATTTGAGTAATATGTTAAGATAGGTGGTATCTATATTATTATAAATCTAGGCTGGGAAAAGCTGTGACTTTCTATTGCCTCTTATTTCTTTTGTAACACATTGTGGTGGTGGTAGTCATTCTCCAAGTCTTAAGACAGATGAAGAAACACTTTAGTGGCTTTTAGATTGAACCTAAAACCTTTTCTGTTGACAATCCCAGCATTGAAGGAGAATTTCAGAAAGTGAACAGAAGTTCACTAGGTCCTCTTAGGTTTTAGAGGCCAATTTCATCAAAAGTTGAGAGACTCATTCCTGGTAGCAAAGGGGCAGAGTATGGGATGAATAAACAGGCTGCCACTTTGCTAAATTGACCTCCTTATCCCATGTATTTTCTCATTGTCCTCCTTCATACGGTTTCTACAAGGTAAAAGATTGTGCCCGCTTTAACTTATGTTTTTGGAGGTTTGGTGTATTACAGGATTAATCATGGTTTGAAAACCCTTGTTTTTTGAGGAATTAGATCACATTTTGGTATCTGCCACCTTAATCTGTGGTAGAGAGAATGATGCTAAAGAGTCTAAATGTTTATAGGTATGTCGTACTTTTGCTAGAATAAATAGCAAAGGGAGGAAAAGGGGAAGATAGGAGTGTTTCTGGCATTTTGGCAGTCTAAATTCTCTCACTTCCATATTTTGACTTCATTTGGATGTATTTTCTTGATTTTATGCAGTGTTACATAGAGTTGCCCTGTAGTTGATGAAATGTCTAAAATTCATTTGTAAGGAGATTAATTCTAATGAACCTCATGTTATACAGCATAAAACAGTTAATAAGGCAGCTTAACAAAAACCTTTGTGGGGTCTTACATGTTTGTTTTTCCTTTTCTGCGTACTCAAATGGATCTGTGATTTCATTGATTCAGGAGTACCTTTTAACAGTAATGCACATGATTACTCATTCATGCCTGCCTTTCCTATTTAACTTCTATCCATGTTCTCTCAAAATTTTGGCACAGAGGGTCAACCCACTGTGTTGTCAGGCATTCTCCTGACTTTGTGGGGCTCCCAGGAATACTCTGGCTGTCCACCTGCCATCTCTTGTTCTTGCTACCTGATTAACCTGTCTTTCTTATGTATCAGTTCTAAATTATTTCTAGTATAGGGTTGTAAGAGAAATGAAAGTTGTTCTTTTTCATAGGCAAAATTTCTAAACAAGATAATGTTCTTTTTTGAAGGTGAAATATAAGTAAATAGTAAAGCAATTTTGCACTGTTTTTGCATAAAAATCTTTATTTCCCCTTAATCTTCCCTCCCCTCACTCCTGAAATTAGATGAAAATCATATGGGTTGTGTTTTACAGAAGGTGGAGGAAAGTTACATGACTCTTTGCCAAAGGCTGGCTGGATCAGCCCTCACAGAGGAGCACTCAGGTATGTGAAAACCAGCATGCTCATATGGGATCATATGTTTTACATCTCTCCTCACATTTTTCAAGAGCTAGGAATTAGGAAAATAGTAAATTAGAAAATCATGAGTGAAAGATTTACTAATGCCTAGGCTTTTATGGCATTTCTGTGTTCTTTTTGTGAACTAGGAGTTTAGAAAAAGGGTTTTCCCTGTGCCTTTGTATGGATCTTTACCCATTGTAGATGTTATAATATGTTATTTAGCATATCTCCCTAAAGCTTATTGGTTCAGCAAAAACATATTACCAAGACAACGTTTTTGTCCATTTGTAATGTTGTTCCTATAGCACAGCCCTGCACAGCCTGTGGCCTGTGGGCTGCTTATAGCATGCCATTGGATTTTGGGGGGGCCTGCAAAAAATGTAGAAGAAACATCAAAGCCTCATGAGATTATGTATGGTAGGATTTAGTTATGTCAAAATTGACTTTCTTGCACAGTGATGTCAAAGTACAGCTGTACTTTGTGATCAAGGACCTCAAAGCCATACATATATGTATGTGTGTGTACCCACACACATATACATATGTGCATATATATATATATATATATATATATATGTATGTATGTGTGTGTGTGTGTGTGTGTATAGAAATATAAAAATGCTTGTTATTAAGGTCCTGGGGACCATTTCCCCTGACTCACTCTGTTCTCCTTATGTCTTGATTTTTACTAGATAAAAGTTAAAGCCACAGCTCTTACTGGTGGCTGAAGGTTGGATTCTGAGCCTCGGCCTTGCTTCACCACATCCTGGCTCCAAGATGGACTGGGAGAGCGTGTGTGACAGAGGATCTTCCTGTGGACCATCTGAGTGCTAGCCATGTCCCAGTATGCTGAAAGTGGGAATTGTTTTTTTTCCCAGTATGGCAGCTGCACTTGTCTGTCAGTGAGGGAGTGTCCATTCTCTCATCTTCTTCCCCTCACTATTGGAAATTCATTTTGATTTCAGAACAAAAACCAAATGTACAGAGCTTTGGGTGTAGGATATAAAAAAATGTATTTAGACATTTAAAAAAAGAAAAAAGAGAATCAGATGTATTTATTTGACTTCATTCCACGTTTTGAAAGCACATTTTAATTTTGCTTTTATGGTTTTGTTTTAATTGCATAGCAAGAGTTTTAGCCCTTTTTATTTAGTACACCCAAGGATCAGCTGCTCCTGAAATCACGGTTTAGGCCTGGGGGTTGGGGTGGTTTGAGGAAAGCTAGAGGGAACTAGGGTGTTTTGGTTTCACTGGACTGAATTTTAGCACTCCCTGCTAGCCCCTAGACTGCTTCTTGAAGGGCTAGTTCCCTATGGTTTTCATGTACAGAATGACTATATTTAAGAGGGGTCAGATAGAAGATGAGCTTCCTACTGTGGAGCAAACATCCTTCTTCTATAGCTAAGGTCACCTCCCATGTCACAAAAATTCTTAATGCACTAAATAGCCAGGCACTTGAAAATTGATTTATTTCCTTCCCTGCCCCCTCCAACTCCCCCTCCCAATTCATTCTTCTTTTCTTCTCTTCCATCAAATCATGGGATCTGAGAGGGAAAAGAGAAGCCAAGTTTTACTTTCTTGATTGTAAAATAGTCTAGATTTTGTTTAATTTTTACAATTATACATAGGGCTTTGGCACTTGTATGAATTATCCCTGCAATTTGAGCAGAAAAATAAAAGTGGAAATGCTTCAGAGAGAAGGAAATAGTGGGGTGGGTGGGGGGAAGGGATGGAGAAAAGGGGAGAGATTGGAAAGGGTATATGTTGAACTGAATCACTACTGAGCTGAACCATGGCTTTATTAGCCACGGGTACTGCTGATTATAGGGCCAGTAAGTTTTTAGTACCTGGAGGTTTGACTCTGATTTTTTGCACTGATTGTGCCAAAATGCTCTCTATTTGTATTGCAAAGAGAGTCAAGGCTGGAATGGAAAGAAATGCAGTGGAGAAGACAGGACTACCCACACCAGCTCCTGTAAGCACTTCCTTTGGCTTTACTGCTATAGCCCTTTCCATCTTGGGAGCAAGACTGACCTTGCACATTGAAACCTGCAGATCAATACCAGAACATACACTGAACCCTCCAGGCTGGTTCTGGATACTGCCTGCATTAGGGTTAGTAGCAGCATTGGCAGTACCCTACAGAGGATAGGGGTTTCACAACTGTCACTTGAAAACGTCTTCAGTCACAGTCTTCGGACAATATTCTTTATGCATCAGGTAAACAAGCTTTGTAGGGTCTTTTTTTGGCTTTTTTTTTTTTGTTTGTTTTGCCAATTTAAAACATGTGCCAAATCTGCAAAATCCTGTTCCTATACAAAGCATTCGTTTCATCACATCTTTCAGTGGTGTCTTCCACTTTCTGTGAATGGTCAGTGTGTGATTTTTATTCCCTTCTTAGCCATCACAAAGAAATCAGATTTATCTCATAAATGGCAGGAATTCCCAGCTGTTTTTCAAGTATCATGAAGCTACAATTTAACCAGCTCATCTGACTGCATCAAGTTCCCTGCCTGTGTTTTGTCACCTAAACTGTGCTTTTTGGACATGGCCACAATCACTTGGGAATATGCCTGTAGACTGGAACTGCATCTCAGATTATAAACAAAATGTAATTTAAACTAGAATGGAGTAAGGAGCTTTAAAAGCAGTACCCTAGTATACAGAACACCAGCCTGGAGCTTTCCCTTATCTACCAGGAGGAGCCTACAGAAATGAAATGGCTACATTATGTGCTGCTGGCAGGAGTGCTGCGGTCACTGCCGACCCAAAGGGTTATCTGTACACGTATCATG
Organism: Pseudochirops cupreus; assembly: GCA_028627135.1. Lineage (NCBI taxonomy): Eukaryota > Metazoa > Chordata > Mammalia > Diprotodontia > Pseudocheiridae > Pseudochirops > Pseudochirops cupreus. The sequence continues at coordinate 267,419,021 of CM053582.1, forward strand.
TATCCAGCCATGCACCAGTACCAGCCTGTCTGCAGCAGAGGAGATGCTGTTAAGTGGGTTTAATTTGGGATAAGAGCAGTATAACACAACTATAAGTTTGCTCCAAATACCTACAGAGTAACCTCTTAACAGTATATGACTCCTTCAGGAGATAGGAAAAGTGCAATGTTTTAAATTCTATCCTAGTTAATTCACTAAATGGTCTTGAGCAAGTTTAGTTATCCTGTCCTTCTTTAAGCTTATTTACTCTGCACAATGGAGATACATAGTCTAACGGGGAGGGGGGGAGGGGAAGAAGCACATCAGATGTAGTTCAGGTGCTACAAAATAAGTTATTTTGTATCTCCAAAGCATAATCCAGAAGAGATCCCAAAGCTTCGGTGCCCTTTCCATCTTAGAACTGCCAGTTAAGAGAGAGAAAGATTCACTTTAAATCCTTCTGTCTACATCCTTCTGTGACTTAACATCCTATCTGCCCTTCCAGCTGAAAGGGTTAGGGAATCACTCCTTAAGTAAAATTGGGCACTAGAAATCCCTTTTCCTAGGGAGAGAGAAAGAGAAGCTTGGGTCCTATTTTCTCAGAAGGGCACAAAGTGATCTGTGGAAAACCAACAAGCTGTTTTTGGGGGATGCTGAAGGGACTTAGTAAAATGTGTTCTGTCCTTTCCTTTTAGTGACTTCCTTGACTGTTAAGTGGTGAAATACATTTGAGAACATCTCATTCCCTTTCAGAGAACAGAGAGAGTTAGTCAAGTTATATTGACAACCCCAAAGCACCATGATTTAAAATGGAGTTCCCTGCCTTAGAAGCCATATGCTTTGTGTACTCTAAAATCAGCTTATATTCAGGACCAATTTGAGTTGAAATTAACTTCCAGATTTCCCATCTTGGCTTTTAAGACCTAAGGATCACATTCATTAATTCTACATGGGCTCTTTTTTTTTCAGACGTGTTACTTTGTTTCTCTGATAGAATTAATCCTGCTTTTGTTCTCTGTGTGTTTTTTTAAACATGTTATTTTATAAGCTAGTACAGGAGACAACAGCTATCACTTCAAAAATTTCTATGTGAGAGCAGCAAACCAATACCCTGCTGCTTCCCATTGCTTCCTTTGCTCTTCGGTGTTGGTAGATTCAACAGGTTGTATACAGATTTCAAACTGGGATCTATCTCTGTATCCTAAAATGCAGTATTTAATTTGGACTATTGGACTCATAACTCATTGTTGAAACTAGACAGAATTTAAGAAGACAAATTAATAGAAAAATTCGTTTAAGATTTTGCTTGTGCTTTCCACCTTCAGCAATGTTACATTTTTGTAAAATGTTCTTTAATTCCCCCCCCCTTCCAAAATGCACCCTCCCAAGTGTTTTTTTACTTTCTCCAAAGAGTTTGTCATTTTTTTCTTTAATAACCCACCTCCCTCCACTGGTGTTGGTGTTTTGTTAATGAATTTGCTGAAGGAGTGTGCTTTCCACACCCCACTCCCCCCAAGAGATAAATAAATAAAAGGAAACAAATACCTTCTATTTCCAGGTGCAAACTGACAAGGAGGTGCCCTGCAAAAACGGTCACTGTAATGTGCAAACAGTTGGTTATTATTTTTAATAAATCTTTGAATCTCTTCATACTAGAACATCTTATTTTCCTTGTACACCATACAATCATGTACTCTTTTAACAGAGATTACTTTAAAAAATCTGGAAGTATTCTTTAAAGAAACTTTATTAATAATCCTGTATTTTTACTGATCATGTTTTGAAATGTCTGAAAGACTTTATTGTTCTAATTATCCAGATGTATGTTTGTAAAATAGCTCTTTTATGAACTAGATGATAAGGTTGTATGTTTCTGGAACAAAATATTGGTCATCTAAAAAGAACTTTGTTTTCTGGGATCTGGGAAAAAAGAAAATGAACATTCAAATATCATTAAATAAGTTTAAAGGAACCATTTTTGATTTGTTTGTGTGGTGTTAGATTATCTCTAGCTGCCTGTTCTGTAGGGGAAAGTGGTGAGCAAGGCAAGCTTTAGTTAATGTTGGTAGAAATGACTTTCAGAAATCTTGCTTATCAAGGCCTCTTTCCTAGGGAAGAAGCCCAAATACGGCTCAGTAATGCAAAAAATTTTATGAATATTGTTCAATCTGGAGCTCATGGGCTCCACACATCTGGAGAGAGTTCTTTATAGCTCATGCAGAGACAATTTTACTAAATATTGCCTTAAACTGAAAAGTTTTAATTTTGTTAGGGTAACTTCTCTTACCAGGTGCTGAGGCTTCCAAAAATGCCGCCATCTCTGTGCTCCTATGGATGCCAGTTTACCCCAGTGGAGCCTCAGACAGCTCTGATTTGGTTCTTTCCTCTTCATGGAAATGAGAGGTTGCATTGTTTATGTAAATGAGCACGATGCTATATCTTTCAATTTTGCAATGTTTTTGTGATTTTCAGTCATCCAGAGGTAAACCATGACTACTGGTCCACATTAAAAGTTTTAACATAAGGAGAATATGCTTAGTATTTTGTGGCACAAATTATTTAAGAATGTCTAGAAGTACTTAGTCCTTTAACTCCTTAGTCCTTTCAACCCTGTTAGCTTTTGTATAAGTATTGAAATTCTGGTACATTCCCTTTTACTTCCAGAAAACAACCTTCCAAGGAGAATGAAAGAAAATTCCTTGTTCACATTTATAAAGGACTTTTTTTAGCATTCTTTTTTGATTTTTACTACGGGCAGATCTATAAGGTAGATAATAAAAGTAGTATTGTCCTCATTGTCTAGATGAGGGAACTAAGGCCCAGAGAACTGATCCAGGTCCAATGTTGTCAGCATACCACCCTGAATCTTGCCCTCATTCTCTCTGACACCAAGTATTGGTACTATACAAGACCTTCTTCCCCGCTCCCCCCCCCCCCGACCCCCAACATGCTGTATAATTTAGAAGAGCAAGAGATTATCTCTTTTCTGCCATGCTACTTGGTTTTTATTTGTTCATAGTGCCTGGATAGTAAAAGAGATGCCAACTACAAAAAAATATGCATTTATTAAGAACTACTGTATGCCAGGTACTATGGGAGGTGCTAGGAATACAGAAGCAAAAATGAATGTCTGCCTTTGAGGGGCTTACATACATTCAGGGAGACTATGTCCTCTGTGAGTAGATAAAAAGTAAATATGTGATACTTAGGAGTTGGGGGAAACGTCACTAGCAGCTAGGAGGAACACAGATTTCATGGAGAAGATAATTCAGGAGAGAATACTTTCAGTTTAGTGACGAGCTCAGAAGCCAGATTGCAAAAGGTTGAGAAATATCTAAAATGAGAGGAAGTGGAGGCAGGGGAAGTAGGTAACGTTTTTCTGGAGGTTTGGCATCAATGACAGGAAAGTAAATAGGATTGTGTGTGTGTGTGTGTGTGTGTGTGTGACTGGAAATAGAACTTAAATTTCATTAATGTAGAGAATTCTTGGGTGAGGAAATCCCTCACCCAATGAAGATTAGCACCTTCTCTAGGCAGCTAGGTGGCTCGGTAGATAGACCACTGGACTAGGAATCAGAAGGACTCATCTTTTTTAGTTCAAATCTGGCCTCAGACACTTAGTAGCTGTGTTACCTTTGCCAAGTCACTTAACCCTGCTTGCCTCAGTTTCCTCATATATAAAATAAGCTGGAGAAGAAAATGGCAAATCACTCAAGTATTTTTGCCAAGAAAATCCAAAGTGGGATTGCAAGGTTCTGGCCATTCCTGAACAACAACAGCACCTGCTCTACAGTTTATAGTCTAAGAGAGTTTATGGTGGTACACTGAAGTCGAATGACTTGTCCAGGATCACAAAACCAGTAGAGACATGACTTAAACCTTACTGGAGGACAAGCTTTATTTTTCCTCCGTCAGTGAATCCAGAGGTCAGGACAAGGAGGAAAAAAACCCTCAAGTTCCTCCTTCATGTACCATTGTTTATTACATGTGACTCTTATTGCAACTTGAAAACAAAATGCTAAAGATTTGTACTAGGAATCAAGACCCCAGAGTTTTCTGCCACCAACTTGCAGTGTAGCCTTAATTCAGCAAATCCTTTCAGCTCATTGGGCTTCCATCCCTTTATCTATAAAATGAGAGTGTTGGACTAGATTGTCTTTAATTAAAGGTCCTTTCCAACTTGAAATCTTATGGCTAGATGAACTCTGGCCTATTTAACTTAGATTCCATGATTTTTTTTTTCTTTTTACCATCTGCCTTATTCAAAGCTGGTAGTAGTGGATTGGTCATTTACCTGACTGCACTTCATCAGTGACCTTATTTTCAAGGTTATTTAAGCTATATAAAGTATTCTGTATTCCTACTTTTCTCGACCCAAACACACTCAGATATTCCCCCATCCTTAAAAACCCCTCACTAACTCTCCCATCCCTCTGCCTTTTCTCAAACTTCCCTGTCTACACTTCACTTACTCTCCTCTCTTCTAAATCCTCTGTAATCTGGCTTCCAACACCATCATTCAATTGAAACTTCTCTCCAAAATTGCCTATAATCTCTTATTGACAAATCTACTGGCCTTTTCTCATTTTTTATCCCTGATCTCTCTCTTAACATTTGACACTCTTTTGACCACCCTTTTTCTGAATTCCCTCCTATATTTTTGTGATGTTTCTCCTGGTTCTCCTATGTGTCTGACTGCTACTCATTCTTTGCTAGAACATCCATGTCACAACCCCTGACTGAATATATGCCAACCCTCTTTTGTGGTATGGCAGAGCAGATGACAAAGAAGCCTATGCCTGAAAATCTGTAGTGACTGGGAATCTCAAGATCTCCGTTTTATGGACAGTGCTACCCAAACATTAACATGTAGTAAGGGAGGAAGGTATTGTATGTCTTGTACCAGTGGCAGAAGATTGGGAACTTAAGTAGAGAGTGTGGGAAGAAGGGGAAAAAGAGAAAGCTTGGAATATTTAGGTCTCTTCCTTTCTGGTGCTAGAGTAGTCTCCATTTTTAGAGATTCTTCAGCCCTTGTCCTACCTAGTTCTGTCTAATTCTAACCTCTGTTTTACATATTTAAACAAAATTACCCACCAAAATTTAGGAAAAAAGGAGAAAAAACCCTTTCCATTTATTTACTAAAATTTCAATTTTAAAGTAACCAAAATATTGGCTCTAAGCTGAGTGCTGCTGCTTTTGAGTGGAATTACAGTGAATGTGCTAGCAACTCTTCCATAATCATGGGTAAATATGGTAGTTTTCATCTTGCTAAAAGCCCCATTTCATACATAGTGCCCATAATACCACTTCTGAGGCTGCCTGAAAGTTAAAATAAAGACTTATTTGGACCCTAGAGAAGTATTAGCTTTCTCCGAAAGCCACCAAAGCTCTCTTGAAACTGTGCTCTAGCCAGATATGGGAATCAGAGTTCCTAGGGACAGCTTGAGAAATTAAATGCAGTGGAACAACACAAAGCATATATGTACAGAACATTTTATCTATATGAAAGACCACTCCTCCCCACACTTTTCTTACTTGTGGGTAGATCTCCTTTATACCTTAATGATTTTGAGTTCTTGCTGATTGTGGATATTCCCCTCCAGTAGTTCTGATTGCAACCCCTCTCTGCCTTCTCTTTCTTTCTTTCTTTTTTTTTTTTAGATTTTATTTTATTTTGTTTTTTTTAACATAAATTAACTTTTGTTTATTTTTAGTTTACATCATTCATTTCCACATGATTTTGACTTACAAATTTTCTCCCCATCTTCCCCCTACTCCAAGACAGTGATCCCATGTTTACCCCCTCCCCCAATCTGCTCTCACCTATATCCTCCCCCATCACCCATCTGACTTTACAGTAGGGCAGGATGGATCTCTTTACCCCAGTGCCTGTATATCTTAATTCCCAGTTGCATGTAAATAATA
>CM053582.1:267425424-267449853 GCA_028627135.1 Pseudochirops cupreus
TCAATTACTTGACTTTTTAGCTCTGTGGAACTCTGCTTCCAGAGGGGAGAGCTTTGTCCCAAATCGCTGGGTTTTTTGCAGCTGCCATAGCTATAAAGAGGCTGCCATCTCTGCAGCCCCCACCAGCTTTGGCTCACTGATCACACACCTCAGGACCACCACCCAAAACCACAATCCCAAACCAGGCAGGTTAAAGCAAGAGCACTTAGCCTCTGAATGATTGCTTGGCCTCCCTGCAATCTGCAGGCTGAGAGCTCCGAAGCAGCCATGTGGAGGTGGCTGCAGGGCCACCTCTGCTGCTTTCTTGCCTTGGGGGCAGATGGCTGGACCCACTTTTCTCCCCCAGATTTAACCGAGTTCCACTGACTTTCAGTTTGTCCTTGGTTCTTATGGGTTGATAATTCTGGGAACTTCCACAGCTGCCGGTGATCCACTCTCCCAAATGCTCCAGCCATGGCTCATCTGTGCCACCCTGGGGCTAAAGCCACAGTGTTCTCAGCTCCCTTTGTGCTGTGATGAGCCCTTCCCATCCACCTCCTGGGCTGCCTTCAGCAGGAGCTTTGTTTCTCTGTACTTTTGTGGGTTCTGGGCTCTAAAATTTGTTCAGAGTCATATTTTATAGGTATTTAAGGTGGTTGGGGGGAGCTGCAGAGTTCTCCTGCTTTTACGCCACCATCTTCTCTGCCTCCTCTTTCTGTGGGACTCTAATGCATGTTCTAGGTCTCATTAATAAGGAGGAAATGATCCTACTTGCTGTCCAAGCCCAGTTTGTGAGGACTGGAAAATTGCCACTAACAAGAAGTTTTCACATAGCTACTTTTTAATGTTTTTCCATTTTGATGTGGAATGTGTGAATGTGATTACCTGCAGGTGATGAAGTTGTATACATATAGAATAGAAATTCTGTGCATGCGGTCAAATATATTTTATGTCCATAAATATATTGTGCAAAGTGGATTTGTCCCCTTCAGCCCTACCTCTAATAAAGAGAAGAGAGACTTAACAGCAAGAGAATTTATATCAATTAAGGAGCAAAATATTTTGTTCAGCTTTAGCCTTTCTTGTTTCTAATCTAGCCCATAGTGATTGATTTAACGTTTAATTTGTTCTCCCCCTCAAATCCTCCTCTTCACCCTTCAACATCCCCCCTACTGAGTATATCCCCTTTTATGTAACATGCTATGGCAACAAGTTAATCTCTTAAAGTTAGAACTTGGCAGTTTTAAAAACAGGGTCATGCTTCACATACATCCCGTATTCACTTCCTCTTTCCTCTTCCTTTATTGTACATAGAAGGTTGCTATAGCTGTCACTGTCATAATGTACAAAATGAGTTTTTTGTATGGTTTGCTAGTGAGCTGGTTTCATATTTTGCTTTCCTAAATGTGTCTGTTTTATGAATTTCAGTTATCTTGTCAGCACAAAAAACACTATAAATATTTTTGTACATATGAATCTTTTTTCTTTTATCTCTTTGGGATATAAACATAGTAGTGCTAGGCCAAAGGGTATGCATAGCTTAATAGTTTGGGTAACATAGTTCCAACTTGCTTTCCACAGAGTCAGGACCAGTTCATAGCTCCACCAAGAGTGCATTAAAGTACTTGTTTTCCCACAACCCTTCCAACTTTTGTCATTTTCCTTTTTATGTCAACTTTGCAAGCCTGATGGATTATAAAGATAGTGCCTCAGAGTTTTAATTTTCAGGTCTTTTAATAATTTAGAACATTTTTTTTCATATGGCTATAACTTGGATTTTTTTCCTCCAAAAACTTTCTGCTCATGTCCTTTGACCATTTATCATTTAGGAATGGCTCTTATTCTTATAAATTTGACTCAGTTCCCTATATAGCTTAGAAAGGGACCTTTGTCAGAGAAACTTGCTACAAAGGGGGGCCCCCCACCCCATTTTTCAACATCATGAACTTTGGACATCCTTAGTAGGAAGATGCTTTGAATAGGAGTAGGATAGTATCACTCAGTTAGGTCTGTTGATGGCTTAATTCTTTCTCTTTCTTGGAATAGCTTTTATTTGAAAGAACCCTTAAGTCCAGGGTAAGGAGGTCAACAGATCAACATTTTTAGCCATTATTTCAAGTCCTCAAAGAGAACTGGTTTGACTGGGAAAATTGCTGGTCTTTCCATGACCTCCATTATATGACCTTCTCAGTAAATGTAGATCTGTTTAACATTTATGAAGGATGGAGGAATAGAAAAAAAATCCTTTTGAGTCCCTGTAATGTGATCTAGCCAGCTGGTCATATCATTTAGTGAGCAAATGTATCATGAGAGAAGCTGGTCCAGCCAGCAAAAACAAATTCAGAAGAACTGGCAAGCTTTCATGCAGCCACTGTAAATACAATAAAACAACAACAAACATTGAAAGCCCAAGAGGAAGAGAAAATAAGACCTTTCCTTGTGACTTGCCATGTACTAAAGGTGGGGGACCCAGGCTGTCACCTGCCTTTGTTAGTTTTCTCTCTCTGAACCAGTAATCGTTAACTTAAGAAATACTTTTTCATCCATCCATCCATCCTTCTTCCATTTATTCTGACAACAGCCTCGTCTGTGACAGTGGATTGGAGAGCACTATTCCTACTATATACAGTGGGGAGATATAGTGAGGTTTATATTCTAATCAAAGAATGCTGGAAAGACACATGGACCTGTTGAGATTTGAGGGTATTCCCAGAGCCTGTACCCCATCAAACCCACTTCAGACAGAACTAGGAACAGCATGTCTCATCACTCCCTTGAGCTTCCCTTCAGCCTTGTGTTATCTGAGCTGTAGTTGAAGCCGGAAATAGCTAGGCAGATCTCAAGCAGGCATTTTTTCTAGGCTGAACCAACTCAACAGAGATCGGAGAGCTTAAGAGCATGTGGGACCAACAGACAGTGGAAAGGAAAAGGGGGATAGTGGTTTAGAAGAATACTGAGCATTAAGATAGGACTGGCAGTGTGATACAAGTGGAAACAGCCCTGGGCTAGAAGTAAGAAGATGCCCAAGGGCCCAACCCAAGTGCTTGTTTTCTGTGCAGACTGATCCTACTATATCTTTTAGCTTGCCCTAGATACCAGACCAAGCTTCAACTTTAAATCTCATCTAGCCGTCTACCCAGGTCATCTTGTAATCTGCACCCCCGCCCCCTCCGCTTCCCACTCCCTGCTTTCTACCTTCACAGAACAAAATACTCTTTCTACTAACCATTCCCTTAAATGTATTGTCTTCCCTTATTGGAAAGTAAGCTCTATGAGGGCAAGGACTGTCCTTTTTCTCCTCTCTCCTCTTCCCCCCCCCAGGCATTTGGGGGGGGGGGGTAAGTAACTTGCCCACAGTCGCACAGCTAAGTAAGTGTCAAGTGTCTGAAACCAGACTTGAACTCAGATCCTCCTGACTCCAGGGTGGGTGCTCTATCCACTGTACCAGTGCTGCCCCATGGGACTTTTTTTAAAAATTATTTTTAATATTTGTATCGCTCATACTCAGCACAGTACCAGGTTCATAGTAAATACTTGATGAGTGCTTTCCCCCCCAATAAATTCATTTGACTTTCCTGAGTCTCAGTCTCTTACTCTTTAAAATAAGGATTACAATGCCACTCACCTTACAGGGTTTTGATGAGAATCAAGTGAGCTAATATGTAAAAGTGAAAACTATGAAACACTTTGTGATGCATAGCAACATTAATTATTATTTAACCCAAAATAATCTGCCACTAATCCTTTCCTCAGATATGCGTTTTTCATCTCCATTCTTTTTGCAACTGCCTTGATACAGACAATCATGCCAAATTTGGATTACCTTCCAAACTGGCCAACAGAATATCAAAGTGTGATAAGGCAGTTACCGAAGCTAACATCTTAAGAGAAGCATTACAGCTGGAACAAGGGGAGCAATTATCCTACCATGCAGATCAATCAGGCAAAACATGGCATATTTATTGTGTTCTGTTCAAGGCACTGCATTTTTGGCAGGACCTTAAGGAGCTGGGAGGCCATCTAGAGGAGAGCTACTAGAATGTTGAGGGCACTGGAAGCTGTGTCATATGGCAGGGCTGGAAGGAAGAGGGAATGTTCAAAAGTCAGAGAAAATGAGACTTGGTGAAGGCAGGATAGCTATCTTTAAGCTTTGACCGACAGCCATAGAGAAGCAGGTTAGGCTCATTCTGCTTGGCCTCAGAATGGTGAATCAAGAACAATGGGCATAAGGAGCAAAGAGGCAGACTGAGAAGATAAGAAAAAAATTATAACAGAACTGGCTAGAAATGGAGTGTTTGTCACTTAGCCCACCATATCTGCTATCCTAATAGCTAGCATTAATATAGCACTTTCAGATTTACAAAGCATTTTATATATGTTGTCTCATTTGATCTTCATAACCCTGTAAAGTAGGTACTATTATTATCCCCATTTTGTGGTAAGGAAACTGATGTTGAGATTAAGTGATTTTTTTCCAAGAGTCTTACAGCTATTAAGTGCCTTTGGTAGGATTCAAACTCAAGTCTGCCAGACTCCAAAGCCAGTGTTCTATCTACTATACCACCCAATTGCTTTAGACACCAGACCATCCCATCTAGCCTACTCATTTTCCCTAAGGACTGGGGACATGGAATCTGGAAGTCCCAGGTGTGGAAGTCCAGGTCTTATGTCCACCATGGAAGGTGTTGGTCTATGTGGAGAAGAAGAGATTACTTAAAATAAAAGGAAGATATCTGTGCCCTTTCCTGCTTCAGGGGGTGGTGAGTTCCTCATCATGGAAAGTCTAGGTATAGGATGGATGGCTACTTAACAAGGAGATTATCAAGGGGATTCTTCTTTAGGTGCTGATCAGATTGAAAGGCCGCTGAGGTGAATTGCTTTCAGATCTGAGATTCTGTGATCTCCCTTTCTTCAGATGCTCTTCTTTTCCAATCCATCCTACATACCTTTGCTAACATAATCTTTTAAAAGTATAATTTTTATCATGCTACTCTTCCAACTTTACCACCTACTATGGCTCCCCAATGCCTTTTGCATTAAGTTTAAATTTTCTCTACCTTGCTTGCAAGAGCTTATACACTCATCAAACCTTATTTCCTACTCTATCCAACACAAAGCCCCCATTGCAGTAAGGCCAGCCTTATAACTATACTGAATTTATACCATGTCATTTCCCACTTCCATGCCTTTGTTCATGCTATTCCTCCAACCTGGAAGACCTTATCCCATTTCTCTCTTTATTCCAATCTCAACCATACTCCAAGGCTCATCTTAAGACTCACCCTTCTCCCTGATGCTCTCCTGGCCACTACACCGCTTAGAAAATTTTTGTACCCAGTTGTATGTAAATTTAGAGACCCCTCTACTCCAAATGTTCATGTGGACTATTTGTGCCACCTGTTGCAGAGACTTCCAAGCTTGTACTGGTCTGAGCAGCCACAGTCAGACACACTGTTCCTTGACCCCAACATAGTAATGTTATTTTGGTCTTTGAGCACTAAGGACAGCAACCAACCAACCAACATATATATATATATGTGTGTGTGTGTGTGTGTATATATATATATATATATATATATATATATATATATACACACACACACATATACACACATACATATATATCTGCATGTGTAGATACATGTATACATATATACTTCATTCATACATGCACAGATATGTTGATGTTTAAGCGGAGCTGTGACTGATGTGGGTAATCCCTCCAACAAGTCATGCTTCTTTTTTGTATTTGTTGAAGTGAATTGAATTGTGCAACTCTTGTCCATGGTCTTCCCATAAATCCTCCAAAGGAAGTTCACTCAAAAAGCTCAGAGCATTCCCTTTGGATACCTCAACAGTGGATGGATGCTAGTGGAACACACAGGCTGTCCATCAGTTATTTCTACCTCACACTCTAGAACCTGCCCACCTTTGTAGCCAAAATTATTTTTTTTCTATCTTTTAGATGAGAAATATCAAACCCATTGCCCATAGGAATCTATGTATGTTTTAGTGGTTTCTGTTTCTATTTGTGTTTGACACCACTGTTTTAGAAAACTTCTGTGTTTTTTCCCAATTACATTGATACCTTGCTATAGCTTATTCATAGCCACCATGGGCCTTACCATTATTCTTTGGGCATCTTTAATTCTTCAGAGACTGTGGTATTCCATGATTGCCAGCCTTATGGGAAAACTAAAAAAGGTCAGTGTTAAAAAAAGTGATTCTTCATTTTAGGAAGAAGCTTGGGTTATTAAAAGCACTATGTAATATCTCAGACGCAATCCATCCTTCTTTCCTATTCAAATTGGGGCCAGTTCATTGTCCATCAGCAGTTTCTGCCCAGGATATGTGTACTACTAGACAAACTCTAAGAATCTGGGCTAAATGCTCTGCCCACTCAAATATGTATCATAGTCTAGAGACAATAGGTCTTCTACAATACATCATCTTAGATTTTCCTAGGTGTATAGGTGAGCCAAACACTTCTAAGTGGGCCTCAGTTTGCTCATCTATAAAATGGAGTTAAGCTAGATGATCTCTGAGGACCCTTCCCACTCAAAATCTGTGATCCTGTGATCACTGATCTCAGAATACAATTATTGCATTATCCATAAACATCAGTATTTAGAGAACTTTATCTGTTGGGAGTTATTTTTTCCATTTGAACTACATACTGAGATTGCTCTGAAACAATGGCAAACACTTTTGGTCTACTTGTGTTATACCTTGCTCAATTTTTGTAAGCACATGGTCTTGGAACAAAGTTCTCTGCTGGATCTATGAAGGCATTTTAATGATCATAACACGGGATCTTGGGGAACTTGCAGGAGAGAACCTTTAAGGACACATTTTCCCTCTAGTGTCAAATACTTCTTTATTGTCATCAAATAATAAGCCCAGTGGGATTTTGTATTTTCTGCATTTTTGGGTCAATTTTACAATTGAAAATGTGGTCACCTGTAGGATATTTTTTGTGAAAGTCTGTTCCTTTTTCATACTTTCATCCAGGATGCCTTCAATACTTTTTGTAGGTTATTTTCATAAAGATTAGGTAAAGATTGAAAAGAAGATATGTGGGGAATTTTTTTAATAAAATATGTAAGTGGGCCAGTAGTTATTAATGTTTTCTCAATTTTAGAAATATTACATCCGTGATACTATTGGTATCCTACTCTTTACCCAGATATCTTGAAAACCAGTCCCTCTATATGCTCAAAATTATGTTGCCTCTGGTTGAAACTCTTCTTTATATATTTGGTCTGGTCTTCTTGACTATAATGTCAAAATAACCAAATGTGGCGCTTCTGCTGTATTGATGGAGAAAAGAGTTGGGTCTTTTTTTTTTTTTTTGTAATCTTTCTCTTTGGCCTTATCTATAATAATAGATGGAGCAGGAAATGGCAAACCACTTCAGTATTTTTGTCAAGAAAATTCCAAATGAGGCCATGAAGAGTCAGATATGACTGAAACTACAGAACAACAATAACATTTTTCCCTATTTGCTGTCCTGCTTCCAATTTTATCTTTGAATATTCTCAGAATGATTAGATTTGACTGTTTCTTGCTAAGTTTTCTATAAACTTATTTTCACCCCTGTGGTTTCTAGCTGTTTCATGATGTTACTACTGCTCATAATCTTCCACCGCCATCACCTGTAATATTTTTTAAACAAATGAGTTTATGTTCTAAGCCAATGCTGCCTTTTGATTCTATGCCAATCGTTTTGAAAAAGATCATTGGATTATACCCTCATTCACAGTTGAAGAAACTGACACCCAGAGAGGCTAAGCAATTTCCCCAAGGTCACTTAAATAATAAGTAACTGAACCAGGATTAAAATTAAGGTCCTTTAACTCCAAATCCAGCATTCTTCCCACTGTCCCATGCTGTGCAAGGAGAAAGTGGGTTCTAGGCTCTTTTGGTCTCCTTGTTGTGATGAATGATTTAAACTTCTGTAGGAAATGGTAATCTATTTCAGTGTCTATTCTTTCATCCATTTTCAACTTTTCAAGGTTAGTAAGTTTAGTAGGTCATATAAGAGTTTTAATTGCATACCATATCTTCTCATTTTTATTCTTCAAATTCAGTATTAATTGTGACTTTTACTACATTAAGTCAATGATATGAATGTCCACAATTATAAGGAAATAAAATTACTGAAGTAGATGGTAGAAATGACAAGCTTTTAAAATCTAAATGAACAAGGATAAAGAGGTTTATCACTTAAAGGTTTTTATTCCCAGTTAAATCAACTTGCCACGGATTTCCCTTCTCGTGGAAATGCAAAGTATACAAAAATAAAATAAAATAAAAACAAAAAACAAAACAAAAACAGAAATGCAAAGTGTACTTCTGTGTGTGCTGATGCTTTTGGATCTCAAGAGCCTCCGGCAGGGTATGTGCAAGAATCCAGTAAGCCCTTAGTTAAGCAAGATCTTGAATGAATGTAAAGCATTTATTAAGTGCTTCTATGTGTCCAGCACTAAGTACTGAGAATACAAAGACAAAAGGGAGACAATCCCTATGCTCTGGGATCTTACACTCTAAAGACGAAGACAACGTACTTTGGGGAGTGATAGCCCGTCTAGGGAGTTACAGTCTGGGAAGTCACAAAGATGGCAGGTTAAACAACAGGGTAGTACTTTGGAATTCCCTTTCTAGAAGCAAGGGTTCAATTACACTCTGGTGTAAGAGGTGAAATTCAGGTGAAGGAAATAAGTACGGCAAGATCTTCGTGCAATACTTAACAATAAGTAAGTGGAAGACCTCCATTATCCTAATACTCCTATGCTGTTGGCAAATAAATGCTGTAAGTCTCAGTTTCCAAAAGTAGAAATTACATTGGAAAGATATGTGAAATAATAGCCAAATTTGAATGTAAGGTTTTCTACCCCTGAGCTCAACATAAAATCACTGGTTTTGGGACCTATGTTCAAATCTCACCTGTGACACTTACTATCAGTGTGTCTTTGGGTAAGTCACAACCTCTCTGGGCCTCAGTTTCCTCAGCTGTAAAAATGAAGAGGTTGGACTAGAAGGCCTTTGAGATCCCTTCTGTCTGCAGGCCTATGAGCTATGACTTCTTTTTTTTAAATTTTTTTTGCTTTTTGGAGGGCAATTGGGGTTAAGTGACTTGCCCAAGGTCACACGGCTAGTTTTTTGTGTGTGTGAGACATGTCTGAGGCTGGATTTGAACTCAGGTCCTCCTGACTCCAAGGCTGGTGCTCTATTCATTGCGCCACCTAGCTGCCCTGAGCTATGACTTCTAAGAACTGTGATTTCTGCTCCTTGCTTCGGTGGCACGTAGGGGTTGTGATGGTGCTTGGTACTGAGAAGCAGGAAGGACACAATTTATTTGGGTTCAATCACCTAGAAGACTTGGCAACCTTTCACAAGCCATTTGTTACATCATGTGTCCAACTCAATCCTGTCGTGGAGTGAAGATGTCTCAGTAATCTCCTCTATTGCTTCATAAAACACAGTAATAAAGCCAATACTTGCCTCCCTCAGTAGCTTTGCACCAAGAGTACCTTCCCATTTCCTCCACCAGCTGGGACTGGAGGACCCACAAATCTCCGCTTACTGTCCGGAAGAACAGGACACCCCAAATCTCTCCTCCTGGTTCTTTCACTGGCTTGTGTTTGTTCCCAGATGCTGGCTGTGTGAAGCGTTTTCCCCGATCAGTGTTTTAACCTTCTTTTTGATATCTATTCAGCTCTGCTGAATACATTGCATTAAACTGAGCTCCAAAGATAGGAGAGTCAATCCACATTTCTTTCTGTTCTCTGGAGGCTTCATAATATTTCCCATTATCTGAGGTTATTGTTATACTAGGATATTAATGAGCATTTTCCCTGCTGGAGTTTTCATTGCTTCCTCCCTCCCATACCTAAAAGAACACAGTTTTGAATTAACAGAGGAGCCAAGTTATACATTCTTGCTTCATTTCCTCTGGTCCTTAATCCTTCTTTTCAGCTTCATACTATTATACATAATATGATGCTCCCATCTGTCTATTTCTTTTGATCTCAACACTGATTATAAGATTAAAGCCTCTGCTCTGTTGCTTTGCTTACCTTATAAATTATTTCCAGACAGGTGTGGTATACTTTCTTCTTATCTAAGGTATGATAAGCCTAGGGATAAGGAGGAGGGTATGGAAAGGCCAGTGCTGACCCAGGCCAGTTAGTACACACTAACTTTCCAGGATGTTTAGATGGGTGAGCATACTGACCAGCATGTCACGTGGGTTAAGAACTGTTCTGTCTCTCCTGTCCTGGAAGAGAGAAAAATCACCAACTTACCCCAAACCAGATGTGTGACTGTGTGTGTGTGTGTGTGTGTGTGTGTGTGTGACTTGGTGCTTAGCAAGACTCTTTAGAAATGGTTATTCTGAAGGTCATCTTACATTTTTATTATCTAACATTTATTAAATGTCAGTGTTGTGTTAGGGGTCCTGTGCCAAGCAGAAAGGATAACGTGTTTCCAATCTAGTAGATTTACAGACTGGAATACTTTTTCGATATAGTTTTAGGACTGATGACGCAACCCTATGCATTTGTCAATGTCTTGGAATTATAGGACTTAGGCCTAGAGGGGACCTTCACCAGCCATCTGTTCTGACCCCCTTGGTGGCTTGTTCTAGGTCACACAGCATAAACTTACAGCTAGAAGAGACCTTCCAAGGCAGTTAAGTATCAGAACAAGGATTTATTTCTTCATCTTGAGGTGGTTTTGAATTTCTTTCCCTGAATATCTGGGACTTTCCAGAGAACCCGTAATGACCTTTGCCTTAATACTTAATAGCTGACACTTACATAGAACTTTGTAATATGCCAGGCATTGTTCTAAGTACTTTACAATTATCATCTCATTTGATCTTCCTGATAACTCTGCCAAGTAGATGCTGCTGTGTGGAAACATACAGCTGTGGAAACTGAGGCAAATGACTTGCCCAGTGTCACACAGCCAGACATAATCTGAGTCTGAATTTGAACTCGGGTCTTTCAGACTCACTCCAAGTCCAGTACTTGGGGGGTAGGGATGGAGAGAACATGCAAATAGAGAGCTAGAATGACCAGAAAATAAATACCATTGAGTATAGCCTTTAACTACAAACAAATTCTACCAATATCTAGGTATATCTCTCTACATAAAAATGTATATTTATATGACCTCTAGATCATTTAAAAATATTTTTATTTATTTAATTAAATGTTTTCAAATTACATTAACAAACTTATTTACTTTCATTTTTTAAAAATTTGAGTTTCAAATTCTTCTGCCCTTTGAGAAGACAAGCGACATAATACCATTTATACTTGTGAAGTAATGCATAGCATATGTCCATATTAGCTATGTCTCATGCACACCCACAGACAATAAAAATAAAGTTAAAAAGGTATGCTTCAATCTGTACTCAGAGTTCATCAGTTCTCTCGAGATGGAGAGCATTTTTCATCATGTGACCTCTAGATGTTTAAAGGATTCCATCTCCTTTTATTTAATTTTGCTCTTGATTTTAGGATATTCCCTTGTCATAGTTAGGCTTATTATTATTAACATATACATATATATGTGCAGAGCACACATATGCAAAACATGTTTTGTGTGTATATGTGTCTATAAACGTGTACATGTGTACATATACATACATGCATGCATACATACATA
This sequence comes from Pseudochirops cupreus, assembly GCA_028627135.1. Lineage (NCBI taxonomy): Eukaryota > Metazoa > Chordata > Mammalia > Diprotodontia > Pseudocheiridae > Pseudochirops > Pseudochirops cupreus. Next base: position 267,437,080 of record CM053582.1, read on the forward strand.
CCTACTCCCTGGATGGAGCAGGTGTGGGAGCAGAAGACCTGGGGGCAAAGACCTGCACCCAGATCATAAGGAGGTAATTCAAGGATGAGTGTATCTCCTTGTACCCTTCCTGCAGGACTATGACCATGTGATTTCTTTATGACTTGGTAAACCCCTGTCCTTAGCCTAAGGCGTGTGTGACTTGAAATCCCTAGCAAACCAACTCCAGACTCCAGCCAGGCGCTGCCTTTTCTGTAAGCAGGAGGATCATTGGCTCTGGCTGACAGCAACCTGGTGTGGGGGAAGGGGGAGGGTAACCTTCGTTGTTTTTCTTGTGTTACTCAGCTGCTTCGCTTGAAACATGCCTTCTCCCCAGATAGGGCTTCTGAGCCCTAGAGCCTAGACCAACAGTCCTGTTGTTGTTTTTGTTCTGTCATTTAGTCATGTCTGTCTCAATGTGACCTCATGGACTTTGTTCATGTAGTTTTCTTTCTTTCTTTTTAAAAAAAAATTTTTTTTCCTTGCTTTTTGGAGGGCAATTGGGATGAAGTGACTTGCCCAAGGTCACACGGCTAGTTTTTTGTGTTAAGTGTCTGAGACCCGATTTGAACTCAGTTCCTCCTGACTCCAGGACCAGTGCTCTATTCACTGCGCCACCTAGCCGCCCATCCATGTAGTATTCTTAGCAAAGATGCTGGAGTGATTTGCCATTTCCTTCTGAAGTGTGTCCTGATTTTACAGAAGAGGAGCTGAGGCAAACAAAGATTAAGTTACTTGCCCAGGGTCAGACAGCTAGTAAGTGTCTGAGGCTAGATTTGAGCTCAGGTCTTCATGACTCCAGGACTGGGGCTCTGTCCACTACCCCACCTAAATGAACAGACCAACAGTCCTGCCTTGGGTCAAATGAAAAAAAAAAGACTTGAGATTTTAAAAGGAATGAATTTGGAATATAGTTCATGCCATTTACCATATAACCTTTGGTCCCTTAACCACATCATACCTTAGTTTCTCCCTCTATAATTAAGCATATTCCCAGAGGCAGTATGTTTGTCAAAATGTGTAATAGTAATGGTATAGAAAAGGTGTTGGGTCATCTCCATACTGTGGGCTGTTTACTGTAGATACTGTAGTATTTTCTGACCTTGGGCAAGTAGCTTAACCCTTGTTTGTCTCAGTTCCTCTGACCGTATTATTGTTCACCATTGTTTACATAAGATTTGTTCAGAATATACACTCCTCATGCATTCTGACTTAATGAAATTATTTAGTTGCCATTGATGGTTGAGAATCAGTGATAATAACGTTAGATTGAGGCAGCGGAGGAGAAAATTGGAGTTGGATAGTTAGACAATAGTGATAATAACTGCTAGCATTTATATAGGGCTTTACAGCACTTTACACAGGCTGTCTTATTTGATCCTCACAACAACCTTGTGAAATAAGTGCAATTATGATCCCCATTTCATAGGTGAGGAAACAGAGGCAGGTAGAAGTGAAGTGACTTGCCCAAGGTCACACAGTCTGCCTCATTTTCCTACAGATGTGAAACATCTGGCTTTGCATAGCTCAGAGGTAAGGCTAGAGCAGTCTCTCATTTTACCTCGTGTTGACTCCAGATCTGTAGTCAGAGACAACCTGGGACTCAGACCTTGTTCTGCTTGTGTAAGCCGGACAATTCCCTTAACCTATCTTTCCTTCAATTTCCTCTGTAAAATGAGTGGATTAGACTTAATGGTCCCTCATCCCTCCTACCACCCCCACCCCAGGCCCTGTTTAGCACACACCAATACAAAAACACCTACTTCTGTCATTGTGCATAATGAGCCTCCCCATTGATCCCTGTATCCCCAATCTCTTCCCTATTTCAGTTCTTCCTATGCATACAGATATTTCCAAAGTCTGGGTCTGACCACGTTACTCCCTGACTCCTCATTGATTCTAGGCTAAACTACAAAGTCCTTTCATTGCCACTTAAGCCCTTCAGAACCTGGCCCCAGCCTGGGATTCTTTTCCATCATTCCCCTTCCTGGCTCTATACTTCAGTCAAGCTAGAATATTGGGTAGTCTCCATGCACAACATCTTCCTGAATTCAAATCAGCCTCAGCCACTGTGTGATCCTAGGCAAGTCACTTCACTTTTTGCCTCAGTTTCCTCATCTGTTAAATGAGCTGGAAAAGGAAATGGCAAACCACCCCAATATCTTTGCCCTGAAAACCTCTTATGGGATCACAGAGAGTCAGACACAACTGAAAATGACTGAACAATTACAATACAATAAATGGCCCAGATATGGGGAAAGTAGAGAAGAGGCTAGTGGGATACTCCTGGAAAGAACACTGTTTCTGGAGGAAGAGGAATGGATTCCAGTCTTGTCTCTGACACTCGATATCTGAGTAATATTGGGCAATTATTACAAACTTCCCCAGTTCCCTTGTGTGTAAGTAGAAGGGAATGAAATAAGTTGATCTCTAAAATCTTGTCCTAAATCACATAAGCCTAATTTTCGATTTACTAAGCCAGCTAGAATGGAATCCCTCCCAGCACCAATACCCTTCTATTAATCCAATAATAATATTTATGAAGCACTTTAAAGATTTACAAAGTTTTCCTCACAACCTCCTTATGAGGTTGCAAGTGCATCCCCATTATACACACAGGAGAACTGAGGCCCAGAGACATTGAATTACTTCTTCAGCATCCTTAGAAGATCATGCTATTTTAGACTTGGAAGGACTCATGGAGATCATTTGGCCTGACCCTTTCATTTTAGAGATGAGGAAACCAGAGCCCAGAGATATAAACTGGCCAACCCACAGTCACCCATGGCAGAGAACAAGATCTGAACCCAAGCCTCCCCCAGCTAGTGCTTTTTTCCCTGCCCAGGCGTAGCCTAGTAATGACACGTAAATGTTGAAAGTAACCGCACACTCTTCAAGCTAGGGCGAGGAAGGAATTATTCCAGATAAACAGACAAGCATGCTGAACTTACTCACTTTACTATTAGTGTGCTGGTGGGAGAGACCAAAACTTCTAAGAAGACTGCTGTGAGTCCGTAAAGTATGCATTCTTGTTTAGAAAGCTTTATTCAGAGTGCAAATTAACACTTCATGTAAATGCTTGTTGTTGTTATTAAGCGTACACACATGTATAACTTGGGTATCCCTTTTTTGCAAACTGCTTAAAACAGACACATAGAGATCTACAGATATAAGATATCCCCAAACCCTTTTATAATTCATGAGATGATTTTATTCCTGCTTTCAGCTAAGACAGTATTCTGGACAAGTTGTAAATCCCTTAAAAAAAAAAAACCCAGGCTGGTAGGAAAAAAATGCCAGCTGGTTTTTGGTGCTCTTATGGAAAACATTTTATAAGAATGGACTCGTTTATTCATTTGCTTAGTGTTTATTAGCACCTACCACTTGCCAGGTATTGTGTTAAATATCAGGAATAGGAATAGGAAAATGAAAGAATGACTCCCCTCAATGATCTATGGTCTATTGGAGGAAAGCATAGATAAGTTAATACAGTAAGTTCAGGGGTACATAAGTTTAGGCAACTATAAGGGGAAAAGAGTGAGGTATTCAGGAAAGGTTTCATGTAGGAGGTGGTACTCAAGCTGGCCCAGAGATAGCTGGGATCTGAATTCAAATCCAGCCCCAGACATTGAAGAGCTGTTTGGCCCTGGCCAAGTCACTTAACTTCTGTCTGCCACAGTTTCCTCAACTGTAAAATGGGTAAAATACTATTACCTCCTGGGGTTGTTATGAGGACCATATTGTAAAGAGTCTTTAGGCTCTATATAAATGTTTACTCCCTATTTCCCCATGATGGAAGCTAGAGATTTTTAGAGGTAGTGTAATCCTGACGTGCTTGTTGTTCAGTTGTTTTCAGTCCTGTCTGACTCTTCATGACTTGTTTGGGGTTTTCTTGGCAAAGACACTGGAGTGGTTTGCCATTTTCTTCTCCAGTTCATTTTATAGATGAGGAAACTTAGACAAACAGGGTTAAGTGACTTGCCCAGGGTCACACAGCTAGTAAGTGTCCGAGGCCGGATTTGAACTCAGAAAGATGAGCACCTGGCACTCTATCTACTATGGTACCTAGCTCCCCTGGCATGGGGCACAGCATATGTAAAGATACAGAGGGGGAGAGCAAGTTTTCAGTTTGACTGAAAATAGAATGTATGAGTTGGAGTAAGGTGAAATCAGTCTGGAAAAGTAGATGGAGCCATATTGTGGAGCTTTAAAGACCAAACAGAAGTGTATATTTTACAATAACCACAGTACGGAGCCACTGAACCTTCAGGAACAAAGGAAGAGAGATGATGAGATCTGGGCTTTAAGAATATCTATTTGGTGTTTGTGAGGAAGATGAATTGCATAGGGTCATCGTGGTTATGGCTTGCTTCCAGGTAGAAAAGGCCACTTTGGAGATGGGTGGCTTCATACCACCTGGATGACCACCATGGCCCTCTGTTTTGTTAGATGCTCCTTCATTGTTACTGAAATTGTAGTAATGAAGTTGGGAAGATTGGGAGGGGGGGGGGTGAGTCTCTGTTTCAGCTTCTGTTTCTCTTGCTTAATTAAAAAGAGGGTGATTCCCCTAGTCATTTTTTTAATCAAAATAATTTATGCAGGTAGATAGTGTGGCTTAGTTGAAAATGCATTAAATTTGAAATGAGGAGATTTTAGTTCCAAGTTCCAGTTTTATCATTTAATTACTAAGTAACCACAGACACATCACTCAGTTTGTTTTCTCTATCTGAAAGACAGAGATCTAGATCACTATCTGTAATGATACAGACTTAGTTACAAAGTTCAAATGAGACAATGCTGAACATAGTTTGAAAAGTACAAAAAAACCCTAGAGAAATGGAAGTTGTGAATATGCATAATTGTTACAAGGACTTTGAGGTTGTTGTTGTTGTTTTTTTCCAGTGGGTGAGTGGGTAGGAGGATGAAGGAGAATAGAGAAAAAGAAAGGAAGAAAATAAGAAAGAAAAAAGAAAGAAAGAAAGAAAGAAAGAAAGAGGGAGGAAGAAAGGAAGGAAGGAAGGAAGGAAGAAGAAAGAAAGAAAAGAAGGAAGAAAAACAGGAAGGAGAAATTAAAGAAAGAAGGAGAGAAAGAAAGATGGTCATTGAGTCTTTAAGTGTAAAGAAAAGAATAGGAGGAAAGCCAGAAAGACAGATAGACAAGCAAGACCAGCTTTGAAAGCTAAAGATTGAACTTATATACTTTAAAAGAAAACTAAGCTATATGTAATAGTTCTACATTTTCATGTACAATCCTTTTTCTTGTTCTATGGATGTGGAAATGTCCACTTTTATTTGGTGTTTTAACCAGATTGAATCTCTTATCTCCTTTTCCAGGTCATGACTGCTGGAGAATCCAATTGTAATTGCTCCTGGGGCAAATTCTGTTGAAGGATGGCAATAGGGCATGAGAAGCAGTCCTACTTCTTGCAGGTGGCAAGAGGTATACAAGTGGCAACAGACGAAAAATGTTAGGGCAAGTCAACCCTCAGGCTGAGGTTTAGTGGCGATTTTCCCACCTGCTACTGGAGGATTAGGAAGCACGGCCTCAGGGCAAGCACAGGCAGGATGCTCCCACAAGGTGACTACACATGGTAATGCCTGTCCCCCCACCTTTGGCTTTTAAGTAAAACTGCAGGATTCAATCTATGAATTTACTGCATGTTCAATCTAAGAATTCACAGCATGCTCCCTTCCCATCCTTCCTCTGGATATGGGGAGAAGTCAGGGCACACGGATGGGATTGAGGACCCATCAGACAAAGCAACAGACGTTGAAGTATGAAGAAATAAACTCTGTCCTGATCAACGAGGATCTGTATTTTCAATTCAGTTCCATGGTGACCATCACTCTATGCACAGAATAATAAAGAGGAGATAAGAAAATGTTGGAGGAAGGAGTAGCAGAATAATAAAACTGTATTTTTCAAATGGGTGTAGGAGAGGGCTGGTATTCATTTAAGTTGGACGTGGTCTTTCTAACTGAGTTGGAATGAGCAGTATAGAAGTCTGTGACCTGGGACCCCCAGGTCTATGCATGAATTCATCAGTCAGTCAACAAACATTAACTGAGCCCCTACTATGTGCCAGGCACCATGCTAAGTGCTAAGAATACAAAACAAACAAATAAACAAAACAGGTAAATGATAACCGTTGTTCTTAAGGAGCACCGAGCTTAATGGGGGAGCCAACATGCTAACAACTATGTACAAACAATATATACAGGATAAATTTGAAGTGATCAGCTGAAAGAAGGAATTCTATTTGTTCTTTACTAACTGAGAAGCTGGTCCAGGAGACCCCCGACTTTCGGTCGGAACTCGCTACTTATGCCATGATGACATCAGCTAAAGTTCTGGTTTCATTTGGGACCCTGGGGCATAAGATCGCATAAAAAAAAGAAATTATTTTTACTACTTTAATTCTGCCTCTATGCTGGCTCCAGGAGGTTAATCCCTTAGGGACGAATCATTCATCCCCTAAGAGGGTCCCAAGAGCAAGACATTGAGGGGATTCTTTTTTATTTTTAGAGATTTCCATGGGGTTCTCTAGGGTCTAACAGCACATTTACCGGTATAAGACACACAAAGCACCAGGTTATCAGTCTCTTCTAGAACCTCTGTGCTTCTCATAACTCCGACTCCCCGAGTTTGCCAGGCAGAAGGGAGCAAATGAACAGCCCTTTGTATTGGCTGAGTCCAGTCAGAAGGAAAAAGAATCTTGATTTACTGGTTCACAGCAGCTGGGTGGTGCAGTGGATCGAGTGCTGGGCCTAGAACCAGAAAGACTAGAATTCAAGTTACGGCTCAGATACTTTTACTAGTTGTGTGATCCTGGCCAAGTCACTTAGCCTCTGTCTGCCTGCCTTTCCTTAACTGTAAAAAGGGGCTGATAAGAGCATCTGCCTCCCAGAGTTGGAGTGAGGATCAGAAGGAGATATTTGTAAAGTGCTCATTACAGTGCCTGATACGTATTAGGTAATTAATACAGGCTTGCTTCCTTTTACAAATGGCTCCTTGTTCTTCCCTTTTCCCCAATTGTCTTTTATAATAAGGCAGAAGGAAAATAAAATAGGGATGACTTTGTGCCTCAGTTCTCCCATTTCCATGATGGAAATATCATACATACATGTATATGTGTGTACATATGTATGCATATGTATGTATGTATGTATACACATATACTGAGATCCAGATTAGGACTTGGAAAAGGGATTGGGGGGAGGAAATGGGGGATAAAGAAAGGGATGGGGGCGGCTAGGTGGTGAAGTGAATAGAGCACTGGCCCTGGAGTCAGGAGGACCTGGGTTCAAATTCTTCCTCAGATACTTAACACAAGACTAGACATGTGACCTCGGGCAAGTCACTTAACCCCAATTGCCCTACCTTACCCTATCCAAAAAGCAAAAAAAAAAAAAAAGGGATGAAAAGTATTTATTTACTTTTCATTTTAACGTATGTATTCTGCTCCTTGGGGACAAAGGAGACAGGCACAATGAAAGAAGTGCTAGGAACTTTAATAGGTCACTGAATCAGTGATCTCATCAATGTGGGGATTCCTTCCAACAATGCAGATTGCAACCCAGCCATCCCTGCAATCTAGGAAGAGAGCTCACGAACTAGCTTCATGGGTCATCCTCTGACTACTCTGTATCCAACAGACAGTGTCCTTGCTTGATTGTAAACAGATCTAGGTCCCAACCTGCGTAGTGAAAGATTATCACCAAGCTATGTGGAAGATGAAGACTCTACCATGCCCAACACCATGGCACAGTTTTAAAAAAAATAGCATTTTATATGTTTGATGGGAATGTATATATATAGAGCCCATATCAGATTGCAAGCCATCTTGGGGAGAGAGGGGCAGAAAATTTAAAACTTATGGAAGTGAATGTTGAAAACTAAAAATAAATAATTTAATAAAGGAAAAAATAAAAGTAGTATTTTATTTTTTCCAATTACATATAAAGATAATTTTTACACTCATTTTTTAAAAATCTGAGTTCAAAATTTTCTCCCTCCCTACCCTCTCATCTCCCTAAAATGGTAAGCATTTTGATATAGATAATATATGTGCAATCATCTAAAGTATGTTTCCATATTAGTCATGTTGTGAAAGAAGAAACCGACCAAAAGGGAAGAAAATCACAAAAAAGAAAGTGAAAATGGTATGCTTCCATCTGCATTCAGACTCCGTCAGCTCTTCCTCTGAATGTGGGTAACATTGTCCCTCATGAATCCTTTGGAACTTGACATGAGCCAAACTTCCAGTCACATCACCTTCTTCCAGGATCACCCAATAAATGGGTCATTCTGCTTCCAAATGTTCTGGGTAAAAAGTCAATCCCTAAGGTGTGGTTGAACACAGGAGAGATTTTTTTTTTCCAGAACCTAAAAGCAGTGCCCCTCACTACAAAAGCCCCCTTCTTCTCTCCTCATCCCTCGAAATAAAGCACAGCCTTTAGTCAATGAATAGTTTCTTCCTAGGTATGATCTTACTGGTCTTCAAGATCTCTTTGGGAAGAGAGACACAGATCTTAGAAATAACCCAGTCTAACCTCCTTGCTTTATTGGTGAAGAAACTGGGACTCAAAGATATGAGGTGACTTTTCCAGAGTCCCATGGTGAGTCACTGGCAGAGCTGAGACTAGAACCCAGATTTTCTGACATCAGTTTAATGCAACAGGCAGTTTTTTTTAAAAAAACCTTTACTTTGTGAAAGGCACTGTGGTAGAGCACACACACACATGTACATATATGTATATGTACACACTTATTTGTATATGTATACACACATATACACAAACACACAAGAGCTCCTGACCTCAAGGAGCTTACCATTTTCAGTCCACTGCCTTCTGTCCATTTTGCTTTATGAAGAAATGAATTCAATTATATTTGACAAACACCTCCTATGCACAAGGGATTGCATAAAGTGTTGAAGGGATTGACAAAATGAGTGAGTTCTGCCCCAGAGAAATTTGAGTCATTTGTCTAAGGTCACCACAGATGAATAATTGAGTGGTTGGGAGATACATCGAGAAAAATTCCCCTTTTGGAGTCAGGGGAGCTGGGTTGGTTGGAATGTTGGCTTTGTCATTTACTACCTGTATGACCTTGGACAAGTCACTTCCCCCTGGGCCTCGGTTTCCTAGTCTGTAAAAATGAAGGGATTGGATTAATTTACCTCTATGGCCCCTTCCAGGTCTAACTCTCTGCTCCTAAAAGCCAGGGTTCCTGACTCACAATCTGAGGTTCTAGGTTTAGACTGGCAGCTTATTGTTGTGGGAAGAGCAAAGGACTGAGAATCAGAAGGCTCTTGTTTAAAAATCCAGTCCAACTACTTATTAGCTATGTGACAAAAGGTGAATCATTTTACCTGTTTGACCCTCTGTTTTTGAATCTATAAAATGGTGTGGTAATAGCTGCAGTACAACAGTAGCCAATATTTATGTAGTACTTTAAGGTTTACAAAGCCCTTTATCTCATTTTGATGATAACACTGGGAGGTAGGTGCTATTATGCTCCCCATTTTACAGATGAGAAAATTTGGGCAGAGAGCAGTAAGTCACTCAGAAGCCTGATTTGAACTTGTTTTCCTTCTCTGTCTACAATGCCACCTAACAGCTTCTATCTGCCTCTACTGTTTACTTCATTGGCTCCTGGGAAATTCCTTTCCTTCCCTGAAACCTTGTTTATAGAGATAAAGGAAACCACAAACAGACCTAAACTATTTTTCCTAAGTGATTATGGGATCCAGACCTCTTCCCAAGGTATCATACCCAAGTTCAAGCCGACGACTCATGCAACACTATATCAGAAGGCAAAAAGTTCCAAGAATTTCATCCATCAAGCTGAGTAGGAAAGGGAGGAAGAGTTTGGTTCACTTCCAGAGAGATGGGCTGGGGGGGTGGGGGGGAGCAGGGACACAAACCCTCTTCTTGCTCCCTTTCTCCTCTCCTCCTTTTCCTTTTGCTCCCTCCTTACCTATCTACACTTAGATGGTCGAGCCAGCTAGGAGTCAAACCTGGAATCTTCTGAATCTTTTGATCCATAGACAGATCATTCTCCATTGCACCACTGGCCCTAATAATAAATTTTTTGACCAGGCAAAGAGGTCATTTTCTGCTTCATTACTTACTTAATAAGCCTTAATCACTGAATGGGCATTACCTCAAGTCAAACTGTGACCTGTTAAAGACCTTAGCTTGAAAAGGCCAAGGTCTCCCACTGCATCCAGGTCATCTCCAGTCATCCTGATCTATATCTCACCACTGGATCAAGATGGCTCCGGAGGAACAAGTGAGGCTGGTGCCTTTGCACAGCTCTCCCTCACTGAAATCCAATTCATTTGAATATCCTGATATCACGTCCCAGATGTCACAGTCCTCTTCAAGAAGGAAAGGCAAACAACAACAACAACAACAACACCTGTCTACAAGTGTTTCCTTTCTTAGTTCTGTCCAACTGATCACCATCCCTCTGGAAACATTTTTTCCTCACTCTCCCTAAAATTCAATCTCTTTGCTGTCCTCTGCCCCATCAGTCCTTTTCCTTCTCGCTGTCCACTCTCTGTCCACCAGGGGGAGCCCTTCGCCCACAGAAGAATGCCCATTTTTCTAAATCCTCATGGCTCAGCGGCCCAGGGTTTATTTTGGTCTGTCTTTCTTTACCCCGTGGGGGCAGAGGAGACTGTTTCTCCTCTTCTCTTCTGAAGTTACTAACGCGTGGTTTTGGTGCTTTGGTGCTGAGGTCAGCAGCGCAATTGTCCCTCGGGTTGCTGGAGGGCCAGCTGCGCCCCTGCATCGTGCTGCTCCTGTGTTGCTCCTGGCACACCTGGCATTCCCGGGGCCCCTCATCCTTCTTCACCATCCTCCCGGCCGACCTGCTTTTGCGCCTCACTGTTTCCCCAAGCGCCCACCCTCTCTCTCCCCCAACTTCCCCCTCGCCTCCTCCCTGGGCAGCCACAGGTGTGGAGCCTTCTCCAGCACCCAGACTGTTACCCTTTTTTCCCCTTCTTTGGCATTATGTCCCCCCCCCCCCCACACGCACTCACAAACCCCCTTTATACAATCCTCCTTTACATACAAACTCCTTACAGATCCCTTTAACATACATCCCCTTTACATCACACACAGATTTTACATACACACTCCTTACACATGTCCTTTACACGTATGCTTTTTACACACACCCTTTACATATACACACACCCTTTACATCACACTACATATACCCTTTACACACACACCCTTTCCATACACACCCCTTACACATGCCCTTTACACACGTTCCTTTTACACCTACACCATATATATACACATATACCTAACACATACAGTCCCTTTACACCTACACCACACACCCTTTACACACAGATGCCCTTTACACATATGCCTTTTACACACAAAGCCTTTACACACATGTGTATATATACACCCTTTACACAACACTATCATATCTCTTATACACTCCTTTTACACCCAGACCATATATACACATCCCTTTTACACCATACTACACACCCCTTACACACCCACAAACTATATGCATACCTCTTCACACATGCCCTTTACACACACATACCCTTTACGCGCACATAAACACACACACACACACACACACACACACACACACACACACTACACATGTAGTGCGCTTTTGTCCCCCGGGGCCCCAATGTTACGCCCGGCGCCCACAGCCCGATGCCCGCTGGCGGGTCTTGAGCATGGGCGCCCCGCTGCACTTCCCCCAGCTGCCCACCTGGTGTCGCCCCGCGCCTCCCCGGGCCCTCTCTCTCCTCCCTCCCTCTCTGGCTCCCCAGCTCTCTCGCTCGCTCGCTCTCTCGCGCGCTGGGGCCGGACACAGACTGCCTTCAGCTGCCGGCGGATCGGGCTGGAGCCGCGGCGGCGGCTGATGCGGAAGAAGGGGGGGGAGGGAGGAGGAAAACAACCGCCCAGCAGCCGGCTGACCCGCGGCGCGGCCCCCAGCCCAGCCCCCCGGAGTTCGGACCCACTCAGGTAAGGCAGCCGCCCCTACGCCCCAGCCCCGGACCTTCCCCGCCCGCGTCTGCGAGGCTCCCCTAGTCCCACCTGTGCGGGGTACCCCGACCCGCGCCCTCCTGCCTCGCCCCCCCACTTCTGCCTGCCCGCATCCTCTCTTCCCCTCCTCTCTGCCCCGTGTCCCCGCATCTCTATCCCCTCCTCTCCCCGTCATCCCGTCCCCTGCATCCTTCCTCCGCTCGTGCCCCCGAAGCCCCATCCCCTGCGTCTTTATCTTCTGTTCTTGGCCCCCCATCCCTCTGCACCCTGAGTCCCTACCCTCCGGACTCCCTTGTCCACCCCCGTCTCCTGCATCCTTATTTCCAGTTTTCAGAGCCCTCTTCATGTTCCTCAGCCCTCTATATCCTCATCTATCCTACCTCACCCCCCCCCAAACTCCTTATCTTGCTCTTGTCCCCTTCCACCCGATTATGGGCCCCCTCTCCCAATTCCTGCCTTCTTTCTGTCTCCCAACACGGGCTCTTCTCCCATACCTCATCTGTCTCTGCTTCTCTACTCTGGATCTATCCCTCTTTCTCATTTCCTCCATCTCAGCCCAATAACCCAGTACCCCCATTAAGTCTCCCTCTCTCTACTATATGCTTCTCCTCCCTCTCCTTTTCCCTTCTCCCCCTCCCCCCTTCTGGACTCCATCCACCAATCTTTAACCGCCCCCCCCCAACCTTGTGCATCCCTGAGGGAGTCCAGCATTCTACTAGC
>CM053582.1:267450353-267465961 GCA_028627135.1 Pseudochirops cupreus
GAAGGGAGGGAGGAATGGAGAATGAGAGAGAGAGAGGGAGAGAGAGAGAGAGGGAGGAAGGGAAGAATGGAGAACGAGAGAGAGAGAGGGAGAGAGAGAGGGAGGAAGGGAAGAATGGAGAATGAGAGAGAGAGAGAGAGAAGAAAAAAGGGAAGAGAAGAAGCATTTATATAGCACCTACTGTATACTATGTGCTAAGTGCTTTTTCACAAATATTATTTCATTTGGTCCAATAATTTGCAGGGTCAGGATAGGCAGACACTTGATCTGATTCTTAAAGGAAGCTAGGGATTCTTGGAGATGATAGAAATAACAGAGCATTTCCCAGCTGTGCAAAGGCCTGGAGAGGGGAGATGGATTGGTATGTTATGAGGAAAAACAAGTGGACTATTTTGGCTGTAGCATAAAATGCAGAAAGGGGAGTAATGTGCAATAACCGTAGCAAGGTAGGTGGGGGCCAAGTTTTTAAGGGCTTTACATGTCAAATGGAGGAGTTTATAGTCTATCCTAGAGACCTGGGGTGGGGGCCACTACTGGAGCTTCATGATAAATGGTCATCCAACTTCTACCTAAAGACCTTCAGTGATGGAGAGCTCTCTACCCCCAAGGGGGCTGGTTATAAGAAGGCTTCCAAAGCTTTCAGTTACGTACAGTGAAATATATTTGCACAGGCTTGTGCAGAGCACTAGGGGAGGCAGAAAAGTAAATGGCTTAGCTCCTACCTTTATGAATCTTATGGTGTAGTTGGAAGATACAGCATGTACACAAATATAATACGAAACAGAACAGAAGTACCCAAGAGAGGTGGGGCAGCTACGTGGTGCAGTGGATAGAGGGCTGGGCATGGAGTCCTCAAGACTCATCTTCCTGAGTTCAACTCTGGTTTCAGATACCAGTTGTATGACCCTAGAAAGGTCACTTTAGCCCCATTTGCTTCGGTTTCCTCATCTGTAAAATGAGATGGAGAAAGAAATGGCAAACCATTCGAGGATCTTTGCTAAAGAAAACCCCCAAATGGGGTCATTAATCAGACATGACTAAAATTCACTAAACAACAAAAACCCAAGAGAGGTACAAGCAACATTTTGTTCTTATTAACAAGCATAAATTCAAGATAGTTCATATTTGGTGCATTTACATCCCTCCTTGATGCCCCTGTCTCCATCCCCTCCCTCACTCCCCACTCATATTAATTTTCTAAATCTGTGCGATATATAGGGACAGGGATTAATTCCTCCATTTTACACAAAGTATCAGTAACTAACTGAGGGTGACCTGGAATTTAACAGAGAAGCTGAGATTAAAATCCAGATTTTCTGAGCTCACAGCCCAGGACTGTATATGAATCGCTAACTCTTCAGGGATACTGGTCTTGGTCTATTTTCATAGACTGAGGGAGCCGGGCTCACTTGTGATCTCAAAGAACAACGGACTCCCAAGTGAGAGCTGCTGCTGTTGTTCTCAAAAAGGGCTAATGACATCACATGGGTGATGTCTTGACATGCTTGTGAATTGTATTTAAGTGAGCCAGAGTTAAGCAAAGTCACTAGCCTCACTCTCTCTTCCAGTGTCATTGAAGTCCAGTGGCAAGATTGGTGATGGCCCAAGATGCAAGGGGTGACCTTGCCCCTTTTAGATTAAAGACTAAGTCTCATTTTGTCTGAGGCAATGCCCATTCAATGAACTAAGATAAATTAAAAAAAGAAAAAAAGATGACCTAGTTTACCAACATAAAAGTATCAGTCTTGGAGGGGAAGACCCTCCAAATTTCTGGACAGAACAGAAAACAATTGCTATTTAGATTCATTATAAGCCACTAAAACTGGTTGTTTGTCTTGTGTTCTCCAAGAAGGTCAGTGATACTGGATGAGTAGGATGCAGCATAATTTACCTAGGACTGATTCTCCCCATTTTGCTTCAATGGAAATGGAAGCTCAGGGGAATTAGAACCACAGAATCTCTGATTTGAAAGGAATTTCAAGATTATCTAGTCCGACCCTTATGTGAAGCCTTCTTAAAAAGTGATCATCTTTTTAAATGCCTTCAATTACAAGGAACCTCCTTATCTGCCTGTTCTAGAGCCCCATTCTTTTTTTGTACACTTCTTATTGTTGTGATATTTTTTCATTTAGTCAAATCAAAATTAGCCTATTCAGCTTCTATGCATTGCTCTCAGTTCTGTCCTCTGTGGCCCAGCAGACCAAATCTAATCCTTCTTCTTCTATATGAAAGCCCTTCAGAAACTTGAAGACAGCTGCTATTATGATCTCTGTAAGCCTTCTCATGGTTAAGCTCTCCACTTCCACCAATTGCCCCAGCTGATTCTGGAATGACATGATCTTCAGACTTCCCCCACTCCTGGTTGCCCTTCCCTTTACTTTCTCCAGATTTTCAGTGTCCTTCCTAAAATGTGGTATTCAGAACTGAGTACAGCATCCAGATGGGATCTGCCCAGGAAAGAGCACTGTGATACTCTCTAGCCTTGGCCACTGTGCCTAATGCAGCTTATAACAACATTGACTTTCTGGCTGCCTTATCACCCTGATGACTCACATCAAACCAATAACACATTAAACCCTCAGATCTTTTTCACTTTTTAGTCATTTGTAAGCACCCGCTCTGTATTGATTTTTTGGGCCCACGAAGCTTGTATTTATTTTTTATTTTAAATTTCATCTAATTAGGTCAAACTTATTAAGATATTTTTGAACTTCAGTTGTGAATTTCTGCTTTAGAAATCCACCCTCATCACCACTTTCATATCATCTGAACATTTGATAAGCTTGCCACCTATTCAAGTATTGATTACCTAAGTTACTGGCAAAGATGCTGAGCAGAACAAGACTAAGACCCAGCTCTCATGGCGTTTCACTAGAGATCTCTGGACTGGCATCCATTCATTAACTTATTTCAAAATCTCCTAATTGTATTATCATCTAACCCTTCTTTCTCTTATCTTAGCAGAAAATCATGACAGTCTTTGTCCAGAGATGCCTTGTTCAGTTCCGAGGATAGAACGTCTATGGTATTCTTTTAATCAGCTAGTTTAGTGACCCTGTCAGAAAAGGAAATGAGAGTTGTCCAGCGTGACTCATTCCTAATGAAGCCGTCCTGGCTTGTGATTGTTACCGCTTCTCTTTCCAAGCGCTCACCAACTATTCCTTTAATAATCTGTTCTAGAATTTTTCCTGGAATCGACATCGAGCTCCCTGACCTCTAGTTGGAATGATCCATCTTTTCTCCCTTCCTGAAAACTGGCACAACATGCACTTAACTCCAGTCCTGTGGTGCCTCTCTCATTCACCACCTTTTCTCCAAGATCACTGACAATTCAGCAATCCCATCAACCGATTGTTTCAGTGACTTGGACGCATTGGAGGCAAGCATGCTCTCTTACGATCTCTACACTTAAGGTGAGTTTCAATTTCCTATTAGCCATTTTTTTTTGTCTCTCCTGGCCTAAAATAGGCATTATTTTCCATATCTATTATTGTCTTATCTATCTAGAGCAGTAGCCTTATTCCTTTTCATTATTCCAGCTTCTTCTCTGATCCTCCTTTTGCTCTGGTGTCTGTAAAAAGCAAAACAAAACAAAACAAAAATCCTTGTTGTCTTCTCCTGAGTCACAACATTGGAAGGGATTTCCAGGAGCACTTCGTCTAGCTCCTGCCTGAAAAAAAATACCCTATCACATCTTAGACCGATGATCTTCCAGGCTTTGTTGGAAGACTTCTAGGGAGGATGTACCCCCTTGATTTCCCAAGGCAGTCCCATCTACTTTGGGAAAGCTCTGGCAAGGAGGAATGTTTTCCTCTCATCAAGCATAGAGTAGCAACTTTGTCTATTACTTTGACCTCTGATTCCTAACAGAATAATTCTAATCTCTCTTCTGTGCGACCAACTTTCAAATAATTGAAGACAGCAATAGTAATATTAAAAGAAAACAATTTTTAAAAATTAGTCTTCTGTTTTCCCTTAAACATTCCCAGTTACTTCCAACTGAGCCTCATATGAAAATATTTGGAAAATATTCACCCTCCTGGCTGCTCTTCTCTGAATGTTCCCCTCCCCGAACCAATATCTCTCCTAGAATATGGTTTCTAGAGCTAAACACAGTACTCTAGATGTGATCTGAACAGGGCAGAGTCCAGTGGGACCATTGGGTTCCTCTCTGGATGCTTCATCTCTTTTAAAGTTGCCTGATGTTGCATTAGCTGTTTTGACTGCCAGTTCACATTTTTAACTCACATTGAGTTTGTATTCCACTAACACCCCCAGATCTTCTTTTTGATCAAATGCTATCAATCTATGCCTCATTAAACTTGTATTTGTGACATTTAGTTTTTGAACCCAAATGTACAACTTTATTTATTCCTGCTAGATGTAATATTTTTTGATTTAACCGAATGTTCCAGGTTTCTGAGCTCTGACTCTGCCATCCAGTGTATTAGCCATTCCTCCCAAATTTGATAAGCATGCAATCCATGCCTTAATCCAAGTGATTGATTAAAGTGCTACAAAACACGGAACCAAGGACAGGTTTCTGGATCACTCCATTAGATATCTCCTTCTGTCAAACCACTGACTACTCTACGATTTACAATCATCTAACTAGTTCCAAATTCATAAAATTGTACTAGCTCACATATTTTCAACTTGCTCTCCATTTTTTTAGACTAAGTTAAATGCTTTCTGAAATCTAGTCAAGCTTTTTCTAGCTATCTAGTTAGATTCTGTCTCTGTCTCTGTCTTTGTCTCTGTATTTCTCTGTCTCTCATTTATGTTTTGTCTTGTTTTTGGTTTTCTTTGTGTGCCTATCACTTAGCACAGTGCCGGGCACACAGTAGGTACTTTATAAATGCAAGGTGACTGACACTGTCATTCCCTTATCCATCTTTCAAGTAACTTAAAAAAAAAAGATATGAGATTGCTCAGCATGACTTACTCTTGTCAAAGCCATGCTGGTTTTCTGTGATTCATGTTTCTTTTTCAAGATGCTCTCTATCCTGCTCTTTAAACATTTATTCTAGAATTTTGCTGGGAATGAAAGTCAAGCTTATTTGTGTGTAGTTTGCACACTGTATTCTTCACTTTAAAAAAAAATGGGGATGACTTTTGCCCTCCTCCAGTCCCATGGTACCTCTCCTGTTCTCTACAATCTTTCAACTGTCTTTGACAATGGTTCAGCATTCATAGCCACCCAATCTTTTAGCACCCTGGGATGCAGTTTGTCTGGGCCTTGTGATCTGAACTCGTCAAAGGCAGCTATGTGCACTCTTATGATCTCCCTATTTATCATAACCTATTGATCACATTATTCTGGGTTTTAAAAGATTCCTCAATACTTCCTATAGGACTGAACTACATTGTATGTGTCCTCAGCTACCTGTCAGCCCCATTTCTTATGTCATTTTAAGTCTAAGCTCAATGATGAATAGAGACATCAGTCTCTTTGGACAATTCCTCCTTTTCTTCCTTAGCAGAACCAAGATTATTTTATCCTAAGAATTTCATTCTTGAGAAGCTCTCATCCGTTTTGAGACAACTTCTTCCACCCCACCCCCACCCTGCTTTCTTTTCTTTTCTATTTTCTTTTTCCTTTCCTCTCCTCTCCTCTCCTCTCCTTTCCTTTCCTTTCTTTTTGACATTTCAGAGCATAGGATTGATCCCACCTTTATTTTCTAGAGTCTTTGAAATCTGTTGTATGAGGGTCCAGGGTTCTTGTTAGACTATGCCTGGTGTTTTCCAAATTTATTACAAACCCTAAAATGCCTTGTTTGTTGCCTCCCAAGATTGTTGTGTGGTCTGTTTCAGAAGCTCCTTCCTCCTGCTTGGTCAGAATCAAATCCAGATTTTGCAAAATGGATTCATCAACAAGGCAATTCAAGAATTTATCATTGGCAGTGCTGGTAGAAGAAGGAACTATTTTCTATTACTTTTAAAAAGTTCATTCAGAGTACAGAATGAGACATGTTTTCATATGTAGTCAATGAGGGAATTTGTTTTGTTCAGCTATGCATATTTGTTCCAAAGAATTTGTTTTTCTTTTTTCATTTTTTCCTCATTTTAGGGGGTTTGGAGC
Organism: Pseudochirops cupreus; assembly: GCA_028627135.1. Classification (NCBI taxonomy): domain Eukaryota; kingdom Metazoa; phylum Chordata; class Mammalia; order Diprotodontia; family Pseudocheiridae; genus Pseudochirops; species Pseudochirops cupreus. The sequence goes on from CM053582.1 coordinate 267,456,436, forward strand.
AGGAGGGAGAGAAAATAATTTTTAGTGAAAAAAATTAAAATTAGAGAGGTGAGGTGATGCTACAGATGTGGAATGTTGTATGCCATTTAAGATGAGTTCACGATATTGTTAGTTTTACCTAATTGTTTTAAGTTGTTAAATGAGAATTCTCACAGAGTAAGGGGCAGTTTATAAATGTTAGTAATATTAAAATAGAATACGTCCATAAGACTTTTGTTTTTTAAAGGAGAAAATAAACCTTTGTATAGAAAACAATTTTTAAAAATTAAAGCATTGTAAAATTTTTGTTACCATTATTAAATGACATTTATGCAAAGTGCTTTGCACAGAGTAAGTGATTAATAAATACTCGTTCATTCAAAAAACAGCAAAATGGGAAGAAGGCAATGTGGTATAGTTGAAGGAGCCCAGGATTTGAAATCAGAAGACCTAATTGTAGCTGAGTGGTACAATGGATAGAGCACTGGGCCTAGAGTTAAGAAGACCTGAGTCTAAATCCAGCCTCAGATTCTTACTAGCTATGTATCCTTGGTCAAGTCCCTTACCTTCTGTTTCTTTCAGCTTCCTCATTTATGAAATAGGAATAATAATAGCATTTAACCTCCTAAAATTGTTGTGAGGATCAAATGAGATAATATTTGTAGTCAATCAACCAAGTAGCCTTTATTAAGTGCTGGGAACTTTAGTAAAGCACTTTGCAAAAATCATAAAGGGCTACACAAATGATCTCTCTCTGTCTTTGTCTCTGTCTGTCTCTCTCTCTCTGTCTCTGTCTCTGTCTTTCTCCTCTCTCTCTGTCTCTGTCTCTCTCTGTTATTTGGGCTCAAATCTGGACTCTAACCCTTCTAAGTGATTTTGAACAAGTTGGTTTCTTAGTTACTCCATGCCTAAGTTTCCACATTTGCCAAATAGGAATAAAATCTGCACTACCTACTTCATGAGGCCATTTTGAAGATCAAATTAAATATTGAATGTAAAACACTTTGTAAAATACATTATACATGTTGGCTATTCTTACTATTTTAGCAAAAGAAGTTCTAGCAACTTACTTTTTAAAAATAGTTTTAACTATTTGTATAGGTGAAATTATTCATCATTCAGGAAACTTCGTGATTTTTCAGAGAAACTCATTATCAAACTTAGATGCCACTTAGATATCCACTGAACAACATTTTTTATAGATTATTATCTAGTATGTGGTTTAAGTAATTTTTCAGTTGTATCTGACTCTTTGTGACTCCATTTGGGGTTTTCTTGGCAGAGATACTGAAGTGGTTTGCCACTTCCTTTTCTATCTCATTTTATAGATGAGGAAACTGAGGCATAAATGACTTGCCTTGTGACACACAGCTAGTAAGTGACTGAGGCCAGATTTGAACTCAGGAAGAGAAGTCTTCTTGACTCTAGGACTGGTGCTCTATAAACTCCTGCTCAAACACTTCCTTTAAAAAAAATTCATTTTTATTACCAGTTCCAAATCCTCTTCCTCTCCACCCCTTTCCCCACCCATTGAGAAGTGAAATACAATACTCATTACACACATGAAGTAATGCAAAATGTATTTCTGTATTAGCCATTTTTTTTAAAAAAAGCAAGAAAAAGTGAAAAAAATATGCTTCAATCTGTGTTCTGAGTCTATCAGTTCTCTACCTGAGGTGGATAACATTTTACATCATGAGTTCGTTGGAGTTGTGGTGGTTCATTGTTTTGGTCAGTTACTAAGTCTTATACAGTTGATTATCTTTATAATATTGTTACTGCTGTGTAGATTGTTCTTGTTTTGCTTATTTCATTTTGCATCAGTTCATATAAATCTTCCCAGGTTTTTTTCTGAAACTATCTCTTTCATCATTTTTTATAGTACAATAATATTCCATCACAATCATATACCATAACTTATTTGGCCATTACCCACCCCATCAGTTTTCATTTTTTGCCACCACAAAAAAAGTTGCTATAAACATATTTGAACATATGGGCTCTTTTACTTTTTATTTCATCTCCTTGGAGCAAAGACCTAGTAGAGGTGTTTCTGGGTCAATGGGTATGCACAGTTTTATAGCCTGTTGGGCATCATCCAATTTTTTCTCCAGAATGATTAGACTAATTTACAGTTTCACCAAGAGTGCATTAATGTAACTATTTTCCCACATCCCCTACAGCCACTGCCATTTTTTTCTTCTGTCATCTTAGCCAATCTGATGGGTATATTTCAGAGTTATCTTAATGTGCATTTCTCTAATTATTAGTTATTTAGAGCAATTTTGTATGACTACTGATAACTTTGATTTCCTCCTCTGAAAACTGACCATATATCAATTGGCTCCTATTTTAATAAGCTTGACTCAGTCCTTTTCAGTCATGCCTGACTCTTTGTGATCCCATTTGGAGTTTCCTGGCAAAGATACTGGAGAGGTTTTCCATTTCCTTCTCCAGTTCATTTTACAGCTGAGGAAACTGAGGTAAATAAGGCTAAAAGTGACTTTTCCAGGGCCACATAGCCAGTAAGTATCTGAGGCCAGATTTGAGCTCAAGAAGATGAGTCTTCCTGACTCCAGGCCCAGTACTTTATCCACTGCACCCCTAACTGCCCCAAATTTGGCTCAGTTTTCTATATATTTGGAAAACGAAAACTTTATTAAGGAAATGTGTCACAAGAGTATCTTTTCCCTGATTTCTCGGCTTTTCTTCTAAGTTTGGCTGCATTGGTTTTGTTTGTAAAAGAACTTTATAATTTTATGTAATCAAAATTAATCATTTTATCTGCTGTGATTTTCTCTGTTTCTTTTTTGGTCGTGAACTCTTCCCCTATCCATAGACCTAATAGGGAATTTCTTTGCTACTCCCCTAATTTGATTATGATATTACCCTTTATATTGCAATCATATGCCCCTTTTGAACTTATCTTTGTATATGATGTGAAATGTTGATCTATGCCTAGTTTCTGCTCTACAGTTTTCCCAGCAGTCTTTTGGTTAAATGCTGAATTTTTGCCCCAATTCTAGCTGAGATCTTTGGGTTTATCAAACACCAGTCTAAGGTGTTCATTTGTTTCTATATATTGTGTACCTAATTATTTCATCAATCAACTCTTCTATTTCTTATCCAATACTGAATTGTTGAAGATGACCACTTTGTAATATAATTTGAGATCTGGTACTGCTAGGCTCCCTTCCTTTACTTTTAAAAAATTAATTCCCTTGATGTTCTTGACCTTTTGTTACTCCAGAAGAATTTTATTATTTTTTCTAACTATGTAAAGTATTTATTTGGTAGTTTGATTGGTATGGCACTGCAAAAGTAAATTAATTTAGCTAGTATTGTCATTTTTATCATACTGGTTCATCCTACCCATGAGCAATTAATATTTCTCTAATTGATTTGAGCTGTCTTTATTTGTGTGAAGAGTGTTTTGTAATTGTGTTCATATGGTCCCTGTGTGTTTTTGGCAAGTAGATTTCCAAGTATTTTATATTGTTGACAGTTATGTTAAGTGGAATTTTTCTTTCTATATCTTCTGGTTGGGTTTCATTGATAATGTATAGAAATGGTGGTACATCATATAGGTTTATCTTTTATCTTACAACTCTGCTAAAGTTGATTGTTTCAGCTAGGTTTTTAGCTGATTCTCTAGGGTTCTCCAAGTATACCATCATAGTAACTACAGAAAACAATACTTTTATTTCCTTGTTGCCTATGCTTATTCTTTCATTTTTTTTCTTGTCTTATTGTTATAGCTAGCATTTCTAGTACAATATTGACTAATAGTGGTGATAATGAACGTCCTTGCTTCCCTCCTGATTTTATTAGAAAGACCTTGAGTTTATTCCCATTACAGAAAATGCTTAATCTTGGTTATAGATCTATATGACTTATCATTTTAGGATAAACTCCATTTATTCCTGTTTTCTAGTGTTTTTAATCATAATTTTTGTTACATTTTGTCAAAAGCTTTTTCTGCATCTATTGATGTAATCATATGTCTTTTTGTTGTTGATATGACCAGTTATGCAAATAGTTTTCTGTATATTGAACCAGCCCTGCATTCCTATTACAAATCCAAACTGGTCATAGTTTGTGATATGTTGTAATCTTGCTGGAATTTTATTTAAAATTTTTGCATCAATATTCATAGGAAAATTGTATATAGTTTTCTTTCTGTTTTTGCTTTTCTTGATTTAGGTATCAAAACCATTTTTTTTGTTGTTGTTGTTCACTTGTTTCAATTATGTTCAACTCTTTGTGACCCCATTTGGAATTTTCTTGGCAAAAAATACTGAAATGGTTGGCTATTTCCTTCTCCAGTTGATTTTATAGATGAGGAAACAGGGCCAACAGGGCTAAGTGACTTGCTCAGGGTCACACAGCTAGTGAGTATCTTAGAACAGATTTGAACTCAGGAAGATGAGTCCTCCTGACTCCAGGTCTGGTACTTTATACATTGTGCCACCTAGCTGAATAGAAAATTTGACATTCAGATTAAAGAGAAGCATAAAAAGGTAAGCATGAAAGAGTAATCATAAGAGACTCAATTAAGTTAAACTGTTTACATTCCTATATGGGAAGATGATACATGTAACTCCTAAGAACTTTATCATTATTAGGACAGTTAGGAATCTACAAAGACATAAGTGAACACCAAAGGTAAATGAGTATCTCTGAGAAGCACTCAGCAAGCCCTCATACCAGGAGTGCTAGCCCTCTGTGAGTGTCCCATATGTCTCATCTTTGGTGTTCACTTCTTACCCAACTCTTACCTGTAGCTCCAAGAAGATGTAGCATGAACAGCAGCCATACTCCAGTAAAACCATTTCATGAGATGGCCTAAACTAGATGGAGGGTAAACCAATGGGCCTCAAACCCATTGGTGAGTTAGGGGGTTGTCTATCCCAAGCACGTAAAGATTTCTATCCAAGAAATGGGAAGTTGAGAACAATTTGTTCCAATGGCCATGAAGGCAACTGAAGCAGGCACTGTGGAGCAATTAGAGCTTGGTCATCCACTGCATCCTGAGTCATTGCCAGTCATCTTAACTTTTTTTTGCCGCTGAATTTCAATGACTCTGGAAGAGAGAGACCAACAACTTTGCACAACTCTACCTCACTTAAATCCAATTCACATGTAAGTCAAGACCTCACCCCTTGATGTCATTGATCCTCATAAAAAACAAAGGATAAACAACAACAAGAAAAAAAAGCATGATTATTTTTGTTCCCATTCAGTATTCTCCAGAGGTCTATCGTATCTAACTTTAAAAAATCCTATTCCTCTTAACTTTTTTCTTGTTTTTTTAAATTAGATTTAACTGGATCTGAGAGGAATAGATTGAAGAGTCTCACCAGTACAATTTTACTGTCCATTTCCTCCTGTAATTCATTTAATTTTTCTTTCAAGAATTTTAACGTTATGCCGTTTAGTGTGTATGTATTAAATATTAATATTAATTCATTATTTATGATACCTTTTAGTAAGATGTAGTTCCCCTGCTGATCTCTTTAAATTAGATCTATTTTTGCTTTTGTTTTGACGGAAATCGTTATTGGTACTCTTACCTTTAAAACTGTAGCTGAACAATAATCGGTCCTGCTCTCGCCTCATCTGTCTGTTTCAAGTGTCACTCTCATAAACAGGAGACCACCCCAACTTGATAGACTCCCTCTATCTAACTGCCCTGATGATAACAAAGTTCTTAGAGGTTATACATATCCTCTTCACTTACAAGAATGTAAACTGTTTAACTTTACTATGTCCTTAATGATATCTCATTCATATTTACCTTTTTATGCTTCTCTTAGGTCTTCTGTTTCACTCTGCTTTTCATCAGTACTGCTTGAGTCTTCTGTTTCATAAGATGCTAATTTCCCCCCATGAAGGATTATACTTAATTATGAATGGTTATTCTTGATTGTAATCCTAGATTGACTGACTTCTGGAGTATTATTTTCTAAGTCTTCCACTTCTTTATAATGGTAGCTGCCAAATCTTGTGTCATCCTGACTGTGACTTCATGGCATTTGAATAATTTCTTTATGACTGCTTTCACTATTTTATCCTTTACCCAGAGAACTGGTATAGTATTCCTGGAGTTTTCATTTTAGGATTTCTTTTAGGTGGTTATCAATGGATTCTTTCTATTTCTATTTTGCCATCTGGCTCTATAATATCTGGGCAGTTTTCCTGTATAATTTCTTGAAACATGATGTCTAAGTTCTTTCTTTTCGATCTTGACTTTCAGGTAGTTCAGTACTTCTTAAATTATCTTGTCAACTGGACAAAATTAGCCTCTAACATGTGGGTGGCCAGAGTTGAAAAGACTGGGCTAGAGACAGGAGAGTCAGAAAACAAACAGAAGTTTAATTTCAAAGTGAGGGAAATGGCTTGCAAACAAGGATGTATGTGCCTGGCTCTGCCCCTAGTGGGGGGATCCAAGGCAGTGGGACTGAAACTTGATTTATATACTTGTGGATAGACAAAGTGCTGAACAGGGTAGTGTAGCAACTGTAGTAAGGCACAACAGCAACAGTGAGGCAAGGTCGTCTAGTGATAAAAAGTCTCTTCATAGCAGTGCTTCATGTCTGGACCTGTTGTTGCTTGCCCAGGCTTAGAAGGTGAGTGCAAAGGATTGTTGTTATGCCAAGCTCAAAGCACAGCTTGCTTGCTGGGCCTTAGCACTGAAAAACAGGGTGTCTTTTAATAACATCTTGACATTTCCCCTATTCGGTCAAAGGGAGGGAGTCTGAAAGAACCCCTATCCTTCTGGCCAATAAAGGAGAGGCAGGTATAAACTGAGATGCCACGAGGAGCCAGTTGGACCAGGATGAGATGTTGCCTGGGGGTTAACTCCTTAAAGGGACCTATCTGGGGATTGCTACCCATTGTTTGCTTGCAAACAGAAAAGAGAGGGGGGCCAAGAATATAGAGTGAGAAAATGCCAGCGTATGTTTATCAGGGTCTTGATGGTTGGGCACATAACAAAAGGGAAGAAGAAAAAAAAGGACCATATACTTAGACCTTATTCAGAATCTTGAGACAGCTATCTCATTTGGATATCAGCTGCTTCTGGGTCCATACTTGTTAAAGCTTGAGGTCCCTGGAGGTCCTACTGTTCACTCAGGAGCAGGGGCTTTCTTTAGATGATCCAGGAGTCCATACCCACAAGTTTGACAGCTGTGAAATTAATCAGAAGGACCTAGTAGGCACCCTTAGAAGACATGAGTTGACAAGTGTGAGAAAACTTCCTTGTATCAGTCTTTGGATCTGAGTTTCTGGACAGCAAAATATAGGTCTTTGGTTAAGGATCTCCAAACAGCACACAGAAATGGTCCAGTTTCCTAGCCATTCAATGCAATAATGCAATAATGCAATAAAGTTTTCTCACAATTCCCATAATTGCATAATTACATTGTCAAGTACAGATCAAATTACTTAGAGGGCTCACAATGGACTAGTTCCGAGAAGGGAGATTTACATGTCACCAAGGTAACCAAGAAAACTTAAACATGAACCATGCAAAGTAACACAATAATTATTGCCAATGCCAAATAATATCAAGTCTCCTTGTATCCTAGTAACCCATTTTCAATGTCCATTTAATCAGCACAGTTTTGAGTCCCAGATGTCTCATGTAATTAATTATCTGGTCCCTACATATCTGTTCTTGGACAATAGGCTTTATTCTCAGAACAGCTTTGAAATGGGCTCTGCTCTTTTGGTTCCAAATCCAGAGGTTCCTAGATAATTTTGACAATGCAATTTAGTCCAATCACTTAAATTTGTCTCTCCAATCTTGAAACTTCAGAGAGCTTCGGTTTATATGATATTTACTGTTTCTATCCTTACCTAAATCCTGTACCTGATATAAGAATCTTTTAAAAAGTTATGAGGGTTCAACTGTAGAATGAACTCTTTTGCCCTTTAAGATGATCAGACAAATAGCTGAAAAATGGGAAAATAATTTCACTTTCTTTACCATTATCAACACAACTTATGTGTAAAATTTTAATCCAATTTTGAGAACTTATGACTAAAATATACTTAAAAGCTGAATATCCATGATAGATAAATTTGGAAGCCAATCGCATAATCCTGTTGCTTTCTCAAAATTTGCTTTTCCATTTATTTAGAAAACTTTTATATTGCATCTCTGTCTTATTTCTTTGTCTAATCATTTCCCCTTAGGAGGCGATCATATTTATATTATAATTTGATCACAAATACAGATTAATATTGTAAGATATTGTAGTGCCAATGCAATATTTACAGCACCCATGATCACAATAAAGACGATAAGTATTGCATGACGTTCAATTGCAAAATATGCCAAACTTTCCAGATAGAGGATAGAGCTGAAGCATTTATTTAGACACCAGAAAACTGAATCCCAAAACCAGTAAGCCAATTCCATAATAGTACTGCTTCCCTTCAGCAAAACTCCTCCCACCACATGCTCCATGTGACTATATTCAGCCTATTGGGGACAGAGTTTATCTTCACAGCAGGGAAGCTTCCTGTGGACTTTGCCTCCCTTCACAAACTCCTCCCACCACAGGCTCCATGTGACCACAGTCAGCCTATCAGGGGGCAGAGTTTATCTTCACAGCAGGGAAGCTTCCTGGGGGCTCTGCTGCACCCTTCAGCAAATTCCCTCCATCTCAGGCTCCATGTGATTATCTTTAGCCTATTAGGGGGCAGAGTTTACTTTCAAAGCAGGGGAGGTCTTCAAACTCCCGCCTAGGTCTGTTAAGGGGCAAGGAAGATCTTCAAATTCCCATTTGCATTGCAGATGTTCTTATTTGCATCCTATTATAATAACTCGGAGATGTTCCAGTATCAATTTGTTACTTAATAGACTTAGTGTTGTACTTACAGAACTTCTTGATTATCTGGATTTACTATAAAAAGAGAGACATAGTTATCATAACAGGGGGAAACTCCCTTAGCTCTCTTTGATTCCAGCATGAATCATATCTGACAGTCAGTTGTGAAGTAACAGAGTGTTAAAAGCAAGGCTCAGGATTAACTAGGTGGGGAAATGTCCTTTTCAGAAAGGAAATAGCACAATGGGGAAATAGTCATGAAAATCCTTCTTAGGCCATGCCATGGTCATCCTCAAAACTTTTCCCAGGCACAGACATCCACCTTTAGCAGTTCTGAAACTGCAGCATGTGCCATTTTCTACTATTGGCTTCATGACAGTTCAGACAACCATCCCTATAATCAAAGCTCAAAACAACAATAAATTATAGTTGCAGGAATTTTTACCTTAAATAGCAAAATTTCACTAAACACATTTTAGGGCTTGAATATCTTTCCTGATGTTTCCCTAACAGTAAACATTTCATTTATCCTTTATGTATGAATCAAAACTACCCATATTCTGGGGCTTTAGACATATAGTAAATACCTGATAGTTGACTCATCATTTATATGTTGAAGCTACATCTTTAAACCACCATACACATTCATAATAGCCAAGAAATTAAAATGAAAATTCACTGTTAAACTTATCTGTTTTATAACAACATAT
>CM053582.1:267466461-267537713 GCA_028627135.1 Pseudochirops cupreus
CATATTACCTTTAGAGTTATCAGGTTTGGAACAACTACATTCAATTAAAGAAATAATAATAATAATGTAGTGCTTAGCATATGACAATCACTATGTTAAGCACTTTGTAATCATCATATTATTTTGATCTCACAACAACCCTGGGAGGTGGGTACCATTATTTTTCTCTTTACATATCAGGAATTTGGGGTCAAATAGAGATAATACAATTTGTCTAAGATTATACAACTAGTAAGTTTCTGCAACTGGAACTTAATTCAAGTTTCTGTATGTTTTTCCAGCACTTTTTTTCCCCACACCTTTATATGGGAATCTGATCTGAGATGAGAGGGGTTAACAGAATAAGAGGGAAAGGGTCTCTGACTTGGGGGAGTCACAAGCATGGTCAAGGAGGAGTTAACAGGAGGTTGATATAAAGTGCAAACTGTTTGCCTGTTTTTTTCTTCACTCTTGGATCACTTCCAAACTAGCTGCCTTCCTTCATTGTTCTAGCACAATGAACATATCAATCTTCAAGAGAAAATGTCATCAACTTTTAACTTTTATAACATTTAATCCTTATTTTTCCTTAAAATAAATTCTACATAATGATGCCCCAAAACTTAATATGATGTTTTAGAAAGGACTGAGTTCCTAGAATTACCCAAAGTCTCAGGAGTTCTCCCCTGCAATCTTAAAATGATTAATCTTCAAACTCCTTAATCTGATAAGATGTTTTTAGTAGTCCTACAAACATTGATTATTTTTCTTATTACCTAATCTCCTTCAGAAAGCCTAAAGTAGGGGTTAGTCCTGCCTACTGGGACAATTGCTTCAAGTATGAAATTTCACTAATCTTTCCCAGTGTTCTAAACTCTTTGGCTGTAGACCTTAGAAGTTTTTCTGGCTGACTTAAATCTTTCAAGGTGAGAGAATCTACACAGACATTTTATATGACACAGACATTTGACATTTTACAAAGACACAAACACATTTACATTTTACAAAGTTAAAAACACAGGCAAAATGACAAGTCAGATACAAACAGAACAAAGCATGTAGTCACAGTCAGTACAGAGGTGTGCAGTTTCTACTCTACGGAGGCATGCAGTTTAAAAAACAACAGAGGCATGCAGATGGACAAGAGGTATGCAGTTACAATTTTACAGAGGCTTGCAGTTGGAAAAAAAAAACAGTAGAGGCACACAGAGAGGCCAATTGACAGAGGTGTGCAATTTAAGAAAGGATATCTTTACTAGAGTGATTTGAAATGAACAGGTCACCAGAGGGAGACTGGAGTTTTTCTCACAAGGAATGGAGAACTCAGCCATGGCAGGAGCTCAGGATTGGAACAGGGGGGATGACAGAGGATTCACCAGATGCAGGGGTCAAGGTGGGGTTGGACTCCAAAGAAATAAATCACTGGTGGCACTTAGTCCATTCCCACTGGTACTAGAGATTCCAATGGCTCAGTTCTGTGTGTAGTCCCACTTCTGACACCAATTAATGTCAGCCAGACTGAACTGACCTCTAACCTGTGGGTGATTAGAGCCAAACAGAGCAGGGTAAAGACAGGAGAGTAAGGAAACAAACAGAAGTTTAATCTCAAAGTGAGGGAAATGACTTGCAAACAAAGACATATGTGCTGGGGCTCCACCTCTAGTGGGGGGACCTGAGGCAGTGGAGATGAACCTTGATTTATATACTTGTGGACAGACAAAGAGTCAAACAGTATAGTATAGCAACAGTGAGACAAGGTTGTCTAGTGACAAAAAGTCTGTTCGTATCAGGGCTATATGTCTGGACCTGTTGGTGCTTGCTTGAGCTCAGAAGGTGAGTGTAAATGATTATTTTTATGCCAAGCTCAGGGCACAGTGTGCTTGTTGGGGCGTAGTGCTGGAAAACAGGGTGTTTCCTAATCATATCTTGACATTCTCTTCTCAATCTGTTTTCCAGGTCAGTTGTTTTTCTGATGAGATATTTCACATCTTTTTCTCTTTTAGTCTTTTGATTTTGTTTTATTCCTTCTTAGTGTCTCATGGAGTCATTAGCTCTCATTTAAACAATTTTTGTTTTTAAGGGGTTATCTTCTTCAGTCAGGTTTTGTACTTCTTTTACCATTTGGCCAATTCTGCTTTTAAGGAGTTATTTTTTTCCAGTATATTTTCGTGCTTTTACCAAGTTGTTAATTTGTTTTTCATAATATTCTTGAACTATTTACATTTCCTTTCCCAATTTTTCCTCTACCACTCTTATTTGATTTTTGAAATAATCCCCACTCCCATTTATATAGCTCTTTCTTTTACTCTTCTAGGAATTCTTGTTGGACTTGTGTTCAATTCATATTTTTTTCCTTTGAGGCTTTGCTTGTAAATGTTTTCAAGTCGTTGTCTACTTATGAGTTTGTATCTTGAGCTTCATTTGTTTCCTCATTTTCCCAGAGAATTTCTTGGCTGTAGACTTTATGTTAGAGTTGGATTCAGCTCACCTCTGGGGTTAAGGAGGGAGGGAAGACATCTTGCAGGAACTTTTGTCTTTTATGAGCTTCTGCTGCCTTTACAACTCAGTGGGTACCTATAAGTTTTCAGTGCTTCCAAAATGGTGTGATCCAGGGAGAGGTCTGGTCATTGTCCTCCTGGTATGCACTCTGGTCTTTATAAAAATAGTAACTCCTACTCCCTTGTGACTGGAACAACTCCTTTCCACCCTGGAACTGTGACCCAGAATTGGGTAATGAGTAACAGAGCTGCTAAGTGGCACCTAACCCTGTGCCCAGTGCTAGTACAGAGGTTTCCTGGGGTCTCTTTTTGACTAGATGTTCAGTCCCATTACTGTCCCTGAGTGCTTTGCTGCTACCCATCACCCCACAGCTAGTACTGCTTCCACTGCAGTGAGCAGTGTGCTCCAGGCCAGCCTGTACCCCAGTGTCTGCAGCCCTTTCATTCTGTGTGTTGGGAGAGCTTGGCAAAAATTCTGACTTCATTTTTCTATCTTGGCTCCATTCCTCTCTGCTCAAACTCTTCTAGTGATGAGGAGCTCACTCTCCCACAAGCTAGTTCTTCTCGTTGCTAATTCTACTTGTTGGAAAATTCTTTCTTTTACTCAGTTAACATCTGTGTCTCTACATTTCTACTGATTAGTGCTCTTTTGCCCCCTCCATCTTTGCTGTCCCACTCTGTAGCAACATAAAACAAGGCTACTTCCTTTACCACGTAACAACCCCTCAAATATTTGGAGACATATATTAAGCCAGGCATCTCAGTTCTTCTGGTTCCTAGTACAGGGTTCTTTGTACTGAACCAGGCTCAGAATGGGTCAGAACCTACTATATCAAAAAAAGAATTTCACAGGCAAATGGACCTCAGGGGACAGTGTGGTTAATGTGTTAGGGGTCTGAGGGAAAATAAATAACCTAGTCTGCAAATCCTTTAACTTGGAAGCTATGCTAAAGGCTAGGCCATGGTGGTTAGGACCACAGGTTAAGAGCAGGAATAACAATTAATTCCTAAACCCTGATCTTTTCAAATGTGCTTGAATTTCTTGTGTGACTTCATTTGTTTCACTGAAAGTGATTTAAACAGCCCTGTAGTTTCTCCTCTATTATGACATAAGCTCCTTTTGAGTTTTAATTGTTTTACTAATTGCATTTATGTCCTCAGTGCCTAGCACAATGCCTGGCACACAGTAGACACTTGATAAATACTTGTTGATTATATGGGGTATGGGCTAGGTAAGAGTTAAATCACGGAACCAGAAGCAGATGAAATCTAGGAATGGGTCAAGGAAGTCTTAAAAGTTGTGAGGAGGGGGCCGGCTAGATGCAAAAAAAAAATTAAAAAAAGAAAGTTGTGAGGAGGCTAAATCCTAAGACTAGATGGGAGGTGCTAAATCCTGGGATTGGAAGGGGAGGAACAAGTCCTGAAAAGGGGGATAAGTCCTGGGAATGGAGAAACTAAATATCAGTGCATCAACAATGGGCTCAGGACCACCTAATTAGGACACTTTTGAAATCTTCCAAGGCAGGCATGGGCTACTTATCTGGACATTCCATTGAAAGAGCAAAAAGGTCAAGATGACCTGGTTTCAAACAATGAAGAGAGACTTAAGCTAGGTAAGGGGAGGAACTCGGTTTATCAGAGCTGAAAACACCACTACATAGTTGGCTTTTAAAAAGCAAAATTCCTGCCAGAGTTGAAAATAAATAGGTTGGAACATTAAATCTGCCAGGTAGGGTGCAAACTGGAAATAAACAAGGCAGTTGGATCATCAGAGGAGTGGAAAGTCAGCCCTCAGAAAAGGATAAATGAGCTTGTTTCTGTCAGAGTGATCTCTGGCTTTCTTCTCTCTCTTCGCTTAGCTCTTCTCCCCCTGGAAGTGGCTAGGTGAGGGAGAGCAAGATGGCAGCAATTTGGGGAAGAAGGGAATGGAACACTTTTATGGGAGTTAGCAGGGCATGAATTCAAGAAGACAAGGCTGAGGAAAAAAACAAGCATTTTCCTGACTCTCCTCTCTTTTCCACTGCCCTGCACCCCAAGGTGCAATCGATAGGAATCTCTAATTGTGCCTCCAGCCTTTAGCCCAGTCCCTACAGGATACCCAAGGTGGGGTGGAGGGAATGGCATGAGAGTGAAAGCTCCTCCAATTCAACTCCATGTTAGGGGAGTGTAGTGGAACAAGGGTTGGATTTGGAGGCAGAGCATCTGGGTTTGAATCTAGACTTCTGCTGCTTAGTAGCTGTGTGAACTTGGGCAAATCACATCCCTTCTTTAGGGCTCATTTTCCTCATCCATAAAATGAGGTAGTAGAACCAGAAGACCTGGAGAGTCCTGTCTAGCTCTCAATCTAAATTCCTATGATTCTATGACCTGAATTCAAATTTTACTTTGCTGATGACACTGTGACCTTGGATGAATAACTTCCCCTCTCTAGGCCTTTTTCCTCATCTATTAAAGGGAGGTGGTGGTGATGAGCTGAACTGTAGGGTTCCTTTCAGCTCAAAATTGGTAATCCTATGACCCTCTCAAAAGAGCTCCAAGGCTGGCATTTAGATAGCAATTTACCATTGCAAAGTACTTTATATCCATTTGATCCTCCCCCCTCATCTCTGAGGTAATTAATACAAGTGTGATTCCCATTTTGTAGATATATTTGTACCCTCCGGGCCTAGAAAAGTGCCTTGAGCATAAGAAATACTTAATAAATATTCACTAAATTTTTTTTTTATTTTTGCTTTTTTCTTTCAAAAAAAAATCAACGTTTAATTAATTTTTAGCACTCATTTAAAAAAATTTGAGTTCCAAATTCTCTCCCTTTCTCCAACCCCTCCCCTACCCAATGAGAAGATAAGCAATATGATATCCATTATACGTGTAAAATCATGCAAAACATATTTCCACATTAGGCATCTTGCCAGAAAAAAGCCAAGAAAAATAAAGTAAAAAAAGTATGCTTCAATATATGCTGAGAGTTCATCAGTTCTCTCCCTGAAGGTTTTATCATGAATCATTATTCATAGCAGAGGACACTGGAGCTCAGAGAGGTGGGATAATTTGTCTAAGATCACACAGTAAATATCAGAATCAGAACTTGAGCCCAGGTTTTCTGATTCCAAATCAAGGATTCTCTCCATCCCTCACACTGTCAGTTGGTCAGTGGCAGTTGCCTCTTAGCATGCAGATGAAGACTGGAAACAGGAATAATTTAGAGATGATATTCATGCTAGAGGAAAGAATATAGAGCATAGACCTCAGTTGGAAGATAATTCAGAGATCATCCATTTTATCAGTGTGTAGGCAGTCATCCAAGCTCTACTAGAAGCCTTCTGGGGACTGACAATAGCTTCCTTGGGCAGACCATTTCCATTCTGGACAATTTAAGGTGTTAGCATGTTTGTTTCCTTATGTCCATAAAGACTGACTCTTTGTAACCTTATTTGGGGTTTTCTTGGCAATGACATTGGAGTGGTTTGTCATTTCCTTCTCCAGCTCATTTTACAGGTGAGGAAACTGAGGCAAACAGGGTTAAATGACTTGCCCAGGGTCACATAGCTAGGAAGTGTCTGAGAAGAGATTT
This sequence comes from Pseudochirops cupreus, assembly GCA_028627135.1. Lineage (NCBI taxonomy): Eukaryota > Metazoa > Chordata > Mammalia > Diprotodontia > Pseudocheiridae > Pseudochirops > Pseudochirops cupreus. Next base: position 267,472,513 of record CM053582.1, read on the forward strand.
GAACTCAGGAAGATGAGTCTTCTTGATTACCAGCCCAGTGCTCTATCCACTGTGCCACCTAATTGCCTTTATGTTGAGCCCAAATCTGTCTCTCTGTAACCTCCACCCATTGCTCTTATTTCTGCCCTCTGGGGTTAAGCAGAATGAGCTCAGTCCCTCTTCCAAACAGTTGAAGGTGGCTTCCATGTTCCTTCTGTGATTTCTTTAGGATAAACATATTGGTGGTTTGGCCTTGGAATCCTGGTCTCTGAGAGCCCTCATATGACCTTGAGCAACAAGTTGGGGAATTTGGACTTTATTTGTTGTGGAATTGGGGGCCATGAAAGGGTTTTAAGCAAGGGAATTACATGATTAGATGTACTCTTGAGGAAGAGGGGACCAAGTGCCCTTGATCAGGTGAGACTTTGAAGGACAAAAAATTACATATATGCACAAATATGCATACATGCATAATGTAATTATACATGGGATATATATATAATTGTATATAATATATCCCTTTAGGCATGTACATGTGTGTATATGATAAACACAATAATCAATGCATGCCTGTATGCATATATTTATATGTGTATGTATGTACACACAGGGAGGACTGGTTCATGGAGCCAAGGGACGAGTCGCTGACTGGAGATAGGAAAAAGACATCTCTTGCTTGCTTTCCTTTCTCTCTACTTGCATGGTCTCTACCTTTATCATCAGATCCTCACCATCTCTTATCTGGATGGTTACAGTAACCTCCTTATTAACCATCCTGCTGTCAGTCTTTCTCCTCTCCAAACTCTCTTCCACACAGCTACTAAAATAATTTTCCAGACATTGGTCTATGTTATTTCCCTGCTCAAGCATCCTTAGTGGCTTTCTGTTGTCTCTGCAATAAAACACAAATTCCCTAGCCTGGCTATTAAAGATCTCCATAATCTGTCTCCCATTTATCTTTCCAGAATTTTTTCTCATTACATCCATTAAAGCATTCTTTGTTCCTGTCAAGGTGGCCTAGTGGCCATTCTTTGAATCCACCCTTCACTCTCCCTACTCTGCACCTTTGCATAGGCTGTCCCTCACAACTCATTCCATTACCTTGTATTTACTGGGCCATATATTGTATCTCCCCCCTAGAATGTAACCTCCTTGAGGGCAGTGACTCTTTCATTTTTGCCTCTGTATTCCCAGTATCTAGCACAGTTCCTTGCTCGTAGCAGAGGCTTAAACGTTTGTTGACTAGACAGAGAGAGGATTCAAGCTATTGATCACAAGTACATGGCTGGGGAGGGGCAGGAAGGTGTGCCAACCAAAATCATCCAAAGCACATCCTGAAAGAAGAGAAGGATTTACAGGAATCCTAAAGGAAGGACTGGTCAAAACCAGTCCATCTGACTTATGAAGTTAGGTTTCCAGCAGAAGTCAAAGGAGTATTCTTGAAGCCTAGTCCTGAGACCAATACAAAGCTGGAGGATACAAGCAAGGCAGACATCCTAGAGCAGAGGTCCTCAACCTTTCTTATGTCATGTACCCCCTATACATACCTACATATTGTTGCTTTTGTTCATAATGGAAGGAAACAGAAAATTTCAGCTAGAGGTTAATGAAAAGAAAGATATAATTTTTTCCCATCCAAGTTCATGAACCCCCTGAAATCTGTGCATGGATCCCAAAAGGTGGGGGAGAGGGGTTAAGAGAATCTGCTCTAGAAGCATGAAACCAGGTGTGGGCAGCTAGAGAGAAAAGCCTTTAGATGGTGCTGGATCTGGTCCTAGTCAAGGTAGGCAGTTGCATTAGGTCTCACATGCAGAGGAATACAGCTAGGAATGATTTTTTTAATGTTACTCTTAAAAATGCACATATTTTTAATGCTAGAAAAGTCTGCTCTCTATAGCCCACAGGTATTTATTTTGTGATACATCAAGCTACGTGTGTTCAGTGAAGGTTCCAAGCCTCCGGTGGACAGTAACATACCTATTCTTTTAAGAGGGAAAATTGTGTTCCTACTTCCATTGATGGGGATATAATTTTCAAATCTTGCCGCGGGCACACATGAATGCCTTATTCTGACTCCACTTTGGATTAAAGAGGAGTGACAACAGGAAACACCTGAAACAGACTCAGCCTGAGTACTTCAGATAGAAGTGGGGCCGCCTGAATAAAGTCCGGTGGACTCAGCCTGATGGTCAAGGTAGCCTGTGTCTAGGTGCTAACCTGGATTTTCCTCCTTGTCTTCTGCTTACTCCCTTTTAAATATACAGCTTTGCATAAGGGCCTGTCTTCCCTTCTCTGAGCACATTCTGTGCTTTCCCAGCTCTGTACCATTGCTAACACTGTTTCACATACCTAGATGCACTCCGTATCATCTCGAGTTGTTGAAATCCTACCTATTTTTCAAGGTGCAGCTTAGTTAGCACCACCTCCATGAAGTCTTCTGAATCTTCTCATTGAACAGTGAGCGCTCCCTGCTCTGAACTCCCATAGTCCTTTGTGCCAATGTAGAGTTGTGTAGCTGGGGTATCTAGGTGGTTCAGTGGATAAAGTGCCAGGTCTGGAGTCAGGAAAACTCATCTTTCTGAGTTCAAATATGATGTCAGACATGTACTAGCTGTGTGACTCTGAGCAAGTCACTTAACCCTGTTTGCCTTAGTTTCCTCATCTGTACAATGAACTAAAGAAGGAAATAGCAAACCATTCCAGTGTCTTTGCCAAGATAACCCCAAATGGAGTCACAAAGAGTCAGATATGACTGAAATGACTGAAAAAACAAAAGAATCATGCAGCCAGGCTCAACCAATCAACCAACTGATGAACATTTTATTAAATACCAATACTGTGGGTTCTGATAATACAAAGACAAAATTGAAACGATACCTGCCTTCAAAGAGGATATATTCCATATATAGAGAGAATACGTAGTAATAATAATTATAATAACAATAGCTATCATTTGTATGGTACCTACTATGTGCCAAGCACTGTGCTAAATGCTTTATGAATCTTATGTGCGTGTGTAAGTTGATGTGGGGAGAGGAAAGAGGCATTAACAGACAGCGAGGTGGTATAGTGCTAGTCTGGGACTCAGGAATACCTGAGTTCAAGTTCTGCCTTAGACATTTACTGGCTGTGTAAACCTAGGCAAGTCTCAGTTTTCTGATCTATAAAATGGGAATTATGATAGCACCTTCTTCACAGGGTTCTTATAAGAATCAAATGAAATCACATATGTAAAGTGATTTGCAAAATGATTAGACTCACATTTTGGGGGAGGGGAGTCCTCAGCTGGGTGGGGGATCAAGTCTTCTCACTGTAAATCTATCACTCCTTCTGTTGCAGCAAGGGGCTGACCCTGAACTACAGGACCAACTAGTGCTCAGTTTTGTGGCCCTGACTCTACTATTTCCAATTTCCTTTTATATGATCACACTACAGTATTAAATTGACATAAGAATATGACTGAGTTTGTAGAAATAGAGCATCTCACAACTTAAGTCATAGATTCAGAGCTAGAAGGTGCCTAAGACGACACTTATTCCAATCTTCTCCTTTTTCTGTTGAGCAACCTAAGGCCTAGAGATGTTTAAGTGGCTTGCCCAAGGCCACAGGAGGAGTAACATGAGGGCTGGGATTCAAACCCAGGTATTCCGATTCCAGATCCAGCATTCCTTCATATAGGCAGTGTCTGAGCTGAACTTTCACAGAAACTTGGGATTACAAGGAGCAAAAGTATGATGTCAAAGCATGTCCTGCATGGAAATTAAGGTCCAGTGATGGGAGCTGGAATGTCGTGTGTGAGACACAGTGAGAGGCCTCAGCTAGTCCAGTCTCCTCGTTGGGCTATATTATTACACAGATGAGAAAACTGAAGGCTATAGAAATGATGTGACTTCCCACAAGTCACACAGCTAGGTTGCTGGGGGTAAAACAAGGCCAAGAATTCAGGTCAGCTAACTCTTTGTAGCATTTGTATATATCCATTTGTTGTAGTTATTTGCCAACTTGTGTTATTTCTCTGACTAGACTGTAAGCTTCTTTTTTTTTTTGCTTTTTGGAGGGGAATGGTAGGGCAGTTGGGGCTAAGTGACTTGACTTGTCCAAGGTCACACAGCTAGTTTTGTGTTGAGTGTCTGAGGTCGCATTTGAACTCAGGTCCTCCTGACTCCAGGGCTGGTGCTATATTCACTGCACTACCTAGCCACCCCTAGACTGTAAGATTCTTGAGGACAATGACCTTGTCTTTATTCTTTACTCATCTTTACAACCCTTTGCCCACAAACCATATCGGTTTGCTGAGCGAATGAGTAATGTTGCAAAATACTTTGTTACTGTATGACTGTAAGTATGTTCTCTTATCCCTCTGAAGACTCTGCCACCACTTGTAACACCTCTCAACCTCAGTCTTTATTAGTTACTGTAGCCGACTTGCAGTAATACTTCAGCTGTGTCTAGCTTTTACAGATAGCTTTCCAATTTACCAGTGTCTTGTGTTTTGAAAACTGGGTTGTGAGTCAGTTGTCTGGAACTGATTTTGCCATGTTGTAAACAATGGTCAGGTTCCCAGGCTAGCTTGTAAAATCCGATTAATTCACAATGTGTAGTGAAATAGGACTAATGTTCCAGAATGCTTGTGAGCTCAGAGGTCCTCTGAACTTTGAGCCCTCTTGCCCTGAATTTTGCTTATTCTTGAGTCTCAATCCTATTCCCCAGTCAGATCACAGAAATCATAAAATATCAGAATTAAAAAACAAAACAAAACAACAAAAAAACCTCTCAGATCTTCAAGGACAAGCCCATCACTTGACCAGCCAAGAAATTAGGTCTAAGTGACTTGTTTGGTTTGCTTGACTTGAGATAAAAGTGGAACAGTCACGCTTTTAAGGAGTTTGTTATTTTTAAGAACTGATTTTTTATTAATATCTTCTGTTTTTAAATCATCTGCATTTCCACCTGCCTCTCTCCCTCCCACCGCCCAGAGGGCAATCTTTTATAGCAAAGAATTGTTTTTGTTTTTGTTTTTCAAAGAGGAAGAAGAAGAAAAAACATTCTGCTGAACTGTTTAACACACTGAAAAGATCTGACGTTATATAAAGTGTTTCATGGTTAGGGTTCTCTACCTCCGCAGATAATGGGGGGAGGTGTCTTCTCGTATCTCCCCTCTGGGATCAGACTATTTTTTTAATCTTTTCACAGCATTAAGTTTTGATTCTTTGGTAGTGGTTATTCTTTTTCATTTACATTGTTAAAGTGATTGTATACATTGTTTTCTTGGTTTTGTTTACTTCACTTTGCATTAGATCACATGTCTTTCTATGCCTCCCTGGGTTCACCCTATTCTCTTGTTAGAGAATTCTATGCAGTATATTTGTCCAGAAGTAAAATCTTTGGGTCAATTGCTTTCCAGAATAACTGTACCAGTTTTACTAACAATGAATGCATTCATATGCCTGTCTTTCCACAAGCCCTCCAACATTGACTTCCTTCTCTTTTGTGTTGGTTGCCAGTTTGCTGGGTAGGGGGTAAAACCTCAGCACTGTTTTGGTGTGCATTTCTCTTATGAATGATTTGGAGCATTTGTTCAGATAGTTGTTAATAGTTAGCAATTCTTTTTAGCCCTGATAATTTGTATCCTTCGAGTATATTGGGGAATGACTTTTGGTCTTATATATTTCTCTTAGTTGTCTTTATATCTTGGATAGCAAACCCCCATCAGAGATAGTTTATACAGTTTATTTCTCCCCTTTTGACTGTTTCCCTTCCTATCCCAAATGTATTAATTTTGTTTATGCAAAAGCTTTTCAATTTCACGTAGTCAAAATGATGTAAAATTATAATTGTCTTGATTCCTTATTTGGTAAAGAATTCATCCCCTATCTATGAGCTGAAAAAGACATGTGATGTGTTTCTCTTTTAATTTTTTTAGGGTATGAGCTTCATTATTCTAATGGGAGGCTTGCGTTCTTTTGGGGGACAATGAAAGAGTGTGATATTGAGTCCTGGCCTCAGAGTCAGAAGGCCTCAATTTGAATCTTGGCTTTGACACATACACCTTGGGCAAATAATTTCCTCTCTCTGGACATCAGTTTCTTTTTCTATAAAATAGGGATAATGGTACTTGCATTCTTTACTCACAGAATTGTTGTGAGGAAAGTGATTTTCAAATTATTCAGAAGTTAATAGATGGGAGTTGTTAATATTATCCAGTATTGCTGGGTACTGGGTAGAGAGAGTCATATGGCCAAGGTCCCTGGCTTCTAGGAGTTTGAAATTTAAGGCAGATAGACGGTAGGCCACAAGAGAAATGACAATGACACACAAACTCATAAATAGATCATGTAAGTTTTTACATAATATCTATATCAATATTTGATGCATTTTTAGTATGGCAGGATTATAATTTTGTGGTGGCAAGGGAAAGTCATCAACTCTCCTCTGATCAGTCTGGGGAATCTTAGAGGGGGGTACTGGGATTTCAAGAGTGATTTAAATATCTGAAGGAGGATAAATTGGAGGAAGACTTTCTTAGGAAGCAAAGAATAACTTGTTCATGTGGATGCCACACAATTTATATTCTCCATGTTACCTTTCCTTACCAACAACCCAATGAAGTCAGTACTATAAATATTTGCCCCATCTTACAGATGAGGTCCAGAGAGGTTTCATGATTATAGAAGGTCACACAGCTTGTAAATGGCAATGTCAGGATTCAGATGCCAACCTTTGGGCTAGAAGTCTAATACATTTTCTATTACTTTATGGGATAACTTGGGGAAGGCCTAACTGCAGAGTTATTTGCAAGGAATTCATATCCAACTGAGTCTTTTCCTCAACCATAGGCTGTTAATAATACAACTACTGCCATGTGGAGTTTCATGAAATTTGTTTCACAGGGATTCTTATCCTTTTAAAAGTTGAGAAACACCATAGTTAATCTTACTGTCTATTGGAATCTATGAAATTTCACTGTCATCCCTGTGACTTGACTGATCACAAGATAAATGACTCTGTGCCCTGGAAAGTAGAATTTTTTATCATTGAAAATAAGGACATTAATTTTTTTTAAGATGTCTCTTTTTATTTGACTCCTCCTCTTCCCCTTCCCCCACCACGTGTTGGGCTCCAGGTAGTGGCCTAGCTTACCTACCCCTAGTTCCAGCATTGGTCTCAGTGACTGCCTCTTTTTCAGGGAGAGTGCAACAAAGGCCCAGTTTCCTCAAACTGCTACTTCTGGAGACTGAGTTTCAGCCAGAATGGAAATAAGGATCTGGGTTGGGAATGAGGAATGAATGCATTTGTCCTCCTTCCATTGTGAATGCTTAACCATGCTGATGGCCAGGCGGGCCCCCTTAGCATCCTCTGTCGGGGGCACTAGGGTAGGGGCCAGGAGAAGCCGGGAGGGCTTAGGGCATTGGCATTGCATTCGATTAAAACTCCCCACAGTCAGATCCCTGCCAGGTGAGAGAGGAAGATTCTCAATATTTATTCCAGCCACTGTGGTGGGGAAGGGAGGGCTGCATAATGTGATTTCTGTCACTGTTTCCCCAGAGCCCATGTGCAGGGGATTTGCATCTTTACAGAGATCTCGCTGCTTGCGGGCAGGAGGTAGCAGGATCAATTTGCATCTTGGAGTGTGTGTGTGTGTGTGTGTGTGTGTGTGTGTGTGTGTGTGTGTGTGTGTGTGTGTGTGTGTGTGTGTGTGTGTGTATGTGTGCATGGTGGGGGGAGGGGGTGAAGGGAAACAGATACCTTTAAGATCTGTACTGGGTTTGGTTAAGCCAAGGCTAACCCAGCCCTGGCTCATGGCCTTGTCTTCAAAGAGAGAGATGACTGTGTCACTTTTCATAGTTGACAAAGTAAATAAAGGCTTATTGTTGTCCAAGGTTTGCGGGGAGAAGGAGACAGGATGGGACTCAGTGCAGCCTGGTATAGCCATTGCCTTTGCTGGGAGAAGCTTTTCTGTGAGTCAGGCCCATTCCACCTCCTCCTAGAAGTCTTTCCTGAGAGAGCCAGCCAAGTTTAATGGAAGAAGCCCTGGCTGAACTTAGAGGCCCAAGCCTTGGGTTTGAATCTCATGTTCTCATGCTGGCAATGTTTTCCCACTTCACCTCTTGGAATTCCTAGCTCCTTTTAAGACTCAGAATAAGTACTACTCTCTTATATGAAACCTTTCCTAATTCCCTGAGGTATCAAGCCTTCTCCGCACCTCCTCCCAATTACTTTGTATAAATTTTGTAATCACTTATAAGTTGTTTCTCTCAGTAGAATGTGACTGTTTGATGTTTATCACTGTATCTGTCAGCAGTGCTAGACTCATGGTAGGCACTTAATGTAAATTAAATTGTATGGGAGATGGAGCATTGGCGATTAATGTCTTTGTGTGTGACATAGGAAAAATTACTTAACCTCTTTAGGACTCAGTTTCCTCATCTGTAAAATGAGGGATTTGGCCTCTCAGGTCCTTTTCAGCTCTAAATCTGTGAACTCCTAGATGACTTTATGCTGCTAATCTTTTCATGTGTTTCTGTCTACTCTCTCTAACGGATCGCAAGCTCCTCAAGGGCAGAAGGCTACCTTGCCTCATACTTCTTCTTGTGTCTCACAGTGACTTCCACATAGTAGGTGTGTTCAGTAAATACTGCTTGATTTATTGATGACTGTTTTGTAAAGAGAGAAGGGTCTGTTGGTGGCCATGACTGCTCAGTCAGCAGAGATGTGAGGAGGACTTTAGATCCTGCAGGTTGTCCGTGCTCAAGGAAAGTCCCTAGTGGGGGTGGGATTTGGGAGGGTGAAAAGGCTTATAGGTCTGGGGTGGGAGGGCTGGACAAATAGGAGTAAAACCAATATAGGTCTGGGGTGGGGGAGAGAGGAAATAGGAAATAAAACAGGAATGCCATGCTGGAGTGATAAGAAAGCCCTATATCTTGTAGCATACCCTTTCAAGCTCTAAACACACTAATCAGGACAGAACTAGGAGAAAACAAAACAAAACCTTGGGTCCTCTCTCAGCTCCTGTGATTCCTGTGACCTTGGAAGAGTCTATTTCCTGGCCACAAGATGGTGGTAGGGAAGAGAGTCTGATTTTGATAAATGGCTCTTTGATCCCAGGATGACCGAGGCTAATTCAAGTGCAAATGGTTTATTAGTATTTGTTACTCATGTCCCACTGCTAATAAAATTTGGGTTTTTAAAATAATGGCCAGCAAATGGAGCGGTCGATGGCCCCATGAGGGGAAGGGAGCAGCGATGGGTTATTTCATGGTGAGGTGTGACTGACTATTGGCACTGAGCAGAGGCACAGTCTTATGGGTCAGGGTGATTATTCTAGTTTTGGGGGAGAGGTTGGTGGCCTTTGTTGACTAGAAAACAGTCTTCAGCCAGCCAGAGCAGCCCAGAAAGCCATTAAATTGTAGTTGTTCAATTATCCAAAGGCCCATTTGCAAGTAGCTGTGACACTTCCAAGTAGAAAAAGCAGCTAAATGGTTGGGTTTAAAGTCTCTGAATATCTTTTTTTTTTTTTTGTGAGTGATCTGTGCTTAAAATCTTCAAGTTGGAAAGCCCTATCCTAGCCCAGCATTCGAGCAAGGTTTCTATGGCTGGGGCAGTCTCTGAGATACATTGAATGAATGCTACCCCATTTGAAGACCAGCTCTTCACATGGGAAAATAGAGAGGCATTTGTAAAGGGAAGAGGAAGGAGGCCCTGGGGGGAGGTGAATGGGGAAGAAGACTCTGTAAAGTGAAAGTTTTTTCTAGCCCCACTTTCCCCTTTGGGTGTTGAAGCAATCTAAGGCCTATAAAGAGCAAGAGCAGGCTGCTTGTGGAGCTATAGGGAGGGCCTGGATTTGAATCCCATTCAGTGCATGTACTTGGATAGATGAAGAACACAGAATCCCAGAGAGGTGAAATTATTCCCCGGAAGTTATACAGCTAGATATTAGCAGAACCAGGATAACTTAGTTGTTCTGAATCCTAGTACCATGCCGTTTCCTCTCTACCTAGCTCCCTTCTGCTGCCCTATTCCAGTTTAAACAGCCCGCCTGTCCCTAGGCTTCTACCCACCTCCAGCTCTGGTTTATAACTGTCCCTAGTTGTGGCTTACACATTGAAAATGAGAGTCCCAGGGAGGAAGAAATCAACCTGTTGGGCCCTGCTTACCTTGGCTTAACTTCAGGTGCATAATACAATGGAAAGAGTCATAAGCTAGTTCAAAATCTCTGTCTGTCACTTAGCACCTGTGTGATTTTGGGTAAGTCACTCTCTCTGGGCTTCATTTCCTGTAAATGAGGAGATTGGAAATATGCCTTGAAGGCCCTTTCTAGCTCTAAACCTGTGATCCTATGAAGGATGACAGGGGATTTGACAAGAGCAGGAATTACGATTTCTCCAAACTCTCCCCCTCTGCCTCCACTCTTCCCAAGAGAACCCAAGAGCAGTGATGAAGTTCTCCCAGAGGAGTTTTGAAGCCACCAGCCCATGTTCTCTCTCCATGGAGAGCTGAGCACGCATCTGTCACCCCATCTGAGATTCAATCTGTAATGAAGCTAAGTCCCTAGAAGCTCTTGGCCTATTCACTTCCTGAATAGGAATGGGATGGGGGAGGGGAAAAGGTGTGGCCCTTTAAAGGGGGAGGCTGAGGGAGCCTGGGGTAAAATGGAGGACCTCTTCAGAGCCACAGATTTCAGGGTTGAATCTGACCCATGTGGCTACCTGCCGTGTGAGAATGGACCTTCTAAACTTCCCCATTGTTATTGTCAAAGGCACCACCTATCCCCAGTCTCCACTGCCAATTGGGTATCATAAATTCCTCACTGTCACCCAGCCCACATATCCAATCCCTTGCCAGATCTAATTGTTTTTACTTACACACCACCTCTCATGCACATCCCCCTCCTGTCTTCTCACCCTGCTGCTGCGCGGGTTCCAGCCCTCATCTCCTGTTACCTGGACTGCTGAGATGGCCTTCTAACAGGTTCTGACCTTCAAGTCTCTCCCCATGCCAATCCATCCTCTACTCAGCTGCCTACATATATTTTTAAAATAACATTTTATGGCTTTTTACCAATTACATTGGTAAAGACAATTTTTTAACACTAAAGAAATCTGAATTTCAAATTTTCTCCTTCCCTTCCCTCCCCTTTCCCTGAGATGGTAAGCAATTTGATATAGGTCATACGTGTATAATTACTATGTATTTTTTCTGACTATATAAATCTTCTCCCTGCCTCCCCTTCCAACTCCAGTGGCTCCTGTAACCTTCAGGACTTATGTTTTCTTCCATTCCATACACCCTACAATCATCTGCAGCTCCTAACACGCAGTGCTTCATCTGTGGTCTTCGTGCCTTTTCACTGGCTAACCCTGGTGTCTGGGATTCTGCCTTTTCACTTCAGCCTTTTAGTTCTGACTAGACTCAGTTCTAATGGTACTGTCTACAGCAGAGGTTCCCAAAATTATTTGGCCTACTGCCCCCTTAAAAAAATTACTCAGAGCCCCCTGGAAATCTACTTTCTTTAACCCTTTAACAGCTTTTTTTAAAAAAAAATTGCATCATTTTAAAAAATATGAAATATTTTTTATAGAGCACCAGCCCTGGAGTCAGGAGGACCTGAGTTCAGATCTGGCCTCAGACACTTAACACTTACTGTGTGATCATGGGCAAGTCACTTGACCCCAATTGCCTTGCCTTTCCCCCTCCAAAAAAAAATGACACATCTTAAATTTAATAATTTATTGTGAATTTGTGGTTTTTTCCTGCATTGAAATTTTAGTGACACAATATTGCATTATATAACTGTATAGTATCATATTGTAACTAAGCCATTACACACATATATTCCTGCCCATGCATGGAAGACTTCTTGACAATGTGTGACAAGCTTGCCTGCCAACACTTGCTTGTTAAGACCAATCCCAGGACTTGACCACTGATAGGTTATAATTTGCATTTTGTGTGTTTATTTGGAAAATGATGTAATCATTACCGCTTTAACTCTGTTACACAACACATGAAACCTGTATGAATCATTTTTCAAAATTTTCTTCTCTTCTTGCCTTATGTTTCCATTAACCCCTCCCCCTTTTTTTGGAGGGGAGAAGGCAGGGCAATTGGGGTTAAATGACTTGCCCAAGGTCACACAGCTAGTAATTGTGTCAGAGATAGGATTTGAACTCAGGTCCTCCTGATTCCAGGGCCCATGCTCTATTCATTGTGCCACCTAGCTGCCCCTACCCCCTTATTTTTATTCAAGGTAGCCCAGTTGCGCCTGAGGCTACTGTTGCCTCCCCCTGGATCTTTCCAGTGCCCCCTGGGGGACAGTATCACACACTTTGGGAACCTAAGTCAGGAAGTCTTTCCAGCTTTTTCCATCTGCTAGTCAGATTACCTACCTTCTCCTCTGATAAATTGGTCAATCAGCTACCATTTACTTAAGGACCTACTATGTGCCAGGTACTGTGAGAACCACTGGGGATACAGAAAAAGGCAGAAATCAGTCCCTGATCTCAAGATGCTCACAAGTCTCATGGTGGAGACAAGATGCAAATACTTAACGTACAAACACAATATACTCAGGATAAATTGGAGGCCATCTCAGAGAAGGCACTAAGATTAAGGAGGAGTAGGAAAGGGTTCTTGAAGAAGCTGTAACTTTGGTTGAGACATAAAGGAAGCTGGCAAGTTTGAAGGCAGAGATGAGCTGGAAGAGTGCTCCAGGCATGGGGACAGCCAGAGAAAGCATTTGGAGTCAGGAGAGGGATTGTCACCTCAGGGAAGAGCAAGGAGGTATTGAAATGGAAACTACATGGCTACTTATTGGGGATTTTGTAGAAAGGCTTACTATTCAGGTATAATTTGACTATGGCCTCTGAGAAGCCCTTTCAGCTTTGAGATTCTGTGAAGGTGCCAAACTGAGAATTAGCTGAAAATGAAATGCAGGTACTCCATCTATATTCTAGGAATTTGCAGTTGTTATGGAAAATTATACTACCCTGTTCTGAATTTGCCTTCTTTCCTCCAATCCCCAAATAAAATTTCATCGGGAGCTTTCTACACATTGGTGCTTGGACTTTTGGTTGCATTTTTCTTGAGACATAGGTTTTGAATTATCATTCTGTTATGCCATGCCATTTAGGAAGTCATGGATCAATGTCCTGCCCTCTTCCTTTTGTCTTAGACCCAAAAGGAATCTCCCTTCACTCAGGTATTGCCATCTACACATGTGTGGAAAATTAATGAGATACCATACACACTCACTTTGATGTGAGCCTTGAATAGCTGCTATTATGATGATTACAAAGTGTCATCAATCCCAAGGGACCTAGTAGTCAAAGAGTGAGTCAGAGCATCTCAGCCTCACCAGCCTCTGGGACTAAGTCCTGTTCTTTAAAAGCCCCCAAGCTTCTTAGATGAAAGGTCAGCATTAATGATTCTGCTTATGAGCCTTGGGGGTCCATTATGCCCTCTCCCCATGGGACTCTTTCTTCGTCCCATGTGAAGTGATAGGGCCAGGACTGCACTATTGATCTGATGGGTTCCTGTGACCTTCTGTGCCCCTTCTCCTTCTCTTTAAAGTGAACTTGCCCATCCTTTTTGCCCTATTGAAGGGGACAACCTGTGAACAGGCATTTGTTGACAGTATTGACAGGGATGGATCTGGGGCTGAATGTCTGAGTACAGAAGAACAATTGCATCAGGGCTGCTTCAGTAGGGGAAAGAAAGAGCCTGTACTGCTTAGGCATTCTGCGTAAATTAGTAATATTATAACTGTTAATTGAGTGTCCATTGATTGCCTGTCAGGGGTTTGATTTAATCCATTCTTTTCCTTCCCGAGTTTTAGTCTTAGACTGCTTAAATAGTTTAGTTGGCCTCTATGTTGTTTTCCTTCTTTCTTGAACTTTCTAGTCCCTAGAACCCCCCCCCCTCCCCCATGGTTTTATATCCCTGGCTTCATAATAAGCTTCCTTTGTTTTCTGGAGCAATCCTGCCATTACTTTAACTCTTGTTCCTGCCCAGGTACATTCTCATGACTCATCCTTCAGTGGGAGATTTTTTGGGGAAAGGAGTCTGAGTCCTAGGAAATGAGTTCAAAGCCAGTCTGGTACCTCATGTCCTAGAGATTTAAGGTGTTTTTTCTTCCATGTGGATGGTCCTGGGGATGTACCTAATAGCACTTGGCTGGGTTCTCTTGTCAGGGTAAGTGAGTAACTGTGCAAAGGGCTTCATGTAAGACTTGGGGGATAGGAAGGGAGACTTTGGGAGGAGGGCAGTGAGTCTAGTCTAGTAGCTAGGGGCAGGAGTTAGTCAGCACTCTTCCAGGGGGAGTGAGCAGCCATGGGCAGAGGCCGGAATACTCTGTCTACTGACCTAGCCTCACAATGAATTTCCCTGGCTTGCTCTGAAGAGGTCATTCAGGGCAGGTTGACTTTTTATGCTTTGATGGATCCGTGATTTTGTTGATATGGCTGTTCTCTCCAGTGATGCAGATCCCATCCCACCATTATGCCTTGTCATTCTCTGTGATTTTTGTTCATGTTCTCTTATAAATCTTCTGCAAGAACCCCCTTCCCATTCATTTGAAGATGAGGGTGGGGGGGGGAGGGGTGTAGGTCACCTTTCAAATCCACCTCTGATGTTTACTACTTATATGGCTTTGGGGAAGTCCCTTAGGCTTCTTTGAGGCTCAGCTTCCTTATCTGCAAAAGAAGAGATTGGACAATCAAGGGTGGGAAGTTTGGATTCAGTCAAAGGGCCACACTTGAGGACCTAGAGGGCCACAATTTCCCCATCCCTGGGTCACTAGATGAACTCCAGGTAGGATCTGTGATTCTAGTGGCAGCTGGTGGCTCAAGGGACAGAGCACTGGACCTGGAGTTAAGATCTCAGATTAAATCCAGCCTCAGACACTTATCAGCCATGTTACCCTGGCAAGTCCCTTAACTTCTATCGGCCTCAGTTTCCTCAACAGCCCCAACCTTGCAGCATTGTTGTGACAATCAAATGAGATACCGTTTATAAAAAGCCCTTCGCACAGTGTCTGGCACACAGTTAGCATATAACATTAACAAATGCTTATTCCATTCTGCTTTGCTTCCCTTCCCTTCCCCTCCTCCCCCATTTTCTGTTCCCCCCCACCCCATCCTCTAGATTATCTGTGTCTTTCATTTACTTGCTATTTGTTGGTTATCACACACTCTTGCTCAAGACTGGCCTCCCTTTTCTTTTTTTCTGGCCATACATTTCTCTAATGCCATCCTTTATATCACTTTTCTTATTAAATACTTGGTTGGTCATGTTTTGCAAACTACCCTCATGTGTACTTCTGCATTGTCCTTTGAGTGGTCCTCAATTTAAACTCTTTGCAGTCTTTGATAGTCAGTAACTCACAGCTCAGAATCTTGGGTTGAGTGGTCAATTTATACATCTGTTCAGTCCCTAAAGATCAGTGCACCAGCTCTCCCAGGTCCTGTTCCAGTGATGTCATCCCAGTTCACAGGTAGAGAGAAGGAAGCTCTGAAAAGAGGCATTAGCTACCACCATTCCTGCAGGAAAGAAACACCTAAATGCCAATGTATACAGTGGTTGTATACATATCCAGAGCTGGCAGAGACTGGAGGCTGACTGCATGATGAAATGGAAGACACACTGTATTTACAGTCAAGGGACCTGGATTCAAATCCCAGCTCTGCCCCTCACTACCCACACAGATATTAACCTCTTTCTGAGTCTCTGTAAAACAAGAGAGATTGCACTGACCTCCTGGCTCAAAATCTTTGATCCTCTGATGCTTCATTTTATGGATAAGGAAATTAAGGATAGGAATTGAATTGCCCAAGGTATTGCTCATGGAAATTGGAAACAGTCTTTATCTTCTCGGAGTTTCTGATGTAAAATGTAAGTGTGTCCAGGTTGGTACATATGATTGTGTGCTGAAGGATGGGGCAGATTCCATTGGTGGGACATGGCTGTTACTTCTAATGTTTGTATGGTATTGAGCTTCTGGAAGATCATTCCACTGGGGAACCTAGGCTCAGGAGATAGCACAGATAACCCTAAGAAGATGGGTGCTCTTGGAACCAGGAGAAACTTGGTCATTCATTGAGCTCAGGCCATCTCAGGCATCTCTGTCCTGCAAATGAGCTAGGAGCTGGAGGAAGCAGAAACCGAATGGGAGCAAGTGGGTAACTGGAAAAAGATAGAAGCTGTGGAGGCTGCTTTCACCAGAGCTGTGTTGAACAGCTACACTTAGGTATTGTGCCAATCACAAAGATTACTCAGTCGCTAAGGATACAGGACTGAGGCAAGGCAAAGAATTAAGGCACTGGGGTGTCCCGTAGGCTGTGAGAGCCAATCTCATGTCAACAGGTTCCCTCCTTTCAGACCTCTAACATATCCACCTATCATAGAATCTCAGAGCACTGTTGTGTGAGAGATTGAACACCGAACTCAGAGTCAGTAAGACTTGAGTTCAACTCTGTGCTCAAATATTTACTAGCTATGTGACCCTGGGCAAGTCATCAAATCCTCCATCACTGGCTCCTTTGTAGCTTTCATCCACCTTGACTTCTCTGTATTTGTCATCTTTAACTGTCTCCTTTTTCTGAATAATTTCTCCTGATTTGATTTTGGTGACATTGAACCCTCATATCTCTTCTGCCTCTCAGATTCTCCCTTCTCTCAATCCTCTGTTAACTCCTCATCTACCTTCTGGCCCTTAATTGAGGGTATTCCCCAAGCTTTTGTCCTTGGCTCTCATCTCTCCTTTAATTATTCCATTTACTTCAGTGATTAATACTATGAAGATGATTCCTATATCTTAAATATCTCTCATATTGCTACTTACCTGTTAGACAACTCTACTTGAAAGTCCTGCCAGCATCTCAAAATAAATTCCATATTTTCCCCTGCCAAACCCTGTTCTTCCCCAACTTCCTATTTCTGTGGATGAATTCACAACCGTCAAAACTCCAGTACCATTTTTTACTTTTTCTTGTCAACATTCAGTCATTTGCCAATTCTTTTTGTTTATAACTCTGTAATATCTATCCTTTCTTTCCATTCCTGCCTTAACCCTTCTAGTATAGGCACTCATGTATTCTTACCTAGATCAGAAGTGTCAAACATGCAACTCAAAGGTTGCATGCAGCCCACAACACTCCCAAGTATGTCCCAAATCTGATTATCCAGCATAGTTCCAAAGAACTCATGATGAAAATTGCTATTTACATCCAGATAGAAAATTGATGGACTCAAAGTGCAGATTAAAGAATATTTTCTTTCCTTCCCTCCCTTCCTTTTTTCTCCTCTCTCTCTTCCTTCCTTCCTTCCTTCCTTCTTTCCTTCCCTCCTTCCTTCCCTCCTTCCTTCCTTCCTTCCCTCCTTCTCTCCTTCCTTCCTTCCTTCTTTCCTTCCCTCCTTCCTTCCCTCCTTCCTTCCTTCCTTCCCTCCTTCTCTCCTTCCTTCCTTCCTTCTTTCCTTCCTTCCTTCCCTCCTTCCTTCCTTCCTTCCCTCCTTCCTTCTCTCCTTCCTTCCTTCCTTCTTTCCTTCCTTCCTTCCTTCTTTCCTTCCCTCCTTCTTTCCTTCCCTCCCTTCCCCCTTTCCTTTCCCTTTCTTTTTCTGTCTTTTGTTTGGGAACGTAGCCAATGTAGAAATTTGTTTTGCACGACTTTATATTTGTAATGGATCTCGTATTTCTTTCCTTCTCAATGGATGGGTGAGGGGGTGGGGGAAGAAGAGAATCTGGAATTGAAAAGAAAATAAAATTGAATGGAAAAATGTAATTGAGAAATATTTAACAAGATAAATAAGAATACAACAACACAAAGATAATATTATATTTTAAAACTAAGTCAATATGCAGCCCATGGGGATCTTTATGTGTGATTTAGCTGTCCCTGTTTCTATTTGAGTTTGACACCACTGGGACTAATGTAATGGCCTCCTAAGTGGTATTCCTGCCTCCATTCTCTACCCTCTGCTAACATTTCTTCATATTCATTCTAAAGTGTTTTGATCACTATGCTCTTTTAGTTAAAACCTTCACTGGCTTCCTTTTTTTCTCTAGCATAAAATATGAACTTACTGTAACATCTAAGGCCCTCCGTATTACAGCTTGAACCTAGCTGTCCAGCCTTGTCTCTTACTACTCCCTTCATAGCCTCTAAGTTGTAGCCCAGATGGATCATATTTTATCCCCTCTTGTCATCCTGCCCTCTCCTGTCTACATGTCTTTGCCCTCCTTGCTCTTTCTCTGTTTATAAAAGCCGATCTCATCCTTCTAGGTTCAAGTCAGGTGCTTTCCACGTCAAGTCTTTCTGGTTCCCTTCCCTAGTCTCAGCCCCCTTTAGAAAGTGAAAATGGTGACTTATCCTTTACTTGAAGACTCTAAGAGTTCCTGGTTCCTAATCTATGGTCCTATGAACTCCAGTAATGGGGACCTCACTACCTATGGGGGCAGCAATTCCAAGTTTTGGACAGCTCTAGTTATTGGAAAGTTTTTTCTAATATTGAACAGAAATCTTCCATCCTGATGCTTCTACCCTCTGCTCCTAGTTCTGCTGTCTGGAGCCAGACAGAATAAATCAAATCTTTCTTTCATCTGACATAAGTGACCAGATCAACTGATTTGAGTTTTGCCTTCCTTCTCTGCTTCTGCTAATCCTTTGGCAGGGCTACAAAAAGGAGTGAAATACCTGAACAACAAGAAATAAGCAAACCAGGGACCTGGCTTGGGTCATTCTCAGAGTAAAGGCCCATCTTTGAGCAGACCATATTCTTCTGGTTGAAGATGAATGCCCCTGAGGCTGCTCAGAGAACATTCTGGTCCCACCTCCTCTTTATTCTTTACACTAGATTGGAAGCTGAACATGTATATTCCTTAATACAAATCTGTGGGTGCTGCTGATTCATGTGGTGACCAGTTATGGCTTCTGTAGACTGTTCTGAAGCATGCCTCCTGCTTTGGCAAAGAGGGCATGGAGCAGAAGCTCTGAATGAGGTGTGCCCAGACACTGCCAACATAGTGGTGTTGTTTTGATGGACCGTGCTTACTTGGGGTAGGTTACTGCATAGGGATATAGATGCCAAAAAAGTAGAGAGAGTCAAGGGCAACAGTAAACCATCGATTAATACACAAAAGAAATAAAAAAATTCAGAAGGGGATACAACAATTTTGTAACTTATCTTGCTAAGTTTAATGCATATTTTAAAAAACAAGGTATATATTTCACAGAAAACTTATGTTTTCATCTATAACTCTTTTTTGTTCTTTATACATTGAAATGTTTATGTATAGAGATTCTTCTTTTTTTTCTTTTTAGATGGCAGTTGGGGGTTAAGTGACTTGTCCAAGGTCATATGGCTAGTTTTTGTGTTAAGTGTCTGAGGCCAGATTTGAACTCAGGTCCTCCTGACTCCAGAGCCAGTGCTCTATTCACTGCATCACCTAGCCACCCCATATGTATGAAGATTCTTACGTTCATAATAAAAAAAAGATTTTAAAAAGTTATCTGTTATGTGCTTGAGATGACTCCTTTATGTCACTGTTGATAAAGCTTATGAGTCACATGGGTTTGTCATCTAGTTTTAGTGTGATTGGTAGGATGGAGAGGTCTGCCCAGCATTTGCTTGAACTTTTGATAACTATCACTTGGACTTGGATACACATAACTTGCTCATATGGAAAAACAGCTCATGGGGCAGGTGGGTTGTGCAGGGGATAGAGTACTGGGCCTGGAGTCAAGAAAAAGTGAGTCAAATCTAGCCTCAGAACATTTACAAGCTATGTGAGTCACTTAACCCCCATCTGCTTCGATTTCCCTCAGTTAAAAAAAAGGGGATAACAATAGCACAACCTTGTAGGATTATTGTGAGGATCAAATCTGTAAATCATTTAGTATAGTACTAGGAACAAAGTAGGTGCTTAGTAAGTGCTTACAGCATCTAAGTGGGTAGAATGTCAGGCTTGGCATCTGGAAGACCTGAGTTCAAATGTGCCCACAAACACTTGCTAGCTGTGAGACTCTGGGCAAGTCACTTAACCCTGTTTGCCCCAGTTTCCTCATCTGTAAAATGAGCTGGAGAAGGAAATGGCAAACCTCTCCAGTATCCCTGTCAAGTAAACCCCAGATAGGGTCCCAAACAGTTAGACGTGACTGAAATAAACAACAATAAGTGCTTGTTTATTTCCTTCATGGATTCATAGATATAAGAAGTCTTGCTTACATGTACATTCCCACATGTTTACACACATGTACTCTTGCTCACATAAAATGAGATATGAAAGTGATGCCACTGACTCGTCATTGGTTTTTGAATTGTGTATGCATGTGGGCACTCAGGTATTCTTTCTCAGTGATGGATTTTCATGGATTCATCTACTCTCTCATCTAGATCTTCCTTGTAAACAGAGACATATAGGCAGTGAGGTTTAATGGAAAGAGTTTGGATCAGTAGTCAGAGAACTTGGACTTGAGTCTTTACTAGTTATAGGACTTTGGGCAAGTCACTTAATCTAAGCCTCAGTTTCTTTATCTCTAAAATGGGGATAGTAATCCTTAACATAATCTTTCTTCACAGCATGGTTGTAAGGAAAGTGTTTTGTAAACCATTAAACTCTATAGAAATCTGAACTACCATGAGATTAAATGACATGTGCAAAAGTACTTTCTAAGCCCTAAAGATCAGTGAGAGCTGGAGGATAATTATTCTCATGGTTAAAGTTAACAAGATGTTGACAGCCTTCACTTGAAGAATGCCAGTGATGAGAAGGAGAGAGAGTGAATGGTAGTGGATGACCCAGGGTTAAGGACTGGCCCAGTCAAGTCTAGGAGAAAGTCAAGAGGGAGAGGATTCTAGGATTCTCTGAAGGGCTATGTTAAAGTGCCTCTGAATGGGTTTCAGGCTGGCTAGAGAGGCAAGTAAGCCAGAGACCAGTATACTGAGAAAATAGAGGTGGATAGAGAGAATTTCAGTCATAATGAGAGAAAAGAACAAGTTCAGTGGGAGTGAGGGAGTGGGAGAGGTGGAAGGAAGCAAAATTGCATTTAGAGAGGGGAAGCTCAGAGTCTGCAATGTCTCAGTGCTTAAAAAAAAAAAAGCTTAAAGAAAAAAAGTCACCATGCTTATTAACCATGCTGTTTCATTGCCTTTTAATGCAGGTGAAGAGGAGGCAGAGTAGTGTGTATAGAGGAGATTTCCAGGATTCTTCAGTAGGGCAACCTCCGTATTGCCTGGGGGAATCCTACTGACACTTCTAGAGAAGGAAGCCAAAAGGCATATTCTGGGGGAGAACAAAGAGATACATATTTCATACACGTGTTGGAGCTCACACACTGTTGCTGTTCTCTTGAGAACTCTTTGGGGTATTTTTCCTGGGAAGAAGAACACATACCACGAGAGGGAGAGACTAGGAATGGAAAATGGATGTAGGTACATACATATGTACACAGAGACAGCCTAGTAGAGAGGAAGAAGAGTCAACAAATTTGTGAATGGATTTCATGTGCCCTTTGCCAAGGCTAATAGTTTAAGTAGAGAGGCCTCTGCCTTGATTATATAGCCTTGGTAAGTGAAAACATGTTTGGATGTCAGAGTCCTGGTTCTCACCAGGGAACCAGATTCAAATAATACCCTTTCCAGTATTAATAGCTTTGATGAAGGCAGAATCCTTTCCTTAGACAAATATGCAAAGAATCTGAGGAATAGAATGAGGAAACTAGGGAGACTGAGTTTTAAAGTGTTTAGAACATGGAACTTCTTTTGGAGTTAGACCTGAGTTTGAATCCTATTTCAGATACTCACTGACTATGTGACCCTGGGCAAATCACTTAATCTTTCAGTCTCAGTTTCTTCATCTATAAAATGGGTGGGAGGGGTAATTATAGCACCTACATCACAAGGTTGCCATGGGGATCAAATGAGATAATATATGTAAAACACTTTTTAGACTTTAAAGAACTATATAAATGTTAGTTGTTAAAGTCAAACATAATTCATAAATGTGCTCATTGGTCTTCTCTTGTAACATGTATATTCTTAGATAGATATGTTATAGAATGTTCTCCATCCTCTTCTTTTGTTAAATTTCTGTTCATCCTTTAAAGCCCTACTTAAATGCTACCATCTCCGTGAAGCCCTCTCTGATTCCTCTTGACAATTTCATCCCTCCAAACAAACTTCACACAGCCCTTTATTTTGTAACTCTAATGCACTTATCATGTGTTGTTATTGAGTCATTTAAGTTGTGTTTGACCCTTGGTGACCCTATTTGGGGTTTTCTTGGCAAAGATACTGGGGTGTTTTGCCATTTCATTTTCCAGTTCATTTTACAGATGAGGAAACTGAGGCAAAAGGGTTAAGTGACTTGTCCAGGGTCACACAGCTAGTAAGTGTCTGAAGCTGGATTTTTGTGTCTTATCTCCCTACTAAAAATTGTAGATTCCCCAGAAGGCAATGGAGAGACAACAGTAAGCATAAAAATAGAGGTACAGTGAATTTTCATTGATGGCCTATGGTCAAGAAATGATACAAGGAATATTATCAAGGAGGTGAATAATTTGGGAAATAAAATGGGTCTTTCATAGAGTGAAACTGAAGGATTAAGGATGGACAGCATAAACCATGCCTGATACTCATAAATGGCATGAAGGACCCAGAGGAAGTCCATTAGCATATTGAGTGGACCCTCTCTGAAGGATCTACAAGAGGGTCTGGACAAGGGTTGAATAGGAGGAGAAGTCATGGATGGGTTATTATCTAGGACTAATTTGTTGATGGGTGACAGATCTCATTCCAGATCCATCTAAACACTAAAGTAACTATCTGTATTTATTTTATCTACCTACTAGACTATAAACTGTATTTTATCTACCTACAGTACTGTGTTCACCATAGGTAATTCTGGCATCAACAGGCCCTTCTGTGGTAGAATAACTCCATTCAAGCCCCTGAGAAGAATTGCTTTGGGATGAGGGAAGGAGAGATACAGATCTTGTTTCCACGTGATAAGAGGTTGAGGAGGATCAGTTAGTGTGGAAATGAAGACACTGAGTATAGAATTTTTTTAAAGAATCTGAACATTCTTAAAGTTAGAAGAGGAGTGAGACCTTTCTCTGACCTGTACCATCCCTTTGATGCTTTGGTGTCCCCAAAAGGAAGGCTGTTAGTGAGTGGCAGATCAACTCCATTTGTGCCAGCACAAGGCAACATCCACTTCTTGTGCTAACCAGTCTGATCACCTAGCTACTATGTGGAGAAACTCTGATGCAAAAATTAGTAACCCTCCCTTTGACTTCACGCCTTCCGTCCTCATTCTTTTTAACCACTGTAGCTTTTGCCTTGTTCATCACCCTTTTCTCTCTAGGTTTTTGGGATACCACTCTCTCCTGGTTTTCCTCCTACCAATATAAATAAGTTTATTATTTATTTTTAACATACATTTATAAAGAATTGAGTTCCAAGTTCTTTCCCTCCCTCTTCACACTTCCCCACCCATTGAGAAGGCAAGAGATGTGATATCAATTATACATGTAAAATCATGCAAAAGATATTTCCATAGTAGCTATGTTGCAAAAAAGCAAGAAAAATAAGGAGAAAAAATACTCCAATATACACTCAGACTTCATTCTATCAGTTCTCTTTCCAGAAGTGAATAACGTTTTTTTGTTATAAGTCCTTTGGAATTGTCTTGGATCATTGCGTTGATCAGAACAGATGATGATCCTAACAATGATGCTGGTCCTCCTGGTTCAGCTCACTTCACTTTGCATCAGTTTATGTAAGTCTTGCCAGGTTTTGTTAAAACCATTCTGCTTGTGATTTCTTGTAGCACAATAGTATTCAATGACAGTTATAACCCACAACTTGTTCAATTGTTCCCTAATTGATAGGCATCCCCTCAGTTTTCAATTCCTTGTCACCACAGAAAGATCTGCTGTATTTTTATATATGTAGGTCCTTTTAGACCTAGGTCCTTTCCCCTTTTCTTTAATCATTTTGGGATACAGATCTAATATGGTATTGCTGGGTCAAAAGGTATACGCAGTTTTATAGCCCTTTGAGCAAATCACTCTCCAGAATGGTTGAATCAATTTACAACTCCATCAACAATGCTTTTGTGCCTCAATTTTCCCACATATTCTCCAGCATTTGTCATTTTCCTTTTCTGTCATTTTAACTAATCTGCTAGATGTGAGGTGGTACCTCAGGGTTGTTTTAGTTTGCCTTTCTCTAAGCAATGGTGATTTAGAGCATTTTTATATGACTATAAATAGTTTTGATTTTTTTCCTTCTGAAAATTTGACCATTTGTCAAGTGGGAAATGACTCATATTTTTTTTTTTTATAAATTTGACCCCATTTTCTATATATTTGAGAAATGAGACCTTTGTCAGATAAATTTGCTTTAAAAATCCTTCCCCCCGCCCCCAGTTTCTTGCTTTCCTTCCAATTTTGGTTGCATTGGTTTTGTTTGTGGAAAACCCTTTTAATTTAATGTAATTGAAATTATCCATTTTACTTCCTGTGATCCTCTCTATCTCTTATTTGGTCACAAATTCTTCCTTTATTCATAAATTTGACAGGTGAATTTTTTCATGTTTCTGTAATTTGCTTATGGTATTATCTTTTATGTCTAAGTCATGTGCCTATTTTGACCTTATCTTGGTATATATGATGTGAGTGTTGGTCTATACATGGTTTGTTCCAAACTGCTTTCCAGTTTTCCCATCAATTTTTGTCACATAATGAGTTCTTGTCCCAAAAGCTTAGATCTTTGGGTCTACAAAATACTGGATCACAATGATTGCATAATACTGTATATTGTGTACCTAATCTACTCCACTGATCCACCACTCTGTCACAGCCAGTACCAAATTGTTTTCATGATTATTGCTTTATAAAATATTTGGAACTTGGCACTGCTAGGTTGTCTTCCTTCACATTTTTTCATTGATTCCCTTGATATTCCTGACCTTTTGTTCTTCCAGATGAATTTTGTTACTATTTTTTCTAGCTCTATTAATTTTTTTTTAAATTTGATTGGTATGGCACCAAATAAGAAAATTAATTTAGGAGACTCCACTCTGGTTCGAGCAACATGTCCGAGAAGGGGGATATTTTCCTCAGAGCCCGGGACAGGACACTGCAAGCTTTCCATGAAGATCCACAATTTGGACTGATGAAAGCCTGGGCCCTTGGTGACTATAATTATGGTGCTGATGAATGGGAAGAGGAGATCAGATTAACTTGAACAAGCTGTGAAAGCTCTTAACAAGCTCAACTCCAAGCCTAAATTCTTTGTTCTTTGTGGTGACCTCGTAAATGCTATACCCGGAACTGTAGGGAGAGAAAATTAAACAAAGGATTTAAAGAAAGTTCTTAAGGACGTCAACAAAGAAATCCCATTGGTATTTGTTAGTGGAAACCATGATGTTGGTAATGTTCCTACATCAGAAGCTATAGATGAATATTGCTGTACTTGGGGAGATGACTATTTCAGCTTCTGGGTTAGAGGAGTGCTTTTTCTTGTCCTGAATTCACAATTATATGTTGATTCCTCTAAGTGCCCCAACTTGAAACAGGGCCAAGACCAATGACTTGATACCCAACTAGCAATGGCGAAACAGAAGATATGTAAACACGCCATTGTATTCCAGCACATCCCCCTTTTCCTCAAAACTGCTGATGAAGAAGATGATTACTTCAACATAAGAAAGCTAATACGCCAAGAGCTAGTGGACAAGTTCACTGATACAAGCATCAAGGCTGTATTCTCTGGCTATTACCATAAGAATGCTGGTGGATCCTGCAACAACCTTGACATGGTAGTATCATCAGCAATAGGCAGCCAGTTGGGTGAAGATACCCACGGACTCCGTGTCATGGTGGTCACAGCTGGGAAAATTGTTCATCGCTATTACAGCTTAAATAAACTAAGTAGCGAAGGAATAGAGGAAGACCTGATGGCTATGATTAAGCAAGAGCAACAATTTCTCTTTCAGTGCCACTTATTTTTCACTTATATCTTTTGATTTTTCATTGAACAGCATTTCCAAGGAATACTTCACTGAAACACAGTAGCAGAGCCTTGAAGATTTGTGACTTGGTGATATGTGTGCATAAAAGTTAGCTTTGTTCTTTCCTAAATAACAAAATGAAAGGCATCGCCTCCTTTATGGAAGAGAATTCAGTGAATGATAATTATGATTAGATTCTCCCTTGCTTTGATGTTCCTGGGGGCATTTTTCTTGACTCTTTCATGGTCGCATATTGTCAGTGATTTCCTGTTCTCCTTAGTTCTGATCAGATCCAGATCTAATCCTTGAGAACACTCAGTCAAGCTACAGTTGTGACTCTCAAGATGTCAACTGTAATAAAGAAGTGTGTGATTCTTTTAAAAAAAAGAAAGAAAATTAATTAGGTGAAATGGTCATTTTTTATTATACTGACCTAGCCTACCTATGAGCAATTAATATTTCTCCAATTGTCTTTATCTATCTTTGTATGAAAAGTGTTTTGTAATTGTGTTTGTATAGTTTTTGGGTTTGTCTTGGAAGGTATATTCCCAAGTATTTTATATTGTTTGCATTTATTTTGAATGGAAATTCTCTTTCTATTTGTCCTTGCTGGACTTTTTTGGTAATATACAGAAATACTGATAATCTATATAGATTTATTTTATATCTTGCAGTTTTGCTAAAGTTGTTAATAATTTCAAGTAATTTTTTAGTTGATTCTCTAGGGTTCTCTAAGTATACCAATATATTGTCTGCAGAGTGATAATTTTGTTTCCTCATTGCCCATACTAATGTCTTTTTCTTTTCTGATTACTATAGCTAGCATTTCTAGTACAATACTGAATAATAGTGTTGATAATGGGCACTCTTGCTTTGCCCCGACTCTTATTTGGAAGTCTTCTAGCTTATCCCCATTGCAGATAATGCTTGTTGATGGTTTTAGATAAATACTACTTGTCATTTTAAGGAAGGCTTCATTTATTCCTATGTTTTCTAGTGTTTTTTTTTAAAATAGGAATGAGTATTGTATTTTGTTAAAAGCTTTTCCTCTATCTATTGATATAATCATTTGATAATGTGGTTCTTTAAAATTGGCATGATTAATTATGCTGATAGTTTTCTTAAAAGTAAACCAGCCCTGCATTTCTGGTATAAATCCCAGCTGGTCACAGTATATAATCTTTGTGATATATTGCTGTAATCTCCTTGCTAGTATTTTATTTAAAATTTTTGCATTGATATTCATTAGGGAAATTGGTCTATAATTTTCCTTCTCTGTTTTTGCTCTTCCTGGTTTAGTTATCAGAACCATATTTGTGTCATAAAATGAATTTGTTAGGACTCCTTCTTTGTCTGTTTTCCCAAATAGTTTATGCACTACTGCAATTAATTATTCCTTAAATAAATGTTTGGTAGAATTCATTTGTGAATCCATCTGGTCCTGGGATTTTTTTCTTAGGGAGATTGTTGATGCCTTGTTCAATTTCTTTTTCTAAGATAGGGTTATTTAAGTATTCTGTTTCCTCTTCTGGGCAATTTATATTTTTGTAAATATCCATCCATTTCACTTAGTTTGTCATTTTCACTTATATTGTCACTTTTATTTTCACTTATATTTCACTTATATTGTAATCGGGCAAAATGGCTCCTAATAATTGCTTTATTTGCTTTAATTTAATTGCTTTATTTGCTTTAATTTAATTGCTTTAATTTAATCTTCATTAGTGGTACATTTACTCTTTTCATTTTTGATACTGGTAATTTTGTTTTCTTCCTTCTTTGTTTTAAAAATCAAGTTACCAGTGGTTTACCTAGTTTATTATTGTTTTCTTAAAACCAACTTTTAGTTTTATTTATTAGTTCAATGATTTTTTACTTTCAATTTTATTACTCTCTCTTTGAGTTTTTTGGATTTGCACTTTGATGTTTAATTGCGGATTTTTAATTTATTCTTTCTCTAGTTTTATTTTTTAATTGCACGGACAATTTATTGATCTTTTTTCCCCCCTATTTTATTGATGTAAGCATTTAGAGGTATAAATATCCCCTAGTTCAGTGGTTTTCAACCTTCCTAATCCTTTAATACTTGTATGTGGGCGTATCTGCATGTGGGCAGATCCTCCTGGAGATGGATAGAGGAGCCATGTCTCTGTTCCTAAGACCATTGGAAATATGTGTTTTCCGATGGTCTTAGGTGACCCTTGTGACCCCTGTGAAAGGGTCATTCGACCCCCAAAGGGGTCATGACCCACAGGTTGAGAACCACTGCCCTAGTTGCTGCTTTTGCTACATCCTACCATTTGGGGTATCATTGTGTCATTGTTGTCATTCTCTTTAATGAGATTATTGATCATTTCTATAATTTGTTCTTTGACACACCCATTCTTTAGGATTAAATTATTTGATTTCCAATTAATTTTTAATCTGTTTCCACAGTCAGAGTGTATTTTTATTGCATTATGGTCTGAAAAGGATGCATTTAATATTTCTGCCTTTCTACACTTGTTTGTGAGGTTCTTACGCCCTAATACATGGTCAGTTTTTTTTGAAGTTGCCATGTACAGCTAAGAAAACAACTATAATATTTTCAATTCCCGTTCATTTTTCTCCAGTAGTCTAACATGTCTACTTTTAAAAAAATTTATGCATCTCCTCAACTTCTTTCTTATTTATTTTATGGTTAGACTTATCTAGTTCTGAGAGGGGAAAGTGGAGCTTTCCCACTAGAATAGTTTTATTATTTATTTCCTCCTGGAACTTATTTAACTTTTCCTGTAAGATTTTGGATATTATGACCTTGAGTGCTTATATATTTATTATTGATATTACTTCATTATCTATGGTACCATTTACCAAGAGGTAGTTTCCCTGCTTATCTTTTTAAATTAGGTCTACTTTTGTTTTTACTTTGTCTGAGAACACGATTGCTCCTCTGCTTTTTTTTTTCTTTTTTACTTCAGCTGGAGCATAATAGATTCTGCTCTAGCCAC
Source organism: Pseudochirops cupreus (assembly GCA_028627135.1). Lineage (NCBI taxonomy): Eukaryota > Metazoa > Chordata > Mammalia > Diprotodontia > Pseudocheiridae > Pseudochirops > Pseudochirops cupreus. The sequence goes on from CM053582.1 coordinate 267,501,490, forward strand.
TTATTTTTACTCTGTATGTGTCTTTCTATTTCAGATGTGTTTCTTGTAAACAGTATATTGTTGGATTCTAGTTTCCATTCTCTGCTTTTGTTTTATGGGTGAGTTCATCCCATTTACATTCACAGTTTTGGTTACTAAGTGTGTATTTCTCTTCATCCTATTTTTTCCATTTATTCTTCTCTCTCATTTTACCCTTTTTCTTTTCAAAAGTCTGTTTTGCTTCTGACCATTGCCTCCCTTATTCTCCTCTCCTTTCTATCACTCTCACCCCTTTTCTTATTCACTTCCTTTCCTATTTCCCTGTTGGGTCAGATAGATTGTGCATGTCATTCCCTCTTTGAACTAATTTCAATGAGAGTGAGGTTCAAGGTTTGCCTGCCACCCCTCTCCATTTTCTCCTCCACTGTAAAAGTTCTTCCTTGTGTACCTCTTCTGTGTGAGATATTTTTTCCAGTTTTCCTCTCCCTCCTGCCTTCTCCCAGTGCATCCCTCTTTCTCATTCCTTGATTTAATTTTTTTAGATCATCCCATCATAGTTTATGCATATCCATGCCTTTTTTTAATGTATATTCCTTCTAACTGCCCTAACAATAATAAAGTTCTTAGGGGTTATAAGTATCATCTTTCCTTACAGTAATGTAAACAGTTTAACTGTATTAGTATTAATTCCCTTCTTATTTCTCTTTCATGTTTGCCTTTTTATGCTTCTCTTGAATCATGTCTGAATGTCAAATTTTCTATTCATCTTTAGCCTTTTCATCAGAAATGCTTGAAATACCTCCATTTCATTAAATATCCATTTTTTCCCCTGAAGGATTATGCTCAGTTTTTCTGGGTAGGTTATTCTTAGTTGTAATCCTAGGTCTTTTGCTTTCCCAAATATCATATTCCATGACCTCTGGACCTTCAGCATGGAAGCAGATAAATCTTGCATGATCCGGATTATAGTCCTATGATATTTAAATTGTTTCTTTCTTGTTGCTTTCTATATTTGCTTCTTAACCTGGGAGCTCTAGTATTTGATTATAAAATTCTTGGGGATTTTTATTTTGGGATCTCATTTAAGAGGTGACCAGTGGATTCTTTCCATTTCTATTTTGCTCTTTGAATCTAAGATACTGGGGCAATTTTCCTTCATAATTTCTTGAAATATGATGTCTAGCCTTTTTTTTTGATGATAGCTTTTGAAATTATGTCTATTTGATCTATTTTCTAGATCAATTGTTTTTCCAGTGAAATGTTTCATATTTTCTTCTATTTTTCCTTCTTTTTATTATTTCTTTAGGTCTCATGTCATTATCTTCTACTTGTCTGATTCTGATTTTTAAGGAATGATTTTCTTCAGTGAGCTTTTGGCCATTTTTCCATTTGGCCAGTTCGGCTTTTTAAAGAATTCCTTTCTTCAGTAAAATTTTTTCCATTTGTCCAATTCTACTTTTTAAGGAATTTTTCTCTTTGGTGAATTTTTGTGCCTCTTTTGCCTTTTGGTCAATTCTGCTTTGTTGTCGTCACTGTTTTTTTTCTGGTGCCTCTTTTACCAAGCTGTTGACTCTCTTTTCATAATTTTCTAGCATCTCCCCCATTTCTTCTCTCAATTTTCCCTTTACTTCTCTTATTTGATTTTGAAAATCATTTTAAAACTCTTCTAGGAATTCTTGTTTTTGTTGTGTGCAGTTTATAATTTTTTCTTTGACACTTTGCTCATAGCTGCTTTGACATTGTTGTCTTCTTCCGAGTTTGTATCTTGATCTTCCTTGTCACCATAGTAACTTTTCATTGGTTAGGTTGGGGGGAGGGGTTTGGGTAGTGGGGCCAAGATGGTGGAGTAAAAGCAGGAACCTGCTTAAACTCCCACACCAGCCACCTTAAATGGTTAGGTTCTTTTTTATTGTTTGTTCTATTTTCTAATCTATTTCTTTACTCTCAATTTTATGTTAAAGGTAAGCTCTGCTCTTGGGGAGGGAGAGCACTGTCCCAAATTTTGAGTTTTTTGTCCTCCTGTTTTCAAAGTTTGCTCTACCAGGATCTATAAGTTTTCAGTACTTCCAAGGTGGTATTGATCCAAAGAGAGGCGTGATCTCCTGGCCTGTGCCCTGGTCTTTAGCCAGGAAGGGACATTGCTTCCCACAGCTGCAAGTGCTAACACTCCTCTTGGTCCTGGAACTGTGAACAGGTCCCCTGTTCTGTGGCCACCAGTGCTAGTTCTCCTTTCTGCCTTGGAATTGAGACCAGGGCTCCTGGTTCTTTGTGAGAGATCACAAGTACTCTTCTCTGCCCTGGAACTGTGACCCAGAACTGTGTGTATGGACAATACAACAGAGTCCTGCACCTCATGCCAGCAAAAGGTCCCCTCCAATCTCTTTCTGACCAGTTTTATGATCCCCTTTCTGTCCCTAGGCTGAAAACTCCCAAAGCTGCTGCTCCTACTGTTGTAGCCACCTCCAAGGCCTCCACTTGTGTTGCTTCTGGGCTAGCCTCCACCCTGGTGTCACAGACCTCTCTTTCTAACCTTCTAAGTTGTCTTGGGTTGAAAAAATATCACACTCCAAGCTTTTGTTGTCTTTGCCACTCCAAAATTTGATTTGAGGTATTGTTTTAATGTTGTTTGGAAGGGAATATTGGGATAGCTCAGCTGAGTTGCTACCTCTTATCTGATATCTTGGCTTCCCAGACCACCCCTTCTCAGTCTTCTTTGCTGGATTCTCATTCAGATCATGCCTTCTAACTGTGGGTGTTTCACAGGATTCTATCCTGGACCCTCTTCTCTTATCTCTCTATACTACCTGATCACTTTGTGATCTCATCAACTCCCATGGATTTAATTACCATCTTTATGCTACTGATGTTCAAATCTACCTATCCTGTTCTAACCTCTCTGCTGACCTCCAGTGTCACATCTGCAACTATCTTTCAGACATCTCAAACTGGCTTTCCAGTAGACACATCACTCAAATACTCTCTCTCTCTCTCTCTCTCTCTTTGTTTGTCTCTGTCTGTCTGTCTGTCTGTCTCCTTCCCTCCCTCTCTCTGTCTCTGTCCCTCTATGTATATATGTATATACATGTCTATGTATATACACATATGGGTACCTGTACATATTTGCACACACATACACACATGTATGTGTGTGTATATATCCAAAACTGAACTCATTATCTTTCTGCCCTTCCTGGATTGTAACCTGGGTGCCATCCTTCAGTCTTCACTATCTCTCACCCCTATATCCAAATTGTTGCCAAGGCCTATCAATTTCATTTTTGCAACGTCTCTCAAATATTCCCCTTTTCTCCTCTGGTATTGCCTCCACTAGTGCAGATCTTTATATCACCTCATGAATGGATGATTGCAATAGCCTGCTGATGGGTCTGCCTGCTGATGGGTCTGCCTGCCTCAAATCTTTTCCCATTCCAATCATCCCCCCTTCAGTCTCCAAAGAGATTTTTTAAAGCCCAGGTCCAGCTATGTCACCTTGCTACTCAATAAACACAGTGGCTTCCTGTTACCTCCACAATCAAGTACGAAGTCCTGTTTGGCGTTCAAAATCCTTCATAACCTTCATAAACCCTCATCTTTGCAGTATTCTTCTACCTTACTCCCTGCCACAGTCGTAGTTAATCCAGTGATACTGGCCTCCTGGCTGTTCCATGTAGAAGACACTCACTTTCATAGCTCGGGGCATTTTCTCTATCTTCCACGCCTCCCTTCTCATCTCTGCCTCCCAGGCTTCTTTTAAATTCCAACTAAAATCCCATCTTCTACAGGAAGCCTGTCCTATCCCCTTTTAAGTCCAGTGGCTCCCCTCTTTATTATTTCCTCTTTATCCTTAACACAGCTTGTTCATACCTGTTTGTTGGCTTGTTGTCCCCTATATTAGGTTATGAGTTCCTGAAGGGCAGAGGCTGTCTTTTGCGTCTTTTTGTATCCCCAGCACTTAGCATAGTGCCTGGACTATAGCTAATGTTTAATAAATGTTTATGAACTGACATTTTTATAAAATGTTGAGCTATACAATGCATCTATATGCCTGATCTCATTTGAGCCTTACAGTGACCCTGTGAAATAGAAACTAAGTTTGTTACTACTCTCACTTTGCAGACAAGGAAAATAAGGCTACAAGAAGTTAAATGATCATGATCACACAGCTAGAAAGTCTTGTAAGCAGGATTCCAAACTTGGTTTCTCCCTACTCTAAGTACCATGGTGCCTCTCATGAATGAATGAATGAATAAATACCTTTGAATGAATCTCCAGAATGAAATTACCTTTCTAGAAAAACTTGGACAAACCAAATCCATAGCACCTTAGAAAGTTAGAGCTGAAAATGAAATCATTTATACAACCACCTCATTTTATTTTATTTTCCAGCTCTTAACAGCAAGAACTCCTGGTTTCCTTTTTTAAAAATTTTGTTTCTTTTTGGTTCAATGTATTGATATATTTTGTTTTGACACGACAGACACTTCCCAACAATTACCCCGATGATTCCCCCCACCCTTACAAAATACATTCTCTGTGAACAATAGTTTATTGATGGAAAGGAAGGCTCTGACTTTTAGTTTTGACGGTATGCTACTAAACTTGATTCGTAATTGACTATTTTTGTAGCTTCTAGATGTAGACTTTATTTACATTACTTTTGTTATTCTACTGGTTCTGTTTCTTTACCCTCGGTCACCCCATACAAGTCTTCCCAATTTCCTCTGAATTCTTTGTATTTGTTATTCCTTATAATGCAGTAACATCTGATTACATTCCGAAACCATAATTTGCTCGGACATTCCCTCCATCACTGGGATCCTATTTTGCTTCCATTTTTGATTACAAATAATGATGCTGTGGACATTTTGGAAAGTATGGGCCTTTTCTTGCTGTCAATAACCTTGGGTTATAGTTCCAGAGGCAGAATCTCTGGGTTGAAGGATATGAACAATTTAATCACTTTTCTTACATAATTCCAAATTATTTTTCCAAATAGATGAACTAATTCAAAGCTCTACTCGCAATGAATAATTGTGTCTGTCTTCCCATAATCCTTCCAATAATGAGTTTTACATCTTTTAGCATCTTTGTAGCTTCATGGGTATGAAATAATAACTCGTTTGTTTTAATATGCATTTTCTGATTATGCATGATTTTGATAATTTCCATCAGTAGTTATTGATAGCTTATAGATGGTACATATCTATTGATATATCTATATTGATATAGAGTGTATGCTAATATATTATAATTATAAATGTAACTACATATGTGTAGATATATAGTTTCTTTTGAAAACTCATTGTTTTTTATCATTTGTCTACTTGTCTATTGAAGAATGACCCTTAATCTTTTAAACTAGAATTAATTTCACATTGATTTTGGATGTCAACCTGATAAAAGTCTGATGTCCAAAGTCTATGGTGAATTGATATCTCATTTAGCAAGAGACAAATTGAGGCTCAGAGAAGGCCCTGGCTTTTCTATGGTTGCACAGCTAGTTAGTTGCAAAGCCAAGTGTAGAGTTCAGATCTCTGGCTTGTAGGTCAGTGATTTTCCACTATTATGATATCCAGACAGTAGGCAATTATTTTCATAGATCCATTCTCAGAGTTAGAAAGACTCACAGATATCTTATAGTCCAACCCCTACCTGACTAGGAGTCCCTTCTTGAATATCTCCCCCAAAGTAGTCATCTGGTTTCTACATGAAGCCCTCCTGCTTATGGAGAGCTCACTGAGGTCGCGTGGTTCCCTTTATAACAATTGTCATTGGGAACTTTTTTGTTGTTTTTTTTTTTTAAATGAATTCTAAATCTGCCTCTCTGCAAATTCTACCTATTGGCCCTACTTCTGCCTTCTGGGCCAAGCAGAATAATTCACATTTTTCTTCCATATGACAGGCCTTCAAACACTTCAGGGCAGCTATCGTGTAATATCTAAAACCATTTCTTCTCCAAAGGAAGCCTCTCCAGGTCCTTCACCTCCTCCTCACACAACTGTCAGAAGCCAGGGCCCGTGAGAAGCATTCTCCCTGGTAACGATGGGCAGCAAGGAGACCGCAGAGGCCAGCTGAATCCCACAAGTGCTTTCTTTAGCTGAAGTTCTTTCTGGGGAAGTTCCATCCTACATAGTGTGTCATTTCCCCTGCATGCTGGAATCTAGCCAGCCCATCTCCTTAGGCCTTAGCATTCCAAACAAATTTTCTGTTTCTTTCTCTCTGATTTAGAATCAATTTTCACATCGGTTATGAAATTGTGTTTTGCTCATCTATTGCATTCGCTGGTATTGTTGGCGCCCTCACTATTCAAGGCTGGCAAATTGGCGTGGCTCTGATTCATCTCTGTTGCTGATGTAATAAGACGGGCTGACTGTTGTCTGTGTGGGATCTTTGACCGTGCGGATCCTGGGCAGCTATTTCCCCACTGCTTTTAGCCCCTGGGAACAGGGAAAGAAAGTACATACAGGAAGACAGGAGTGAGTCAGAGATTGCCTGTCTAGTTTAACATAAATGGTTTCAGTGGTAGTCTCTATCTGAAGCAGGCAAGGTAAAATACCTATGATCCCAAATGACTGGGCAGAGTTTCCTGGGAGTTTTAGGCCACTGCAATAGCTTCTGATTTTTTTAAGTAAAGCTGTTCCAACTCACCTACAGTCAGCTTTCCTGCCACATACTCAAGGGCTCCACACACCAGATTTTTAGGCCGGTAGTGAAGCCAAAACTATTCCCTTCCTCGAATAGAACTGTAAGCTTCCTGAGGGTAGGGACTGTTTTAGTTTTGTCCAGCATAGTACCTTGCACATAGTGGGCACATCAATTGAAAGATGTCTCTGAGAGGCTGTGAGAAATTTTTTCTAAAGTTTTGTCTCAGAAACTCAGAAATGGGATGCCCCAATCAATGATACCATTGTGCTTTGTTGTAGATTCAATTTAGTCCTGTTATATCAGAACTCCGTTTATAGGTTCTATGATGTCAATTATTGTTATTATTATTATTTGTTTTTTGAAGGGGAGGAAGGCAGGGCAATTGGGGTTAAGTGACTTGCTCAAGGTCACATGGCTAGTAAGTATTAAGTGTCTGAGGTCAAATTTGAACTCAGGTCCTCCTGACTCCAGGGTTGGTGCTCTATTCACTGCACCATCTAGCCGCCCCAATGATGTCAATTATTGCAAAAGCTAGAAATGATGAAGGAATTGCAGGGTCCAGACAAGTTTCATATTTTTTTCCAGAGCACACAGCTAGTTAGAATGATTGATTCTTATGCTTGGAAAGGACTGCAGTGTAGAATTATCTAAAGAGTGAATGCTTTCTCCATTATGTCTGGGGTCATCCAATCTTTACTTTGAATACCTACCATTTCAGGAAACTCATTATCTACCGAGAAATCCCATTTATTTTTGAACAGCTTTCATTCATTTGTTCAAAAGGGTGAAGGGAAAAGGAAAGGAAACAAGCCTTTATTGGGTAAAGTATTCAAATTGTGGTCTAATGAACTTGATGCCAATTTCTAAAACATAGGCCTAATTCTAAAACACATTATTACAGGGATGGTGTGCAAAAATCTAGGAAAGAAACAATGATCACTAAAAACTAGCATGTCTTAATCCAGAACAGATTTTTTTCTTTTTTGAGGACAGCTAGGTATTGTGCTACCTAAGCACTAGAAATTACAGTTTATAAAGAGAAAGACAGTCCCTGCCCTCAAAAACTTCATTTTTTATAGATTTAATAGAAAATTGATTGGGGTCATGTGATAAAATAGTAGAAATGTATTTCACCAAAACACCTGTTAAAATCTGTCATGTTACCTCTGTGTACAAGCCAGAGAGATGAGGACTGGACGGTAGGATGTTTGGTTGGATTCAGAACCTGTTGAAGGATACCAGATGCAAGACTTAAGTTCAAATCTGGTCTCAGACACTTAGGAGCTGTGTGACCCCAGACAAGTCATTTAACCTCTGTTTGCCTCAGTTTCCTTATCTGTAAAATGGGGATAATAATTGCACCTACCTCCCGGGGTTGTTGTGAGGATCAAATGAGATAATCATTGTAAAGTGCTGAGCACAGTACCTGGCACATTTTATTGTTGAGTTGTTTCAGTCTTATCCAATTCTCCATGATACCATTTGGGGTTTTCTTGGCAAAGATTGTGAAGTGATTTGCCATTTCCTTCGCCAACTCATTTTATAGATGGAGAACTGAGGCAATCATGGTTAAATGAGTTGTCTGGGGTCTGAGACCAGTGTCTGAGGCCAGATTTGAGCTGAGGTCCTTCTGATTAGGGCTGGTGCTCTATCCCCTGTGCCACACAGAGGCCAACTACAGTATAAATGTTAGCTATTACTGTAGTCATTAATGACTCAGTGTCAACACTGAGGGAAGTCTCTAGTGGAATACCTCAAGGATCTGTCAACATTTTTTATCTTATCAGTGACATGGATAAAGGCCGAGAGGACATTCTTATTAATTTTCAGATGGTACGAAACTAGTTAACACCATGTAGATAAATAGAATAACATACTGTAGCAACAACTAACAGTAACACAGTAACTAACATAGTAACAATAACAATAAAGATTAGAGTTAGATTCCCAAAACATCCTGACAGACAAGAACAGGGGTCTGATCTGATGAGAATAAAATGGTTTATTTTAAAGAAATTAATACGGATAAGTGTAAATGCCTATACTTGGATTTAAAAAAAAAATCCACTGCATGAGTGCAGGATTGGGTAGGCATGGCTACTTATGTGGAAAAAAAAATCAACATGGCTGCTTGTGACATGGCAGGTCAAAAGGCCAATGCAATATTAGGCTACATTAAGAGAGGCAAAGTGTTAAAAAACAAAGAAAGTGATAGTTTCTTGTTGATAGTCTAGGCTAGACCATATCTAATCCAATGCAATTCAGTAAACATGTATTAAGCACCTAATGTGTGCTAGGTATTTGCTAACTAAGCACTAGAAATACAATTTATAAAGAGAAAGACAATCCCTGCCCTCAAGGAGTTTATAATCTAGTGAGAAGGCAACACATAAAAGGAGACAGGGAAGTGGGGGCAGGGGACACTAAGGGGGTAGGTACCTTGTCCTTTGTAGCTGAATCCAGACAAAGCAGTAGATGCAAAATAGAGTGAGCTGAGGGAGGTGGCGTCAATCAAGGCTTATGTATTGTGTTCAGTTCTGGTTGCCGTCCTAGGAAAGATATTGGTACCATGGAGAGCACCCAGAGGAGGGTGATGTGAATGGAGGGGGAACTGGAAGCAAGGCCTCATGAGTATCAGTTGAAAGAAGTAGGAATTCCTAGTTTCCCTGGAAAAGGAGAAGACAGAGGTTACTGCCTTTGAATATTTAAAGGGATGTCTACCAAAACGGAATTAAACTTGTTTTGCTTGATCCCAGAGGGCAGAACTAAATGATGGGTAGAATTAATGAAGAGGTGGATTTAGGTCCAATATAAGGCAAAACTTCTCAAAAATTAAATCCTTCTTTAAGCAGAATGGGTCAATTTAGGAGGTGGTAAAGCCCCCCTTTATATAGGAGTTTTTACAAAGGCTGGGCAGTTACTTGGGGATTCCTGTGAAGGTACAGATTGGACTAGATGGTGTCTGCATTTCATTTGAACTCTGAAATAACCTCATTGTGGTGACATTGGCCCTCCCTTGACACTGGGCCAGTAGCACTGTCTTTAAGATCTCATTCTACCTGTGCCCCCACGATACCAGGAAAAGCAGAAACAGCATCATAATGCCAGCAGCAGGAGACTGAGCATTTCTGGATAAATGCTGAGAGTTGTCTCTTCCCAAGCCTTAAATACTGAGAAACCCAGCATAAAGACAGGCCCCAGGGAAGACCATCTGCTGCCAGTGGGTTTGGTCCAGGTTCCCGTTGTCCATCCTCCTGGTGGTGGCAAAATTGGAAATCTCTTAGTGTCTGTTTTCAGACTCCCCAGGGATGAAAGCCAAGTGAGGCCCAGGATATCCTTGATATAGAGATCATTAATGCTGAGTATGGGCTACTTCTCCTTCACATCTTTCTCTACCTCAGTTCCAGTTGGCATATCTCCAACACTGGGGAAGGAAAGTATCATACTGAGGATGGGGTACTGAAAAATAGAAGCACTGATGAATGGATGAGGAGTGAAATGAGGGAATCAGGAGAACAATTTATGTAGTAACAACTACACTAAAAACAAACAGTTTTGAAAAACTTAAGAAGTCCAGTCAAGGCAATGACCAGCTATGATTCTAGACTCTAGAATCTAGAGGAACATTGATGAAGGCTGCTACTTACCTCTTGACAGAGAAGTGGTAAACACAGGGTGCAGAATGAGAAACACATTTGTGGCCATGGCCAATGTGGGAATTGGTTTTGCTTGACAATACTTATTTGTTAAAAGGGTTGGCTTGTTTGTTTGTTTTCATAGGTTGGGGTGGAGTGGGAGTGGAAGTTGATTTTTGTTCATTGAAGAAATAAAACTCAATCTGCATAAATAGAAGCATTGACACTGCCATTCTTTGGCTGCCTCATCTCCAGCACTGGGGAAGAGGTTTGGTGTTGGGGGTGGGGCAGAGACAGAAGCACTGACTCTGTCAAGTCCTTGGAGTGTAATCAGCTCATCAGGAAGAGCTTGGCATTAGGAAGGTAGGAAGGATCCAGGTGTCCAGCCTAGACCAGCCAAGCAGCTGTTACTTATCCAGTTGGGGAAGATGATCCTGTTGGTTTGGAATGAAAGTTGGGAAGAAGCACATGGGAGCCAGCAGCTTGAGGGGAGGACATTCTGCAGAGTGACAAGGTCAGGTGGCCACTCCAGGGACCATCTGCTGAGCAGGCTCAGGTTCTACTTGGTAAAAAGCCCCAATGTCTTCTGGAGTTCTGTTGAGCAAAATCACAATCTGTGGTTATAAATGGCCATCATATTAGAAGACTGACATATTACTATCTTTCATAGGAATGATCCAGGAGGGATGTAGGACATAGAGACAAGGAAATCTTTTTATTCTGGGCAAGCAAGTAGGGTCTATAATAAGGGATAGGTGTGCCAAATTCTTCAAACCAAACTTTGTACCACAGGAAACTTTGCAAGAGGAACAAAGTCTTGACTATAGAATTCTTCATATGTGTTAAATGTAGTTAACCATAAATCAAAGGAAAGCTCAGATGATAATCTATTTAGAGTTTCTAAAGGCTTTTTACAAGATTCTATGCCAAAGGTTAAAAAAAATGAATCAACATGAGATTAAGGGTGCTGGTTTGTCATGAATGAATTCAAGAAACAAAAGGTAGGTATGAATGGGCCTTTGAATAGAGAAGTATGAGGAATCCAGTGCAGGGCTGGGGAACCTGCAGCCTTGAGGCTACATGTGACCTTCTAGGTCTTTGGGTGTGCCTTTTGACCAAATTCAAGTTTTACAGAACAAATCCTTAGATTATTAAGGGGATTTTTTTCTGAGAAGTTTGGATTCAAAGGCCACATGTAGCCTTGAGGCCATAGATTCCTCACCTCTGATCTAGTGCCTTAGGGAGAGGTGCTAAGAGGGATTCTCATGTATCCGTTAAAATCCAAACTATGTAATTTGATAGTTCAAGATCCTCTGCAATTTATCCCCAAACTTAACAATCTAACTTTGTGCTCTCCTAGAGTAACTCCATCCAATCTGGTCTCCTTGAACACTGTACATGCTCTTCTTTGGCCTATAATCTTTATTTCTGCTTTTCTCCTCTGAATGTTCTCTTTGTTTGTTGAACCTGACCATGTCACAATACCCTTTCCCCCATCCAATAAATTCCAGTGGCTCCCTATTGCGTTCAGAATCAAATATAGAATTCTATTTGAATTTTAAAGCTCTTTATAACCTTTTCCTTTCCTACCATTTGGGTCTTCTAACACCTTACTCCTCTCTACATACCCTGCTGTCCAGCAACACTTCTTTCCTGTTCTTTGCACTGAAAACTTCATCTTCAGATTCTAGACATTTTCTTTTCTTTTTTAAAAAGATATTTTATTTTTTCTCCCCAATTACATGTAAAAATAACTTTAACATTCCTTTTTTTCTTTAAATTTTTAGTTCCTAACTTCCCCATCCTCCCCCCCCCCCCATTGAGAAGGCAAGCAATATGACATAGGTTATACTTGTGTAGTAATGCCAAACACATTTCAATGTAAGTCATGCTGTGAAAGTAAACATAGACAACCCTCCCCCTTCCCCCAAAATAAAGAAAATAAAGAAAGAATGTCTTCGATGTGCATTTAGGCTCCACCAGTTCTTTCTCTGGAGATGAGCAGCACATTTTATCATAAATTGTGGACATTTTCCTTGACCCTGTCAGGAACTATCTCCCTTTTCATCACTGCCTCCTGGATTCCTGGGTTTACTGTATGTGCCATTTTGCAAAGCCATAAACTACCTTGTAGTATTAGCTAATGATTCCATCAAATATTTTTTCTCTCCATTGAGACTATAAGCTTCTTGAGGACAGGAGCCCTGTCTTGTGTATCTGTTGCAATCCAGTAGACATTTATTGAAATGCACTACATTATCTGGTGTGTGTGTGTGTGTGTGTGTGAGAGAGAGAGAGAGAGAGAGAGAGAGAGAGAGAGAGAGAGAGAGAGAGAGAGTATGGTGGGACACCTTGGAAGAAAGAGACAGGGCCAGTGCTTCCTTCCCCATCCTACCTCCCTTCTAAGCTCATACTCTAATGGGGGAGGAGAACATACTTGTAGGAACAGTGACAGGAGCTGCCAACCCCAGCTTCATGATGGTTTATATTAGCTCATTCAATGTTAAAAGAATTAAACTGATTGGCTGGACTGATCTCAAGTTTGTATGGTTCAGATTTAGAAAGCTCATAATCAAATTTTGATCTGTCTCACTGGATTCACAACTAATATCTTATTTTTATATGAAGAATGTTTAAGGATGAATGATGGATTTTCTAATTACTTTGTAAGCTTCTTCATGAATATTCTTTTATTTAAAAAAATTTATTGATGCCTTGCTTTTTACATCAAAATGTGCCCTAGTATTCTTCTCCCCTCCTCTTAGAGAGTCATCCCATATAACGTCATATTTTTTAAAGAAAAAAAAAGGAAGAAGAGAAGAAAAATCATTGATACAGCTAATTGATACAGCTAGAAAGTCTAAAAATGTATACAATGTATGACATCTATGGACCTGTCTCCTTAGCAAATGGTTGGTGTGGGGGTGTCTTCTCAAAAATCTTCCTTAGAGCCTTATTTTGTTTTTCGAAATTTTTGCAACCTGTAAGTGCAAGCAAGGTGGGATTTTTGTTATTTTCTTTTTGGAGTTTAGTTTCCCAGGCTCAGGCTAAATTGTACACATCTGAAGGATTAATCACCTTTGAACCCTGATAATTCACAGCTGTGCTGAGTCACTTAGGTTTTGCCTTCTGGCTCTGAATCAATCAGGGGCCAAGTTTTTGTTGTATATTCTGCTTTGGGGGCTTGCTCATGAGAAAGATCTGGGTGGGACTCTGAGTAGCTGTTTGTTAAGAGCCCCCCCCCCCCAACTACTCAGATGTTGGTGCTCTACCAGTTTGAGTGTATGTAGGAGGTTGTATTACTTTGTTCAGGCAGTAGGAGCCCTGTCTGTTGAATCTCTGTGCTAATTTCTCTGCTTGTATTTTCTGCTTATCTGTAGTTAAAGATTGTTGACCACCTTTAAAGTTATTTTTCCTTTAGCAAAGCAGATCAAAGAAACTGTGCTAACAGGCCATCCTGGGTGTGCTAGGGTGCTTGCTAATATGCAACCTTAACTTTCCATTGCTTTGCAGTTGTTTCTTCTGTTTACATTGTTGTAATCATTGTCTTTTCTTGGCTTCAACAACTTCACTTTGCATCACTTCATGTAGATCTTTCCATGCTTCTCTGTGATCATCTCATTCATCATTTCTTATAGCACAGCACCACATTCATGTGTCACAATTTGTTTTTTTGAATGATCAATATTGTTGTTTTTACATTCCATTCACTGCCAACTTGTACAAGGTACCCTTGTACCTCCCTTATAATACCTTGTAACAATGAATAAAAAAGAGAGAAAAGGCAGGTCAACAAAACTAAATAACTTATCAACTGAGTCTGATAGGAAGTGTGATATTCATTCTATTCCTATAATCTACCATGTCTGCAAAGAAAGAAGGGAGGTAGATTTTCTATCTTTTCCCTAGAACCAAGTTTCTTGGTTATTATAATTATTTAGCATTCAAATTTGTTTTTTTTTTGTTCTTTCTGTTTACATATTTTTCCACCAGAATATTTCTTTATAGCTCCACTCACCATCCCTGTAAAATTTCAGATACCTTTGTCCCTCCCCGGCCAGCATTCCCCCATGTGTATTATTATCTCCCCCCAGTAGAATGTAAGTTCCCTGAGAATAGGTGCTTTGTTTTTGTATTTGTATCTCGAGAACGTATGGCATGTGGTTAGTAAGCTGCTTATAAATGCTTTTTTATTCATTTATTCATGAAAAGGATATTGCCATTAATAGAAGCAAGTACAGATATAATTCCTGGGGCCATACCCAAGGCTTGTCGCTTCTCTCATTGTTGAAATAAAAATCTACGTGTCTGTAGTTAATTTATAAAATAATATAATTGTTGTTCAGTTGTTTATCAGTCATATCTGACTTTTCTTGATCTCATTTGGGGTTTTCTTGGCAGAGATACTGGAGTGGTTTGTTATTTCCTTCTCTAGCTCATTTTACAAATGAGGACACTGAGGCAAAAAGGGTTAAGCGACTTGCCCAACATCTCACAGCTAGAAGTGTCCAAGGCCAGATTTGAACTCAGGAAGAAGAGTCTTTCTGACTCCAGGCTCAGCACTCTATCCACTATGCTACTTAGCTGTGCTATGCTGTAATATGATATAATATAACGTAATAAAAGTCTATATTTCTATAGTCTACTTGAATATTTACAAAACCCTTGCTTCACCAAAACCCTTACAGGTCAGTAGTATAAATATTAATCCTGTTTTGTAGATGAGGAAACTAAAGTTCAGAGAAGGCAACTGACTTGTACTAGAGTCAGAATTTGAACACAGATCTCCTGATTCTGCATTCACTGCCCTTGCTACTACACCATCCTGATTTTCCTTGGCTATGTGGTATACTTGGGGTAGTTTTTTTTGAGAGGAGGTATGGAGGTTCTTGTGTTTTCTATTCTGTTCTTATTGTTCTAATGCCCAGATAGCCCCTTTCTACCAAGACATAGCATTGTAGATGCAAGGCTGGTAGGAACCTTAGAGTTCATATAGAGCCCAGTCTATATCGGAGAGGCATTTTACAGATGAAGAAACTGAGCCTGTGGAGTAAGTGTCAGAGGCATAATGAAACCCAAGTTCTCTGACTTTAGAGCCAGTGCTCTTTCTCTTGTACCAATAGTCAGTGTATCTTTGACAGTCTTATCCAGGGGTGACTGATAGGAGGGTCCTGGGGAGTTCCATGAACTGAGGTAGGTGGATATAAGGCAGGGAATAGAGGAGGAACATGGAGGAATAAGCATTTATTAAGTACCTACTACGTGTCAAGCACTGTTACAAATATCTCATTGGAGCATGCCAATGTTAACAGGAACATTGGGATTAATCATTTTAAATCAACGATGACAACAAGAAAAGTCACCAATTAAAATTTTATTTTTAACAAATAGCATTAGTTTGATGTTGTGGGGAATCCAGAAAGCTAGATTCTAGTCCTGACTTGGGCACTAATATACTCTGTTTTAGTAAGCTCAATTTTCCAACCTGTCAAATGATGTTCAACCTAGGGCTCTCCATGACTCATGGGGGTTGCCATGCTAAGAGCTTTACGCCTGCCAGCTGTGGGCATGACATATAAGTACACAGAAGTGGAGAGTCTTGAGATAATCAATTTAGAGTTGAAAGGGACCTCAGAAGCCATCTAATCTAGCCTACATATTAAAAATTAATATGAGGAAACTGGCGTCTAAGAGGTTAGGTATCTTGTCCAATGTCACACAGATAGTAAGTGACAGAGTTGGGATTTGAACCCAGGTCCTCTGATTCCAAAGGCAGCTGAGTGGCACAGTGGATAGAATGCCAGCTCTACAGTTAGGAGGACCTGAGTTCAAATCTGGCCTCAGACACCTGCTAGCTGTGTGACCCTAGGCAAGTCACTTGACCTGTTTGCCTCAGTTTCCTCATATGTTGGATTTTTTTCTTTTTGCCAAGAAAACCTCAAATGGGGTCATGAAGAGTCAGACATGATTGAAGTGACTTGATAACAATAACAACCTTGGACTCCAAATCCATTGCTCTTTCCATTGATTTGCTGGGTGGAAATACATGGTTTGGTCTTGGATGCTAAACTAGGATTCCTCAGTATAGCTTTGTAATCCCAGAGTTCTCTTCCCTCTTTCATCAGCCTCTAGGGACTGAGAACTTCTATGATGTGGTGCAGCTAAAATGTGGAAATGTTCCAATGCTAGACAACCTCATGACTTTTGTTCCTGCTACGTGCTGGATTCTGTCAATGAAATAGAAAGGGGAAGGGGAATATGGAGGAATAAAGGTCTTCTTCCCACCCTTGGGGAAGGTTGGAATCTAGTTAGGAATATAGGAAACTCTTATGAAACTCTTATATGAAAAGGATTTCACCAAAAAGGTGACATACCAAGAAGTGCAAATTGAATTCAGGGCAAACTGAGTATGTGAGCACTGAGAATCCAGAGGTGATCTGAGCTGGTGAGGGTAATCAGAGAAGACTTCTGGCTCCTTGTTAGCCATTAATATCCATCTCTTGCCCTGTTACACTCAGACACTTACTTGGCTTTTCCTTCAAGAAACTCCTTATGTGGAAAATCAGAAAAATCTGTCTTCCTAGGGAGGCGCCAAAGATTACATTAGCTCATCATTATTATTTTTTAAAATTAAAATAAAGCCACTGCCTGCTATTTGGTAAATGCAGGTGTCCCCCCTGGGCCTACTCATGTGCTAGAATCTGGGCTTAATGTATTGGATTTTTTTTTTTAAAGATTCTGTTACTGAACCTTGCTCTGTGGGAGGAACCTTGTTAGAGAAGTGAGGAAGCTCTCATTAGTGGGATAAATGTGGCAGAGTGGAATGGAATCAACAGACTGAAAGCCAAGCAAGCAAGTCTGTGGCTGCAAGTGGGGCTGCTCCATGGGATGCGGGGGGGCCCTCCCCAAGCAGGCTGTGTCTTAGAAAGTGAGCACTTGAATGCTGAGGGAGGGAACCTAGAGCAACAAGATGGGGCAAAGTAGTAAATCGCAGGGCCAGGAGTTACAGGCAGAAGGGACTGTAGATGTCATCTCATCCAACCCTATTGTTTTACAGATGGGGAAACTGAGGCTCTGGGAGGGGGGGTGATTTTCTTCAGGTCACGTAGGTAGCGAATCACAAGGCTGGAGATAAAGGTTTCCAGAAGAATGTAAGCTCCTAGAGAGCAGAGACTGTTTTTGTCACCCCAAATTCTCCCCTCCTCTGAATTTTCCTCTGAATGTTATCATCCTCCTAATCACCCAGGCCCACAGTCCTGGTGGCATCCTTAATTCCTCACTCCCACTCGTTCCACATGCCCAATCCTTTGCCAAAACTTTCTAGGTGGTGCAGTAGACAGAATGCTGGGCCTGGAATCAATAAAACCCTGAGTTCAGGTCCGACCTCAGATACTTATTAGCTGTGTGACCCTGGCCAAGTCACTTAACCTTTGGTTACCTCAGTTTTCTCAACTATAAAATGAGGATAATTAAACTCTGACCTCTTAAAGTTGCTACGAGGATCGAGATGTTGCGTAAATGTTAGTTACCACTATTGTTACTATTCCTTGTTTACAGCGTTTCCCATGCACCTCCCCTTCTGTCTACTCAGCTGCTATCCTAGTTCAGTAGGTCATCTGCTGTCACCTAGACTATTGTAATGCCTTCCTACTGACCTCTCTTACTTCAGTCTCTCCTCCCTTCAATCCGATATCCACATCATTCCCTTGACTGATGAGTTCCAATGTTACTTCTAGAATCAAACACAAACTCCTCTGTGTGGTGTCTGAAGCTTTTTGTAACACCCTCTTCCTCTCTTCCCCCTCCACAAGCTCTACATTCTGGCTCCATCGCCCTGCTCACTGTTTCTTGCATTCTGTTTCCTCTCTCCATGTCTCTTTGCTCACTGTTCTCCATGCCTGGACTGCTTTTCTCTCACCTCAGCCTTCATTTTCTGAAAGGGAATAAACATTTATAGAGAGCCCATGCTGTGCCAGGACTTTATAGTTATTATCTCATTTGATCCTCAGAACAACCTTGTAAGGAAGGTGCTATTATCATTCCCATTTTATAGCTGAAGAAACTGAGGCAAGTAGGGGTTAAATGATTTGTTCAGGATCACAGAGCTAATGTCTCAAGGCTAGACTCAAGTCTTGACTGTAGGTGTGGTGCTCTACCCACTGTACCACCCAGCTGCCTGCTAGGTTAGCCCACAGTCATAATAATTGCTCATGTTAAGGAGTTTTCAGGTTACAGAATGTTTTTACATGTTTTATCTCATTTTATCCTCCCCAAAACCGAGAGGGGCAGGGAGATCGTAATTTCAGTTCTGGTAGATCAACTAGTCCAAGGTCCAGAGTTTTAAACAAAGTCACACAATTAGTAAATGGCAGAGCCCAATTGGGAACTTGAGTTTTCTTACTCCAAATCCAATGTACTTTCCATTTTATGACATTACCTTCTCTCCCTTTTCCCCCAAGCCCCCCATTTTACAGATGGGACAGCTGACGCTCAGTGAAATGAGATAGGCAGCAGAGATTGAGAGAGGTGCTATGATTGGCCTAAGTGGCCAAGTGGCCTCTTGACTCTCAGTACAATGCTTTTCTTCCCTGACACTATGCTGTTGAGATAACAATCATGTGTGTGGAAGTGTTGACTGAGCCTAGATGTTCCACAGCAAACCCCTTCAACCTTACCCAGTGATGTACAGGTCTCATGGGGAAGCCAGTTGGCTCAATGAACAAAGCTTTCCCTCCTAACCAAGGTCAGGCAGAAACAGGAGATGCAGCAGGCTCCTTATTTCTGGGCAGAAATACCACAGTTCATCATCCTCAGGGTGCAGTTCAGACGCACCAATGTTAAAGTAAAGATCTGAATAACAAGGAAAGAAAACAATTTGTAATGGAAGGCTGGGTTTCAGGTCAATCTTAGGAACAAGGAGAAAAGTATTAGGGTAGAGAGAACAGGAGATTGAGCCAAGGAAACACAGATCTCATCACTGAAGCAGATCAGGAGAGCTCTTGGCACCAGAGCACAATTATTAGAGCTCTAAGGACCTCCCTTGTTGAGTGGCCTTGGACATTTACTTCACCTGTCTAGGCCTCAGTTTCTTCATTTGTCAAATGGATGGAGGGAAGAGACTAGATGATGTTGGTGATCTGTTATCACTCCTTAATTCTGTTGCAGCGGAAAGGCACTGATCTTCCAAATTTGAAGCCCTTGGCAAATCACTTTACCTCCTCAGTAAACTGGGAATAAAAGAATTTACACTGTCTACTTACCTACCTCACAGAGCTAGTATGAGAAAAGTGCTTTGTAAACCATGAAAGTCTATAGAAAGATGAACTGTCAGAATGACAAATCTATGAATATCTGAACTTAGGAATGAAAGAGTATGAGCTTCTGCTACGTTGAGCAGGGCAAGAAGCCTCAGTTTATGACTCTCTGTAGTCAGGGAGGATGGGCTGGCATTTAGAGTATCTGCTGATGTTTTTCCTCACGTATAGAATTTTCCCTCGGCTGGAGGTTCTTAATCTTTTTGGGGTCATGGATCCTTTTGCAAGGCTGATGAAGCTTATGGACCTTTTCTTAGAATAATGTTTTGAAATAATTGAAGGAAATGCTAAATTTCAGTTATAGGTTAGTGAAAATAAAGATGCGATTTTTTTCACCTGTTCAAGTTCATGAATCTCCAGGAATCTCTCCATGGATCCAGGTCTAGGGACCCCAAACTAAAAGTCCCTACATCTAGGAAGACTGGCAGTCCACTACTTACTAGGTGTTAGAGAACCCAGACCCAAGCAGAGGGATGTGAGATGGATTGTTTGCACCAGCCCCAATTGTCATCACTGCAGTGAATTCTGATCTCTGCACAGCAGCCGTTTTTTGCTTGGGGCCAAATATCTTTTTTTTTTTCCCCTGCCTTTCTTTGGGAGTACATCTCTGAGATTACAGTGGAAGTCATTGGGAAAATGATTCAATTTCACACAATTTGTTGCGCCAATAGGATGTCTCTTCTACTAATAAGTATTCTTGTACTCCAACGCACGTATTCCCTTTGCGAATGTCAGCCTGGGGTGCTCATGCTCTGCATCGGGGTGGACTTGAAGTCTGGCTCTGTTCAGCCCATTGGTATTTTTTTTTTTACTAGTGAGCTAACTTCATCTTATTGCATTCTAGCTTCTCTGTGATGGATGAAACTTGGGACTTCCCTTGTTTCTTGGCTGTTTCCAAGTTAGAAGGAACATATTTCCATGGGATAGAGGCAGTGTACTCAGAGGGTCATAAAGAGCAATATGCAGAAAGACAGGATTAAAAAAAAAAGGAAAGGACCAGGGTACAGAATGAGGAATAGAAGATTACAGGTGGTTATGTGTTTTTCGTTTTTGTCTTTAAAGGAGAATGATCTAGGGAGATGCATGGGCGCAGAATGGAGCCAGTCGCCAACACTCCACTCTGAGTGCTGCACATGAGGGCCTGGGGGTCTCTCATCTCTCTGTGGCGGATCTGTGGATAAGAATCAAGGAGAGTCTGTGAATAATAAGAGGCTCAGATCACACCTTAAAAGTGGGAAAAGATGGCTTGCAGGAAAACCAAGCAGCTTTAAGAGAGCTGGTGGCAGCAACAGGTAATAACAAGGGATATCTCTGAACAAATGGGGAGCTGAGCATGCCAACCAGCTGTCATTCAGAAACCGTTCATTATAGCTTAGATATGCTGACCTTCTCAAGACAGCCTGGGAACATTCCAAAGAGACCAGGTTACTGGATAGGATGTGTAGGGTCTCTAACCCTTGTTGTACAATGTCTCTTGGAAGAGGGTCCAGTTATAGACCATTAGAGCTGTAAGGGACCTTAAAGATTGCCTAGCCCAATCCTGTCATTTTATAGATGGGGAAATTGAGGCATAGAAAGAGAGAATGACTTTTTCAAAGTCACAGCCTGATGTCCTGGGGAGCTCCTAAGGAAGACTCATAGAGCTAGAGTTGGAAGGGGCCTCAGCAGTGCTCTGGTCCCATCCCCTCAATTTACTGATGAGGAAATGAAGCCCAGGTAAGTTAAGTGATTTGCCCAAAAACATAGATGTAGTAAGCTTTAGAGGTGAAATTTGAAGCCCAGTCATTTGATTCTAGAGCAGTGGTTCTCAATCTGTGGGTCGCGACCCCTTTGGGTCACCTAAGACTATCGGAAAACACATATTTCCCATGGTCTTAGGGACTGAGACACTGCTCCTCTATCCATCTCCAGGTGGGTCCACCCACATGCAGATATGCCCACATATGAATATTAAAGGGTCACGGCATTAGGAAGGTTGAGAACCACTGTTCTAGAACCAGTGAGAGTAGGGGAGAATGGGTGGTTTTCTCAAGTCTCTTCTCTGGGAAGCTGTCATTGTGATGAGTCAAAGGGGATCTGCTCAGTTGTTAAGGAGACTCTGGAATAACTGTCCACTTCTTTGTGGAGGGTTGGAGTGGGCATGGGCTGAGACTGATGGATGGATTGCACACTGACCGAACATGTCAGGAAGTGCTGTAGGGAACAGGCTGAGTACATGGTCTCTGCCCTTGGTGCCCTGGCTTGCTAAGGAGATCTCAGTCTCTGCTTGCTGCTCTGACAGCTGATGAGCAGGGAGAGGAAGTGGAAGCTCAAGGCAGTGTCTATGGTATGAGGGAAAACACCAGTATGCGGGAGAAAACACGAAAGTTTTGAGTTAGAAAGGTCTGCTAGAGGCTATCTTGTACTCTGAGAAGAGCTACGCGTAAGTAATTAAATTTAGTGAACATCCAGGGTTCCAAATATGTTTTTTACTGGAATTGGCTTCCGTGTGTGTGTGTGTGTGTGTGTATGTCTTTCCCTCTCTTCCTTCCTTCCTTCCTTCCTTGCTTCCTTCCAATGGGGAGTCTGAACTTGCTCACATGTGCTTAATTTTCTAAAAAAGTAGGAATGGAAAAGGGGATGGGAGAAGTATGAGTAATGTGGTCAGATGCATTGGGGGTGTATTATATGACCACATCCATGCTTCCACCCATATCTACATGTCCTGAAGCATTGATGAGGCAGATGATGGATAGGAGGTGGGGTTTTGTAAGGTAGATGGCGATTGGGATTTAGGATTTAGTCAGGAAGGTGACTAAAAGTAGTTAATCTCTAGTTGGACTAGAGAAAATTCTCTATACCTTCTGTATGTGTTCCTGTGACCACTTACAGGTGAAAGACCTTTTATTTATAAAAGTGTGAACTTTAGCAGTTGGCAGGGTGTATAATTGCGCTATTTTCTCTCTGTTCTTTTTTAAAAAGTTATTTTGCATTGTACATTTCCTTGAAAAATCTAGGTGGGCACTTTCTTTGTGAACCTTCACAAAGTCTATTACATACATGTCTTTCCAGTGGATAGAGCAATTGAACTTGAATTTGGGAGGAGGACCCAAGTTCCAATTTGTCCTTGAGCAAGTTACTTCATCTCTGTAAAATGGACATAATAATGATAACAGCATTCATCCCTCAGGGTTATTGTAAAGATCAAATGAGATAATTTTTGTAAGGTGTTTTGCATATCTTAAGGCATGATATAAATGCTACCTTTTATTATCTTTTGCCCCACTACCCCACTCCACTCTTTTTGGCTCCTGCTGACAATGAATACTGTACTACTATTCGTGTGTTTATATATTACTTTGAAATAGTTCCATGGCTGTTTAATGGGTGGGTGAGTCTTCCTTCTCTCAACTGGGTCTGTGTTACATTCTTCTGTATCCCTGTGATCGCCATCCTTCTGCCTGAGTGGGAATGTTGTCATTTATCCCATTTTGCATGGTCAGAAGTTCCTTCATGGCTTCATGTCACAAATAGAAGTGAAGACATAATTAGGTTAATTTACAAAGACTCAGAAGTTGACTTGAAGGAAAGGAGGAAAAGACAATGGGGGAGGAGCAGGAGTGAAAGGGAAAGAATCCCAGAATAGCAGTCAGGCAATTCGTGGCCCTCTACTCTCCTAAATCGCCCACATCACCTGCAGTGGCTGCAAAGAACTGGAAGCAAAGTAGATTCCCATCAAAAAGGGAAGGGCTAAACAAATTGTGGCCCCTCAGCTTAATGGAGTATCATTGTACTGTCAGAAACAATAAATATAGTTCAGAGAAGCATTGGAAAATTTACATGAATAGGTGCAGAGTGAAGAAAGTAGAACCAGAAAAACGGTACATGCAATGATTATAACAACATAAGCGGAAAGGACAGTAACAACAAAACTGAAACTGAAGGCTGTATAATTATAGTGACCACATGACCCTGGAAAAAAGTTGAGAAAATATACCTCCTTTCCTTTTTTGCAGAAGTGAGGGACTACTGTATGGAAATATTCCATATGCCATCAGATTCAGTTGATGCATTGGTTGGTTTTGCTAGACTTTTTTCCCTTTGTTTTTTTTATTCTTTGTTGCAAAGCTGGCTTACTAGGTAAGGGTAGGAGTAAGATTGTATCTGAAGAAAAAGATGATGTAAAGTAAAAATATATATGTGTATGTATATATATACATCAATGAAAATGGTGGGAACAAGCCAAAGTCAAGAGCTATGAAATTTACTTCGTGCCCATTGCGTGTAAAGTACTGTGCTGGGCGCTGAGGAGACAGAAGTAAAAACCAATATGATTTGTTTTAACTTACTAGTATGGAATAACGTGTAAAAATATTAAGTCTACTACAAGGTAAAGTGTGAGAAGGTCAAAAGGGAGATATAGATAGTCCTTTAGGAACATTTTAGGGAGAGAGTGCTTTCAGCTGGGGAAACAAGGAATATTTCATGAAGAAGGTGACCCCTGAACTAATTCTTGAAGGAATAGAAGACTAAATAGGAAGAGAGGAAGAGTGTGTTCCAGGCACAGAATGTGGGCTGTGCAGATGTTCTGAGGTGGGAAGATTTCAGGAGAGGGTCAGGGTACAACTCATTGTCCAGTTTGACTGGAATAGCACTTACAAAGAGGAGCAAAGGGAAATCTGGCTGCACCCAGAGATTTCTCAGCTGTAGTAAATCAGGGGAAGGCTATGAGACTGCATGAGGATGGGGGAGAGGACCACAAGCAGACAAAGTGACCAGCAGCTTTCTATCAGAGGGGTTCCGTGGAGTTTTCGCTACCAGCACCAAGGACGTTTGGTCCTCTGCTATGTATTCAGGCACTTATAGAAATGTTATTTCAATGAATAGGTGTGGAAAGAACACATTGAATTGGTGAGCTTGTTTGTAGATTGAATGAGCTTTTGGACCCCAAGTGGCCAAGCTAGAGAGAGGCAATCACCCTGCAGCTGTCCTGGATAATATGTCATAATGTCTTGCCACTCACAGTGAAGGAGTTCTTTCCAATATCCAGCTGGTGTCTTTCTTGCTGAAATTTATCTTGGATCTTGAGTAGCAATGAGGTTTCAGATGGTGCCTCTTAGGTGTGTGTATTTGTGTGTGTGCTCCCATGTGCATGTGTGTGTCACAGTTGACATTTATATAGTGGTTTGAGGTTCATGTAGCACTTTGTGTATAGCATCTCATTAGAACTTCATAATAATCCTGTTGGGATAAGGTGTTATCTAGCTTTTACAGATGAGGAACCTAAGTCTTGAGAGGTAAGTGACTTACCCCTGCGCTCACCATTAATAAATGTCAGTGACAGAATTAGAACCTGGGACTCATATGATTCCAAGTCTAACATTCTTCCCATTCCACCACTCTCTGGTGGTGGTGGTGGTGGTGAAGGCAGTGTGTGTGTTTGTGTGTGTGTTGGAAGGATTAAGGGGGTTAGGGTAAAATATAAAAAGATCATACATTTAAAACAAGAAGGGATCTTATAGGTCATTGATTCTAAACCCTTCATTTTATGCATGAGGAAAATAAGGCAAAGAGAAGTCAAGAGATGGGCTTGGGGTCAGTTGCATAACATAAAATGTCTGAAATATGATTTGAACCCAGGTTCCTGACTGCAAGTACAACAGCCAATCCTCCACATTCTACCTGCCACCTCCATGCTGATTCTTATTCTTGCTAATTGACCTACCCTGTCTCCTCAGGGAGTTGGCAGGTGGTTGAATAGAATAAGCCAAGGGGAGACCAGGCAAGTGCCCTGACTCCTGTTCTTGCCTCTTCAGCCTACATGGCCTGTGACATGGGCTGAACCACAGAAACTTTGGTGCCTCAGCTCTCTCATCTGCCAAGTGACCAAAGGAAGGCCACAGGCAGTGGAGGCGTAGTGAGGAGAGACCCCAGGCGAGCAGTGAGGAGAAGCCACTACCTAGGCTTCCCTACCACAGCCTAAGCAAGAATTGTGGGATTCAAAGGCTACTCATGTAAGAGGTATGGAGGAGGGCTTCATGCAGGTAGACAACTGTGTTTGTCTTTTGTTTTTAAAGAGGACCATGACATCAGGGAATGATGACATGACTTGCACTTGACTTGGATTTGAGTGGAGGAGGGCTGTGCAAGGTCACTAGCCTTACTTTCTCCTGAAGAGATATCTGGGTCCAGTGGCCAGATATTCATCAGGATGACTGGAGATGACCCAGGATGTAGACAATAACATCCACCTGACTGGATCCTAACTCTAATAGGCCAATTGTCTGGACCATGGGTGGGGAATGTGTGGCCTCTGGGCCACATGCAGCCTTAAGGCTGCAGGTTCCCCACCCTGCGTCTGGACAAGTACCCTAGACCGAGTATTTCTGGGTGAAAGTATGAGTATTGCCATGCAATGCATTCCCATTACAGCATCAGATCTTACTTCTGCAAGTGGATGGCAGGCTTGGAAATGAGGAAGAGTTGTTAGCTATGGGGGAATCGTATTTCTTTGGCACCACTGGAGCCTTAATTCAGGGGACCAGCATGCAGCAACTCTGTTATTTACTAGGCATGGAGACCTTGCTTTGCACAGAGAGCTCATTATTAGGAGGGGGTAAACCAGAGGCCATGCTGAAGGATCATGGGCCAAGTAAAGCAGAAAAACCTTCCACTGGCCTGACACAACAGCAGAAGTCTGGCTTTTATTTGTTTCTAAAGTCTGATTTGCATTTCTACTGCTATGAAAACTTTCGCTCTAAGCCTGGAGACTTCTTTCTTTTTCTCCCTAAAAATAGATGCATATGTTTTTTTGCCCTTCCCTGGGGCCACTCACTGCAGGGCCAGAGGGAAGTTGGTGCCAGGTTCTAAACAGCTGGTATGGCCTTACTCTTTTACCTGCACCTGCTTTTTACCACTCTCCTGTTTCTGTATAATTCATAGTTGGCACTTTTAGGTAATGGAGAAAAGCAGCAGACTTGGACAGCAGTAAGGGTGGTGGGGCAGGGAAACAGCTGAGCAGTGACAGGGATTGAAAATAGATATGGAGCCCAGCTTGATTTAGCCTCCTCAGAGACCCCTAGAACCTCAGAATCAGAAGAGAGGGACCTCAGAGGTCAGCTAACCCAACCCACACTTGGTGTCTCTCTGGCTATTAACTTGTACAGTTAATTTTTTTAACCCAAATATAAAACTGATAAAACAGCAAAATCATTTTATCAAAATAATATATATTTTATCTTTAGATGCACAAATATGCACATGTATATGTATTGCATATATATGTATGGTTTTATAGGTATAAGTACACATACATACATATGCATGTGTATACATATGCCTATATATACAGGCATACATACCCACATATATATGGAGTAATTAGTGGGTGTCTATTATATATGCACCCACTGATTGATTAATTGATTGCATATGTAACAGAAGAGAAGCTTTGTTGTGCTCCATTAGAAATCTCATTCCATGTTGACATTAACCTGTTAATTATTACTTTTTTGGGGGGGCGATCTAGATTTGCCAACAAATTCTGCATCTATTTAACATCATGCAGCCAAAATCTCTTCATTTTGGAGTATAACATGAGAGACTTGGTCAGATAATTTGCTAAAATCTAGGTAAACTATATCTATAGTGTTCCCCAGATTTACCAATCTTACAATTGTGATTACCAATCTTTTTTGTAAAAAAAAAAATGAGGTTAGTCTGGTGCACCATGCTCTTGATAAAGCCAGTTCTGGGTTTTAGTGATCTCTGGAAGAGATCTAGAAAGGTAAATCAGTTTGTTTGAGGTCACACAGCTTGTTAGTGACAGAGCTGGGCTTTGATACCAGAATCTTCTCCTTCCTAGTTGTGAGCTGCTTCCATTCCGCCATGCTTCCTCCAGCCAGAAGGATGTTAGTGTGGTTAGAAATAGCAGCTCAGAATTTTGAGCAGGTGAGGGAGTCCACACAACAGCATAGCTAAGGGGTGTTCATGAATCCTAAGACAGTAACTGTCTATTTTCTGCTCTGGTAAGAGTTGCCTTTCTGTTGTGGGAAGATCATAGGATCACAGATTTAGGACTGGATCTGGACTAGCAGGTGAGTGTGTTCTCCAGAGTGAAGCAGGACATTGCAGTCACTTGTGATTCGCACCATCAGCTATGCCCTGAGGATCTACCAGAGACCTTTAACACCTAATCCTCCAGGGTACCAAGGAAGCAGTGATCATGGTTTATTTCTCTCTAGAACCTTGTCTCTGCTTAGCTGCACTGAACTCAATCTAGCTTTCTCAGGCTCTTTCACCCATCTTTCACCTGCCTTCTCTGTTTCTAGCTGGCCTTTGTCTAGCACCTGGACCCTCTTTAGAACTTAGAATCAGAGAATCTCAGAGTTAAAAGTAATCTACTGCAACAACCTGTTTAATGCATGAGTCAGTTTTACAGTATCCTAGAACTTCTGACTGAACACTTTTAGGGATAATGAATTTACTGTCTTAGGAGACAATCCATTCCATTGCTTGACACTATTAGTAAGTCCTTCCTTTTATTGAGGCAGAAATCTGTTCTGTTCTCTCTCGAGACATGCAGAATATGGCTAATCCCTCTTCTACATGAGAGCCCTTTCAAATAACTGTTATTTCCTAGAATTTCAGAGTAATTTTTTCACTCTCATTAAGGTTCTAGAGGCATGTTATTCTTACCCAATTACCTGTGACCTCTTGATTTTATTTTATTTTACTTTTTTTGAGACTGAGTCTCCCTATCTCTCCCAGGCTAAAAGTGCAGTAGTAACTCATGAGACTGATTCCCTTCTAAGCTGGACCCCTCCCACACCTACCACCCATATATTGGTGCCCATTTAGCGTATACACCTGATTGACTTTAGTGCTGTTACAGTTATGTGCTCTCCAGATCAAGAGATTCCCCAGCTTCAGCCTTCCTTAGTAGGGATTAAAAGCCTGGGACCAATGAACCCTTAGCATAACATATCCTACTATATTAGCTTAAATATAATAACATTAATAATAATAACAGCAGGTAGTATTTATCTAAGGTTTCTAAAGTGCTTTACATTTTATCTGATTTGATATAAATCCAATCCAATCCAATAAGTGGTGAGTAGTCACCTGTCATGTGAAAGGCACCGTGCTAGACACTGAGCATACAAAAACAGAGCAATATCAGAATATTCCTGCCCTAAAGGAACATGTACTCTAATGGAAGGTTACACATCAGCAGCAAAGTCATGATAAATCACACATTTTTCCCCAAATCGTGAATGCACCTACAGTACTTGTTTCCTGTCTGTCTATCTATCTATCATCTAACATCTGTTATCTCACACTTCCTCTCTCTCTCCCTCTTCCTATCTTTCTGTCTCTGCTTCTCTCTTTGTCTCTCTGTCTCTGTCTTTCTGTCTCTCTCTCTGTCTTTCTGGCTCTCTCTCTGTCTCTCTCCCTCTCTCATTTTCCCTTTAAAGAATCTCATTCTAGGTAGCGGTTCTCAACCTGTGGGTTATGTTCAATATGTAACAATGAAAATACATCCTGCATATCAGATATTTACATTACTATTCATAACAGTAGCAAAATTACAGTTATGAAATAGCAACGAAAATAATTTTATGGTTGGAAGTCACCACAACATGAGGAACTGTATTAAAGGGTTGCGGCATTAGGAAGGCTGAGAACCACTGCATTCTAGGGGACTGGTTAAACTGAAGCTAGCAGCTTAATTACACTCAGGAAACATCATGGATGGCCAACTTCACCCATACACCACAGGCTGCCCTGAAAACCCAAACACACAAGGACTAGGAAGGATAAACCAATTCTATTAGATTCCTTTAAGATTCACTGTCAGGTTTCCTTTTGGTCCACCTAATTTGTCTTAGTCCTGGGGCACCTGCTTATTTTCATGATTATACTGGATAGCAGTTGCCTTGGGAATTGACTTTGTAGTTATCTTCAGGCTTTGCTGAAGGGGGGAAAACAGCATTCTTTCCCTAATTCCCCACCCCCACCTTACATGAAAGAAACCTTTTTTCCTCTGCATTCCATAGGCTCATAATTACAGTAATTCACCGCCTTTCCACTCATTCACTAATTGTGAATGGCAGTCACGTCCCCGCCCCCTGTGTCAGTTTAACTCAACCCACTGTGCTGGTCGTCTGATTTCTCATCATTAGTCACCCTCCCCTCTGTCTGGCTTGCTGTCTTCCTTAACTCCCTGCCCCCACCTTCCTAGTGGACCTCACCTTTCTGGAAATGAGGGGTCCTGAGCTGACACTTTGTCCTTGCTGTCTCTTGCCAGAAAGATGGTACTGACCTCTGCCTCCTGCTGGGAAGTTGCTGTGACTGGGGCTTAAATTACTCTGAAATTTTGGGCAACTCTATTATTCTTAGAGCCAGCTTGATGGTCACTTTCAGTAATTTCTTCCTTCTAAGAGAGTATCCCCTTCATCCAGCATATGACTCTAATCTCTCCTCCCTTTGCCAATGTTTTATAAGTAGCATGGGATTCAAAAGATTTTTTTCTATGTCCTTAAAGATCATCAAGGAAGAAGATCCCATTTGCTATTGAGTGATCTTCACTATCAGGAAATTCTTCTTTGTGGCTAATGCCAGAGTTATAAATAGGAATTCTGGCCTCAGGACAAATGTGGGGATCTAAAGGGGAATCATTGGACCACTGAGATAGGAGGCATGTCCCTCTAAATATTCATATCCTGGGAAAGAGTTCTGGTTGCTAGTTTATATTTCTGTCTAATGTTCATTGCTACTGCCGCAGTTTCAGCCCATAGTCTCTTCTCCTGTCTGTACCTTCTGCTCTTGGGTTCTCCTCTTTAGACCAACAGGAAGAGATTTTGTTTCATAGTTTGCCCCAAGAAATGACCAGTCTGTCAAGCGCCTGCTTGATCTGTATCTCCAACTGTTCTTATCACGACTTGTTTATAATTTCTCAGACTCTTTGCTGTCCCAATAATGGAAGCTCCCATTCAGTCAATTTGAATTCATTTTGCAAGTAAAATTTCATTAGATGACTTACCAAGTGCTTCACTAAAGTAAGATATCTTATTGCTGCACTACCCCTTATTTCTTGCATCTAGTACCCATTTATTATAAAGTTCCTCCTTTCCCCTCCCATCAGACTG
The DNA here is from genome assembly GCA_028627135.1 of Pseudochirops cupreus. NCBI lineage: Eukaryota > Metazoa > Chordata > Mammalia > Diprotodontia > Pseudocheiridae > Pseudochirops > Pseudochirops cupreus. Next base: position 267,532,192 of record CM053582.1, read on the forward strand.
TGCTCCTCCCTAAGCCTGGGCCACAAATAAAAAGGTAAGAGCAGAGAGCCCCAAGGTCTTAGCTCAGAAGGGAACTTTCTCTGAACCAGTTTTATCGTCAGGGAAATCCTTTAGACCCATAATCAAAATCAGAGAGAGTACTTATTAAGTAAGTGCCCGTTGGTCTATGGTACTCAACAGAGTAGGTGAAAGGGTAAGGGCCTTTGCCCTTCCAGATGCTCACAATCGAAGACAAACACACTCATGGGAAAGACTTTGTAGAAAACCTGAATATAGTTGGATAATAAGCACTGGAGCCAACACACAGAACACTCCCATATCCCATGATTTTACAAATATCATTGACAGTGGTTTGTGGGAGGAACCTCAGAAGCCATTGAATCCAATCCCCCCTCATTTTACAAATGAGGGGAATAATACCAAGAGAAATGAAGCATTTTATCAGAAATCACATAGTATGCATATGAGTCAGAATATGAACACAATTCCTCTTGATCTTAAACCCAGTTCTCTATTCATTGCACCACCCTACCTGCTCCCAATGCTATAGTTCATCTGGACCAGGTTACTTGAATTGTATCCCAGTATAGCTTAAAAAAAACCCATACCTTTTTCGCTCTTACCTTCTTTCTCTATCTTCAGCTCGTTCTAAGCTCTAGGGTCCCTGACATTTTTTTAGAGGACTGTGGGCATCTTATTAAAATCTAAGTTGGTTGGTGAGTTCCATGCCAATCCATATCCTTCTCTTCAGACAAATACCACTTCCACCCTCCTCATTAGAAATGAGTATATTCAGAGTTTCATTCTTTAGCATCTCCCATCCCTCCTAAACTGACTTCCTCTGGAAGTTTAATCCACAGGATCCTGTCTATTTCTTCTGAATCCTTCGAAATCTGTTTTTTTTTTCCTCTCACAATCTAGAGTACACATCAGAATAGGCTAGGGTTTTCTCTCCTTCTCAGGAATGAATGGTCACTTTCCTTCAGGGTTTCTATTACTTCTCCCTCAGTAACTAGTTCTTCTCTGTTAGTGAAAAACAGATCCAGAAGAGAATTTCCCCTTGTTGGTACCTCTTCCCTTGAAGAATGAAATTATCGGTGTCGAATCAAGAAGTTATTACCTGATAGGCTTTTTTTTTTTAGGCATGGGGAAAACAAGAGAGAGAGGCATACGTAGGGACATAGAAATACAGAGATAGAGAGTCATATGGGGGACAGAGAGAGACAGAAACAGAGAGATGGAGACACCTAGAGATAAAGAGACAAAGATGGAGACTGAAACACATATGGAAACAGAGACAGAAAGAAAGAGATGGGAAGGAGGGAGAGAGAGAGAGAGACAGAGAGATAGAGAGACAGAGAGACAGAGAAAGACAGAGACAGAGACACAGAGAGAGACAGAGAGAGATCTAGAAGATGTCTGATTACTTGAAGTCTCCCATCACCCATATATTAAGCCCCTGTGATCTGATCCCCAAATTCCTTGTCTCTTTATGTCTAGGTGGTATGTAACATATTTCAGTGACAAAATTACTTCTGCTTTTCTCCTCCATTGATCTCCATCCTGCTTCTCCCCTCTAGTTCCTAAGATTTCTTACATAAATATACCTTCTTAATATACAATTTGGCATTTCTTCCCCCATTTACTATCCTTTTGACTATGTTATATACATCCAGAGCCTTGTTCTGGTTGTGTGTTTCATGCTACCAAGTCTCAGTATTATCTACGGGGTAAAATTGGCTTTTTAAATTTACAGCTGTTAGTTTGTCTTGCTTGTGGATATAAACTTTGGGCATTTGTACCTATATATTTGAGGCAAAGGATTTTTACTATTGATTCTTTTCTTAGACTTTTTTTCTCATGTGAACGTTTTGGGTATCTCATTGCTATTCTTCCTTCTGTAAAGCTATTCTTTATGGCATCTAACTCTGCCCCATCCCCATCCCCATCCTTTTTATTTTAAAGCTTTTCTATTAGATTTATGAATCACTTGACAAATATATTTTTTCTGATTTCTTTTTTAAAAATTTATTAATTTATTTATTTTTAGTTTTCAACATTCACTTCCATAAGTTTTACATTTTCTCCCCCTACCTCCCCTTCTTTTCTTCCTCACGATGTCATACAATATGATATGGCTCTACACACACATTTCTATTAAACACATTTTCACATTAGTTATGACCTGCTTCTTAAGATCACTTTGACAGCTGAATGGAGGATGAATTGGAATGGAGAGACTTGAGGCAAGGAGACCAACCAACAGACTATTTAATTTATCCACCTGTGAGGTATTGACTACCTGTAAGAGAGTAGTGGCTGTGTGAGTAGAGAGAAGGGGACAGACATGAAAGATGTCAAGGTGGAAATGAGAAGACTTGGCAACAGAGTAGATATGTGGAGTGAGTGAAAGAGAGAAGTAGGGAATGATACTAATATTGTTGCAAGCCCGAGTGATTGGGAGAATAAAAGTGTCCTTGACAATTAATAGAGAAGTTCAGAAGAGGGGAGGATTTGGGTACAAAGATAATTAATTCCATTTTGTATGTGTTTTCTATGGGGCATCCCATTTAAAATGTCCAAAAGGTATTTGGTGATAGGAGACTGAAATTCAGGAGGGAGCTTAGGGGTGAATAATATCAACCTAAAAATCATCTTCACAGTGATGATTCCTGAACCCATGGAAGCTGATGAAATCATAAAGTGGGTTAATATAGAGGTAGAAGAGAGGAGAGAATCCATAATTGTGTGTGGTGTGTGTTTGTGTGTGTGTGTATGCATGTATGTGTGTGTGCACATGTGTGAAGGGGGAGAGCTGGATGAAAACTGGGCAAAGGAGACTTAAAAAAGTAGACAAATAAGAGGACAGAGTACATAGACAGAGGGTACAGGATCAATTGAATAGGAAGGGGTAATATTTAAAAGATGAAATTGAGAGATGGGAGAGGAATATAATGAGAGGAGACAGGGAGAAACAAAATGGGGTAAATTATCTCATATAGAATAGGCAAGGGATAACTGTTACAATGGAGGGGAAGAACAGGAAGGCAAAAGGGAAAGGGTCAACCTTACTCTAATTGAATTTGGCTTAGGGAGGGAATGACATACACACTAAATTGGGTATCTTGCCTTACAGGAGAGTAAGGGGGGAGGGAATGAGAGGGGGGATGATGGAGGGGAGGGCAGGTTGGGAAGGAGGGTAGTTAGAAGCACAAACTTTTGAAAAGGGACAAGGTCAAAGTAGAGAATAGAACAAGTGGGGGGGGACAGAATAAGATGGAGGGAACTATAGTCAATCTTTCACAATATATCCATTATGGAAATGTTTTGTGTAACTACACATGTACAACCTATATTGAATTGCTTATCTTCCCAGTAAGGATGGGTGATGAGGGAGGAAGGGAAAGAATTTGGAATTCAAAGTTTTAAAATCAAATGTTTAAAAATATTATTATTATCATTTACATGCAACTGGGAAATAAAATATACAGGCAGTGGGGTATGGAGATCCATCTTGCCCTACTGGAAAGTCAGAGGGGGAATGGGGGAGGATATAGGAGAGAACAGACTGGGGGAGGGAGTATACAGTGGGATGGCTGTTTTGGGGTGGTGGATAGGGGAAAGACGGGGAGAAAATTTGTAACTCAAAATCTTGTGGAAATGAATGATGTAAACTAAAAATAAACATAAAATTTAATTTTTTAAAAAAAAGGACAGCAGGAGGGAGCAATAATATAAAAACCCATAGGAGAGAGTTTCCAGGAGAAGGTAATTGATAGCATTAAAGATTGAAGAGAGGGAAGAAAAGAATAAAGATTGAGAAAGGGTCATTAGATCTGGCAGTTAAGAGATCACTGGTGACTTTGCAGAGAAAAGTTTCAATCAGTGATGAGGGCAGAAGTGAGAGTGCTGGGGTTTAGAGTGAAATGAGAAGATAGAAGGTTGCCGCTTGTAGACTAATTCCTCAAGTGTTTTAGGAGGAGGAGAGAAGATGCCAGATGATAGCTAGAAGAAGTGGGAGGATGAAGGGAGAGATTGTTAGGGAATTAATTTTTCTCCTCGCTGTCTCTTGCATCCCATGGGCAACCTTGAGGAATATATAAACTGTGCCCTTATGAACTTCAGTTGATTGCCCAAGATTTTATAATACAGTGGATCTTCAACATTCTCATTTAACTTTCATGACTTCAAGCATTCTTGGGATTTTGTTGGTAACTTCATTTTCACTTTTGTGTTGGCAACCACATACATTGGTGGATGTGAACAGTAGAGAAAAAATGAAGTGCTATTTATGCAAGTTTGTGGAGTGCCTGGTGTCTTATTAGATAGCCTCAAGGTTAAAGGTCAACTCACCTCTGCTATGATACCATACTCCAAGATCTTGTAGCATCTCAAATGGTCCACAAAGCAGACATTACTGATGTATTATTTCAAGCTGGTGAATCCTTCACAATCTCTGCCCTCCACTAGCCATGAAGGACAGAGGGTCAGAGGTGATGGCATGCACTAAAGTCTGATCAACCTCTCCCTTGGTTATCAGAGGACAGCCAAGGTATAACGTTTTGCAGCCATATAGTATTTAGTACAATACCCTCACACCACCATTTGTCACAGTGGAAAGTAAGATTCAGATTAAAAATTGTTTTTGTTTTGAGAATTTTATTTGCTACACAGTATTTATGGTGCTGTAGATTTCATGTGTTAAAAAAGTAAATATTGTTTAAATCAATTTTTTAAAATTGAGATGTTAGCACAAAAGGTCGCAGAATTCGAGGCAATTACTAGAGAAAAACGTTTTGCACGTTACCAATTTTATTTTGTGTACTACATTTTATGGGTAGTTTACTGTGTTAGGAAAAGTATGTATTATCAGAATTAATGTTTTGTTATAAAGAATTGAATGCAGAAAAGTTTATTTTCAGTAGTCTTTAGTGAAAGATTAGTTTCTGGTGATCACAGGAACCTAACCCCTTGTTTTCCATAAGTTCAATATATCAACATTTGCATTTTTCACTTTTGTGTAATTTTCTAGGAACATTACCCCTGCAAAAATTGAGGATTGACTGTACTTGTTAAGTTCCTTCTGGCAGTGCCATTTGTGTTCATGTGAATCATCCGAAGTTAGTAGTTTTCCATTTTGACAAGACTCGAGTTATTCCATGTTATGTTTGGGCAGCTAGGTGCTGCAGTGGATAGAGTACCAAGCCTGGAATCAGGAAGAATCATCTTCCCAAGTTCAAATCTGGTCTCAGACACTTACTAGTTATGTGACCCTGGGTCAGTCACTTCACCTTGTTTGCCTCAGTTTCCTCATCCATAAAATGAGCTGGAGAAGGTAATAACAAACCACTCCAGTCCCTTTGCCAAGAAAACCCCAAATGGAGTCATGAAGAGTTGGACATAACTGAACCACAAGAATAACAACAGCAGGGGGCGGAGCCAAGATGGCGGCGTAGAAGCAGCAACACATCGCAGCTCTCACATAGCCACCCCAAAATACCCATAAAATAGGACTCTAAACC
>CM053582.1:267538213-267557702 GCA_028627135.1 Pseudochirops cupreus
TTACTGGTTGACATATAGTTGCCTCTCATATTGCTGAGCAAGGAATCACCACTGACTACTACTCTTCTCTCTTTGCTCTAACCCTAGTTGGATGATGCCTCACCTGAGGCATTTGGTGGCTTTGCTGGCTTTACTCTATCATTCTTTGGAGGACAAACAGCTTTTGCCTTCTCAAAGTAACCTGCTCCCTCCTTTCCAGAAGAGCCTCAAATTCTTGACTGTACAGTTGTCCTTTGCCTCCCCTTTCTCCTCTGCGTACCAATCTTCTACTTTCCAACATCCTGACAAGGTCAGGCTTCTCCTTCATTTCAGATACCACCTCATCCCCTTCTCCAATTGGAACCTCACTTAAAAAAATAAACCAAAAACACTTCATTTCTACCTAACAATCTGGGGAGATATTCTTAAAATCCCTTCACTCTCTCCTTAAGGTCTGTCTACACTTGGAACACAGATAAAAGTCACTCAGCTGTGGCAGAAATATAAACATCAAACACTGTAGAAATGATGCTATTTAATTTCTTCTATTACAAATGGTCAAGATTAAAAAAAAAAAGAAAACTATTTGTGAATATTTATACCTCAACCCATAGCATCTGGTTAAAACTTTCACACCTAATTATCACCTATTAATAACTTGATAATCCCATACAACTTTCTTCCTTTAGTCTTTACAACAAAGTCGAAGCCATACCTAATTGTTTCAGGCTTGCATTGGCTTCCTACCTTTTTCACCAAATTATTCCATCCACCTATCTATTCTCTCAATTTATTTTACTTTTTATTTGTTTTGTCTCCCTTTTCTTTTTTACCTTCTTGTCAATTATCTCATTCTCCTCCTTCTCAAATTCTCCTTCTTTAGATTCTACTTCCTAATCCTTCTTAACCTTTCAAAATTTATATCCTACCTAATTGTCTTTGATCTCACTAGGCTTTCAACCTCTGTATACAATCTGGATCAGAATCTAGGCCTGGAGGTTGTTCTGCTTTAAAATTTTTTTAATTTCTCCCAAATAAGGCTAAATTTCTCCACTCCAACTTCAACCTATGGCCTACCTCACTGTCTAAACACCACCAAGTCACCTCCAAGATCTTCATCATCATCATCATCATCTTCTTCTTCTTCTTCTTCTCCTCCTCCTCCTCTTCTTCTAATTAGGCTCAAGTCCTCTCTTCTCCTGCTTCTTCTCTCATAGCCATCTTTCATAGGAAACTGGAAGCAGAATGCCTGACATTTATGTAATGCTTTAACATTTGCAAAGTATCTTAGTTATATGTTAGCTTCCCAGCCATGACCCTGTGAGGTAGGTACTACAACTATTTTTATCCCCTTTTATCAGATGAGGAAATTGAGGGAGAGAGAGAATTAAGTGACTCACCTATTCTCCCAGATAGAGTGTAAGCCCCTGATCCCAGGTCCATCTTCTTTCTATGATACCATTATATTTTTTTCTTGTTACTTATACATTCTCTCTTGCATTATAGTTGTGTCTTGTGTATGTGCCTTACCTTCCTTATTAAATAGTAAGCTTGATGGACAAGGACCATTTCCTGTTATCCATTGTCTCCTTGTAGCACCCGACACTGTGCATTACACACGGTAGACTCCGAAGAATATTTTATTGGGCCAATACTTACTGACTGAATCAGGGAGCAAACAGAATTCCTTATGCTCTTCAGTTTTCTTGTGTATACTCCATAGAACTTAACCTTGTTTTGGTGACTCACTGGAGCTTGGACAATAAATTACTCTGGGAATTAGATATTCATTTGGGCCCCTGAGGGGAAATACAGGACCCTTGGGTGAAAGTTATGGGAGGAAGGTTTTATCTTAATGTAATGAAGAGCTTTCTGATCTTGAGGGCTGTTTACAGTCACAAGAGGCAGCCCTGGAGGCTCCTCCCTCAACCCTACTGACTCTTCTCTCCATCTCTCTGTCTCTGTCTCTATTTTCGTCTCTCTAAGCAGAGTCTGGACAATGACATAAAGAGGAGCTTCAGGAGGGGTTGGGCTCTAAGACCCATTCAAACTCTGAGACAAGAGGGCTTTCAGGACCTCTCCAGCTGCTGGTGCCTCCCCCACCCAGAGGCACCTTGTATTTCTTTTGACTTTGCCCATATTTACATGTGAGTGGATGTGGACTGTTTCATTCATCACCTCTGCAACCACAGCACAGGCAGAGCCTGGCACACAACAGGTCTTTAATAAATGTTCGTTGATTGAATGATTGATTATTGAACTAACTTGGGAGGTCTGTTTTCCCTTACACTAAATGACCCCACACTGCTATACTTTTTTTTTTTTTTACTTCTGACTGCTTCTTATAATAATGTTCCCTCCCTCCTTGTCAGGCTGACAGTTCTTACTTCCTATGGCTTGTGGTAGGTGAGCCTCACTCAGGCAGCTCTACCCTCTCAAACTTCTAATTTCTTGCTTCCAATACCTCCTAGGCTGAGAAATTAGCCAATTAAGCCTTTTCCTTCCAAATTGTGCTTTGAAAAAGGCCTGAGGGGGTTGTCTTTTGAGTCAAGTTTACAGTCCATGTAGCTTTTTATTCACTGCCTTTTAAAAATTCTTTTTGGATGACCAGCAGTATTCTGAGTGGTTGAGGTTGCTTTTCTTTGGATAAGTGAAAATGTGTTGACACTTACTAGCTGTGTGATTCTGGGCAAGTCACTTAACCCTGCTTGCCTCAGTTTTCTCATCTGTCAAATGAGCTGGAGAAGAAAATGGCAAACCATTCCAGTATCTTTGCCAAGAAAATCCCCAAATGGTGTCACAAAGAGTGGACACACATGAAACAACAGAACAACAACAATAACAATTAGGCTGACGAGGTTTATGAGGAGATTTGTAGTGGGTATGAGCAGGCTATTACAACAGAAAATATGAAGAAGCTGAAATAAAGGATGTCATCAGGAAATCTATGGTTCAAAAATATGGGCTGGTTACATGGCAAAATTGAGGGATAATTGGTGAACAACCTGGATAACCCATTGGTATCCTTTTTATATCAATCATTATAATTTATTTAGCCTAAAGACCTATTCACCCCCTTGGTCTTCAGACTCTTGGCTCTGCCCCCAGTCTCTAGGTAGAAACTTTCAACTGCTTTCATATTAGCATAATCTCTCCCACAATTTCTGGTAATAATTACATGGAAAAAGTAGGAAACCCTCCTAGCACTTGGGTAGACTCCCCTGGGGTGAACATATGGGAGGAATATGGAAAAGAATTTCCCAGGATGCTTTGCTATCTGCATCCCTGGAGGGAATGTCCAGAGCAATGAGATCACAGATCCAGTCAGGTTTGAGTGTATTTTGTTTTCTAGCCAGACTGTAGCCCCTCAAGGACAAGGGACATGTTTTACAATTAAATTCTTATCTTTCCACATTTCTTGCTGATCTCTCTCCACCTCACCCCCACTCCCACCCCCGAGTTTCTCTCCTACCACCTGGCAAAGTGTCATGACCATCATGTGCTCTCACTTTTTGAATAAATGAATTAACTGATGGATGGAACATGCAAGCATAAAACTGGAGCAACTGCATCCAGTGGAGGGTAAGAATATTAATAATAATAATGACTATAGGTAACATTTACATAGCACATACCAAGCACCAGGCACTATGGTAAGTACTTGAAAAATATTATCTCCCTGGAGCCTCGTAACAGCCCTGGGAGGAAAGTGTATCTTTTCAGTGCTCCTGAGCCGTAATAATACTAATAAGAATAAGAGTAATTATGACTGATGTTCTTATTGAGCTTTAAAGTTTTAGGACCTCTTTATGTACCTTATCTCATTTTATCCTTGAAATAACCTGGCTGATATTAAAGTCATTATCATTCCCATACAGCAGATGAGGAAACTGAGATTCAGAAAGGTGACTTATTAGTGTCGGAAGCTGGATTTGAACCCATGTTATAATAAAAATTGCTAGCATTTTTACGGTGCTCTAAGATTTGTACAGTGCTCTATATGTGATATCTCGTATGATACAATAAACCTGTATCCCCTTTTTGCAGATGAAGAAACAGGCTGTGGAGTGGGAGTTAAGTGGCTTGCCTACAGTCATAAACCTAGTAAATATATGAGGCAAGATCCAAATTCAGGTTTCCTCTCTCCAAATCTAATGTGCTTTCCACTTGGCCATACTGCCTGTCTCCCTATAAAGGTAAGAAGGTGGAGATGTCAATGGAAATGTAGACATTTAGTGTAAACAATTGAACCTTCCAATGTTGGGTAGGTGATGGTGCTAATTGTTAGACTATAGTAGAAAGAAGGTACATACATCTTTATAATACAATGTATTCCTCAGGTTGGGGGAGGGAGAATACAGTAGCCATGTAGTTATTACCAGAAATTGTGGGTGAGATTATGCTAATATGAAAGCAGCTGAAAATTTCTACCTGGAGATTGGGAGCAGAGGCAAGAGTCTGAAGACCAAGGAGAGGGATCAGGTTTTTAGGTTAAATAATTATAATAACTGACATTTATGTGTCACTGTAGGACTTCCAAAGTACCTTACATACATTTTATCATTTGAGTCCACTTTACAGATGAGGAAACCAAGGCTCAGAGATGTTATGTGACTTGCCCATGATCACACAGATATTAAGTATGGAAGGTAGGATTCCAGTTTAGTAATTAATAGATTCCAGGTTTAAGTACTTTTCCTACTACTTCATGTTTCATCTGCTAAGGCAGGATGGATGAGTTTCTGGCATCCTAAAATCAACACGTGCTCCATTAGGATCTGGAAGCAGGTTTGTTTAGTCATTTGAGTTGGTTATGGGCACTGTGCCTAATTTGAAAGGTTAAAGTGTAGGTTAGAATCCCTGGACTCTGTTTGTAATCATTTCTATATACTCTGAAAATTTTCACGTTGACGTTTCCATATAAAACTAGTAAGTTCATGTTTAAAATTAACTTTCTCATTTTTTACTTGGATCTGGTAAAAGGAAAGAGAAAGGTAGGGGAAGTATAGAGGAGAATTCATTGACAACAAGAGAAATAGAGAAAGGAGAGAGAGAGAGAGAGAGAGAGAGAGAGAGAGAGAGAGAGAGAGAGAGAGAGTGTGTATCCAAAAGCTGGCTGGATGCCAGAAGGTCATATTTGAGATGCTTGAGCCAACCTTGGAGGGCTTGGGGTCTCAGAAAATAGAAAGAGGAATTAGGTTAGCTTCTCTGTCTCAGGCTCATAGCTGGTGACCTGTTCAGTCATCTACACTGCCTGTATTTAGCTGGGGGCTCTGTTGCTGCCCAGACCTGTGTCCCTCCCTTGCCTTGTCTCCCCTTCCACCACTGCCCCTGTGAAGGTCTTTATTTAGCCACTGCCTGAGATGGATATTAATGCAGAAATGTTAGAGCTGGAGATTTCCACAGCCTCTGAATAATAGACATTTGGAAAATTAAATATTTCTGTCAAGCGCACCATAAATCTTAGCTGTTTAGGAAGGTGAGAAATTAAAATTGCAAAACAGCCAGTGAGGGAGCAAGCCAGCAGCTGGGTTGGATGGGTCTCTTGGATGAGGACGGAGATGCCTGGGCTGGGGTGGGGAAGGGGAATTGAGAAGTGGGGAGGGGGGGAGAGGACCTCCTGTTCTCAAGTCTGGGAGCCCGGGGCTGGAGAACTCACGTTGTGATGGGGAGAGTAGATGAAAGTTTACAGTTTTTCTCTGTTGATGAAGTTTGGACCATTTTGATGAAGCCTTCCTGCATCCCCCAGCTTCCCATCATGGCTATTGGCTCCATCCTTGCTTTTCCCCTTGCCTTCTTTCTACCATTTTCATCCCCTTTACCCTAGCCCTCACCACCGCCCTCTCCCCTGCCTCTGCCCAGGCTTCGGAGGGAGAGAGGCTGACAGTGGCACTCTTGTTAGTTTCACTTGGTTGCCCCCGAGCGCTTTCCTATGACTCCGCCAAATACCTTGTGGCTGTTTTCTGTGTCTGGGGAGAGGAAGATTCCTCCTGAGGGCACAGAGCAGAGCTGGTAGGAGAAAAGGAGACAGTGGGTGACCTCAGTGGCTGAGAGCTGCCACAGAAAGGTCCCTAGAGATTGCAGAGGGAAAGGTGGTGCTTGTATCCTCCAGGAGTACATGCTTCTCTCTAACCATTTTAAAAAATACGTATTTTTACTGATATCTTTAGTTTTTATATCTATATCTCTCGATCCCTCCCCCATCACCCCGTCTCTTATGATGAAGAATGAGAGCAGAAGTGGAAAGTTTAGCACAATTAAGCAGCATATTGAACAAGCCTAACACTGCATTCAGGGGTCCACAATCCTAGCCCTTTACCTCTGCAAAGAAGTAGGTGTGGGAGAGGAGGCTCCTCCTGTCTCTTCCTTGGGGCTGGGCTGGTGTTTGTAATTTCACAGCCTTCGGTTTTGATAGTTGTGCTGCTTTTGTTTATTTTTCCTTACTTTGCTGTAAGTCATTGGGTATGTTGTTTGCCTGATTCATCTTACTTCATTTTGCCTCAGTTCACATAAATCTTCCAATTTTCTCTGTTGACCATATTTGTTGGTTCCTCCAGAACAGCGGTACTCCATTCCACTTACGGCTCACAGTTTGTTTACTCATTCCCAAATTGATATCTCTGCCTGTTTGCCTTTGGGAACAGTCTCCCACAAAGACAAAGAATAGGATGTTTGATGGCAGACTTTTAAAATTAATTCAGTCTTTTTTTTGGTTATGTCTGACTCTTTGTGACCCCATTGTGGTGTTTTCTTGGCAAAGATACTGGAATGGTTTGCCATTTCTTTCTCCTGTTCATTTTACAGATGAGGAAATTGAGGCAAACAAGGTTAAGTGACTTACCCAGGGCCACAAAGCTGAGGCCAGGCTTGAACTCAGGGAGATGAGTCTTCTTGACTCCAGGCCTGGCGACTATTTGCTGTGCCATCTAGCTGCCCTTTAAAATCATTGTTGTTGAATCATTTTTCATTCATGTCCTATTCTTGGTAGGATACTGAATGGTTTGCCATTTCTTTCTCCAGATCACTTTATAGATGAGGAAACTGAGGCAAATAGGATTAAGTGACTTGCCCAAGGTCACACAGCTCAGAAGTGTCTGAGGTCACATTTGAACTCAGGTCTTCTTAATTTTAGATCCAGAGCTTTCTCTACTTTGCCACCTAGCTGCTTGATACACAAGCATTAATTTAGTTCAGCCTTGGCAGAGGAGTTTCCCCATTAGGACTGATGTATAAAGCCATAGATTCAGGTCTGCTTCACTCTACTCTCACCGTTCCCCTCAAAAGTAACTTTGTATGTATGCTATGTGTTGTATTAGGCAGATACACACCCATTTCTGGGAATTCTCCCTCCCTCTTCCTCTCTAGATCTACAGAAAGGGTTAGGAGTGAATAAAAAGATATTTTTGGATTCCTTTTCTTCTCTATCCCACCTCAACCCTTTGCAATAAAACTAGAAGCAACTAGTTATTCTCCAACTGGTTCTCCAAGCCTGTTGCTTCATCCCGTGGCAGTTGTCCACTACTGTGCTGTCCCCTCTCTGATCCAGAAGGTTTTGGGAATTGATTGGATTGGACAGGGCATTATAGCATATCTTGTATTGAGGGACCTGATTGAATTTAGGGGTATGGGTTGTTTACCCAGTTTATGGGGGTGCATCCTGACATTCCTATGATGATTGAGCTGCCAAGCTCCTTGTGTAATTTGAAAATCCCCATCTCATTGTTTTGGCTGCCAACCACCTTCATCAAGAATCATGACGAGCAGGGGCAATCATTGTAGGAGGTGGGAAGAGGGGGGGAAGGGACCCTTAGGAGGCATTGTGGTGGAGTGGAAATAGTGCTAGACCTTGAATTCGAGCTTGACCTCGTTCATTAGGCAGAGAGCAGGGCATAGTAGAAAAAGCCCTAGATTTGGAGTTGGATCAGCTGGGCTCAAATCCCTTTGATACTTACTACTTTGTATGGCCTTAGACAAATCACTTAATCTCTCTCTGTGCCTCATTTTCCTAATTTGTAAAATAAAGGGCTTAGATTACTTCTGCTATCTCTTCCAGCTCTAAGTCTGTGATCTTACCATCAGGTCTGACTGCTACACTTTTATGAGTCTCAGTTTTTTCATCTATGGAATGAGGATGATGTAACACCTCAAAAGACTTTGTAGGGATGGAATGGAATAATGTAAGTAAAGTGCTATAAAAAAAGTCATTCATTATTATAGATCAGAGTAACACATCAAATTCAATGTCTTTCCAGCAAAAACTTTAGAAAGGACTCCCTTATTCTTTATTAATTGTAAAAGAAATGGCATCTGCCATGAGATCTGGTCCTTTTCGAGGCCATTTTGGTTTTGCTGCTACCTCACTTTGGGACAATTCTTTCATCACCCTGATCATCACCTTTTGTCATCCTTATTTGCAGAATGAGATACTGTGAATTAGATAAGGAAGGTCCCTGAGTGTGTGACTCTTTGATTGAGATGCTTAGCCAGAGGACATGCCTATTGGTTTCAATTCCTCTTGGATACTAAAGTGTTTATAAATGGTCACTAGATAGGAAATGCAGATGCCCGGGGAGACTTTGGTCCCAGGAAATCAGGGGAGCTAGGTTGACGTCAATGGCACCATGAGGGGATTGTTGGTTAGACAGGATGATTCCTGAAGGTATATTGTGTTCAGGCAGAAGATAGATCCATTGATTCTAGATCCCATTTTAATGGCTGGATATCTCCTATGGTTGGACTAACCTCTTCCCAGCAATTGCTTGACTGTAAAGTAAAGGGTTGGCTTTTAAAAAGTTTAGAGGAGTGGTTGAATTCAGTTTGTTTGGAGGTAGAGGGTAGGGCAGAGTTAGGAAGAGCATTATCTGGTAAGGGGATCAAAGAAAGGAGTGAATTTTAAATAGTTAAATGAAAGCTTAAAAATACAAGTACATGCAATGAAGTTCATTTCTTTCTTGTCTTTAGTCTGTGGCCTGTGTTTCCCTTTCTAAGACTAAACTTAAAAGTTAATTTTCAAAAAGTTTCCATAGCACCGAAGCAAAAAATGTCATATAATAATAGCTAGAATAAAGTTTGCAAAGTTCTTTGCAAATATTACCTTATTTGATTCTTGTAGCAACCTGGGAGGTTGGTGCTATTATTATCCCCACTTTATGGGTGAGCAAATTGAGACTGAGAGAGGTTAAGTGAATTGCTCAGGGTCACATGCTGCTTTTGAACACCTTGGATTGTCACGAAGCTTTTCATTATACTGGGCAGCAAACTATCAAGTCCTAACACCATAGTCCACGTGCAGTCTGAGCAAGGCCTCATGTAGTATAGCTGGAGCATCACTGCCGTGTTCATCAAGTGAAAAAAGTGGGGAAATAAATGTATGCATTTTATATACATATAAAATGTTTTTGGTTTTTATATACATATAAAATGTTTTTTGGTCATTTCAGTTGTGTCTGACTCTTTGTGACCCCATTGGAGGTTTTCTTGGCAAAAACACTGGAGTGGTTAGCCATTCCCTTCTCCAGCTCATTTTACAGATGGGGAAACTGAGGCAAACAGGGTCAAGTGACTTGTTCAGGGTCAATAAGTATCTGAGGCCAGATTTGAACTCAGGGAGATGAGTCTCCCTGACTCTAGGCCTGGTGCTCTATCCACTGAGCCACCTGACTGCATATATGCACACACATATGCATATGTATGTATGTACAGCATAGTCATCCCTTTCACATCTTGGAGGGTTAGGAGTATGGTGCCTCTACAATCTGGAAAATCCAGGTAAAATTTTTGGATTACTTTTGAAGCAGAGAAGAAGTCTGAATTATTATGGTATTAAAAGATACAATATGTTGATATTATACAATACTCTACATATTTTTAATGCATTTCTGAGTTTCTAAACTTTTTCTATGTGTCTGCTGGCCTTTGCATGTTGTCTGCGGCTTCCACAAAACTCCCCCCAACATTTCCATTTAATTTTTTATGTCAGCCTGTGGCATTTTGAAATCACAATGGGAAACATCACAATGTAGAAGGGAGAACTATACACACACACACGCACGCACTCAAATACATATATGTATACATATTCCCCATATATGTATATACACATACACACATGTACATGCATGTGAATATATACATATAATATACATACATATGTGTGTATATGTATGTATATATATGTATATGTATATATACATGTATATAATAGGTAGTAATAAACAGAGGTCTGGATCTGAAATCAGGATGACCTGAATTAAAATCTGGCCTCAGACACTCTCTAACTGTATGTCCCTGGGAAAATTACTTAATCTTTGTCTGCTTCAGCTTTCCTCAACTATGAGATAATATTTGTAAAATGCTCATCTAAGTATGTACTTATGCTCATCTAGGTAGAATTGCCTGGTGCATAGTAGGCACATAGTAGGCACTTAAGTGTTTGTGTTATTGTTTTGCTTTTTTATTAACCTGTAAATTGAGGGAGCAAGACTGAAGGACTTTTGAAGTCCCTTTCAGCTCTTAGTCTTTGATCCCATGGAGCCCACAAAATTGTGGACCATAGACTGGGGCTGGAAGGGAGGCTAGAGGGTTATCTAGTCCAAACATTACATTTCTCAGATGAGGACACAGAAGAGGCTGGCCCAAGGCCACACTGAAGCAGTACGTAGCACAGCCTGGATTCAAACCTGTGTCTTCTGACAGGAGATTCAACGCTCTTTCACCATATCATGCTGCTCTGGGAGGTGAGAGGTGGGTTGGATCAGCTGAGCTCTAAGGTTCCTTCCAACTCTGAGACTTTGTGATTTGTTGATTTCATTTTATTTTAATTAATTAATTATTTTGGTGTGATTTGTTGATTTTAAACAGGAAACTGATAAGCTAGAGTATGTCCAGAAAAGAGCAGCCAATGTGGTGAGAGAGGATTCAAGAGCATGTCACAGTGAGGATTGGTTTGAGGAGCTGGCAATGTTTAGCTTGGTCATCATGTCAGACTAATCTTATTATTAAACTAATAGATTGAGAAATGCTGTACATATCGAGATTTGCATATGAGGTAAAAATATGGAGAAGAGCTAATTTACCACATGATAGGATCCAGAAAGACCTTGATGGGCTAGAACATTGGTCTAAATTTAATATGATGAAATTTGATGGGAGTAAACGTAAAATCTTACACTTGGGTCCAGGAAATCAACTTTGGTAGTACAAGATGGGAGAAAGTGTAGTTAGACAGCAGTTTGTCTGAAAAAAAGAGCTAATGATTTTCATAGACTACAAACTCAATATGAATCAACAGTTTGTTATGTACCATTTCTCTTCCCCACCCCCAGTAAGGGAAAAAACCTAATGTAATCTTGAACTGTGTTAAGAGAGGTATAACTTCATTTCTTGGTTTCCTTTTAAATAATGGATATTTATTTTGTTTTTATATTCCTTTCATTTCTGAATATGTCCTTTCCCCTGCCCTCTCTAGCAAGCTATCTCTTTTTTAACAAAGCCGTCCAAAAGATTTAAGGGGGAAGGAAGGCATCAAAACCAACAAACATATCAACTGTGTCTGAGAGTATAGATAAAAGTGCACACTTGTGGTCTCTTGATTCTTCAAAAAAGGAAGAAGGTATATACACTCAACTCTTCTCCAGGAACAAGCTTGGTCATTATAATTATCCAGTGTTCAGGCTTAGGTTTTTTTTGCTGTTTAATGCCAGAGAGTATGAACTGGAAATAGAACTCGGGCTGGCCTCAAAGGTCCCCAAGGTCCCTTCCAGCTTTGAATTAATAATCTTGGGAGCCCATGAATTCCAGACGGGGAGCAGGAATCAGAATAGGAGAAGTCTAAGTTGGGGAGTCATCTTTCCCAGCTACATTTCTGAGTACTCCCGCTTCCCCATTGAGAGAAGCAGCATCACGAATACCACCACCTCCACCATCGTCCTTGTCGTCATTGTTATCGACACCATTTCAGAAAAGCCTCCACTTCTCTTCCCAGGCTCATTTGCTGGGGTTTGGTTACTCTGGCAACTCTCCCTGGTCAGGCAGCACCAGGCAGCTGAATCCAGTCCCTTGTTATGGGGAAAATGCTCTCATTGAAGCTCTGAAGTAGAGTTTCTGCCTTTTATTACATCAGGCGCCACTGGCCTCCATTTGTAAACTTATTAGTGTGCGTGCACAGGGAAGGATCAGGAAACCAAGCTGTAGTCGCATGCTAATTAGGGGATCCAGCCGCTACCCTTGAACACAGGGGCCAGAAGGGTGGTGGTACCTATGTACCAGAGAGAGGAGAGTAAAATAGGATAGGAAGTTGGAAATTCATAGTTCTTCTACCTACCCAGATTTCCTGCCAGGGAAATGCATAAGGAGATAAGACTTGGGAGTAGAGGGGTAGAGGAGATAGAGTTGGTCTCTGGAAATGACTCAGAGTTAGGAGAAAGTTGAAGAGGTGGCTGGGGGGGGCGGGGAGGTTGCGGGGAGGCGATACGGGTGAGGCAAAGGAAGATGCCCAAATGGAGATGTTGAGAGAGAAGGAGAGTAACCGCTGCTTCCCGTCTCCCTTTGCCCTGGTCCCTCTGGGATAGGGAACATCTTACCCAGAGCTCAGCTTCCTGGCCCTGACGGCTTCCTGAAGCCACAAAAGGTTCTGGCTATGGCAGGGCTGATGCTGTGACCCTGCTTGCAGAGGGAGTCTGCTGCCCAGAATGATAATAAGCATTCTCGCCCGAGCTTTTTATTTTATTTTATTTTTAAAGAAGTGGCTAGACTCCTGTACAGGGCTTTTAACTGGCCAGATGGAGATGGTGCTGACTGTGTTCTTCCCCTGTTTCCTCCTTCCTCCTCTCCTTTCCCCTCATGCCTTCCCCAGGGGCTACAAGGTAAGACTGCCCAACCCTGAGCCAAAAGAACAGTCCAGAAATAATGTACATCTGCACTCATAGAGAAAATATCTGACTTTGTCTGGGAACGGTCTGACTCCTGCTCTTCACTGCTTGTTGGCCAATTTCATATCCATTTCTCCTTTTTTAACTGCTTCTTTTTCCAATGACTTTTGATTCTTAGACTTTGAATTCTTCCTTCCCCTCCCCTTTCTCCCTAAGTCTTCTTTGCTTCTCCTATGCTGGTTCATTCTTTTCATCTTTCTTCTCTGTCACTTCTAATTTTGTTTGAGATCTCCTTGCCTATCAGTCTATCTGCTTTTTCCTTTCTACCTGGGTCCAAACAATTGTGGTGTGTGTGTGTGTGTGTGTGTGTGTGTGTGTGTGTGTGTGTGTGTGTGTGTGTGTGTGTGTGTATGGAGGACAGCTAGGGAAGCAGTAGGGGATAAAGTGGGTGTGGAAGAATATGGGAAAGATGTCATCCTATCCCCAAAGGGGAACTGTGGGCCCGCTCTCCCACAAGCTTGAATTGGTATGGTACCCAGGCAGCAGAGTGGATCTGCCTGCTGTATCTCATGCCCTCATTAGGACCTGTATCTTCCAGGGGCTGCTAGTTAAAAGAACACAACCAGCGCTAAGTAGCTGCAAAGATATTGACAGTATCCCTGGAAACTCTCTTTCCCATGAGTTGCTGCATCCCCTCCTCCTTTAATTAGCAGGAGGGAGCCGGACAAGTTGTTACAACTGCAGGGAAAACGATAAAAGATGGCTTTGTATTAGTGTGGCAAATTTTATTAAACCGAGAGAAAGGGTAACTGAAACATGACAGCAGTGTGTGCGGTGCCTCCTGAATCTGTAATAACCCAATCTTGTTCTGAATCATCTCCGCGTTGGCAAACGGAATTATAAAGCACTGAACGGATCCAATATCATAAGAGGTACAACAGAGAACAGCCAAGTGGGGAGGGACAGGTAGGCGGGGAAGGCCCTCCAACCCCGGGGCAATGCCAGTCACTTAATGAGACCAGAGTAGAATTATGGGGTCTGGCTTGAGGCTTTTACATGTTAATTACTCCTGCCCCCATGGCTCTTTACTGTGTTTAGCTTTTCCACTTAGAATTCTGATGTGAAATCTGGTCACATGCAGAAATCTAGCCAACAGCACCTCTGTCAGTGGAGAAGAGAGAAAAGGTTTTCTTCTTTACCTTGTTTCTTGGTGGTAGGTAGGGTTGCCCAGAGGAAAGAACATAGCATTGAAAACATGGACACTAGGGCTCTGAATTTTATCTCACTTATTGATTTATTCTGTGACTTTTCTTCAGTCATTGGACTTTCTCAGTTGTCAGAGGCAGAATTTTATCCTTTCTCTATATCCCCATGTCACAGGGAGGCCATTAAGGAGGGAATCAAACCCTTGAGAGTTGGAAGGAACCTTAAAAAGATTATCCGAGTCAGGCTCCTGTCTTTAGGCATGCAAAGTATTAGCCCCATTTTACAGATGACCACATTGAGCTGAAGAAGGATGAAGTAACCTATGCAAAACCATGATGCCAAGAAGTGACGGAATGGACCCTAGAGTCCAGATCTTGAGTTCTGTGATGGAGCCAAGATTAGAATCTAGAACTGCCTTATAGAATAGTCCTGCCTATCTTTTCCCTGCCGTGGACCAGTCTGAACTTAAAGTACCTCAGTCAGTTAACAAGCATTTATTAAACACTTATGTGCCAAGCACTGGGCTAGGGATTTAAAGAAAGGTACAAAACCATCCCTGCCCTCAAGGATTGTCCATTCTGGTAGGAGAGGCACCATGTAAATAACTAGAGAAATACAAGCTGAACAAAAGGCAGTTCTTAATTCTGTGTGTGTGTGTGTGAGGGACCCCTGTAAAATTCTAGTGAAGCCTATGAACCCCTCTTCAGTATAATGTTTTAAAGACATAAACTGAAATTCGTAAGAATACAAAGGAAACAAATTATATTGAAATAGAGTTTTCAAAATATAAAAAAAACCATGTTCACAAAACCCAAGTTAAGAACCCCTAGAGTAGATGAAAAGTTTATCAATCCAACAGGAAGGTGCTAGCAGCTGGGGTGGGGTTGGGGTGAGGGTCGGGCTGGGGTACAGGCCTCTTAAGGCAGGCTTTGAGTTGAATCTTGAAGGAAGCCAGAGAAGCCAGGAGGCTGAGGCGAGAGGTCAGAAGAGAGGAGTCCAGGTATTGGGGACAGCCAGCACAAAGGCAAGAAATGGTCCCAGGGGTGCCTTAGGTATGGTCCTCTCAGTAAGCAAGGATTGTTGCTTTGTACCATTGATGCAGAGCTTTGAAAACAAACATTAGGCATCATCTAGTTCCACCCTCATTGGACAGATGAGGAAACTGAGGCCCAGAAAGATGCACTGACTTGTCCAAAGTCATACACATAGTAAGTGGCAGAGCCAGGCTTTGAACTCTGGCTCCTCTGGTCCCTTTCCATTGCACTTTGCATATGTGTTCTGCAAGCAACCTGTGATCTTACTGGCTCTTCCTAGCCCCACGAGAAGCTTTCTGCAGGTATTCTTATCTTGTCTGATTTGAGGAATGGAGTGACTTTGTTGGAAGTACCAGCTAATATGTAGTGGAGATAGGACTCTAACCCAGATCTTTTGACTCCAAGAGCCGTGCTTTTTTCATATAACATAGAAAAAATTTTTTCTTCATGAAGGCTAGATTTTCAACTTGCTGAATATGGGATGGGTAGAGATCTTAACTGAAATGGAAGAGTCTATTATTCCACAGCAAATTGCTCCCATGTTGGACAGTGGGGAAGAAGTGATATAGAAAATGAGGTAGGTAAGATGGTATTCATCTCATCCTATAGATGTGGTAAGTGAGGTTCTGTGAAGTTTAGGGAATGTTCAAGTATAGACTAGACTTAAGTTCTCTGGTTCTCCTAGTGTAGAGTGGTCCTTCTGTTCCTCTGTTTGAGGCAGGTCTGGAAGGGACTCTGAAGGGAGGATTGCTTCATGAGAATAACAAGAAAAGCTTAGAGCAGCGATTCTCAACCTGTGGGTCGCCACCCCTTTGGGGTCGAATGACCCTTTCACAGGGGTTACAGGGGTCGCCTAAGGCCATCGGAAAACACGTATTTCCGATGGTCCTAGGATCAGAGACACTGCTCCTCTATCTGTCTCCAGGTGGGTCCGCCCACATGCAGATACACATACATATGAGTATTAAAGGGTCGCAGCATTAGGCAGGTTGAGAACCACTGGCTTAGACAGTATATAAGTATATAAGTAAGGGACAGCCAGCATTTATTCGTTGAAGAGCAACCTAGAGCAAGGTCATATATGCAAGGAATTTCGTAAACCATAAAACATGCTATAAATTTAAGTGGTGATTATTAGTGAGCAGCAGTCTTGTGTGAGGATTTCCAGGAGATACACAGGCAGTAGAACACATGGTCTAGCGTATTGATGGGCACTTAGAAGTTACTTAATAAATTGATTGATTGATTCTAGGGACTGGCAGTTTAATTGTGGGGGAAGGGGGAGTGATAATGAACATCTTGTTCTGTGAAGTTACTTGCAACCATTCATAAAGCTGCATCAAGCCAAGTACGTGACAATGCGATCCCAACTATATAATTTACTTTTGGAGCGATGCTCAGGAGCAGAGCGCAGAGTGAGGGCAGGTTCATTGGGGAAGACGTCATGGGGTGAGCTTAGCCACATCTTGAGGGAAGTGCTGCCAGGCATTTATTGGCAGTGCAATTGAGATGTCTTGCCAGGGAAGGGATGCCTTCTCTTGAGGTCGACGTTGGAGTGGGTGTCTGAGATAGACACAGTATGGGTATTTTCTATGGACATGTGATCATGTCAGTTCCATCTTCTTGCATCAGAGGAAGCCAGAACTTAAAATATACTGTGGATAGAACTGTTAACACTTAAAAAGAAAAGTCTTCAGAGAAGATTTCCAAGCCTCACTTGGGAGTGTGATCCTGTGGCTCATGGTCTCTAGAAGGGGTGCACTTCTTCCTGCTGCCTGACCTCAATCCCTTCTGCTGTGATTCTTTATTATTTTATCATGACGGGAAGCAGATCTGCCACTCACACCTCACCCCTGTCTGGCACATCAATTTGTCTATTTGAACGACC
Source organism: Pseudochirops cupreus (assembly GCA_028627135.1). NCBI lineage: Eukaryota > Metazoa > Chordata > Mammalia > Diprotodontia > Pseudocheiridae > Pseudochirops > Pseudochirops cupreus. The sequence continues at coordinate 267,555,190 of CM053582.1, forward strand.
TGGGGTTTTACTTTGGATCTCTTTCCCTCTCCAACGTTGCCACTCAGAGCCAGAGCTGAGCCTCTGACTAGTTTTACCTCCCACTCATTGGGAGTGATTAACGAAGTCCTTTTCTTCTACTTAGACTGAAAAAAAAGTCAAAACCCTTGTGAGAAAGAACAGAGGGCAGGACTGGAGGGAGGGGGTACGGTAGGGAGAAAAAGAGGGGAAGAGGGATGTGAGAAAGCTGGATGGGAGGAAAGGAGAAAGGGAAGGTAGCAAGAAAGGAAGGAGAAGAAGGGAAGTTAGACTGGAGGAAGGCAGAGAGGAGGGAGAAAAGGAGATAGAGATGATTGGGAAAAAATCTTATGCAACCTCAGGCTCCAACTCAGCTATGCAAGATAGAAAACAAAACAGAACTATTTTCCAGTTACATTTATAATATTGTCTCCATAATGTGCCCAAAAATATTTTTCCAGAGATTCATCTCCAATCCAATAAGAGCACTGGTGGTTGCCATTGCTGCAAAAAGCCGCTGAGCATTAGCTAGCAATTGTGTTTCATGAGGGGAAAAGTACTGCAGATAATGTGATCCTCTGCCTATCTGTGCCCTGAGCCTCCAGGAAAGACCCTCTGGAGGACTGCAAGTCAGATAGTGAGCATGCCTGCCCACTACTTCCCCTCCCTGTGGCTGCCACTTCTTTGGCTAATGTGGGAAGGAAAAGAAGCAGTTCCTATAGCTCTTGGTAGCTCCTTAGGGCTTTCAACCCCCTCCTCACTGGTCTCCCTGACTCCAGTCACCCTTGTTATCTGTTTCATACTGTGCTGTTGAGCTTTAGCTGCCATTGTAAGGGCATCAACTCTGTATCCTACTGTGGCATCCAGACCAGAATCTCTTCCCTGTTGACTAGTGCTCCATTTGGCTTAGTATCCTTTTTGTTTGTTCTCTTAGCAGAGCTCAGGCTAATCTTTGTTAGCCCTTCTCATCTTCAACTTCATATCTTTCCAATCAGTGCTTCCAGAGAGAAATGGAGTATTTTCTCAGGAGTCTATGAGGTCATATGGGTTTTGGGCCTTTTTGTGAGTGACCAGTCTGTACAGTGGAATGACCTCAAAGCCACATGGTCAAGACCTCCCAATGTCAATTCAATGACTGGGGTACCCAGGGACTCAGGTTACTTCCTTCAGCCTTACCCATACAATACCTAATTAACTTAAAAGTGCAATCCTACCATTTTATGAGCCAGAAGGGCTTTGAATAGGTCATCTAGGCCAACCTGTCAACCAGTAGAAATTATTTGAACCTCTCTGGGCCTCAGTTTCCTCATCTGTAAAATGAAGGGGTTAAGCTTGTCACCTCTGAGATCCCTTGGAGCTCTAGATCTAGGGTCCTATTATTTCTGCCACTGTGTTCCTTCTCTTATTACCCTAGGTTGTTTGGAGAAGCCAACCAAGAGATAAGTTGGGAGGGGGATAGTGGGGCCTGATCTGGACTAGAGGGAAGGGGAAGGGGCTAGATTAGAGCACTGGCTATGGCATGTGACTTGAGCAGCAGAATGTGACCAGTCTAGCTCTATTTGAGCACATCTAGAGACAAAGAGAAGAACTGATTCATATATTGCCTGGGAGATTATATGACCTCCGAGGTTCCTTTTAAACTCTAAAAGATTCTAGGAGTCAGGGAGGGGAAGAGTAGCTGCAGCTGGAATCCCTAGACAAATCTCAGATCAGAATAGCATTGAGAGAATTGGCCCAGCCAGTTTTAAAGGGATCATCCTACCCTGGCTACTCCCGAGAGTTGATACCCATGAGCCTATATGGATTTATTAAGCCGTGATGTAACACTTTTTGTAGTAGCAAAGATCTAGAAACAAAATAGATGAGCATTCATTGTGGGAATTGTTAAACAACATGAATGTAGTGGAATTATTTCATTGTAAGAAACAACAAAGATTAAAAATTCAGAGAAGCATGGGAGGATTTGTATGAACTGATGCAGAGAAGCTGATCCAGTGACTATGACAATATTAATGAAAAGAACAAAAGCAAAGCAACCGAATTTGAAGACTATAGAAATGTTAATGACCAAGCTTGGCCCTGGAGACAAGTTAAGAAAATTCGCTTTCTTCCCTTTATCTTAGAGGTGGGGGACTAAAAAGTGGTCAGACATAGTTGATGTAAAAATAATACCATAGGGAACATTTATATATATGATTTGATCCTCACAAAAACACTGGGAGGTAGATTCTGTGCTACCTAATTTTGCTGAAATGCTTTGTGTTTCCCTTTATTTGTTAGGGAGTTGGCTTATTGGGTAATAGAAGGGAGAGAGAGATATTTAGAAGCAAAAAAACTGCAATAAAAATAAGTTATGTACAAAAGAATAAGCATGCTGTTATGGGAATCTGAAGATCTTCCCTGCCCCTAGGCCCTTTGCTAAAGTGTCTACGTGACTGAGGACCCTTGGATATTTGAAAGTATACTCTGTTCCCTAATAGGCTGAATGTGATCACGTGGAGCCTGTGGCGCCAGGC
>CM053582.1:267558202-267576223 GCA_028627135.1 Pseudochirops cupreus
TTTGGTTTTCAAAATCCTTCTTCAGCTGATCTCTAGCTTTTAGGCAATCTTCATGTTTATTGGAAGCTTTTGGTGGGGGAGCTCCCACTGTGCTGTCCTCCTCCCGCTCCCTGCCTTGATCCTTCTTTTCCCCAAAGAAGGAATCTAGGGTTCGGTTGCTGTTCTTACTTTGCTTCTTATGCTTATTCTTATTCATGGTTGGTCGGTCCGTGATTTTTTTTTTATCTCTGTGGAACTCTACTTCCAGAGGGGAAAGCTCTGTCCCAAATCGCTGGGGTTTTCCCAGCTGCAGAGCTTTTAGGAGGCTGCTGGGTCCCTCCCCCACTCCGGCTCATTGAAAAAAAAAACCACAGGACCAATACCCAAGACCACGATCCAGATCCAGGCCACTCAACGTGAGAGCACTTGGCCTCTGAACAATTGCTTGGTCTCAGGCTGAGAGCTCTGAAGTGGCAGTGTGGAGGCAGGTGCAAGACCTCCAGTTCTGTGACCTCGTTGCCCTGGAGGCATTTTGGGAGGACCCGCTTTTCTCCCCTGATTTCACCAAGCTCCACTAACCTAATTCTGGATACTGCCACAGCTGCTGCCGATCCACTCACCCAAAGCTGCAGCCGGGGCTCGGCTCCCCTCGTCCAGCCACCTCCGGGGCAGAGCCGCGGTTTCAGGCTAGGCTGGTTTTGGTTCGCAGGGCTGAGATGGTTCTTTGTAGCCAAGCTGACTTTAGTGGAAAGTATATTTGTGTGCGTTTTGGAGTTCTAGAATTTGTTTAGAGTCATATTTTATGGGTATTTGGGGTGGCTGTGTGAGAGCTGCAATATGTTGCTGTTCCTACACCACCATCTTGGCTCCACCCCCCTGGACTTAAATTTCAATATGAAGTACCTACTATCTCTTTGATATCCCTGATATTGGCTGTGTGGGAGACAATGAGGACATAATGAATAGAATTCTGGTCTTAGAGACAGGAAGATCAGGATCCAAATCCCACCCAGAACCCTTACTAGCCTCATGAGCATGGGCAAATCATTTCTGCAGGAGCTTGTTTCTTCATCCACAAAATGGGAGTGCCACCTGAACATCATAGTGTTGTTATGAGACATAATGAGATAATGTATGCAAAGTCTTTTGCACATTTTAAAACACTATATACATATTAACAGACATCATCATTCTTATCTACAGCCCTGTTCACCACCAGCTTTCAAACAGGATCAAACTCTTACATGTTGGATGTGTGAGATGTCTGATTCACGTTACCCCTTACTCAGGTTAGGGCAGAAAGAAAGAAAAAAACAGAAGAAGGAGGAACATAAGTACAGAAAGAGGAGAAAGTCCCAGGAGGAAGATGCTTTTCCACCAACACATCCTGACTAGGCTTTAGCCCTGCCTGCAAGGTTCCCTGCTCCCCAGTATGGAGTGGCTACAACAGAATATTTCCTATGGAACAGCTCTCTTTCTATCCTCTCTCCCCTCATCTAAAGACCAATTCAGTATCATCTCAGCAGGGAGATTGGAATGGCAGGCAAAAAAGACAGAGGACTGCCTCAGGGTAGGTCTGCTATTGTATTGTCTGGCCTTTTCTTGTTCATCCTACAAAAAGCTTTCTTCCTCTGTCAAATTCCACTTTTCTTTCAATCTGATTCAATTTATTTGAACTACCATTTAGTAAGTGCTTATGGAGAGCATGCTACTAGGCTAAGTACTAGGGGACAAAATGTTTAAAGAAGGCAGATCTCTGCCCTTCAGTAGCTTACATTCTAGTAGAGAGATAGCACATATATAGATACTTGGCATTTACACAATTCTTTAAAGCTCTTCACATACAGTATGTCATTTGGTCTGCTCAATAATCCTGTGAGCTAATGACTATGGGTATTATTATCCCAATTTCACAGATGAAGACACTTTGGTAGGTAGGTAAGAGAAATGTACATGCAGCTAGGTGATGCAATGGATAGAGTGCTGGGCTTGGAATCAGAAATGCTCATCTTCTTGAGTTCAAATCTGGCCTTAGACACTTACTAGCAGTGTGACCCTGGGCAAGTCACTTAACCCTGTTTGCCTCAGTTTCCTCATCTGTAAAATGAGCTGGAGAAGGAAATGGCTAAACACTACAGTATCTTTGCCAAGAAAACCCCAACTGGGATCACAAAAAATCAAACATGAATGAAAAATGATTAAATAAGAACAAGAGAATCATAAAAAAAAAGTATCATGGAAGGGCCCAGGAGGAAGATACTTATCCACAGGGATGGCTTCATGGAGGAGGTTAAATTTGCACTAGGTTTTGAAGGATTCTAGAAGTAAATAGGGAGAGGAAGGATAATGTGGGCATGGGGAACAGAGTAAGCAGAAGTCAGGGGGTGGGGAGGAAACACAGAACATGTCTGAGGGACAGAGAGCGCTCCAGTTTGGCTAGAACTTGAAGGATATGAAAAGGAATAATATGAGATCAGGTTGGCTTGGCAGGCTGGCACCAAATTGTATACATGGCTCTATGTAAACTATGCCTAGGACCTACCAAACTAGAAGCAGGTCTATAGAAGGGGGAAAAGTGACCATTAAAAAAATTGCAGAATGAAAACCATAACAAAGATTTCTTCTTTAATGTGTGTATATGTGCATACATACACATATAGCAAGAGGAGGAACAAGTTTTTGAGATATTTTTATTGGAAAACTGTATTAAATTACGAAAATGCACTCACCAAAGGGAGATGCCAGACAAATGGGTTTGGATTTGACTCGGGACTCTGTTCCCTTCTCAAATAGATTATAAAGTTCATCCAAATTCTATGCAAGTCAATCAGCTTCATGTAAAGCAACTGCTGCCTGGCATATAATAGATGCTAAATAAGGGCCTGTTGACTTGCTTACTTTCTTACAATCAGAATATAAAGTCCTGAGGACAGGGACTTTTTTTTTTTAATCCCCAAGCCTCCCTAGCACAATTCTTGGGGTTTTGTTTTTTGTTAGATTTTTTTTTTGGAGGGGGGACGGTTTGAGGAATTTGCTACCCCAATGAAATCACGGTGATTTGCTTGACATAGAGAACTTCTTGTGTGGAAACTCCTTCTACCAATGCATCTGCAACTTAGTCTTTTTTTTTTGGAGGCATTGAGGTTACCTGACTTGCTCAGGAGTCACAGGCCGGATGGGGGCTCAGGTCTGCTCTATCCACTTTACTGCCTAGCTACCCCTGTAACTTACAGTGTTAAGGGAGGGCCTGGGTACACTGAGAGGCCAATAGACTTGTCCAGCATCACACAACTGGTATATATCAAAGGTAAAACTTGAACCCAGGTATTCCTATCTCCATGGCTGATATTCTGAATATGGCTATGCCATATGTCACAAATGCTTGTGGAATTTTTCTTGTTAAACTTTCTTTCCATCCTCCAACATATCCCCTATAGTGTACAGCCTTCACACAATCTGATACTTGCCCTTATTTAGGGGAACCCCAGCATCCATGGACCCAGTCACCCCCTCCCCTTCCACAACTCACCTCCTCCAACTACCTAGCCCATATTGTCAGGAGCACAAGACCCAGGCTACTGAAGGCTCTGGAAACCCTGATGTCATGTACCAAGGATATCAAAAGGGTATCTAGGCTGTAGCTGTGTTCCCTGGAGCTGAGCTAGTGAATAGGAGAACACACAGTCTTGGAGCTGTCCACCACTGCTGCTGCTGCTGCTGCTGTTGCTGCCACCGCCGCCACCCAGGCCCTGCTCGGGCATGGAGTGTGTTCATTAAGCTTCCAGCCATGCTGAATCCCAGCCAGTTACTCACGTCTGACTAAAAGCCTGGCTGACGCACAGCCAGGAGGGAGGGGCCGGGGCCAGCAGGTATGACAGCCCAGCTCAGCAGCAATAGCCTGGCAGAAAGACAGGGTGAAGGGGAGGTTTTCTGAGCTTGGGGAGAGGTGGAGGAAGAAGGGCAAGGAACAGCATAATTTTATGCCTGGCCTTTGCAAGTAGACAGGCAAAATGACTTGGTGATCCCGGAGCTCTCTAAATTAGCTGCATTTTACAACTCCCCTGGGTCTGTCGGGAAACGTCCCATTAAATCTTAATGATCTGCCTTCCAACCAATTCCCAGGCAATTCTGGCCTCAGGAGAATGGGGAGCCCTAGGGAGCAGGGTTGGGAGTTCTGGCTGGAGGGATGGGAGTGGAGGGGGAAGGGCGGAGGGGACAGCTGAGTCATTTGCACAGAAGGTTTGGCCACTGGCCGCAGCTTCTCCCTTTCCCTGGTAGCTTTCCACTGCTTGTCACCCATGCCTGGAATGCACTCCCTCCTCTGCAGCTTCTGATCTCCTTGGCTCAGCTCAAATCCTACCTTCTGCAAGAGGCCTTTCTTGGGCCACCTCCCTCCCCCCACTGCTAGTGTCTTCCCTCTGAGATTATCTTCCGTTTACACTCTGTGCGTGTGTGTGTGTGTGTGTGTGTGTATTTGTGCGCACATGCTATGTATCTAGTTGTATATTATCTCCTCCATTCGAATGGGAGTTCCTTGAGGTCAGACACCATGTTTTTCCTTTTCTCTGTCTCCCTAGTGCTTAACATAATGCTTGCTACAAAGCAGGGACTTAATAAATGCTCACTGGTTGGTTGATAGACTGAGTGACACCTAAGTCTTCAAAACTCAGAGCATCCAGATCCATCTAAACAAAGAAGCTTCAGTCTTCTTGAGTCTTTACCTCTTCCTCACAAGACCCATCCTCCCTTAGTCTCCTCACCCCAGGAAACTTCTCATATCCAGGATGAAGTGATGGCTCAAGCTCCAACAAGAAAAAACATTTAGTACCAGACTATCCTCCCATCTATAAGCCCCTAGGGGAAAATCTGCCCCCCTCCCATCCCTTCTTATTACTCCCCAGGGTTGTGATGGGAACAATAATGAGTGACTTGAGATCATCAGAGTGATGAGGTGCAGGCTTTGGGAGCCCCCTTGAGCTCTCCTTGAATCTTTGAGGTACAGGAGGTTATTGAGAAGATCTATTCACACTCTAAACAAGAAAGTTCTTCCCTGTATCTAATCTGAAGCCCATTGCCTCTAATTTCTCAACAGAATGGAGAGGGAAGAAGAAAAAGTAAAGGGAAAGAAAAATGAAGCCAGTTTTAGAAATGGGTGACCTGGTGTCTTCCTTCACACACCCCAAAGCAGGTGGTTTGTCAGTATTCAGTTGGACAGAAGAAAAACCTTGAGCAGAAACACAGAGGTCAATCCCGAGGCAAACAACAGCAGGCTGTGTCCCCCGCCTGCAGGAGGGAACACGGTCTGGTGGTCACAGTGGAGCCCCGGGAAAACAAGCCTGTAAGCTCCCTGTCCTGGCTTGGCCACTGCCTCCCTGCATGATCTTGTCTCTGCCACTTCCCAGCCCTCAGTTTCTCCAGCTGGTCAGCACCAAGAAAGCTTTCCCTTTTAGGGTAAAGCCTCTTCATCTCCATCTTCTGTTTCCATTCACTTCTCCCTATCTTGATCCAAATGCTGAAGGAAGGACTGATCCCCTCCTCTTTTTGACCCCTGGATATGCCGACTAAGAAATGTCTTTCCTTGCCTCCACCCCATCACCTCCAGTGCCTGACAGGACAGTTAAATAAAAGCCAAGTTTGTTTCCAAATCCAGTTCCTTTCTTGGGAGCCCAATACGAAAGATGAATCTATCACCTATATCCATTGTTAGGTCCATTTTTAAAGTTATTATTGTGGGTGCTTAAGATGTCAACAATGAAGAATCCTATTGTTGCACTAATTAATTCAGCAATCTCCCTGAAATAATAGGAGCTGTAATTGTAATTCCAAACTCACCCCTAGACCACTGGAATCAACTAATTAAACAACAATCACCCAGCCCCGCTGCTTTCAGGAGGAAGATGGACTATTCCTTTTTATAGCCACAATTAGGCGACACATTCAGTAATCAGGATGAAATACAAATTTACCCAGGAGCCCACTAAATTATGACCATTCATACTCTGTTCTCCTCTCCTTGCCTCCTGGAAAACACAAAGGCAGTGCATCTTCCAGCTGCAGCAGGAAGCCTGCTGTGCGGCTGCTCAGCCCCTGGATCACCTCTGAGCTGCTCATTAGGGTCCCCTGCCAGCAGTAACAGACTAGCTGCTCAGCCTGGGGCATGGGACATCAGCGAGGGAAAGTAGGCACTGCCGGACTGATCCAAGTCAGCCTCGTTCATATTTCTAGCGGGTTCCCAGCAGGAAGCAAGAAGGGGGGTAAGGTAAGGCTGGGAAGGAAAGGGACAAAAAGAAGGGAAAGTGGCTAGAAAGAAGAAGGAAAATGAACCTGGAGCTATAACACACCTAGGCTTGCAAACACCATCCCTCTGCTCCTTCCTCTCCTCACTGTCACCTTCCACCCCTCACTCCATTCAGGCAACATGGAATCCCAGCTGGATGCCCAGTGGAAAGAAAGAGTTTGGGGGCTTCTCTTCCAAAGAAAGTCTCTCCCTACAGTAATGTTACTGGGTGGGGAGCTGGTAGGAAGTCCCACTGTGGCAAAGGAACAGAAGGAAAATGATGCAGACAAGTGTCATAAGAAGCCATTGAATGAGGTGTGAAAATTAAATCAGGTAAAAAGCAAACCACCAGGCTGAGAGAGGGAGAGGAGCCGTGGAAGGAGATAAATGGAAAGATAACAGCACAGAGGAGATGTCAGTGGTCTTCCAGCCCAGCAGAAGATGGGCTTTCTGGCTTTTGCAAGATGCTTGCATCTGCCTCAGTCAGAGGGAGGCACAGGAAGGAGCCTTGAAGGAGCCCAAGAATTCATCAACAAGGGACTACAGCAGAGGGAAAGAGCAAGGAGAGGCAGAACTGTGCTTTCTTCAAGGTGGGGGGGAGCAGAGGTTTCCACAAACTCTTATTCAGAGCTCCATGAGGGTAATGTAGGAATTAGTCGCTGGGAATGGAGATTCTTTGAGGGCAAGGCAGGGACTGATTTTGCTTTCATCTTTGTACCCTCCAGCAGAGCCCAGAGAAATGCCTGGCACACAGTAGGTTCTTAATAAGTATTGAACTGAAGAGACTTTCTATTCTACTATATTGTCTTTTATGTTGATGGGATTTAGGTGGTCAAATGACTGGACCTGTAAATAGGTGAACATTGTCACTTTGGAAGGCAAAATGTGGGGTTGGGGGAAGGGAAGAGAGTATTGCATAGAAGGGAGACAGCTGATTTTATATCCTTGAAGACCTGGGTTCAGATCTTGCCTCTGCCCCTGGCAGGGTGACTGTGGACAAGTCATTTAATTTCTCAGTGCTGGAGGTAATTTGCTAAGATATAAGTTGCAGAGAAGGTGCTGAACTGCACTAGAAGAGAGGTTTCCTTATTTGCGGAATTCTCTATACCAGTGAAATCACAAATCCAGACCTGAGACTTAATGTTGTGTGTGCTTCTCCAGGGATATGCTGTAATAGGATCAGAGCATTAGCCATGCTGCAGATGAAGGAGCTGAGGCCCTGGGGTGCTATGAATTGCTCATGGTCACAGACATACTAAGTGTCAGAAATGAAATATGAACCAAGGACCCCAGGTCCCCAAATTCCTTTTTCTATATTCATGTTTTCTGTCCTTATAGGATACAAACTCCTTGAGGGCAGGGACTATTTCATCCTTGTCTTTTTCATCTCCAGAATATGCCTGGCACATAGTAAGTGTTTAATAATTGCTTTATTGATTGACAAAAAAATACAAAGGGTAGAGAGAACTGCAAGGTAAGTTAAGGCGATGAGGTCCTTGAGAGCAGGAACTATGCCTTATTTTTCTTTGTCCCATCTCCCTGCAAACACACTTGTATCTTGGTCAGGTCAACAGTTAATGAGCATTTATTAAGTACCTACTATGTCAAGAAGTTCACAATCAAATGGGAGAGAAAAGCAAACAGATAGATAGATAGATAGATAGATAGATGGATAGATAGATAATGGATGGATGGATGGATGGATGGATGGATGGAGAGATAGATAGGTAAATAGATAGATAGATAGATAGATAGATAGATAGATAGATAGATAGAGACATATGCTCTATATAGGAAAAATGGAAATAATTACAAGAAGGAAGGCATCAGAATTAAGAGGGGATGGAAGAAGCTTCCTGTAGAAGGTGGGACTTTAGTTGGGACTTAAAGGAAGTCAGGAAGTTCAGTAGGTGGAGACAAGGAGGGAAAGGATTCCAGTAATGGGGAATAGCCAGAGAAAATTCCAGGAGCTGAGAGATGGAGTGTCCTGGAACAAGGAGGCCAGTGTCACTGAATCAAAGAGTACATGAAGAGAAGTAAGGTATAAGAAGATTAAAAGGGTAGGTGGATTTTAATGAAGGGTTTTAAACACCAAAGGATTTTGCTGAACAAACCCACCAGCAGGCTATTGTAATAATGCAAGCATGAGGTGATAAGGATCTGCAAGATGGTAGCAGTGTCAGATTAAAGAAGGTAGCATATTCAAAGGACTGTGCCAAGGTGAAAAGGACAGGCCTTGGCAACAGGTTGGTATGAGGTGGGAGTGAGAAATAGTGAGGATGGCACCTAGCTTGTGAGCCTGAGGGACTGGAAGGATGGAGGCATCCTCCATAGTAATAAGGAAATTTGGAAGTGGGAAGTACAAGATAATGAGTTCTATTTTGGACAGCACTGTACAGTGCTGAGGTGATAGCACTAAGCATATGTGCTTAATAAATACTGGTTAAATCACAAATTTTGACAGAGTCATGTATCAAAGCTCCATGGAAATTCAGTTGGGTTCATTATTTACTCAATTGATTCAGGAACAATAATTCAACGAGCATTTATTAACCACATACAAGATATTGAGCACAGGGCTAGGCACCAGATGATATATTAAAGAACAGATAAAATATTTCATGGCTTTGTGGAGCTTTCTATCTAGTAGGGAGATATATTATATACATACACACACATATAGTCTATCTAGTGCTGATATATATATATATATATATATATATATATATATATATATGCAAATATCTAAGATGGTGGTACATGGCAAATTTATTAGAGGGGATCAAAAATGCCATACAAGGTCTGAAGAAAAAGATCCTTACCACCTAGAGGGGTTGGGGAGCAAAGATCAGGGAGGGCTTTCTAGAAGAGATATCATTGTTATTTTCCCTCCTTATATCACAGCTTCCTTCAACAAGAAGCATGCAAGAGACCTCAAGAGGTCATCTGGTCCAGTCATCTGCTATAAACAGAATATCACTTAAATTAACCTTACAGATGGTCTTAAAGAATGTTTTCTTTTGTTTATAATCAAGTGGCAAAAAAATGTCACTCTATCTGTTAATTTTCCATTTATCTTCTCCCCATTTCCAGAGACTCCTATCTTCCTTTACAACTTACTATCTCATTACTGGAAGTCAATTCAATTCATGAAATATTTATTAAGTACCTACTGTATGCATAGCTCTGAACTGTTTTTCTCATACATAAAATGACAGACTTGTACTAAATTGATTTATAAAGTACCTTCCAGATCCAGCAATACCACTACTAGGTCTGTATTTCCAAAATATTATTTAAAAAAAGGAAAAGATGTATATGTATTAAAATACTTATAGTAGCTCTTTTTGTGGAAATTGAGGAGATACGCATCAACTGGGGAATGGCTGAACAAGTTGTGGTATATGATTGTAATGGAATACTACTGTGCTATAAGAAATGATGAGCAAGAAAACCTGGGAAGACTTATATGAACTAATGCAAAGTGAAATGAACAGAACCAGGAGATCATTGTACACAGTAAGAGCAATATTGTAAAATAATCAACTGTGAATGACTTGGCTATCCTTAGAAATATAATGCTCCAATTCCAAAGAACTTACAATGAAAAATGCCATCCACCTCCAGAAAAAGAATTGATGGAGTCTGAATGTAGATTAAAGAATACTTTTAAAATTTTCTTTATTTTTCCTGGGGTTTTTTGTCTGTGTTTTCTTTTGCAATGTGTCTAAAATAGAAATGTTTTATATGATTTCACATGTATAGTCTACATAAGTTGCCTTTTAAAAGAGTGAAGAGAGAAGGAAGGGAGGGAAAGAATTTGGAACTCAAATTAAAAACTAAATGTTAAAAAATTTTACATGTAATTGGGATTATATAAATAAATAAAAAATTTTTCCTATATGGAATGAAATTAATAAAGCTATATTAGGAGGGAAAAAATAAAGTACTTTCTAGTTATAAATGTATGAGCCTATGATCTTAAGTGTACTTTCAGTGTTCTGCAAAATCTAAAGAAGGAACCAACTGTCACTATCCATTGGGGGGAGATCAAGGAAAGCCTCCTGGAAGAGGTGGTATCTTAGCACATGGCTAGATTTTAAACAAGCAGAAAAGGAAGGGTTTTCTAAGCTGAGAGAATAGCATAAGAAAAGACAAAGAGATAGGAAAGTATAAGAGTTCGTGTAAGGGAGTATGATTAGTTCAATATGGCTAGGACATACAAGGCATGAAGAAGGGGTAGTATGAGATTAGTCTGGAAAGGTAATGTCAGACAGCAGAGGACTAAGAAATCAGAACTTTATTTGCCAGGTGGTAGGTGATTTGGGTAAAGAAATTATATGTCCAAGATCTGCACATAAAATTAATTTGGAAGCAATATGAAAGAAGAACTGGAGGAAGGGACAAAGAGAATGTAGAAAGAAGCATTGGAAGGCTATTGCAATAAGTCCAATTGGTTGGAAATAAGGGTTTATTCTGTGGTGGTACCAGTGAAAATAGAGAAAAAGGTACAGACTTGAGAGAAGTCAACAGGACTTGGTAACTGATTGGATATGGGAAGTAAGTGAGAGAGAAAAGCAAGATACAGAAGAGGAGAGATATAGAGCAATGCCTGTCCTCAGTAAGTTTCTGTCTATTGGGAATGAAACTGGTCCTACAATATCCAAGAAGAGTCAAAAAGATTGTGAGTTTTGAGAGGCAGTTAAAAATAGTGACATTCTAATTCATTACCAAAGATGTATCCAATCTCTCTTGAAAGCCTCTGAGGAAAAAAGGAAGGAAGGAAGGAAGGAAGGAGGGAGGGAGAGAGGGAAGGAGGGAGGGAGAGAGGGAAGGAAGGAGGAAGGGAGGGAAGGAAGGAGGGAAGGAAGGAAGGAAGGAAGGAAAGAGAAAAGGAAAAGGGAAGAAAAGTGGATAGAGTGATGGACCTGGAATCAGGAGGGACCTGAGTTCAAATCCAGCCTCAGACGTTTACCAGCTGTGTAAGCCTGGGCAAGTCACTTAATCCTGATTGCCTTGGTTTCTTTATCTATAAAATGAGCTGTAGAAAAAAATGGCAAACCACTCCAGGACTTTTGACAAAAGAACCCCAGATGGGGTCATGAAGAGTCAGACACCTACTGAAAACAACTGAGTAACAATAGTATGCTAAGTACTTTACAAACCAGGGAGGTAATAATGACAATGATGATGAGGAGGATAATAGCTAACATTTATAATACACCTACTATTAACCAGTTATTGTGCTAAGTGCTCTACAATTATTCTCATTTGATCCTCACAACAACCCTGGAAGGAGGTGCTATTTTTATCCCCATTTTACAGACAAGAAGACTGAAGGAAACAGAGGTTAAGTAATTTGCCTGGGTCACACTACAAGTAACCATCTGAGGCTGGATTTGAACTCAGATCTTCCTGGCTTCAGGCCCAGATCTCTATCTACCATATCATCTAGCTGTATCTGCTAACTATTCTTAAAGTATTACTTTCTCCCACCTAGGTATCATCATAACTTATCTCCACCCATTCACTCTATTTTGCCCCATGGCATACATCACAGGGATTTGCGCGCAGTAGGGACACATATTGACTGATAGATGAAAGTCTTATTTTGAAAGAAATTATTTTTAAAAATCTATTCATAATAAAAAACAATTACCTCCCCCCCTTTCCTCTATACATTCTATCCTCCGACTTGCCAACCCCTTCCTAATTTACCCTACGTCATGAAGGACTTTCTTCATATTTTCCATTCAATGCTTATTCCCTATAAGGTGATCTGGAATGGGAGCAGGAAGTTAGGGGGTTTCTATTCCAGTTGCTCTAAGTTGGCTCCCGGCTCCTAATACTATTCTCTGCCCATTCATCTGCAACCAAACAATTTCACCCATCTGCTCAACTCAATTCAACAAGTATTTATTGAGAACCTCGTACAGGCTCAGAATACAAAGGAAATCCATGACATCATTTCCGGTCCTAGAGAAGCTTACCATCTTATCAAAGAGATGACCAGAGATTAATAGCAGCAATATATAGTCAGTCAATATTTGGGGGAAGGTGACAAGCATGTATTAATTGGTAACTCTGTGCTAGGCACTGGGCTAAGAGCTGGAAGAAAGGCAAAGCTAGAAAGAAAGGAAAGAAAGGCAAAAAACAAATTCCCAAGGAGCAGTCACAGTCTAAAGGGAGAGCAACAACATTCAAACACACACACACACACACACACACACACACACACACACACACACACACACACACACACGATAAATTAGAGATTATCTCAGGCACTAGAATGATGGCAGATCAGAAGCTTCCTATAGAAGACCTTTCTTGGAGGATTCCAAGTTTAGGGCTCTTAGTCGATAAGCGTACAGTAGATGCCTACTGTGTTCCAGGCACTGTGCTGGGGATACAAAAAAAGGCAAAAGACAGTCCTTGCTCTCAAGGGGTTCACAGACTCATGGGAGAGACAACAAATGTGTACAAATAAGATAACCTGGGGATAGGAAACAGAGGTGCCAGCACTAAGGGGGAGAGGGAAAGGCTTCCTGCAAAAGGTAGGATTTTAGCTAGGATTTGAAGGCAGCCAGGGAAGCCTGGCAGGGGAGATGAGAAGGGCAAATAACCTCCAGCACCTTAGAGGTCACCTGGCCTCACCCCCTTGTATTTATTACAGATGAGAAAGCAGAGGTTCTGTGACTGGAATGAGATAATATAGGTAGCAAGTGGCACAGCCAGGATTTTTCATCGAGGCCCCTTGACTCCAAATATTGACATTTATAAAACACCTTAAAGTCTGCCAAGAGTTTTGCCCATAACCTAACCTTGTGAGGTGGATATCTGAAGCACGATCATCCCCATTTTTAGAAAACAGAGCTCTCATACAGGTGAGACAATTTATCCCAGACTACAGTGGTCTCACAACACTCAGGGCCAAGGTTCAAATCCAGATCAAGCGTGCATCCTCCTCCCCTGCCTCACAAAAACTTCATGTGGCAGACAATGCATCTAGTGTCATCATCGTTTTATAGGTGAATAAACTGAGGCACAGAGAGATTAGGTGATTTCCCCAAAGTCACGGTTCTAGAGTTACAGAATTATAGAATTGCAGAATGATGTTGTATGTTGAGTTGTGACCAACTCTTCACGACCCCATGGACTATATGGGGTTTTCATGGCAAAATACTGGAGTGATTTGCCATTTCCTTCTCCAGTGGGTTAAGGCAAACAAAGGTTAAATGACCTGCCCAGGGTCACATGGCTAGTAAGTAAGTCTCTGAGTCCAAATCTGAACTCAGGTCTTCCTGACTCCAGGCTCAGCACTTTCTCTACTAAGCCATTTAGCTGCCCCAGAGCATTATTGCTGTTGTTCAGTCTTGTCCAACTCTTCCTGGCCCCATTTGGGGTTTTCTTGGCAAAGATACTGAAGCGGTTTTACAAATGAGGAACTGAGGCATATGGGGTTAAGTGACTTGCCCAAGATCACACAGCTAAGCAAATGTCTGAGCCCAGATTTGAACTCAGGTCTTCCTTACTACAAGCTCAGTGTTCTACTCACTGAGACATCCAGCTGCCTCCTAATACAAATACTTGTACTGACATGGTGCCTCTGAATATTTTGGGGTGATTTTTGTAATTTTGTAACATTGTTGTAATTTCAGTCTTGTGTTAAGTTGTAAAAGCCACATTTCTCCCCAGCCACAAAGCATTAACTCTGTCCCTTCCCTGCCCCCAGCCTAGAGGTATTTCCTCTGAAACCATTCACTCTATAGCTATGATAATGAATTCTTTTAAAAGCATTACCTCCTTTGTTGTAGTGAACTACTAACAAGACTCATCCACTTGCAAACTGGATGAGTACTTCTCATTTAAATTTGACCTATGGTTGACTTTATGAAGTTTCAAGGCAAAAGTATTAGGCACTCCTTGGCTCCTCCCAGGTCCCTCCCTAACTCCACCTCTGTACACCTAGTTAGACTAATGAACCTATGACTGACAGTTTTGTGTCTTTAAAAACTGCATCTCTCATCCCAGGTTTTTGCAGGCTATCTGCCCGCTGTAGAGCATCACACTAAATCTCCTAGAATTTTGTAGACTTTCTCTGACACCCCCCTCCCCTGCACTTGGTAACTCTACCTTAAATCCCTGTCAGCTTGCAGGTCCCCTTACCTCACCCCTTGCCTCAGTGTAGCAATAAACTTTTATAATTCTGCCAAGGACAGATGAGTCCAGTAATTCTTTTCGGACGATGAACCTAGAAAGGATTTCATTAGAAATCCCCCCAACTTATACCTCTTCAGTATTTGATAATGAATCCTGTCTACAATACTCTCAATGAGTGGTTATTCCAAAATGAGAGATTCTCTACCCCCCAGAGTTCCATTTGCTAGGAAGTCTTTCCTTATACTAAGTTAAAATCTGTGCCTTCTCACCTTGATCCTAGTTCTTTCTCCTCAGTGGCCAAAAATAAAAAAAATTCCTTTTCCACATGATGACCCTTTAAATATTAGAAGGCAGCTATAATGTAATCCCCAAGTCTTCCCTTCTCCAAAGTAAAAGTCTCCAATCTAAGGCTTCTAGCTTTGCTCTGGAGGCCAGATTTGTTCATAGCCACTCTGATGGCTTGGTTTGAAAAAGCTGAAAGCAAAAAGAACTTGTCAATGTCCCTGTTACAATGTGGGGCACATTATAAAGTGAAACACAGAAGGCCCAGGGACATATTTTTGGACACAGCCACTGTATGGATTAATTTTGCTTGACTGTGCTGGACAAGAGGTGGGAGGTTTTTCCCCTCCTAATTCCCTTTCTAATGTGGGGAGATCAGAGAGGGAGATGGGATTTTGGCAAGGCCAAGAAAAAAGAGCCATTGTAACATTTTTAAATGGGCAGAAAAGAAGAAAAGGAAGTTCTAAAAGAAGCAGAAACAAATAGGGACGTTTTGAAAGGAACATATTTAATTTATTATAGAGGGGGTTTTTTGTTGCTGTTTAGCAAGAAGTGTGAAATGGAGATTCACGGTGTCATAGAGAATCCTCTTTTTGCATTAAACAAACAAATAAGCAAACAAAACACAACCAGTGTGGTGCACAGAATTGCACACTAGCCTCTGATAAGTGAGAGATCCCACCCTGCAACCCAGGTTCTCTGGAGCCTGGCTTAATACTCTTTCCAACACACCAATGATTCTCAATCCAGGGGTCTGCATTCTAATTGACAGGGGCCCACAAGTCTATAAACAAGCAGATACACTTTCTGTAGGCTGAATAAATTATAAACCTCACTCCTCTATGTATTGATATTTTTTGAATGTATGCAGAAAATATTCTGAGGAATACAATATAAATTCACTTAAAAGCATTCCTGAATTCATAGGAGCTTTTTGTCATTCCATATTTTCTCAAGATAGAACAGCCCTTATTATGGGTGGTCGGTAGAGGGTTTTGTTGTTGTTTTTCTCTTTGATGTTAAAAAGGTTGGGAACAACTCTCTAGCCTAACAGAGAAATTGAAATCCAGTTGCACCAACCCTCAATTATCCAAGACTTGATTATTTAATTTATGGATTTTTCCAGATGTCTTGCTTCTCAAGGAACTGTCTACTGGTCTATTCAGGTCATTTTGCTGTATTTTTGCACCTTGATTGAGGCGGGGGAGGAGGGAAAAGCAGAAATGAAAGAAGAGATACCACTCAATCAGCAGTTGTCCTCTCTAACTACTAGGTGAGAAAGATTAAAATTAAAGAAGTCTCAGACCTATTTGTAGGTTTCATTTATGCATGAAGTCTGGTAGGAATTTCCATCTCTGTTCTACTCTACTCTCCCACCCCAGCCCCCACCACATCCCAAAGGCTTCTTAAGGAAGGCACTTGGAGAAAATAAAGGAAAGAGTCAAACCCTGAGGTGCTGAATTATGGAATTCCAGGGCTGCAAAAGTGATAGCTAGGTGGTTAGGGGGATAGAGTGCTGGACCTGGAGTCAGGAAGACCTGAGTTCAAAACTGTGTGATCCTAGGGAAGTCACTTAACCCTGTTTTCCTGACTTTCTTCATCTGTAAAAATGAGCTAGAGAAGCAGATGGCAAACCATTCCAGTAATTTACCAGAAAAACCCCAAATGAAGATTCAAACGTGACTGATACAAATGAACAACAATAGGTCTGGGAAAAAAAAGAGAAGTGAGATCCAAATCAGATAATTGATGACTTTGCAAACCTTAGAGCGCTATGTAAATTCTAGTTGTTGCTGCTTCTGCGGTGGTGATGATTTCCTACTGCACCCCTGCTGAGCTCAAGCAAACGTGGGTAGAGCAATTCAGGGTTGTGCTGGTCAAATGTTTAACAACATAGCTCCGGTGGTAGTGGTAGTGGGGTGTATAGGCATAGACACTTAAGTTAAATCTGCATTGTTAACACTTTCTTAATTCCAGACAATTAAAAAAAAGAAAAACAATAAATCAAGCCCTGATGGGTCAATCTCCAAGGTGTAAACATTCACACTGAAAATTTATCAGTCTGTTTTCTCCCAGGCTTGTTAGAGTTGGCTTCAATTCTAACTCACACTGCTGGTACAAAGGAACCCCAGAGGTCACCTAATTTGGCCCACAGACAAAGCACTGACCCCATCTACAATCTCTCCAACAGGTGTTCTTTATTTGAGTGAGAAGCAGCTGAAGAAACCCATTCCGTGGCTGGGCAGCTGAAATGACGCGGAAGTTTTCCGCGTCCTGTGCTATACTCGGTCTCTCTACCAACAGTTCCTAGTTATGCCTTCTATTGCCCAGCAGAACAAGCCCATTGACAGCCCTTGAAATAACTGAAGACAACTACCCTGAGTTCTCTTTTTTCCAGGTTAAACATCCCCAGTACCTTCAACTGATCCCTGTTTGCCCCAGAGACCATAAAAATAATACCATAGGGAACATTTATATATATGATTTGATCCTCACAAAAACACTGGGAGGTAGATTCTGTGCTACCTAATTTTGCTTCTCAATTTCCTTCTCAAAAATGGCACCTAGAACTAGGTGCAATCATCTTGTTGCTATTTGGTTGTTTCAGTCATGTCAGACTCTTCATACTTGACTCATTTTACAGATGAGGAAACTGAGGTTAAGTGTTAAGTGACTTGCCCAGGGTCACACAGCTAGGAAGTGTCAATCATCCTTTGAAAGAATTCAAGCTTGTCCACATTCCTTCTCAAAGATAGCACCCAGAACTAATTACAATCATCTACATGTGGTCTGATCAGGACAGATGACAGCAAGACTAACACTTTCCCACATTCTGGACACTCTACTTCTATTATGAGCCTAAAATCACATTAGCTTTTTTTTGGCTGCCACTTTCTACTGCTGAGTCACACTGAGCTTGTCCAGTAAAATCCTGTGGGTCTTTCTTTCCAAATGAACTGCTTTCTCCCTGTCCTGTATTTGTGACATTGTTTTTTAAACCCAAGAGCAGGAGTTTATGTTTAACTCAATCATTAAGTTTCATCTTGTTAACTTCAGCTCACCTTTCCAGCCTGTCAGCTTATTTTAGGATCCCAGTCCCATCTTCTGGCATTTAGCTTTCCCTCCTAGCTTCTTGTCACCCACAAATTTGATATAAGCATATCATTTGTGCCTTCAACCATACAACTGATTTAAAGAAAAACAACTGAATTCGGTCAATGATAGAGTTCTACCAGAGGGGTGTTCTGGGTGGAAACCACACCGTTAGTCACTTTTTTTAGTTTGGTCAGTCAACTAGTCTCAGATGCTTCTACCTGTAG
>CM053582.1:267576723-267597635 GCA_028627135.1 Pseudochirops cupreus
TTTTAAAGCATTCATCTCATCGGCCTTTTGGGCCTCTTTTGCCATTTGAGTTAATCTATTTTTTAAAGTGTTATTTTCTTCAGTCAGGTTGTTGATTCTCTTTTCATGGTTTTCTTGCATCATTCTCATTTATCTTCCCAATTTTTCCTCCACTCCTCTTACTTGATTTTCAAAATCCTTCTTGAACTCCTCCATGGCCTATAACCAGTTCATATTTTTCTTGGAAGCTTTTGGTGCAGGAGTTCTGACTTTATTGTCTTCCTCTTGTTCCATGTTTTGATCTTTTTGTCCCCAAAAAGGAATCTAAGGTTTGATTGCTGTGCTTGCTTTGCTTCCTTTGCTTGCTCATGTTGCCACTCAATTACTTGACTATTGAACTCTTTGCCACAGTAGAACTCTGCTTCCAGAGAGGAGAGCTTTGTCCCAGGTTGCTGGGGTTTTCGCAGCTGCTGAAGCTATTAATTGGGTGCCCTCTCTGCTGCCCCATTAGCTCTGGCTCACTGGTCACATACCTCAGGACCACCATGCAAGACCATGATCCAGATCCAGGCAGGTTAAGGCAAGAGCGATTATCCTCTGAATGGTCTCTTGGTCTCTCTACTATCTGAAGGCCAGGAGCTCTGAAGCAGCCACATGGAGGCAGCTGCATGGCTGTGGCACCTCCACCGCTTCTTGTTCCAGAGCCAGAGGCTGGACCGTTGCCCATTCCTCCCCAGTTCCAACAGAGTTCCACACTGACTTTTTACTTTGTCTTTGGCATTTATGGAAACCACCACAGCTGCTGGTGATCCAGGTCCAGCTGCTGCTGGTTGTGCCGCCCTGGGGTTAAAACCAGGGGCTCACATGGGACTGAGCTTGGCTCCCAACATGCTGCAGTGGGCCCTTCTTGTCTGCCTGCCGGCTGTCTTCAGCAGGAGATTTGTTTCTCTCTGTCATTTTGTGGGTTCTGGAGCTCTAAAATTTGTTTAGAGTTGTAGTTTATAGGTATTTGAGGTGGTTATGGGGGGAGCTCATGGAGTTTTCCTGCTTCTACGCCACCATCTTGGCTCCGCCCTCACTAATGTCTCTTGTTGTCACCTCCCGCCAATCACCCCCGTAAATTACTTTGGATTTACTTTGTATATATCTTGTATATATTTTGTACATTTTTCTCCTCCAAAAAATAGTAAGCTTCTTGAGGACAGGGATTGCTTAATTTAGTCTTTCACATTATCTCTCTTTATCTGTGCCTGGTACAGTATAAGAGCTTAATAAATACATATTGGTTCATTATTTTTCTTTTGTTAGTTTTAAACATTGCATTATTCGCCTCAAACAGCAGGTCTTACTATTTTTCATTTTTCTTTCCTGCAACCTACATTTAAAAAATTCCAGCCTCTCGTCTTTGTCGACCCATTCAAGTTCATGACTTTTTGTTTTCTCCCTCTCAATAACTCACACATAGTCCCGGTCCTTGTTCTTCTATGAAGTCTTCTCTTTCTAGTCTAACATGAGTATCACGGAGGATAGGTCACTCCCTTCTCTGAACACACGTAGAGTCAATAGCATGCTGATTAGCACATAATTCTTTCTTGTGTGCTAATTGTGCCTACAGCCAGGTTGTAAGCTCCCTAGCTCACCTGCCTTGTATTACCAAGAGACCCAGTAATAGAGGTTCTAGGTTCTACTCTCAGTTTTGCCATTTACTAGTTTTGTGACCTTGGGCAAGTCAACCTCAGTTTCCTTATCTGTAAAAGTAGGATAATATTTCACTACCTGCCTTGCAAGGTGGTTGTAAGCACAGTCCTTTGTTCCATCTAAAGTTGTATTGAATTGTGAGAATTTTTTAATAATGTTGGTATTTTAGAAGTGGTTTTTGAATTATATAAATAAATAATTTAATCCATCAATTCTATTAATTAATTGATAATTTATTAATTATTATTACAATTAATTAAATAAATAAATGTCTTAGTTGTAAACCTCTGTTTCCATCTTTTGAAAAAGTCCTGTTAAAATCAGCACTTGCGGGAGAGCTCCCCATCTTTCCCTTTTTGGTCTCCTCAGGATCATGTGGTTGCTTTGTCAGACTGTTGTTTCTGAGGGGGCAGCTTGGTGGCTCAATGAATGGAGCACTGGCCCTGGAGTCAGGAGGACCTGAGTTCAAATCCAACCTCAGACACATCACTTACTAGCTGTGTGACCTTGGGCAAGTCACTTAACCCCAGTTGCTCTGCCTTCCCCCCTCCAAAAAGAAAAAAAAAAGAATATTGTTTCTGAGAACTTTCCATTCCTTTTGAGCCATCTTTTCTTTCAGGGACCTGGATCATAGAGTCATAGAGAGTCTTGATAATAATAAAAAGAGCATAACATTGGCTGGCATTACTATAGCACCTTAAAATTTGCAAAGCAATTGACATACGTTGTCTTATTTGATTTTCATAATCATGTGAGGTAACTGCTGTTCTTATTTCCATTTTATAGACAAGGAAATCAAGGCTCAGGGAGGTTAAGCTGCTTGGTGGGGTCACACAGCCAGTATGGGCTTGAGGAGAGATTTGAACCCAGGTCTCTTTGACTCCTAATCCTGTACTCTGTCCACTACTTCTATCAGTAGTAAAGCTGAAAGTCTTTAAAAGTCATCAAGCTTACTTGACTCATTTTACAAATGAGAACAATGAGGCCCAGAGAAGTGAACCAAGGTCACGAGTAGCAAGTACAAAAGCAAGGAAATAAACATTTATTAAGTACCTATATATGTGCCAGGCCTTGTGCTAAGTGGTTTGTAAACATCTCATTTGATCCTGAAAAACCCCTGGGAGGCAGGTGCTTTTATTATTTCTATTTTGCAGTTGAAGAAACAAGCCAACAAAGGTTAAGTGACTTGCCCGGGGTCACACAGCTAGTAAGTGTCTGAGACTGGATTTGAATTTAAGTTTTCCTCAGTGCAGGCCAGGCACTCTATCCACTGGACCACCTGGCTGCCTCCAAAGCCAAGATTCAAAGCTGGGTCTCTATAGGCCAAAGTCAGTGTGCTTTCAATTATGCCACACTGTCTCTTCTATGTTCTCCCCTAACTTTTCCAAAGTATATAGTACACAACTGACTATGTCTAGTCTTCTCTCCTTCCTGGCTGTTGTTGATTTCTGTGAAGACATGCTCACCTTCTTTAAAGTTTCTGTCACTCACAGCTTGTTGGTCAAATTTGGATCAAGAATAGAAGTCATTTTACTTTGCTAATAAATACATTCTAGGTTCTTCCCCACTCTACCCCATCTCATCCCATTACTCACCTCCTTTTCCACTGCACCTGTAGACATGAATGACACTTAGATGACTTGTTCCCCGTTTTAAAAAAATTCTTACTGAACATCAACTAAAATGAATACTTCCAAATGTACAGTAGAGCAGAAAGTGAGGGTTGTACAAGAAACTGTGAATCTCTATTATGTGTATTTTGCTTCTGTTTTATAGGTAGCATTTTTCATCATTGGGTCTCTGGAATCATGGCTAGTCCTTGATTGCATTGATTAGAGCTCTTGAGTATTTCAAAATTGTTCATTTTTACAGGGTTGCTATTATATTAATTGATTTCCTGCTTCTGCTTACTTCACATTGTACCAGTTTATATAAATTTTCCCAGTTTTCTCTGAAATTATCCCTTTGGTAATTTCTTATGGTAACATAATACTTCACTGCATTAAAATACCATAATCTGTTCAATCATTCTGCAGTTGACAGCCGCCTAATTTTCAGTTCTTTACTGTGTAACAGAGAGAGTTGCTATAAATGTTTTTGTACATCTGGAATCTTTTCCTCTTTCTTTGATCTCTTTGTGGGTATAGGCCTAGTAGTGGTATTGCTGGGTCAAAGGCTATGTACAGTTTAGTGTCTTTGGGGGCTTTAGTGACTTTGCTTTCCAGAATGATGGGTCAACCCAACCCAGCTTACGTTTGTAATACAGGTGGGCCTTATTCTAAGGAAATTGCATAATGAAAATTCAAACTACAAAGCCTTTAAATTAGAGTATAACTATTCACATCACTCAAATATTCCTCATTTAGAAGATGATTCAATGCTAGGTTCCTTTCATTTGAAACTATTTCTATTCATTTACTGCTTTACAAGCCATTAAGTAGGGAGCCTTTGGGGAAAGAGATGAGAAACATAAAGGCAAAGTGTTACAACCATTGCCAATTGCAGATCAATCAGAAAGGGAGATGGAACATCTCTTAAATTAGGCCTCAGTTTCACTATCTGTAAAATGAGGGCTTTGGACTGCATAATTGATCTACCTTCTTCTGTGTCCAAATCATATAATCCTGTGATCCATGAAGAAATAGAATTTGATTTATCCAAAATGGTTTTACACACAGCTTTTTAGGCCATGTCCATTAAGTAAATAACAGTGCCTTGATTCTTCACAGTCTTCTCTGCTAGATCAATCATCCATGGTCTGCTCTGTAACTCTTTGTGCTTTTCAAAGTTCTGTCCTGAGCCCCTTAACTCTCTCTGCCCACCCTCCCTGATGATTCAGCTCCCATAGGTTCAATTATCCTCTATACAGATGACTCTGAGACCTATATTTTCTTGTTGTTCAGTTGTTTCAGTCATGTCTGACTCTTTGTGACCTCATTTGGGGTTTTCTTGGTGAAGATACTGGAGTGGTTTCTATTTCTTTCTCCAGCTTATTTTGCAGATGAGAAAACTGAGGTAAATAGGGTTAAGTGACTTGCCCAGGGTCACACAGCTAGTAAGTGTCAGAGGTCAGATTTGAACTCAGGAAGATGAGGTTTCCTGATTCCAGGCTTGGTGCTCTATCCCGTGCCTACTGGACAACTCCTCCTGAATATCTGTAGATACTCCAAAAAGTATTCACATCTTCTCTCAACCAAACCATCTCTCTCTTTAAACTTCTTTATTTTTATTGAAGGCACTGTGATCTTTGTAGTTATCTTGGTTCATAACCTTGGATCCATCCCTGACTGTCACTTTTCTTCACACCCCTACCTCAAACCCAATCACTCACCAAGTTGTGTAGGTTTAATCACTACCCCCTGTTTTGTATTCAATCAACATCTTTTCACATAAAAAACTGTAGAATGTATTTATAGAATCTGAATTCTTTAAGGGAGTGGGACTGTTTTTCTTTTTGTCTGTATCCTCAACATTCAACAGCCCAATAGCAAGTATTTATCATGCACCTGTTGTATACCATACGCTTTGCTCAGCTTTAGGAATATGAACACGGAACTGTCCCTCTTTTCAAGGAACTTATGCTCTGTCAAGCTGAACGATATGTATTTGGGTAAGTAAAGGCAGATGAAATACAAAGTAAGTTAGAGGAGATGGCATTAGCAGTTGGGGAGATTAAGAAAGGTCTCCTGTCAAAGGTAGTACCTGACCTAAGTCTAGAAAAAAATAAATTATTCTAAGAGCAGGAGTGAGGAAGGGGTGGGGTGTGTTCCAGTTGTGGCAGCACTCAATTGTGTTAATGGGAGATGAAATAACAACGAGCAACACCAGGAAGTTGAATTTGACTAGATTGTATATCATGGGAAGGAAAGTAATATATAACAGGGCTGAAAAATTAAATTGAAGCCAGGTTGTGAAGGGCTTTGGAGATCAACAGCGGAGTATGTATTTGTTCCTAGAGGTAATAAAGACCTGCTGGAGTTAACTGAGTAGGGGAGAGATATGTTTAGGCTTTGCTTCAGGAAAATCACTTTGGTAGAAGCATGGAATGGGGAGGGAATTGTGGCAGTGAGACAAATTAGGAGGCTTTTGTAGTGGAGGGTTGATGATGATCTGGACTAAGATGGCAACTGTGTGAGTAGTGAGAAGGTGACAAATACAAGAGCTGTTGTGAAGGTGGAAAAGACAAGATTTGATAACAATGGAGGTATGGGGTGAGGGTGAGGGTCGATGATAACACAGAGCTTGTGAAGCTGGGACACTGGAAAGATGAAGGTTCTTTGGGAGAGGAGTGGGTTTGGGGGAAAAATTCATGAGTTTTGTTTTGGGCATGTTGAATTTGAGATATCTATGGGACATCTAGTTTGAAACGTCCAACAGGCAGTTGGTGATGGTCACGAGGGAGAAGTGAGGGATAGATAGAAAGGTCTGATTGTCAGCTGCGTAGAGATGATAATTAAACCATGGGGCACTGACAAGAGCAGCAAGTGGGAGTATAAAGAGAGAAGAGGAGAGGTTCTAGAACAGAAGCATGGGGTGCACTCAGTGTTAGAGGGCGTGAAATGGATAAAGAGCCAGCAAAGGACACTGAGGAATTGTCAGAAATATAAGAGGAGAACCAGGAGAGAGTATTGAATGGGAGAGGGTGGTCTGTAGTGTCAGATGCAAGGGAGAGGTCAAGAAGGATAAGGACTGAGAAAAAGGTCGTTTAATTTGGCAATTAAGAGATAGTTAACTTTGAATAGAACAGTTTCAGTTGAGTCATGAGGTCAGAAACTAGATTGTAGAGGGCCAAGAAGAGGAAAAAAAGGAGATAATTAGTGTGAGAGACTTATTCTAGGAGTTTGGCTAATAAAAGGAGAGATATTAGATGGTAGTGGGGTTGGTAGGGTCTAGTGAAGGTTGTTGAAGAATGGAAGATAGTAGTAAGTACTTAGAGGTTAAAAATTAAATGGGGAGGGGAGAGAGAGAGGGGGAAGGACGAGGATGGAAAGATAGAGAAAAGATAGAGTGAAAGGGAGAGAGAAGGGAAGGGAAAGAGGAAGGGGGGAGGGAAAGAGAAAGAGGGGGAAGGATGAGGATGGAAAGATAGAGAAAAGAGAGAGTGAAAGAGAGAGAGAAGGGAAGGGAAAGAGGAAGAGGGGAGGGGGGAAGGACGAGGTTGGAAAGATAGAGAAAAGAGAGAGTGAGAGAGAGAGAGAGAAGGGAAGGGGAAGAGGAAAGGGGGAGAGAGAAAGAGAGGGAAGGAGAAAGAAGGAAAGATAGAGAAGAGGAGGGAGAGAAAGGACAAGGGAGAGAGGGAGAAGGAGAGAAAGGGAAAGGAAGAGAGGGAGAGGGAGAGAAATTCAGAGAAAGGGAGAGGGAGAGAGGGAAGGTGAGAGAGAGAAAGGGGGAAAGTGAAAGATGGAAAGAGAGGGGGGGAAAGAGAAGGAAGACATAAAGAAAGGGAAAGAGAGAAAGAGGGGGTAAGAGAGAGAGTGAGGGAGAGGGAGAAATAAAGAGGAAAGAGAAGAAGAGAGAGAGGAAGAGAGAAGGGGAAGGAAAAAGAAGGAAAGAGAAAGGGCTAAGCATTGTAGATAGAAACACAAAAAGGGAGACAGTTGAGTCTGGCAAGGAGTGTTTGAGTGGAAGGAATAACACATATGTGACCACTGAAGAGAACTATAGTTTGGAGAGTCAAAGGGATAATGAACAGATCCATAGGTATAGGGACTGGACCTGTGATTTCATCCATATAGGGAACTCCCAGTGAGGACTCTCCCTCTACTAATGCAGGTCAGCATCTTTTGTATAATCAAAGACTTGGAAAGTTTCCTAGAGTACTAAGTAGTTACATGTCTTATTCAGGGTCACATAGCCAGAATGTGTCAGTGGCAGGACTTGAACCCAGATCTTCTTCATTCCAAGGCCAGCTCTCTATTTTCTATTTTTATTGTTCAGTCATTTGTAGTCACGTCTGACTCGTTGTGACCCCATTTGGGGTTTTCTTGGCAGAGATACTGGAGGGGTTTACCATTTTCTTCTCCAGCTCATTTTACAGATGAGAAAACTGAGGCAAACAGGGTTAAGTGGCTTGCCCAGGGTCACACAGCTGGGAAGTATCTGAGGTCAGATTTGAACTGGAAAAAATGAGTCTCTATCCACTGTACCACTTAGCTGCTCCATTTTCTATACCACACTGCTTCTATCCATAGAGCCTACGACTGGCATGCACTTTCCAAACCATGATAAGATTCTTTTTTTTAAAATTCTGAACAGAGTAAGAAGTAGACATAGGGGGGTTGAGGGTGGGTAACAGCATGTGAGCACAAATCAGGCAGATGTCACGATGACCCCAGCTAGATAGCTGGAAGGGATGTGAGTATAGTGTGTTCTGCTTTGAGGCTGGCTAGAAATAGTGCCTTTTAAGGTCCACAAAGACAGGCATCCCTGTGTAGTTTTGCCTGGTTTGTCTCTTGTGAAGAGGGATCCTTATTTTCCCAATAAGCCCATCTCATTCAAGGCAGTGGCCATGAAATCTCTGTGAGCAGTGGTTTAGAAGAGACTGATTACTTGCCAAAAACATGAATTTGGGAATAGACATCCATGCCCAGTACCTATCCCTGACAGAAGAGATCCCTGTCAAATATTTGATGCTTCTGCATTTGTATATTTGAACAATGGCAAAAGAGGGGGGTGAGTTAATGATCAGCTGGGCCCAGGGCTCAGAGAGTGGACCAGTGAGGAGGTCAATGGAAGGAAGAAATTGGGGCTGGTTGGGTGAGAGAGAATGGGTGGGTAGAAACAAGGGGGAACCAATTAGTGAGTGTGCTCTAGGAGGTGCAGACAGAAATGTGGGAGGCCAGGTTTTCTTTGCTTTTATTCTTGTTTTCCTTTAATGTGATACATACAGTATAGCATAGCGAAGAGATCTTGGAGTCAGAAGATCTGACTTCAAGTCTAGAAGCTCACCATGACTACCTATATAAATTCAATCAGGTCACTTAAGAAGGAAGATTCATTCCATTTGCTCATCTATAAAGTGAGAATGATAAATTTGGACCACCTACCATTACTGGGTGGCAAGGAGCTGGCATTTGAATGGAGGGAATAACACATACATAACCACAGAAGGGAACTGTTGTTTGGGAAGTTGAAGGGATGAGTTGATCCATAGGAATAGCGACTGGACTTGTGATTTCAACATAACGAGAAAGTGTTATTTTTGATATGAGTTACTATTATTATTATTTCAAGGGAAGGAGTTTCAACCCCCTCCCTCCCACTTCTGCAGCTGCTCCCCACAAAGCAGAGAGAACATCTGTCAGCCCCATGCTAGGCCCTGACTGAGGTGGCTTTGTCCCTTAGTGGTCATCACTGCCAGAGACACTTGCACTTAGTTTGGTCAGGAAAATCCCAATGACATTGCCTTCCTTCTCTGCACTTCCTCCGACCCTGCCCCTCTCCCCTCCAAGCCCGATAGGTGTCCTCAGCCTGCCACCCCAAGCCATAGCCCAGCAGTAGATCAGGGTGGAGAGAGGCTGTATGTAATAAGAGGCTATTTCTTTAGCTGCTTCTTTTTAAACAACAAAAATAAAATTACCTCTCAGTCTTACTTGGCTGCCTCAGCCAAGTGCCTTGCCAACATGTTTACATTATGGGATCCGTGGGGGTCCTTCGGGTTGTGGGCTGTGTGTGTGTGTATGTGTTTTTCCTCCTCAATTCGGCTCACACTTTGTCTTTCTAATTTCCTAATACTGTATAGCAGGCTCATTTTTTTTCTCCCTTAAAGTGTGTGAAAGAAAAAGGGAACTCATGGGTCTGGATGATCTCTCCTGAAGCAGCTTCTCTGAGCTTCCTGCTAGTCTTCCCCTTTCCTAATTAGAAACCTGTTTGGCTTTTAGGAGACCAAGTGCCTGTAGACTGAGATTCCTGTTCCCAGCCCTAATTACCTCTTGATGGAATGAATAAAGACGTTGTGTTGTCTACATTTTACTTCCAGAGGTGCTGATGCAGTGAATGTTGGATAAAATGTCTCTCTTCCTGAGAGATCAAAAAATTAAGATCCAAGCAGCTGGGCTTGGAGATAATGCAGCCTCCCCCAACTCCCCCTTGCAGTGGCCCTCTCCTTTGCCTCCCCTCCCCAAGAGTTTGAGGAGAGATGGAACATAGGGAGAGGAGTCTTGCATAGATCTGGAAGTGATTCAGGGATCATCTAGTTTGATCCTCTCACTCTGCAGATAAGGAAACTGAGTCACAGAAAAATGGAGTGACTTCATATTGTCTCCCCAGCCTGGAATGTCGTCCCCCTACCCTCCATCTGTTGAAGTCTTTTCTTTTTAAGATCCAGCTTGGGTTTTCTGTGGTCTTTCCCACACACCCCAAGTGGGAGTGAGTGCTCCATCCTCCACTTCTTCAGAGCATTTTGCCTTGGTCTTTCCTTTGAACTCATTTCACACTCCCACTGGAAGGGGGTACAGTGGCATTGTTACATGTGTATTTGTCCCCCCAGTCCCCTGCCCCCCACCTGCATTAGACTTCAGCACTTTATATTCACCATCAAATTGCTTAGCCCAGTACAATTCGTTTCATTTTGGTGCCATGTCTCATAGCTAATAGTGATTATAATAAGCTAAGGTGGATATAATGCTATAAGATTTGCAGAACATTTTAAACATATAAGCTCATAGGCAGTTTGGCTTAGTGGACAGAGAGCTAGCCTCCAAGTCAGGAAGATATGGATTCTATTCCTGCCTCTGACACCTGCCGACTGTGTGATCCTGGGTAAAGTCACTTGACCTTTCAATGCTCTAGGCAATTCTCTCAAACTGTGTGAGTTTTAGAGAATTGTGTCAGCCCACTTTGGTAGAAGGAACTGCCTCATTTACAGTTCTCTATGCCTAGAAAATCCCAGGTCCTGTTCCTATCTATGTCCCTTCTCATAAGCTCATAGGTCTAGAGAACAACCACATCATTTTACATTTGAAGAACCAAGGCACCAGGAGGTTAAGTGACTTTGCCAAAAGCCACACAGGTAGCAAATATCAGAGATGGGATTTGAACCCAGATCCTCTGATTCAAGAGCCTTACCACTGCACTGTTATTTCTATCCATTTTACAGGCAAAGAAAATGAGACTGAGAAATTAGTGGCTTGTTTGGTGTCACATATCTACCAAAGTAGCTGAGATGGGATTTGAACTTGGGACTTTTCTGCTTCCGAGTCCAATGTTTTATCCACTCTCCCAGGCAGAGAACCTCCGGCAACGTGGGAGACAGAGGACCCTAGTCATTGTCCAGACAGAGCAAGCATCAAGGAGGCCTGTTCAGTCTGCTTGCTTAGTGGGTTTGCCCATCCCTCCTGAGGATCAGGTTCTCTTAATGGTCTGTTGTGGTGAGAGAGACGATGTATATGAAAAGTCTGAAGTTCTTGAGAAGGATGCTATAGAATCAGAGGCTACAGGAGGGTGCGGAGAAGACATTGCATCCAGGTCCTTGCCTAGAGAGAATGGGACAGCCCCTGAGCCAGTCCAATGCCTTGACTTATTTATTTATTTGTTTGTTTTTTTTCTTTTGGGGGCGGGGAGACACTCCAGGCAATGAGATTGCAGAACCTCCTTTATTACTCTGTTCACGTCCTCATCACAGCCATTATCTTTCCTTATTTTTATTTCACTAGGCCAGATGCTCAGAGCTGCCCACGAGTGCATCTTTGGAGCTAGTGGTGGGAAGAATG
Source organism: Pseudochirops cupreus (assembly GCA_028627135.1). Taxonomy (NCBI): domain Eukaryota; kingdom Metazoa; phylum Chordata; class Mammalia; order Diprotodontia; family Pseudocheiridae; genus Pseudochirops; species Pseudochirops cupreus. Next base: position 267,588,111 of record CM053582.1, read on the forward strand.
CTGTAGTGAAATTTGTGACTGGAGGGTTGTGGGGGGGCAGGGAGAGAGAACTCCATGTTCCCAACCCCCTCCAAGTCTTTGCCCATTTCTCTTGATTCAGGGATGCTTACAGCAATATTTTGCCTTTCCTCCTGAACATAATGTGCTTTCCATCATCTGGGAAGTAGAGACCAAAGTATTTCAAGCCTCTTGAAAGGAAGGCCCTGGAGAATCTGTTAGTGAGGCATGGGAGCCCAATTTCTCCCTGAAACACCCACTTAGCTCATTCTCTGATTGTCCTCTGACACCCTGCCTTCTTCCCCCCACCCTGTCCACCTTGTGTCTCTCAGACTTAGGTTCCCACCTTTGTAGGGGTGGAGCTGCTGCCAGCAGAGGATGTTAAGAAAGCCCATTCTTGTAAAACAGAGCCAATAGGGCAGGGATGGGGAACCTGTGGCCTTGAGGTCACATGTGGCCTTTTAGATCCTTAAGTGTGGCCTTTTGACTGAATCAAAAATTTACAGAACAAATCCTTTTAATAACAATAGAAATTTTAATAAATAATAAGGAAATAAATATGAATAAATATTTATTTTCACATAAATTCACATAAATATGAATAAAAAATTTTGTTCCATAAAATTTGAACTTCAGTCAAAAGGCTTCACTTAGGGATCTAGAAGGCCACATGTAGCCTTAAGATCACAGGTTCCCCACCCATGCAAAAGGGGGTATTGGATGTTGAGAGCACTAGGTCACTGATGGTCTTGAGAGACTCCCTTCTTTCCTCCCAGTAGAAGAAGACCTGGGATCTGAGGATCCTCAGACTCTTCCTCCCACTCGCTTTCCCCTGTTTAATGTACATAGATCACTCTTAGGGGGCAGCCTGAATCCTGAAGTAAGGCATATCAAGACCCAGCGCCTGTAGTCTGTGTTTGCCATCTAAAGGGGAAATGATCTTGAAACCGCATTCTATAAACGTGTATTCAGTGTCTACTTTGCATTAGGCTTTGGGGTTCCAGCTCTAATATAAAGTGAGGGGGGAAATACAACAGATACTTAAATATAATACAAACCAGAATGTGATAGGGACAAAGCAACCTAGGAAAATTTGAGGTGAGATAACATTTAGTTAGAAGGATCAGGGAAACCTTCCTGGCAGAAGTGGTACCTGAGATGTACCTTAGTGAAAAAGAAGGCTTACAATAGTCACAGAGGAAGATAGAATATGTTCTAGGAAAGGGGATAAGGAAGAAAAGAAAGAAAGAACCATTTATTAAGCAATGTACTATGTGTCAGGCACTAGGCTAAGTGCTTTATAAATATGATCTCATTTGATCCTCACAACAACCCTGGCAGGTGGGTGCTGTTATGATTCCCATTTTACAGTTGAGGAAACTGAGGTAGGCAGAGATTGGGGGACTAACCCAGAGTCACACAGTTAGTGAGTGACTGAGGTTGAATTTGAACCTAGATTTTCCTGACTGCAGGCCCCACCTTCTATCCACTGTGTCACCTAGCTACCTCAGCTACAGGATAAGAATCACTGGACTAGTTTGATTGGTTGGTATGTAGAGCACCTGAAAATAGTTTGGAACCAGATCATGGAGGGCCTTGACCACAGTTTCTATGAGAAAAGGGACTGAATCTTCTGATCCACCTTCCTGATGGAGATTGTGATTGTCTTGGGTGATTGTCTTTCTTATAGGATCGGGTCAGGGCAGGGAGAAGTTACCCTGTAAGGGGAAGCACATGGAAAGTTTGGTAAGCATTTTTCTGGCTGCCCGGGTATGCATGGGAAGAGAAATAAAAACTCCAGCCCCAATGCTCTGACTTCCTCTGCCATCTGGAGAGGAACAGTGGGTGGAAGCTAGGGAGAGGGAGATTTCATCTTAATAGAAAGATTTCCTAACAGAGCTGTCTTTGGAGACAGAATCATAGAATCACAGAATCTTACTTAGAGTTGGGACAGACATCAGAGGCTCTGTAGTTTAACTCATAGCTGAACAAGAATCCCTCCATAAAGTACCAGACAAGCGTCATCTTGTCTTTGTCCAAAACGCTCTATGTGTGGGGTGGGGGAGAGGGACCCAACTACCTCCTAAGGCAATGCCTTCTGCTTTTGGAAAGCATCGCCTGTTAGCAAGTTCTTCTTTAGGCCTCAGTCTTCCTGTATATCATCTTCTACCCACTGTTTCCAGTTCTGCCCTCTGAGGACTACAAGAATAAGTATCACCCTTCCTCCATCATTTTGTCCATTCCTCTCATTTTGAAGATGAAGCAGCAAAGGCCCAGAGAAATTAAGGGACAATGCCTTTAAGAGTTGTTGTTCCTTACTGGCATAACTTGGACAAGAAGCTAGATCTCTTTGAATCTAAGGACAGTGCCTAGTCTACTAGGAGAGCAGGTGGCCCCTGTGTTCTCCATCACTGTAGGTCTTCAGGAAGTGAGTAAATAACTACATCAGTCATGTGGCTTCTGGATCAGGGGAGGAATGGTCTAGATGACTTCTGAGGTCCCCTTCCAGCTCTGAGAGTCTGTGACCACCCGACTCAGCCACTTCACTGCATGAGTCTGGAGAAAATGTTCAAAAGCAAACCAGCATGCCAACCTCGTGCATCTCTGTCCTGTTACTTTTTTTGAAAAGCTTAAAACTTTGCTAAGACCTTTGGAACACTCTGTATATACCAAGTAAATACAAGTTTATAGGGGGCAATAACATCTTGGGGGAATCAGGAAAGGATTAATGTGGTTCTTGAGCTGAACTTTAAAGGGAGGTAAGGATTCCAAGAGGTAAAGTGGGGAATGCATTCCAGGGCCAGAGAATACAGTATGCAAGAAGGTTCTGAGAGGGAAGATGGAATGTCATGGGTGAAGAACAACAGAGCTGTCTGTTTGGTTGAATTATTGTAGACATGAAGAGGATTAACATATAGTAAGCCTGAAAAGGCGGAGCCAGATTGTCAAAAGCCAAATGGAGTAGTTTGTATCTCTATCAGAAGGTAGAATGTAGTAAGTGCTGTAAGAAAAGTGTCTGCTTTGAAAGCAAAATAGAGGAGTTTGCATCTATACTAGAAGGTGAAATGTAGTAAGTTCTATAAGAAAAAGATGCCCCCAAATTGTTTTTTTTTTTGCTGCCAGACCTTTCTAGTTCCTGAATCAGAGCAAGAGAAGAAATGGTTTTTATTTATTCCTACTCTTTTCCACCAAACCAAACAAAGTGAAAAAAAAAAACAACCAACTCCCAAAGGAAACCATTTTTCCTATTAAACATCAAACCAACTTTGGTTGAGGGATTGACAACTTTGCAGAATAAGCAGGCTCACATCTATATGGGGAAGCTTAAGCTTCCTCGCCTTTCATATATCCTTGCATTAAAGCCCATGTGGTACAGGGGAAAGAGCTCTGAATTCAGAGTTAGAGAACTCTGGTTCAAATCTCATCTCAGTGGCTTACTCCCCACGGCACCTTGAGCAAGTCACTTAGGCTCTCACATCCTCAGTTTCCTCAACTGTTAAAAAAAGAGTATGGGACCAGGTAACTCCTACGGACCCCTCAAACTCTAAATTGACGATCATTGTCTGAGCCTGAAAGTTCGTCAGCAGAGAATGTCTCTGTGTTTTTACCATCTTTGTTTAAAGATTGAATCTCTGGTTAAATATCTTGGGGAGAGGGGAGACGAAAGGCAGAGAGGGATTCCTCCTCATTTTCTGGGGATTTGCAGGCAGCTTGTCTCTTAATTGATTGTGTTAGGGGTTTTTTTAGGTTGGAAGTGCTCCCAGAAGCAAAGAGGCTGAGATGAGCAAAATAAATAAGGAATAAACAGGCTAAAAGTGTGGAAGAACCAGGAAGCAAGACTGACTAGGAGTTGAAAATGAAACTGTCTCAGAGATGACTGGCAGCAAAATTGAGGCAATGCTAATACTGTCTGTCTCTTCTTGCCTAAGCTTAATGAGATGGAAACGGAGGCACAAAAATGAAGAGGAGCAGTGCTGCATTCCCCATGTTTTGTTTTCTACTTTGGTTAGGTCAAAGTGTTGTTCGTTACATAGTTAAGAATGAGCTCTCTTCTTTCTTTAGATGGGCTGCGTTTGGTTCAGTGACTCCTTCCACCTCCAGCAGGTACCCAAAGACTGAAGCAGAAAGCTTAGCATACTTACCTTTAATTTTTGGTTCATTAATTTTGTTGAGTGCCTCAGCTGGGGAGCAAAGGGAGCTTTTTAAGGGGGACATGAGGAGCCTGCCTTGAGAAGCAGGTCTGCTAAATGCTACTAGATTAGTGATTCTGAAGAAAGAAACCTGTTTAGGAAGCTAGAACTCCCTTCCTTTTGCTGCCAAAGGCGACCTTCCCCCAGTCTCACTGAGTCTTCATGACTGTTTTCAACAAGTAGGGATGCCAGAAGCTGCTTTGGGTCCCCCAGAAAACCAGATGATGTTCAAAGACTGGCTCAGAGCTTTGGGTGCCTGCAGAAGAACACTCGCCCACAAACTCCATGTGTTTTCCTTATTACTGTTATTAACACTAACAGCATCACCATTTACTCAGCCCTAGCTCCAAAATAGCCGATCAAGGACCACACAGGGGGAGGAAGGTTATCATCCACTGGGGAATCTTTTCTGTTGAAGATCGCCTATTTTTGTCTCACTGTGTATTTGGAAGGCTTCATGGAGTGTCTTAAGTGTGCAACTTATAAAAAAAAATCTTAATAGCCCATTAAAAAATGACCATTCCCCATTTGATAGGCACCATCTTTAGTTCCCAATTCTTTGCCCACTACAAAAAGAGTTATCAGGAATGTTTTTGTACATATGATTCCTTTTGCTCTTTCTTTCGTCCTTTTAGTGTATAGGAATAGTAAGGTATTGCTAGGTCAAAGATTATACAGTTAAGTGAATTTTGGGGGCATACTTCCAAATTGCTTTTCAGAATGGCCAGACCAATTCACAGCTCCATCAACAGGGCATTTGTGTACTTATTTTCCCCACAGCCCCTCTGACATTTTATTTTTTCCCTTTTTTTTTTTTGGATCAACTTTGACAATCTATTGGATATGAGGTAGAGCCTAAGAGTTGTTTTAATTGGTATTTCTCTCAACACTGGAAAAACAACTTTGAGTTACTTAAGGAATCTAATCAGTGCAATAATTAACCATGATCCCAGGTGACTGGTGATGATCTATGCTGCCCATCTCCTGAAAGAGAGGCAATGGATTCAAGATGCAGAATGAGGCACAGATATAGGAACATGGCCAATGGGGAAAGTTGTTTTGCTTGACTGTGAATATTTGTTCCAAGAGTGTTGTTTTGCTTTATCAAATAATGTTATTATTATTTATTAATTATATTATATTTATATAATTATATGTAATTATTAATAATAGCTAGCATATTACAATAATAATAGCAAGCATTTTAATATAATTTTAATGTTTGTAAAGTACTTTACAAATATCATCTAATTTTAACCTCACAACAACTGGCCTGGGAACTAGGTGCTATTATTATCCTGTTTTTTTCAGATGAGGAAACTGAGGGTGAGAAAGTTTAAATGACTTGGGGACCACACAGTCAGTTAAATGTCCCAAGTAGGTTTAAACTCATGACTGAGTCCCATTGTACCACCTATCTTCATAACTTCAAGTGGGAGTAGGAAGTGGGATGGAAAGAAAATAAATGCCTGTTAATTGGAAGAAAAAAATGAACCCTTCCTTCTCTCCTTTCCTTACCCCTCCAACTTTTACATTGTTAAAAAAAATCAGCAACAGGAACCTATGGCCACCACGAACATAAGACAGAGCACTTTTCCCTCCTCTTGGTAATTTCAGGGGAATTTCCTGTCCCTAATCAGAGGTCCTTTCATCATGGCATTTAGACTTTCTTCTCAGCTACCTTTCCAGGTTCCTTAACTTTCAAATAGTCCATCTGTAAGTATCAGAGCTGGAAGGGACCTTAGAGATTGTCTAGTCCAAATTCCTTCTTTCTACAAATGAATAAACTGAGGTGCAAAGAAGTTAAGTGACTTGCCCAAGGTCACACAAGTAATACATTGGTAGCAGGACTGGTTCTTGAGCTCATGGCTTCTGACTCGGAGTTCATTGATCTTAGATCATAAGACACTAGAGTCTGGAAGGGGCTTTTGAAGATCATGAAGTCTGCTCTCCTGTCTACAGGACCACATCTAAACATTCTAAACAAAAGACTTGTTTGTCCTTTTAAAATGATTAATTATTATTAATTAATTAACATTAAAAAGAGTCCATAGCTTCCCTCAGTTAATCAGCAAGCATTTATTAAGAATCAACTATGTTCCAGGCATTGTGTTAGGTACTAAGATAAAAATGGAACAGTTCTTGCCCTCAGTGAGCTTATATTCTATATATGAGTTCCCATTCTGTTATGGGACAACCATTCCACTCAGAAATTTGTTAACATCCCACCTAGACCTCTTACACTTTAGTTTAAACTGATTTTTCTCTAGCTTCAATCTAAGTAGAGATGTGATGGCCTATTGATTGAGAGATATGGTATAGTACATGAGACTTGAAACCAGGACACTTGAATTCTAGTCTTGGTTCCAGCAACTTAGTGGCTGAGTTCTTCAGCAAGTCATTTACCTCCCTGAGATTTAGTTTCTTCATTTACAAAATGAGGATAATAATGTTGATTATTATAATGTTGATTACAGGATTGTTGTAAGGAATGAGCTTTGTATGCCCTAAAGTGCTGTTTAAATGTGATTATTATGTTAAAACATTACGAAGTTTTCCTTTGACCTTTGCTTCATGATACTGAATGATCCTCATACCTTTAGTCTTTATTCAGAGGTTGTATTTTTCAATCTGTAGTGACCTTTAAAGAGAGAGAGAGAAAGATCAGATTTCCAAAAACACAGGTCTCATTCCTCTGCTCAAGGAGTTTCAATAGCCCCTAATGCTGCTGGGATAAAATAGAAATTCTTCTATTTGACATTCAAAGTTCTTCACAATCTGATTCTTACCTGTCTTTTCAAATAGATTTCATGTTATTTCTCTCACATACTCTACATTCTACCCCAAATGATCCACTTGCTGTTCCTTGTTCTAACCATGGCCTTAACATGTCTTGTTCCATGCCCTCTAACTTAGGTTAAAAACTCACCTTTGTAGAACAGTCAACCTTTTCCTGAATATCCTCTCACCTCAAAGTGGCATTTTATTTAGCTTGTCTTCCCTTGAGAAATTGGGGGAAAGGAAAAAAAGTCATAAAGATACTGCTGGTGAAGCTAGATTTGGCTTTTTTTGAACAAATCTGCTGAGAGGCAGTGTGGATGATATCTGATAAGATGGAAGAGTCGCAGGTTCTGGTGAAATGCAGCTCACTCTACCAGTATCTCAAAAACAATAAGAAATGTTACAATCAGAACAAAAGATCAATAACTAAAAGAGAAAAATGAAAATAAACTCCTGAAAGGTAATCTCTGTGAGAAATGAAAGCCAGTATCAAAGAGCTTCACTATTGGGTGCCCTGTTCTCACCGCCCTTCCTTTGCCCTCACCCTGAACTGAAGGCTGAGGGATATGCATAGCTTATTAGCCCTTTCCTTGACTCTGCTACCTTGGGATCTGAAGTCTTGCTAGACTCTAAGAGTTCAAAGTGACAGCTGTAGCAGAGAGAGAAATTTGGAAGTAACAATAGGAAGGGTGGATCTTTGCCAGTCATCCACAGTGGAGTTGCCCATCTAAGTAATTCAATTAGAGCCAGAAATATGAGTCCACAGGAAAAATAAAAAAAAAATAAGTGAAGTGACTGAGGTAATGAGCTAGCATAGGAAAGCTCCTAATACAATAAATAAAGACAGACTCTAGATTAACATAATAACAGGATAAAACTGCAAAATAAGAGAATGATCTTGTAATAACTAAAACTTAAGCCTGGAGAAGAGAACTGATTGGCTAAAAGGACTGAGAGCAGTTGAAAGACCTACTAAAATTAAGGAAGAAAGTGATCAAGAGTAAAATTAGAGCTCTTGATAAAAAAAAGTCTTGAAAAGAAAAACAGCTTAGAAAAGCCTGAAAAAATCTTTGCAAGGTAAAGGATACCTTGATAAAAAAAAAAAAAAGAACAAGGGAATCAATTCAAAAATTCAGTGATACAACTAGAGCTGTTACATCAAAGTTAAGAGACAGCAAAATTTGAAGAACACACAAGGTAGCTATAGTGCTATGAAGAACAAATGACCTGGGAAAATAGAGTACAGGAAAATAATTTAAGTTTCTTTGGGATGACAGAATATCATGATGAAACAAAAACTTGGATACTTTTATTAAAATGAATCTTCAAAGAAAATTGTCCATAAGTATTGGAACCAGAGGACAAAATGAAGCTACATAGATCACAAGATCATCATCATCAGAAACCCCAAATTTAACATGTCCAGAAATATGATTGCCAAACTATAGAGCTTTCAAGTCACAGAAAAAATAGTACATATGTCCAGGACTAGAAGAGACAGATAACATACCTAGGAACTTTGGTCAAAATTACAAAGGACTGTAATAAAGGAAAAGAAGTATTAGTAAAGAATGTTGAAAAGGGAGGAGGGGAGAAAGTCCTATATCCAAGAATAACATCCTAAAAACCTGTATTAAGTCTCTACTATGGACTATGAGGGGCTATATTAAGTAATGAATACAGAATTGTCTGTGGGGCCAGAAAGACCTGGGTTTAGGTATTTGCTCTGACATATACTGGCCTGTGTGACACTGGGAAAGATGTTTAATCTCTCAATGGATGAGGCAGCTCTCTAAAACCATAAATTGTAGAGAAGGTAGAGGGATTTCCTTACTGGGAATTGCCTATACCTATCAAGTCACTGGTCCAGTTCCTATACTTATTCCTACTATGTGCCAGCATTGTGCAGGGCCTGGTAATAGAAAGGCAAACATATAATAATTCCTGCCATCCAAGAGCACATTCTGTTGGAGGGGAGAACCACTCAGAGAAAGTAAAATACAAACATATACAAAATATTTTCTGGGGAAAGGGCAATTTACTAATTATAGAATGGGAATTCCAGAGGTACCATGTAAAATGAGGGTAGGGTATGATAGGGTCATGGTAGGGAAGGGACTATCAAAGAGGTTTCAGGGAATAGTAGGAAAATAGCCAGGAAAGAGAATTTTGGAGTAGTCAGCCTATGAATTGAGAAGTGAAGGGACTCTGAGTAGGACCATAGTGATGGGATCCTAATAAAGCTGCCCCCAGCCCTGATATTCTAACTTTCTTATAGGCCCCACTGAATAGCAGGTCCACTGCACCTACCTACCTAGCCACTCATGGCCTCCCTAACCCTCTTCTCCCCGCCCTGGACTTAATATCCTAACTTCTTCATATCTGCCTCACTGCTCACTAGAACAACAGGTGTATCCATGTTATGGGAATCTGAAGATCTTCCCTGCCCCTAGGCCCTTTGCTAAAGTGGCTACGTGACTCTGAGGACCCTTGGATATTTGAAAGTATGCTCTGTTCCCTAATAGGCTGAATGTGGTCACGTGGAGCCTGTGGCGCC